>JAHFWL010000106.1:0-600000 GCA_021292165.1 Shinisaurus crocodilurus
TGAGTCGCACAAGCCACCGCAGCTTAAATCACGCAGCCTCCAAGCTGCCCCACAGCCGCCCCACCGCCAAGCACCCCCCACAAACGCCTGCCCTTGCCTGGGGGCCCCTCAGTGGGGGGGGGGGGAAGACGCTGCTCGCTCGCTCCTGCAGCCTCCTCTTGAAAAGTAAAATTAAAATAATGTTTAATAAGCAGCTCCGGTCGGAAGGAAAAAGGGGGGAAACCTGCTGCTGCTGCTGCTGCTGCTTCCCCGCCAGACCTCCCACACAGGCCATCCGGTCTGGAAGGGCCCGTCTCTTCACGACTTTGATTGGCCCAGTAATGGTCACCTGACGCGGCGCAAACTCCGCCCCTCTTGTCTCAGCCGCTACCCCGGCGGGATTTTAAAGGGGTGAATATGTGGGACTCCGGCGGGAATGGATTTCCTTCGGAAGTTCTTTGCGCTGAGGGAAGTGGCGCCTCCCCTGCAGGAAAATGGTCCCTCCCGCTTTCAGCAGCCCCCACCGGCAGGAACCAGTGGAGAAAAAGGAGGGGGAGGAGGAGGATCTTATGGGAAGTGTCTCCCCGCCCGCCTCAGATGCGCACGAAGGAGGTTCCGCAGCGGCTGCATCCCCGAGATGGGACCGGTTGCGACCTGCCCTCCGTGCCAGTCTGAGCGCCGGGCAGGCAGCGGTGAGCTGAGCCGGGGGGAGACCCCTCTTGGCGCCGTGCAGACCCCTCTGCCTGGGAAGGGGCAGGGCGGCGTCTCATGGGCTGCCCGGCCGCCCCCCCCGAAACACCGCACGCCCTTTCCCTTCTCTTCTTTTCCTGCCCCCTGAAGTTTAGTGTTTCCCCCCCAAAACTTTCCCCGAAACTTCTCTTTTTTGCAAACTCCCAGGGCAGCCAGCCCATTGCAGGAGGCTCATGCCTTTCTTCTTCGGGGAGTCGCCATGGCAAGAGGGCAAGAACCCCCACAGGGGGAGGAAAGTGGGCGGGGGCGGGGGCGGCAGCTCCCCTTTTGAAAGCTTTCTTTTTTCCATAAATTTTTATTTAAAAAACAAACAAGCCCAAAAAGTTAAAGACAAACAAAACACCACAAAAACTAAACTAAAACGGACTCCCGATTTTTCCACAACGAAGCATCATCTTACACTCATACACTCTATAGTTACAAAGATATTTCTTTTTTGTCTTGTCCGATATTCTTCTTGTTCATCCCCCTCACAAGTCCACGAAACATCACTTTAACCATAAGCACAGGTATCAATTCTTCTTATTAAACAATGCAAAGCATTTCTACTCCTATTTAGTAAACTTCCCCAGCTTCTTTCCACTGATTCAAAGAGAGAAATTTACCACATATTTTCCCATTTCACTCAGAACTCTCGTATCTTTTGACAATTTAGGCCTATATTTGTTTAAATCCCTTCCATTAATCTTTCTCAAATCACAACAGGGGTCAATCATAAGTTACCTTCAGAATCTAATTTCCAACCTCTTCCACATCATTTTTCATTATAAGAAACAAACTATGTTTCTTTGAGCTTGCAGGCTCAACAAGCTCCCCCCCCAAAAACCCCCCACACTTTCTCTTGTGTGTGGGGCCCAGAGGATTTGTCACTTTTCTGAAGTTTGATTTTGTGTGCCTGACTGCGTCTGTGTCCTGTCCCCTTTTCAGCGCGCTGCGCATGACCACAACAGCATGATCTCGTTGGGGTTCACACCTTACAACGCAGCAAATCCTAAAATTGATGAAGGAGAAAACATTTGTCAGGCCTCCTCCTTTTTTCCAAAGAGAAATCCTTTCTTGCTCAAGGTCACCCATGAAGCTCTCCTTTAAAAATATGCCTTTTTATTGGAATGTTTTCTCTAATATAACAGCTGAAAACAATTCATTCACATTCAGACGGATCAATGACATGAATTTTGGAAACAAAGCACCACCCTTCCCAACCTGGCGGCCTCAAGCTGTGTGGGACTACAACTCCCATCATTCCCTTGTGCCATGCTGGCTGGGATGATGGGACTTGTAGTCCCAAACAGCAGGGGAGGGCCCCCAGCTGGGTAAGGATACAACAGGACACAGGATGCAGCCTTGAGACAGAGTCAGACTCCTGGTCCATCCAGGCTGCTCTGCGGGGACTCAGGCTTTCCCAGCCTCACCTGGAGACGCTGTCCGGGATTGAACCCAGGACCTTCCTGCATGCCCAGCATGACCTCTACCACTGTGCTCTAGCCCCTCCCCCAAAAGTAATATACTCAGTTTTTAAAGGCCCTTCATGGAACTCTTGTGAGTGCTCCCTACTTGAGCAACAAGCCACAGCAGGACTAATTAGTGGAATCCGCTGGCATCTTTCAGTGATGCTGTTCAGAACACCAAGCCACAGAGATGCAGCAGCTCCGGGTGAATGCAGGCAGTTGACTGCGGAGTTTATCTCTCAAGACATTGGAGAAGATTGTCCATATTGTCTTGCCAAGTGAAGAAGAGAATTTGACCACTTTTCAGCTCTTGATCAGAAATGCAGGGATGAAGAGGAAGGATCAGCACCTTCTCAGCACTCAGCAGGATGATTCCCATCCCATCCACCCCAAAACAAAGTAGCAGGAAAAGCAAGTGCACCAGCAGGTCTGAGCAGGAGGAGGTCAGGTGTGGTTCTCTTTCTAATTTCAATGCTCCGTTTTTCCACCCCTTCAGCTTTGCATATTCCAAGGAAAGAAGTAAGTAATGAGCATGGTTAATACTTCTAAGAAATATTCCTTTCCACCTGCATACTCTCCAATTGCCCAGAATTTGCAGGGACAGTCCCGCATGCACTTAAGCCATCACGGCTTGCAGAGTCACGATTGGTTATGCAGAGCCATGAATTCCCCTGCCTCCTTCCACAAGCTATTTAGCTTATCTGCGATTTTGCCCATGGCCCCTTTAAGCAGGAAGGGAACAGACAGAGGATGTCTGTGTGTGGGTGTGCTCGCTTGCTCCCTCTACCTGCTGCCTCTGACCAGCCCCCAGGGTAAGACAGACCCATTGAAGACATTTGTACTTACTTCGAGTAACTGTGCGTAGGATTGCACTGTTTGTTGTAACTTAATTCAAGTTAGTTAAATTCTGTAAGCTTATTCCAGTTTAAGTGTTTCTTTAAATAATCTAAATTGTATGAATAGCACACAAAAAGTGCTTTAAACAGGGGCCTTTCCACAATAACAAACACAACAAAGCTGTTCAGCCCCTCAAAGTTACTCCTTGTGCTTAAAAACCAGAGCTGTAGAGGTGTTGGAGGAAAACGCTGAAGGGGCTCAAAACTCCCATGTGTCTTGTGGAGAGAAAGCCTGACCACACACTTTCTGAACCCTGACACACTTTTTTCCTTTCAGTTGCCCACCCATCTTCCCCCATCTGTCTGCATAACCCCCACCCTAGGCAGAGGAGACGCAGTTCTGGGCAGACTGGTTTTACAGAGCTACATCTGCATCCACTTCAATAGGGCACATTTACATTTACTTCCAAGGAACTTCATAACATCCAGGTAAGGGGGGTCACAGTCTCAAAGAGCTGTAAAGTGTCCCCATGTACCAGAAAGGCACCACAGCCCCGCTGGGTGGAACCAGCCCAACTTGTCATCAAGCAGGGAAGGGGGCAAGAGAAGGGGTAAATAAGGGACATCTTGGAAAAGGGTTGTTGGAAGCATGGTGCAGGAACGCAAGGATCAGGTCCCTGACTCTGGTCAGCGACGAAGCTACACCAACCCCGGGAATGGCGCCCAGAGACCGGCTGTCCGATCTGCAAAGCTAGCCTAGTAAGTTAGATTCTCTGCTGTCAATTGCTTCTCTGTATTTTGCAAGCCTGCTACCTTGTATGAACTCTGCTACAGACCATATGTGGATTGGAGTACTATACTCCATTCAGCTTTATGGACTCTTCTGTTGACAAGTGTGAAATTCCTAGCAGTCTATTGGTTTCGCTCCATTAAAAGTATTATAAACATAGCCGGCTCACTATTTCAATACAGTTCAGCGTCAATATCTGCCACGGCTGAGTTTAACTCTTATGGGAGCCGTGTAATGGCATTTTCCCGGTGCCAGTTAACCCTTTGACTCCCGAACTCATGCAAAGGACCAGCGGCACTTCTTTTTGTATTTCCCCCCACTCAAAAGCTCCCCCTCCTCTGCATGCCCCTTTTTTTCTCCTTCTGCAACAACCCTGAAAAAGCAGGGACCAATCCTGACCATTTTACAACTGACCATTTAAAAAAAAAAAAAAAAACCCAACCAACCTTTTTAAAAGTGGCAACTCACATAATTGATGACCGGGAGCTGAGGTGAGAGCTGTAGATCTCCCTTCGCCTGGCTGAAATCTCTCCTGTCAGCCCTAACCAGGGTTCCCCCTTAACCAAGATCTGAACCCAGGACTTGAGGCTGTTTCCAGAGGTAAGAGGGAGCCTCACTTGTGTAAACTGCAGGTGACGTTAATCCTGATGTAACATGAAACTGGATTCCTGGCTGATGGGGTAGGGGGCTTGATCCTGGGAGACGGGAGGGGCCAGGGGGAGGCAGTGCATAAATCCTGCAATCCCCCTGGACAATCTCGGAAGCTTGGTTAAGAGGGTGGCAGTCTTACACCCGCACTGGTTCAGTACACCTCCTCATCCTCTTACCACGTACAGTGCACCCAGCTTCCTTTGATCTCTCCTGAATCTTCCTCACATCAGCTTCACGGGATGACCCCGTTGGCTCCTAAGATTATGAGAGAGGGAGAATATGTCTCCCTACCCACTTTCTCCGCTCCAGGCAGAAACTTAGGCACCTCTATCATTTCCCACCTTACTCCCCGCTGCTAAAAAGCCCCCAATGTGAAAGCACTTTCCACACAGAGGAGTTGCTCTGGCCCTCGATTCTCTGAGTTGCCCTTTTCTGCACCTTTCCCAGCTCTAGAACACCCTGCTTGAGGTGCGGTGCCAGAACCGTTCATGCGATTCCCCTTCTTCTGCCCCCCCCCCATGTGGATTTTTAGATTGGAAGCTCCCGTCCTCGGGCACTTTGTGAAGTCTGCTGCACACTGCACACAATAATTATAATAATTTCAACAGGAACACCTGGATGATCATCAGAAATGTGGCACGGGGAACATGGGACAGCTCCAGACTTGGTCTCTAGCTAAGAACATCCACTTCAATAGGGCACATTTTGCGTAAGAATGGGGCACCTCGTGTGGGTGCCTTCCTGCATCCTCACCAGCTCAGGGTTGACACAGGAAGGGGGAAATCCCCTCCCTGTTTGCAGGATGGTGCCTCCAGGGAAAAGAGGGAGGGAGGGAGGCTCATACCCCACTGCACAGTGATGGGTGTCTTCAGGCTGGTGTGCTCCACGTGGCAGGTGTAGTGGACGTCGTGTCCTGCATCACCTGGGTCAGGTAAGTCTAGCCTCTGTTCCGGAGCTCTTCTCCGTGCAAGACCCCTTTCTTCTCCTCCCGCCCACTGTTCAGCCACTTGATCTCAATCTCCCGGGGATAGAAATTCACCGCAGCGCAAAGCAGGAGGGTGTGGGGGGAGAGGGGGCCTCCCTTGGTGGGGGAGACGCTGCCTGTGGGCAGAGCTGGAGGGAAAGAAGAAGGATGTGAATGAGAGACGGGAGAGAACAGGAGAAGCGGAGAGAGGGCAAGAAAGAGGAGCCCTGTTTTCCTGGGCACACCAATCAATGCCAGCATTCCCCTTCCACCTGCAGCCACGGAAATCTGGAGGTGGGGAAATTGCTTATATCGTGTAGTGACCGGAATTAAAGATCTAAGTACAACCATCGCATTAAATATTAGGCTGGATTAAATTATATTCTGAAAAATCTATTTTTCATGTGTTTTCTTTACCCTATTAAATATGCAAATTTATGCTAATGTGGCGGGGGTCCCCAGTTACATCTTGCTTTCTGCCTTTTCCACGCTTCTGGAGTCGCGAGGAGCCAAATCACCCAGAAACGTGTATGCTGAAAATGAAGAGCTGGAGAAGCTGGAGGAGGGGACGAAGCAGCCAGTTCCTCATGAGAGGCTGGCTGCTTTTAAAAAGCGCCGTCCTGCTTTTAAAACAGAAGAGCCCTGCCAGGGACTTCCGGGTGAACATGGAGCCTTGAAAGTCGCACAGAATTTCTGTGAGACAGCTGATACAGCATTCCTGACCAGAGAAATTCTGACTGGGGAGTCTTCTTCTGATAAGAAGCCAAGATTTGATGTTACCCCCAAAATATCTCGCAGGGTCATAAATTGCTTTCTGTCTGCCTTTCAACGGATAGATCTGTGACTTGTGACCTGAGGTGGGGGAAAACGGCGCTGTATTCAGGAGACCGGCTTTTACAGATCATTAGAGGTGTACGTGTTCGCTTCCAAAATGATGGATTATATCTGGACTGGCCGATTTGGAACCTTTCTACAGCACAGTAGGAATTATAATTAACTGTAAGTTGAATATGAGTTTATCTGGGAGGCAAAGAAGATAAGAAGCGATAATCCTGAAGGAGGGCTATAATTCTTTTATGTGTAGTAGAAGTTTGGAAGTAAGGGCAATATGACTTCAACATTTATATTGTTCTGAAAAAAGTTGGAAAATAATATTCTAAATAAATTGGAAAGAAGAATCCAAGGTTGGGATGTAAACTTGAAGAGGACTTAATTTAAAAAAAAACGGGAATTGGACATTACGCAGGAGGAGAAAAAAGTAATTAAGGATGTTGGAGACTTTCCAGAAATTCACAGAGGTGTTGAAGTTTTAACTGGATTGAACTTGTTTAAGAAGAAGGCTCGGAGAAAAGTTATGACGCACTTTTTAAAACCTAAGATGGTGAAAGCTGAGATTCACAGAGGCTTTGAAGTCTTGATTGGACTGAACGTGTTTGAGAAGATGATTCAGGAAGCTGGTGAGCAAGATCCCCAGAGCAGGCTTGCTTGGTTTTTTGTTCAGAATCTGGAACTTAATGATTACCCATTTGACAGAGGAAAAAAATAAGAGCTTTTTTTATCTGGTTTTGTTTTGACTGGGAAAAGATAAGAGGCTGTTGTTTATTGAATTATTCAGGTAAAGGGATTGCCTATATGATTTATATGGACTTTAAACATTTAAGAAAAGGGATTGCTTATATGATTGATCTGGATTTCAAATGGTGATGTAATAATAATAATAATAATAATAATAATTATTATTATTATTATTATTAAGATATAAGCATATTAGGTCTGTTTGGAAATATTTACTTTAAAAATGTTTTTTAAAATGTTTTGTGGAGTATTTGACGTATTGAAGGGGAAGGTTGTTTTTTTTTATTTTTGGAGTTGTTTTTTGTCTTTTACAAGTAGAATGATGGCTTATGTGCTTCCGTTGTTTTGTTAGCTGTTACTAATTTTTTTTAAAAAATTTGTTTATTTGAATTTTAACATATACAAGACAACCGAACAACCAACAAAACATCTAATCCATTACAGAAATTGTATTAGATCAGAACAAAGTAAATCCCCCCCCCCCGAACCAACATTCAAAGGACCAAATCTGGCTGGGCACCTTTTCCGAAGTCTTTTTCGGCCATAAAGTAGTCAGTTTTGTGATAGGTGGATATTTGTAAGTTTATTGCTTCCAAATGTACTGGAAGGCTTGAGGTATTTTTGTTGTAGATGTTCTGTATGAAAATTGGATAAAAGGCCACCATTCTGCTTCAAAAGAGTTTGTTTTCTTTCCCCCCCTGCAATTCTCAATTTTTGAGTTAGTTTTTCAATTAATGCAATTTCCCATACCACATTATACCAGTGATTGATGGTTAGCCCTTTGGCATCTTTCTATCCTCTTGCTATTAGTAATTTAGCAGCTTGTAATAGAAATCTTATTAGGTTCTTGTATAATAAATTTTTATTATCTCTTTGAAAAATGTTTAATATTGCTAATTCTGGGGTTTTAGTTATCTCTGTCCCTACAATTTTAGATATTTCTTTGAAAACTATTGTCCAGAAGCGGGATACTTGCTTGCAGGACCACCACATATGTTTGTGTGATCCGATTTCTCCACAGGCTCTCCAGCATAGGGGAGAGTAGTTTTTATTAATATGAGATATTTTGTGAGGAGTCCAGTGCCATTTCTGTATTATTTTCAGTGAGAGTTCTTTGAATTTTGTTGAAATCGCTTTAAATGGGAATTCATCCCATATATTTTCCCATTCTTCATCTTCTATTTGCATTCCCCATTCTCTTTCCCATTTTCTTTTAAGAGGAAGGCTATTTCCCATGTCTGTTTTTATCAGAAGTGCATATAAATCTGACATTAATCCTTTTTCCTGATCTGTAAAAGTTAATAATATCTTTTCAAATTGTGTCAGATCTCTGGTGCCTTGTTTTTTCACATTCTCTAGTCTAATGAATGAGCTTATTTGGTACCATTGTAACCAAGTAATTGCCGTATTTCGTAATGTGTTTCCCCATGTGTCTCTTGGTAGTGGTTGTGAGTTATTATATAAGTCTCGTAATATCAATAGGTTATTATTTTTCAGTGATTCTCTAGATATCTGTATGTCTTTAACTGGAAAATTTGGGTGTGCATAAAGTGGTATTAATGGTGAAATTCCTGGCATCAGTGTCTCCTTTCTTCGTTTCCATATCTTTAATATTATTTCCATGTTGGAGTGTTGATTTTGTATACCTTGTGTTATTCGTTTTTTGACAAAGGGCATTGTGTGTGGATTATCTTGTGCTAACAAAAAATTTCTATTTTGACCCAGTGTTTATTTTTATTATCTGCCATGAATGATAATAGATGTCTCAGTTGGTAAGCTTCATAGTATAATTTTAGTGATGGAATTCCCCACCCTCCATCAATGGTGGGTCTGTATCTGAGATTTCTTGCCATACGTGGTTTTTTACCATTAAATATAAATTTTTCTAGGGTGTCTTGCCATGATTTAAGCCATCTCATAGGTACTTCTATGGGTAGAACATAAAATAAGTATGTGAATTTAGGTATGACTATCATTTTGATGGTGGCTAATTTGTTCATTGTGGTTAAGTTCAATCTTTTCCATCTTTTGAGGTCTTTCTTGATATTTTCCCATAATTTGGAATAGTTTAGTGTGAAGGTTTTGTTTGGGTTTTTTGCAACTTGAACTCCTAGATATCTAAAGGCTTTGTGAACTATAGGAATTTATAGATTTTTAGAAATGTCAAGTTGATTGTTTGCCCCTATATTATAACTCATGAAGTCAGATTTGTCGTAATTTACTTTTAAGCTAGACGCTGCTTGAAAATCTTGCAGTTCTTGACGTAGTGGTTGCAATGCCTCTATTGGGTTTTGTATTGTTAATATCAAATCATCAGCATACATGCTGAGTAAGTATGGTTGATCTTGAATTTGTATACCTTGTATAGCGTCATTATGTCTGAGTCTGTCTGCTAGAAATTCTATAACTAAATTGAATAACAGAGGGGATAGGGGGCAACCCTGTTTGGTTCCTGCATTTAGTTGAAAAGGGCGTGAATCATAAGAATTGAATCATATATTTGCTGTTGTTTTGTTATATATGGCATTGAGAATGTGAGAGAAATTTGGGCCAAAGTTGTACACAGATGTGCTCTCCAGTAAGAACTGTAAATTAACACTGTCAAATGCTTTGAACAAGTCTAGAGCAATTATGGCTAGCGGGGTGTTTGTTTTTTTACTGTATTTTATTATGCTATATAGCCTGCGTATAGGGCTATATATCTTTTTGGAATAAAACCATGTTGATCTTCATGTATTATTTCTCCTATCACAAATTTTAATCTATTAGCCCATATGGTGGTAAATATTTTATAATCTATATTTAATAAAGAGATGGGTCTGTATGATTCTGGGAGCTCCGGATTTCTCCCTGGTTTTAATATCAAGATGATTCTGGATTGTGTCCATGTGTTAGGAAGTGAGGCTCCATCTAGAATTTCATTATATAATGACAATAGTCTTGGGGCTAATAATTCTGTATATGGTTTATAAAATTCACTTATAAAACCATCGGGTCCCGGTGACTTGTTGGGTTTTTGTGTTTTAATGGCTTCTGTTATTTCTTCTATCGTAATCCTTTGTTCTAGGATTTGTTTACTTGCTTCAGTTAGTCCTGGGATGTTTGTTTTGCTCTGATACTTTCTAATTGTGTTCCTGTCTTTTTCTTCCCCTTTGTATAGTTTTTCAAAATAATCTACAAAAATGTCACCCATCTCTTCTATGTCATATGTTTTATTCCCCTGTTTGTTTTTAAGAGCATTTATTTTGTTTTTGTCCCTCCTTTTTTTTACCCTGTTTGCCAAAAGTTTGGATCCCTTTCCATCAAATTCATAATGTTTTTGTTTAATATATAGTAAATTTATCATGGTTTGATCTAATTCCAATAATTTAATTCTGTCCTTTTCTTCTCCATTTGTTGTCTGATCTTTTGTTCCCCTGTTCGTTTATATTGTACAGTAAGTCTTTCTAGTTCTAATTCTGTTTCTGATTTTCGCGTCCGTCTCTTTTTATTTATGTGGCTCATCTCTTTGATACTCAGTCCTCTAAGAACCGCTTTCATTGCTTCCCATCTGGTCCTTTCTGTTGTGTCCCCTGCTTTATTTTCTGTGAAGTAGTTGTCTATTCCCTTTTGTAAATTTTCTCTGCTTTCTTTGTTTGTTAAAAGGATGGGATTGAATCGCCATATATAATTGCTCTTGGTATAGTTGTTTACTGTGAGTTGGACAGATACCGGTGCATGGTCTGTCACTTTTATGGGTCCTATATCTGCCACTGTGACGTTTTGCATCAGTGTACTAGTTAGCATAATTGTGTCTAGCCTTGAAAAAGTTCCATGTACCCTGGAACAAAATGTGTGTGTGTAGTCTTTGTTGTTAAGTTCTGCCCATACCTCCCTTAAATTTGTGAATTATGTTTAAAAGTTTTCCTGCTCGTGTGCTATGTGAGTCTGTTTTATTATATAATCTTATATCTTTTTGTACTTTTCTAGGTTCAGCTCCTTGCATGTTCCAATTAGTGTCTGCTCCAATTATTGCCTCTGCTTTTGAAAAGGTTCTCAACTTTTTCAAAACTTTATGTAGGAAGTCTAGCTGTCTTTCGTTTGGACTGTATAATGAGGGTAATACTATTTGTTTGTTTTGATTTAGTGTTCCCTCTACAAATACGTATCTGCCATTGGGGTCTTTCTGTACTTGCCGTATTGCAAAGTCCACTGTGTTATGTATTAATATTGCTACTCCCCTGGATTTGTTTGTTCCTTTTGCTATATGTACAGTTTTCCATTGACTACTGTTAAAAATTCCTTCCCTTTTTTGGGCTTTGTGTGTCTCTTGCAGAAATAGTATTTTTGGTTTTAGATCTCTTATTAGTTTATGTAGCCTCGCCCTTTTTAACTGATTCCCCATGCCTTTAATGTTTAGAGTTAGCACCTTAAGGTCTCCCATGGTATATGCCAATTTCTGTCTGCCTTGCCCATTATCGCACCCAGCTCAGTCGTGTCCTCCCTCCCTCCCCTGTCATTCCCCAACCGTCTCATTTTCCTTAACTTTAAAACTCGTTTGCAGCTCAGTCGTGTCCTCCCTCCCTCCCGTCATTCCCCAACCGTCTCATTTTCCCTAACGTTAAAACTCGTTTGCAGCTCTCTCTTAGCATAACTAAAGCTGCGAATGCAGGTGAGATCCTCCCCTCCCCTTACAGAGAGGGTGATTCATGTGCTCTTCACCCTGCCTTGAGGCTATGGTTTGTTCTTTTCAAATTCCTTTAAAACCATAACTGAGCAGGTCAATCTATTCCTTCATAGATTGACTACATAGAGGCAAGAGTTTCTCCCCCCCCTATTTTATCAATGGTTTAAAACAGCGTGACTCTACAAACAAAGAATATTTTCTCTCCCCTTTGGGGTTAGTCTCCCTCCTCCCTTTTCCTCCCCCTTCCCTTTGCTATGCATTTGAATATTTACACTTCAATTGTCTTTCACTTTGTTTTTGTCACCTCCTGTGGTTCAGTTACTCAGTTTCTCTCATCTCTTCCTTTGTGGCAGAGCTCTCAGGATTCTTGGGGTCTGTGGATTTTCATAGTCATTTCTTTCCCGCCTGTTTTTTCGGTGTCTGTTTACAGTGTTCCAGCCGTCTCCTCCTTGTGGCTCTTGGCCTGCTTCTCCATTATCTGTTTCTTCCCAAGTAGCCTCTGCCGGGAGTTCGATGCCAAGCGTTCTGAATAGCTCCGTCATGTCCCGTGGGGAGGCTGCAATCAGCGTGTGTCCCTTGTTGGGGATTATTATCTTGAAGGGGAATCCCCAGTGATATTTAAGCCCCAGTTCTCGTAGTTTCAATGTGTAGGGTTTGAGGAGTCTTCTTTTCTGCAGCGTCTCTGGTGCCAGGTCTTGCATAATCATTACAGGTTTGTCATTATATTTTATTTCTTTTAAAAGTCTTAGCTTTTTAAAGAATTCGTCTTTCTTGTTGTATCTGCTGAAACATATTACCAAGTCTCTTTTCTTCTGGGTCCTAGTGCCCTGTGAG
Source organism: Shinisaurus crocodilurus (assembly GCA_021292165.1). Lineage (NCBI taxonomy): Eukaryota > Metazoa > Chordata > Lepidosauria > Squamata > Shinisauridae > Shinisaurus > Shinisaurus crocodilurus. The sequence goes on from JAHFWL010000106.1 coordinate 12,494, forward strand.
CTCTTTCTAAGTCATCAGCTTCTATCGGGCAGTCTGGAGTTAATGAGGTCAGCCATTTTGCTATAAAAACCTTAATGTTTTCACCTTCTGCTTCTTCTTCCAAGTTTTTTATTCTCAGATTACACCTTCGGTTGCGATTTTCTTGGTCTTCAATCTTTGATTTATTTTCCGCTACCGCTCTTTGTAGGGTTTTTATCTTTTCCTCCTGTTGCTGAGCTTTTTCTGCAGCTTTATTTGCTGTTGTTTTTACTGCCTCCACCGTTTCTGTTATTTCCTTCAGTTTGGTGTCCAGCAGTTCTGCCCAGTGGTTCATCAGTTCTTGTTTTAATGTTTTTAATTGTTGTAATATTGCCTCCTTCATTTCGTTATTCGATTATCTGTGCGCTTGATCCTGGCTCTTCTGTGTGTTCTCCTCTGTCTTCTCCGGTAGCCATTTTTTCTCTCTTGAGTATGCTGTACTGCCTTGTGCAGTGTTTTTCTTTCTTTGTAGGGAAAGTAGTGTGTAATCTCGCTGTTTTTCGTTTTGCTAGATTCCTCTGTCATTCCCCATCAGAACTTTAAGTTTTTGTTGCTTGTTGGGCTTTTTTAAATGTTGTAGAGTCTTCCTTTTTAGTTTTAGGGTGAGGAGCTCTCCCTCTACGCCACCATTTCTTAGGCGTGCTAGCTCCGCCTCCTCGTCTTTGGTGTTTTTTAAGGTTACCACTCAGACTGAAGCTCTTCTCACACTGGGAGCATTTAAAGGGCTTCTCACCAGTGTGAATTCTGTGATGTGAGTTAAGTTGGGAGCTAGAGATGAAGCCCTTCCCACACTCTGAGCATTTAAAGGGCTTCTCACCTGTGTGCAGTCTCTGATGGATATAAGGCTGGAGTTATCAATGAAGCTCTTCCCACACTCTGAGCATTTAAAGGGCTTCTCCCCTGTGTGCAATCTCTGATGGTTTTTAAGGTTGAAGTTCCTAGCGAAGCTCTTCCCACACTCTGAGCATTTAAAGGGCTTCTCACAAGTGTGAATTCTGTGATGTGAGTTAAGTTGGGAGCTCTGACTGAAGCTCTTCCCACACTCTGAGCATTTAAAGGGCTTCTCCCCTGTGTGACGTCTTTGGTGTTGTTTAAGGAGGTGGTTCTGACTGAAGCTCTGCCCACACTCTGAGCATTCATAGGGCTTCTCCCCCGTGTGAATTCTGTGATGTGAGTAAAGATTGGAGCTCCGACTGAAGCTCTTCCCACACTCTGAGCATTTAAAGGGCTTCTCCCCTCTGTGAAGTCTTTGGTGTTGTTTAAGGCTTGAACTCTGACTGAAGCTCTTCCCACACTCTGAGCATTTAAAGGGCTTCTCCCCTGTGTGACGTCTTTGGTGTTTTTTAAGGCTAGAACTGTGACTGAAGCTCTGCCCACACTCTGAGCATTCATAGGGCTTCTCCCCCATGTGAATTCTGTGATGTGAGTAAAGATTGGAGCTCCGACTGAAGCTCTTCCCACACTCTGAGCATTTAAAGGGCTTCTCCCCTGTGTGACGTCTTTGGTGTTGTTTAAGGAGGTGGTTCTGACTGAAGCTCTGCCCACACTCTGAGCATTCATAGGGCTTCTCCCCTGTGTGAATTCTGTGATGTGAGTTAAGATTGGAGCTCGAGATGAAGCTCTTCCCACACTCTAAGCATTTAAAGGGCTTCTCCCCTCTGTGAAGTCTTTGGTGTTGTTTAAGGCTTGAACTCTGACTGAAGCTCTTCCCACACTCTGAGCATTTAAAGGGCTTCTCCCCTGTGTGACGTCTTTGGTGTTTTTTAAGGCTAGAACTGTGACTGAAGCTCTGCCCACACTCTGAGCATTCATAGGGCTTCTTCCCTGAGTGGATTCTTTGATGTCGTTTAAGGTTGGAGCTGTATTTGAAGTTCTTTCCACATTCTGAGCATGTATAATGCGAGTTCTCCCCTCTGTGAGTCCTTTGATGCAAGGTAAGCCCTGAACTGGAACTTAATTGCTTTTCACACTCAAAGCATTTATATGTTTCCACTTCGGGGTGATTTCTGTGATGTTCAGTAAGGTATATACACTGACTCAAGCTCTTTCCACACTGAGAACATTTCCGCACTGTTTCTCCATTCTGAACCATTGTTTTGTTTCCTTCGGAAGATTCTTCTAGCATTGCCATCTCATGGAAGTCCATCTCCTCAAAGGATGTGAATTTGATCTGCCACTTCTGTTCCCCTTCAGTTTTCCTTTCCTGCTGTTTGCAGGTTTTATTACTTTCTCTCCCATCAGCTGAAAGAATGAAAAAAAGAGATGTTCACAGTTTAATTAAAATAGAAATTTAAGTGGGATCAATGCCAAGTGCTGCACCTAGGAAAAAGAAACCAAACACACAAACTGAATGAGCCAGCAATGTGAGGTGGCTCCAAAAAAGCAAATGCTTTTATGGGCTGCATCAATAGAAGTATAGCTTCTAAATCACGTGAAGTACTAGTTCCCCTCTAGTCATCACTGGCTGAAGGCAACAGGACTTTCTGGGGAAACCACCCGCCCTCCCGGCACGTGCCCCAGTCATCCACTCTCCACCTGATCTATCTCACAGGGTTGATGCGAGGATAAAACGGAGAGGAGGAGGTGGACCATGTAAGCCCCCTTGCGTTTTGTGCAAAGGGAAAATGCTGGTATATACTGTAATCAAAAAACCATGTAACATAACATAAAATGAGGGTATGGTCCTTCAGGACTGGTATTCAATAGATGTCTTCCCCACACGTTAAGACACAAACTAGTCTGTTCCCAGTTGACTGAGTCCCTCCATCTATTCCCTGGCTATCTCTCTGTCAGATCTCCTGGAGAGCACATAGGAGCTGTGTGCAAACATAGGAAACATCTCGTAGGAGAACACACAGCCCATGGACGAAGGGTCCAGCCAGAGCTAAGCACCCACCTGCTGGTCTCTCCCCTTCCTCAGAGTCCTGGACAAAGGGGTCATCTGCTTCTCGCTGGCAGAAGACGACATCAGATCTGGGAAATGGAAGCCCTTTTGCAGAGGATAGAAAGAGAGGAATTACTTCAGGCACTCCTGATTATTAAATTTGTTTCGAGACTTCAAGCCACTCAGGCTGAAGCCTCCCCCGCCCGTTCTCACCAGACCCATCAAGGTCAAAGAGAGGTTGGGCAGGTCCTGGAACCCCTCCACATAGAGAGCAGGTGAGTCACAGGTTCCTGCATGGACCAAGAAACCGCAGTCTAAACCCCCCAGGAAATTGAACAGCCAGGAAATCCCCCACAAATGGAGGGACACTATAAAAACAGTGGCAATGCCTCCTTCCAGGAAGCATCAGTCGAGGGAAAGAGTGAACCTTACCCAGAGAGGCCAAATTCCTGCAATTCTCCTCCATGACTTCCCTGTGCAGAGCCCTCTGGCCTGGATCCAGCAGAGCCGCCTCCTCATCCGTGAAACGCACAGCCACCTCCTCAAAGGACACCGAAGCCTGCAAGAGGGAGAGGAAGAGGAAGGTTCCCTTGATCAGAGCATGCAAAAGGGGCAGCGAAGGGGAGGCAAAGGGGAGGCCCTCCTACAGGATCCGGGCTCCAGGAGCGACAGTCAGAGTCCTCTTGGCAGCCACCTGGGAGGGACGATCCTGTCAGGCCCAGAGAGATGTGCAGGGGACTGAGCACCCTGCCCCCCTGTACCTGTTCCAGCTGTCCAGCAGCTCTTTCCACTCCAGCACCAAGAGGAGGAGGCCGAGAAGGCGCCCCCAGTGTCCTCCCACTGTCTCCGAGAGTCCTCCCATTTCCTAAGAGGAAGACCAAGAAAGAAGGTGGGGAGATACTTGTTAGTTCGCACACACTTTGCAATCATTTCCTTGTGTGAAGCCAGCCAGTCTCCACACTGGTTTGGGGCATCATTCAAAGTTCCAGTTTAGATTTATATGAAGTCTTAATCTATGGAGAGAAATCACCTTTTTAACATGTTAAGAACACATTTCTCCTTCCCACATTGCCTCTAGGGCAGTGTTCTCCAAGCTTGGGTCCCCAGATGTTTTTGGCCTACAACACCCAGCATGCCTCAGCCAGCTATGCTGGCTGGAGCATGCTGGGAGTTGTAAGACAAAAACATCTGGGGACCCAAGCTTGGAGAACACTGCTGTAGGGGAACGCAAAAGCAGTCCATGGAAATCAAGCGGAGGTGTCAGAAGGAGACCATCTTCAAACTTCCCCCTTGATCCTTACCCTGAGTGGAGACACCTCCATCCCCCGATGGAGCATTCTCTGCTTCTACAGAATCCGTGGTCACGTGGGCCTCCATCCCCTGGACCTGGAAGAGGAGGGAGGAGACCAGGTGAGGAAGTCTTATTATGTTGTTAAGATGCAAGGAGTGGGGCTTCCTCCTGCACTCATTCTGCCTCCCAAGCGCTACAGCTCCCTCACAGCTGGGTCTTTGGCAAGTGGGCACACAAGGAACTCTAGATTGAGGCCAGTAAACCAACCCTTGCATTAGAAAAGGACTAGAACAGGGCGTCCCAAACCCACTCCTTTAACCAACCGGGAGGAGAGGTGGAAGCTCCCAGACGTTCCCTTTCTGCTGGGAGGACTGTACTGCTAAGATCCCCTCCCTCCCTTGAACTTACCAGCCCCCTTTAAGTGTCCTGTGATCCCTGCAAGGTGGGCCAGATCCACACATTCTGAACCAGTATAGAACCATTCAGCGAGGGGGGAGGAGACATGCCCCTTGTTATGCCCCTCCCCATGGGCAAAACGTTGTATCTGTTAGTGTGTGAGGGGAGGGCGGAGTGTGGGAGGAGTGTGGAATGTTGGATGTCTGTTGATTGGCTGAAAGAGTGAGGAGGAGGGGCGAAGCCTGTTATATAAACAGTGGGCGGTGCTGTTAGGTGGTTGTTGTTGGGGTTGTTGCAGAGTAGGGTGGCAGGGAGGGGTCTGAGAGGGAGAAGAGGGAGTGGTGTGTGGAGTCTGGAGAGAGAGAGAGAGAGGAGGAGGAGAGAAGTCTGAGTGGAGTCTAGAAAGAGGGTATTTATTGGGTAGTATTGGGTAGTGCTGTCTGAGAGAGACAGAATGAGAGGAAGAGAGAGGGTGTTTACAAAGTTTAGAATCTTTTAACCGTATCTATTTCCCTACCCTTGATTGTAAACAGGGCCGGCGCTACCGCCAGGCAGACCCAGGCGGCTACCTAGGGCGCGTGGCGGAAGAGGGCGCAGAAACGCTGCGCTCCTTCCTCGCCGCTGGCACACTCCTGCCCCGCCTGGCCGCCTCATCGACAAAGGCACCAGTCCGCAACCACCAGGTTTGTGCGGGGTGGGGGTGGGATTGCGGGCGCCGGGCAGGCTCGCGCTCGGCTTTCCTCTGCGCCCGGAGCTAGGCCGGGTCAGGAGCGCGTGTGGCGGCGGCGACCGGTTGGCAGAGGGGAAAGTGGCTGTTGGAGGCGGCGGGCGGGGCGCTGGGCAAGCAGGTATTTCCCGGCTGCTTTGCTCCGGAGCCCTCCCCCCGGTACAATGGGGGGGGCGCTAAATATAACCCAGCCTAGGGCGCCAAACTGCCCTGGACCGGTCCTGATTGTAAATAAATAAACTTGTTTCCTTTTTTTAAATTTAAGGAGTGGTCTGAGAGGCCATTTCTGCTGTTACAGTAACAAGTCTCTGTGTGAAGAAGTTTAAGTCTCTGCAATAGGGAGGGAAATTTCTCTCACAAGAAATTAAACAGTACTGTAATCTAGTATGGCTGAAATTTGGAGTTTAAAAAAAGAAGCTCTGATGGAGAAATGTAAACAACTGAAGTTACAACAGGAGGGGAAAACGGTGGCGGAGTTGAAAGTGATGTTAATTAGATACCCAGCACAAGAACCTGATGGAATATTTGAAAGAAATCCTAATCCAGGTGTGGCAGATCCCTATAGTTATATAGGGAACAAAACAGATTAAGGGGAAAAGAGATGGAATTAGAGGCAGAAAAGATGACATGTCAGGCTGAAGAGAAAGCAAAGGAGATGAAATTTCAGGCTGAGGAGAAAGCGAGGGATCGGGAGCAAAAAGAAAAAGATAGGCAGTTGGAGGCAGAAAGATTGTTCTTAGAACGAGAGAAATTAAGATCTGAGCAGAAATGGAAGGCTGTCGAGAGTGACTCTTTGAAAACTAGAAAGATTTCACCAAAAGACTTTAGCCCTTTCACCTCAGGAGATGATCCAGAGCTATTCCTAAGCAATTTTGAGAGAGCAGCACAGGCCTGGGAGCTCCCAAAAACAGAATGTATGCGTTACATTCCTAGTTTAATTAAAGCTGAGCTGGCTGAGATATACCAAACTTTGCCCATAGATAATCCTATCACCTATGACATGTTTAAGGAAGCAGTATTTCAGAGATTCAGGTTAGGGCCTGAACATTTTAGAAAAGCATTTAGAGCTTGTCAGCTTCAGGCAGGAAAATCTTACACGGATTTGGGGGCAAACTTGACCAATCTGTGGAATAAGTGGATGGACACTGAGGGGGCTACAGATGTGAAGAGAGTGGGGGAGTTGATGGTTTGGGATCAATTTTTATTCAGATTACCAGCTGAAATAAGGTTGTTAGTCAAAGACCAAAAATTTAAAAATGTCTCTGAGGCGGCTGCGTATGCTGATAGGCTGGCACTGAACCGTGGGGGATGGTTCCAAAGTGGCTCTTATAAGGCAGCTGTCAAAAGGGAATCTAAAGGGCAGTTTAAACAAGAACCGTTAAAATCCTCACAGATAAGCCAGGTGCCTAAGAGAGAGACCACATATAAGGCACCCTATAATATTTCTCCTATTAAAGATCTGGATAAGAGGTGTTTTAGATGTTTAAAGTGGGGCCATACACAATACAACTGTGTAGAAAATAAAACACACACAAACAAGTCCCAGTGTCTCAGTGAAAACTCAGTAAAGGTTGAAGAAGCCAAGAAAATACAGTTTTGTCAAGTAGAACTCGAAGGGAACCATGACTTAGATTCTGATCTCTATGAGTTTCTGACTTTGAATGAGGAGAAGGTGTTAGCTTTCGTGGATACAGGAGCTAGAATTTCCCTCATAAGGAATGATTGGGTGGAACCAGGCGATATAAACCCTGAAAAAACAGTAATCAGAGGTGTGAAAGGCAAGCCATGTGAAATTCCTCTGGTAAAAACTAAAATCGTGTGGAGAAGAAAGGAGTATATATTCACGAACTGGGAGTGAAGGATGACCAGGATACTCCTCTCATAATTGGGCGAGACTTGATGGGGGATGGTGCCCAGATTTTAGTAGTGACAAGAGGGCAAGAGAGGAAGGCTGTGTGTGAGAGAGGAGAGATAAAGGAGAATACAGTGACAAACTGTGAGGGAGGCCTGCCTGACTCAAACATTTTCCAAACAGCCCCATTGACCCCTGACAGCGAGTTCAGACAAGTTGTAGAGAGTGATGAAAGTGTACAGCTTTTAAGAACCCAAGCTGACCGAGGGGAGGTGGATCACACAGAGGGATACAGGATTGTTTGGTTAAACAACCTGTTATACCGAGAATGGTGGCCTAAGCAGTCAGGAGGAGATGTGAAAGTACAGAGGCAGCTAGTAGTACCTCAAAAGGTTAGAGAAGGGTTGTTACAACTCTCACATGACATACCCTGTGCGGGACACCTTGGGATCAAGAAGACAAAGAAAAGGTTGTCAGCACATTATTATGGGCTTGGGATGTCAAAAGAAGTGGGATACTGTCAATCTTGTCCGGTGTGCCAAAGGACAGGGAAAAGTGGGCAGAAGGAGAAGGCTCCCTTAAAACCCCTGCCTATAGTTGGACAGGCATTTTACAGAGTGGAAATGGATCTGGTAGGGCCCATGAGCAAACCTACCCAGAAGGGTCGGCGTTTCCTGTTAGTTACCGTGGAGTACGCCACCAGATTCCCTGATGCGGAACCATTGCATAATGTAGAGACTCAGACAGTGGCCAAGGCGATGCTCTGTGTCTTTATGAGACTTGGTTTCCCCTCTGAAATCTCAACAGATCCAGGGACTGTATTTATGGCAGAAGTAATGCAGTGTCTGTGGAAGTGCAGTGGGGTGAAGCATTTAAAAAGCACAGTTTACCATCCAGCCACAAATGGGCTAACTGAGAGAGTTAACGCAGTGCTAAAAGGGATGATTGAATCCTATATGTAAACCCACATGAATGATTGGGATGAGTGGCTGGGATGTTTCCTCTTTGCATATAGAGAAGTCCCACAAGAGTCCACCGGATTCAGCCCTTTGGAGCTGATGTTTGGGAGAGCAGTGAGGGACCCCTTGGAGTTGCTGAAAACATCTTGGGAGGGGTCACTGGAAGAGAAGAACTCCTCAGTGGCGGCGTATGTGGTGGAACTGAGGGAGAAAATGGAAGAAATGATGAGGGTAGTGAAGGAGAATATAGGGGCAGCCCAAGAGACCCAGAAGAGGTGGTATGACAAAGAAGCCAGGGAGATCCAATATGAAATTGGAGCACTAGTAATGGCATTCTTGCCTAGGCGTCATGATAAGATGCAAGCCAGCTGGGAGGGACCCTATATCGTGAGAGATAAGTTGGACACCTTAACCTATACCATCTCCAAAAACACCACTGACGAAGCCAAATCTGTCCATGTAAATATGCTAAAGCCATATAGGGCAAGAGAGAACAGTGTGCAGCAAGTGGAGGTTTTTATGACAGATCTGAGCTGCAAGTGCCAGATCTGGTGCAAGAGAGCAAGGAGGGAGAAATCAATCAATTCTTATGGAACAAGAGGGTGGATGACATCATGAAGGGGGAGATAATGGGAGTTCTGGGACAGTTGGAGCAGCTGTTCAGTAACAAGCCTGGTAGAACAGCAATATACCGGCACCTTACAGACACTGGAACTCACCCACCCATTCAGATACCACCCTATCACATAAATAATCCCCGGCTACAGACAATAAGGGAAGAAGCAGAGCCGGTGGTGCACAAAGAGCGGTGGTGGACAAAGAGCGTGGCGGCGCAAAGGCCTTGGGCCAGGAGAGCGAAGGAGAGGTGAGACTGGAAGTCATCAGCCCAGCAGGTGGAGAGGCGGAACCGGAGAACATCAGCCCAGCAGGTGGAGAGGCGGGACCGGAGAACATAAGCCCAGCAGGTGGAGAGGCGAGACCGAAGTCATCAGCCCAGCAGGTGGAGACAGCCCAGCAGGTGGAGAGGCCGAATCGGAGGACATTAACCCAGCAGGTGGAGAGACGGAACCAGAGAACATCAGCCCAGCAGGTAGTAAGGGGCACTGGAGAGCGAAGAAGCAGCAGCTGGAAGAAGCAGCAGCTGGACAGCGTGACCTGAATGGACTTACCAAAGGCTTTTGGACACTCCGAACCTGGCATTAGAGTAATGCTTGGCTCTCCGTTAGTGTTTTTTTTTGGGGGGGGGAGTATGTCATGCCCCTGCCCATGGGCAAAACGTTATATCTGTTAGTGTGTGAGGGGAGGGGGGAGTGTGAGAGGAGTGTGGAATATTGGATGTCTGTTGATTGGCTGAAAGAGTGAGGAGGAGGGGTGAAGTGGGCGGTGCTGTTAGGTGGTTGTTGTTGTTGGGGTTGTTGCAGAGTAGGGTGGCAGAGAGGGGTCTGAGAGGGAGAAGAGGGAGTGGAGTGTGGAGAGAGAGAGAGAGAGTTTACAAAGTTTAGAATCCTTTAACTGTATCTATTTCCCTACCCTTGATTGTAAAGAAATAAACTTGTTTCCTTTTTAAAAATGTAAAGAGTGGTCTGAGTTGGTTACCCTGGAGGGGGTTGGTGGCAGCGGAAGAGATTAAGAGAGTGTGGAGTGGGATTTGACCATAATAAAGCTGAGAGTTCGAATCACAAGGTGGGGGTGAGGAGTCACACCCCTCTTGGGCTGCTGCTGGGGATTTTTAAGGTGTGGAAGTATTGTAGGGGATTTTTAAGATCTCCGCCCCTTGGAGCTTCCAGGAAGAAAGCCTCTCCCACCTGGCGCTAGTCCTCTGCCTGGCTCAGGAGGAAGCCTTCCACCAGGGCCTTGAGACAGGGAGGTGCTCACATCCTGCAGAGGTCACAAGCCCTGGCTAAGGAAGAGAGGGGAAGGCCCAGACTCAGGGGGAGATGGGGGTGGGAGTTGTTCCCCCCCCCCGAGTCTGACTGAGGACTGAAGAGGATCAGGCCCAAACCTTGTTGGTTCACACGCGGCTCTCTGGATGGTGCTGCTCCAGCCCCCAACTCCCCCTCCCCTTGAGACCCTCTGCCCAAAGCAGATTCACCCTCTTGCTCCCCCCCAAAGCCCCCTCCTCCGATTCCTTCTCCTCTTCCAGCCCTGCACTTATCCTGCTCCAAGATCCTGGTGCTGGGACCTCCTGCCTGGCCCTGACTGTAGGACCCTGTAACTATCAGAGTGGCAGGATGGAACTCTGACCTGCTCCTGATGTGAAACATCCAGTACTGACACCACCAAGTGCTTTGCTCCACTGCCCGCCCACCCACCCAGACTTCTCAGAGCAGCTTGGTTTCTCCCTTTGCCCTGTCAATAGTCTGTAACAGTCTTTCTTAACCCTGTACTGGGCAGTCTACTTAAAAGCCTGCCCTGCGGGGTGGACAGCTTCTCACCGCACACTCCAACACAGAGGAGATTTGGGGTGGGGGAAGATGTTCCCGCCCCGGATGAAAGCTCTCCCCATCAGTCAGAGGTGGATTGCTGATGCCCAAAGACAAAACTTCAAGGGCACTCAAGTATAATTGAAATGCAATAAATCCCAGTTGCAAATACAGTTACTCCAGTTGTAAAGCATGGTAAATAAACGCCAGAGTCAAAAGCGCAAAAGAAGCAATAAAACAAAGTTTCAAAGAAAACAATCAAATAGGGAGTAAAATCATTAAATCATGAGAATTTTAAACAATCTCTGATGACACTCTTTGTACGGATCCTTGGAGCAGCCCGTGCAAAAAGAAATCATAGAAATCATAGAAAAGTAGAGTTGGAAGGGGCCCACAAGGCCATTGAGTCCAACCCCTTGCTCAATGCAGGAATCTAGGTCAAAGCATCTCTGACAGATGTCTGTCCAGCTGCACCTTGAATGCCTCCAGACTGGGAGAGCCCACCACCTCCCTAGGTAGTTGATTCCATTGTCTTATTGCTCTGACAGTCAGGAAATTTTTCCTGGTGTTTAGGTGGAATCTGGGTTCCTGAAACTTGAGCCCTAAAGAGACGCTAAAAGTCACCACAAAGTCAACATCTCACAACAGGGAACTCCTGTTTTCTGGGATCGTTTTTTGAATGTCGTCCCAATAAAACAGTGTCTCAGAACCAGCTTCTGCAAGGCAAACGGGAAAAGCTAGAGAGGGGGGGCGGTTCTCAGAGCGTTGCCTTCTTTCCCCTAATAGCTCTGAATGGAACCTGGGACCTTCTGCATGCCAAGGCTGTGGGCTGCTGTGGCCCTTCCCATAGCCGGAAAAGGGCAACAGACAAATGAAACAGCCCCAGACTCCTTCCTCTGCAAACGGGGGAAGCTTCTTTTCCTAAAGGCCTGCCTGAGGCAGAGGAGAAAAATCCCCCTTCCTCCTTTCTCTGTGTCAAGTCAAATCCAGTTCAGAAGGCCTCTTGCCCACCACCCTCCCCTCCTAAGATTCCCTGAGGCAAAGTGCTCTGGGTGGAATAAAGAGAAAGACAGACCAGGATAGGGCAGGGAAGCAGAGGAAAAGAAGAACTGCGACTGGAAATGGAGCAGGGAGAGAGAATTCCCCCAGGCAAGCGCCCCTGTGGAGGGTGTGCATACTTAAATTGACTTCAGGAGTGGAGGATGCTGAGGGGCTTGTTTTTCTTTTTTCTCATTTAAAAGCCCCAGCACTTCCTGGATCATGTCATCACATAGTCCCATCTCACTAACCATGGCTTCCGCTAAGGTAAGTCCTGTCTGACTAACCATTTAGAGGTCTCTGACAGTTTCCATAAACATGTGGAAAGGGGTGATCCATACATTGTTTACTTGGGCTTCCAAAATTTTTGACAAAAAAGGTTACAGCACCTGGGATTGTTTACCGGTAACTTAGGAAAAAGGCGAGCAAGGGGAGACATGATAGAAGTGTACAGAATAATGCCTGGTGTGGAGAAAGTGAACAGAGAAACATTTTTCTCCCTCTCTCATAATACTAGAACCCAGCTGGGTCATCCCATGAAGCTGACTGGTGGGGGGTTCAGGACAGATCAAAGGAAGTCCTTCTTCACACACACCACACAGTTAAAGTATGGAATCCACTTCCACAAGATGTAGTGATGGCCACCCATTGGGAGGGCTTCAAAAGGGGATTGGACAAATTCATGGAGGAGAAGGCTAGCCATGGCTACTACTCCTGATGGCTATGTGCTACCTCCAGGACCAGAGGCAGAATGCCTATGTGCACCAGTTGCTGGGGAAGATGGGCGGGAGGGTGCTGTGGCTCCCATGTCCTGCTAGTGGGTTTCCCATTGGGGCATCTAGTTGGCCACTGTGCGGACAGAACGCTGGATGAGATGGAGCCACTTTGGTCTGATCCGGCATCAGGGCTCTTCCCATTGTATGATGTTCTTATTCCATCCTAGCCCGCAGCTGCCTTTGGACAGCTATAAGTACTACTTCAGTTGTGAGTACTTTTGTCTAAACATGCATGGGATTGCATCGTTATTTCCACCCCTCATCCCTCCCTATTCCTTTTTCCGTGTGCACCATTTTTTTTAAAGACTAAGCTTGCAGGCAGGGACTGTCTTCTTTTCCTGATCATATGCAAGCCGCTCCAGGAGCCTTTCTGAATGTGGAGCGGGATAAAAATATTCCAAAATAAATTAAGTAAATAATTAGTTTGAAATAAATATTTAAACTATAAAAAGATGAGCATCTGTAACCGTGTACCTGATGCAGGTGCTCCCAGAGTATAGAATTTATTTTATTTTATTTTTAAAGAAAGAAAAGGTGCTGCAGCAACCAGCAGCAACCTCGATGGGCCCCAGCCTGCCTCCTGAGCAGGATACTGCAGTGGGCTTGGGAAAAGTCTGGGGAAAGTCCGCAAGCTCCCTGCAAAGATTTTACTCAGAGGAAATGCTACTGCCCCACAACCCCCACAACATTGCTCAGATCTTTTAAAAAAAACAAAAACGGCCCACAACTACCACCTCTTGCCCAAAGAAATTCAAAAATGACCCACAACTACCAGACCTTGCTGAGAAAACCTAAGAAATGACCCCGTCTCTAAGCTGTGGGAGGAGCAGAAAGAGGCCGGAGGCCACTGTGTGGGTCCAGTTTGGGTCAGCGAAATCCCGCTTGAGTCGCACAAGCCACCGCAGCTTAAACCACGCAGCCTCCAAGCTGCCCCACAGCCGCCACACCGCCACAGCACCCCCCCACCCCGCGTCCCACGACCCGCGAACGCCTGTCCCTTGCCTGGCGGGCCCAACAGTGGGGGGGGGAGGCGGAAGACGCTGCTCACTCGCTCGCTCTTGCAGCCTCTTCAAAAAATAAAATAAAAATAGTTATTAAAAAGCTGCTCCGGTCAGAAGGGAAAAAAAACCTTCTGCTGTTGATGCTACTGCTGCTCCTTCCCCGCCAGACTTCCCACACGGGCCACCCGGTGTTGCAGGAAGGGCCCGCCTCTTCACAACTTTGATTGGCCCAGTAATGGTCACCTGATGCGGCGCAAACTCCCCCCGCCGCCTCTCTTGCCTCGGCCGCAGCCCCCGGAGAGATTTTTGAACGGGTTCACGGAGGGCTCTCCAACCTTGGGTCCCCACAGAGGTTGCTGGACTACAGCTCCCACAATCCCTTGCCATGGGCCATGCTGGCTGGGTATGCTGGGAGCTGTAGGCTAGCAACCTCTGGGGACCCAAGGTTGGTGAGCCCTGGGCGAATGTGGGACTCTGGCGGGAATGGATTTTCTTTTGAAGTTCTTTGCGCTGAGGGAAATGGCCCCTCCCCGCTTTCAGCAGCCCCCAGTGGCAGGAACCAGTGGAGAAAAAGGAGGAGGATCTTCTGGGAAGTGTCTCTCCGCTCTGCCCCCAGATGCGCACAAAAGGAGGTTTCGCAGGGGCTGCTTCCCCGAGATGGTGCCGGTTGCAACCTACCCTCCCTGCTGACCCCTCAGCCTGGGAAGGGGCAGGGCGGCGTCTCATGGGCTGCCCAGCCGCGACCCCTGAAGCACCGCACGCCCTTTTCCTTCTCCTCCTCTCCCTCCACCCCAAATTTAATTATTTTCCCCTAAACTTCTTCCGAAACTTCTATTTTCTGCAAACTCCCGGGGCAGCCAGCCCATTGCACGAGGCTGCTGCGTGCGCGCAGTTGCCGCTTCCGCCGCCGGATGGAGGCCCTTTCTTCTTCGGAGAGTCGCCAATGCCATGGCAAGAGGGCAGGGACCACGGGGGGGGGGGGCGTTGGAGGCTCTCCTTTAGAAAGCTCCTTTTCCCCCGTATTTTTTTTATTTAAAAAACAAACAAACACAAAATGTAAAAGACAAACAAAACACCACAAAAACTAAACTGAAATGTGTGGTAAAGGCTCAAGTAGCCCTGGGTTCGAGTCTAGCCAATTAGGTCAATCCATCAGCCAAACGCAGGTAAAGACGTTTAAGAACAAAGCTTTATTCAATCAGATAATGCAGCTGCATGTCCCAGCTCCGAACAAAAATGGAGCAAGCCCCGAACATGCGCAAGCGTTCTACTTTTATGGAATGCAGGCTTTATAAGTCACGCATGTGCAGATGCTGCTAAGATCTTAGAGCAATAGAGCTAATGCCATTTGGCTCTACGCCAGACATGCGCAGTGAATACCAACCTTGTGAAGATAAAATTCCACAGTTCTTTGTAGGCAGGCATGCGCACTATGCCCCTGAGTAGTGGATACATTTCTGCCTACCCATGATCTGAACTATTCTGCTTGTCCTGCAGTTTGTTGCACAGGGCGAAAACAGCGTCTCTACAGCTTATCCGTGTTCCAAGACACTGTGAACTCTACAGCAACACACTGTGATTTAACTAAAAAGTTGCTGGGGCAGACTGAAGGTGAAGTCCTTGGTGACTTTTTCCCTTTGAGCCTTGGACAACTGCTGTCCTTGGCTCAATCCACCTGGCCCACCAAGGTGGACTTCTTACCGGGGGACTGGATATCTTCATGTCTTGCCAGCCTTGATACTTTGGCCGCCCAAGGCTGGCCGTCATAGAAAGCAGAGAAAGAATACATTGTAGGCAGCAGCAAGCAATAATACAAAAGCAAATTATTGTGGTTAAAATTCCCAAGCCTTTCCACAGCCAGGAGAGATTTCCCACCCATGAGGTTAGCCATGACCATAGGTCAAGGCCATTCCAGTCCTGGATGGGGAGATGAGCAACATGTTCGATATGAGATGCAATCTCCCTGACTATTTTTCCATTATCAATTTTGAGGCAGCAGTCTGTCCAGCTAAAAACACCACACACCCCTTTGAGGCCAATAAATAGTCCATCCCTAGCCGGCTTTGCAACACAGCTGTCCGGATTTGAGACATCTCACTGACCAACAAGCTGAGGGCTTCGGCCAAGTCATTTGCCAGGATTTCTACTACTGCCTGTTCTTGCTCCCCGGATACCTATCCAAGACCAGGTAATTGCTTGGTGATACATAGGATGATTGTGGCTCAGTACTTTGAATGGGGGGGTGAATAACACCAATATAACATGTGCCATACCCGTTTTTGGGGAACTTCTGGTAGTTTTGACCACAAATGAAGAAGTGCCCGGCTTTGGCTTGTTTTCCCTGAGGATAGGGACCTGGATATGTAGACTGCTTACACCTAAGTGCACTTTTTCGTAATAATACCCTCCAAGATATGGGCTGTCAAACATGCAGGTTTCACACCCACCTGTGCACCAGGCTGACGGTGTTGTAGTACAGCCCTTCTGATTTGTGACATTTTGTTCAGTACTAGGCTCAAGGCTTCAGCCGTATTATTTGACACAGCTGTGTGGAAACTGGACACACCCAGTTTTTCACTAACAACAAGCAACCTGAATTTTTGCCTTCACAGTTCCCCCACTTTGTACTTCTAGTACAATTCCCATCTGTGACTCTGCTCATGGTCCCTTCGGATCACGAGAAGAGTCTGTCTTGAATGATGTCTAGAGAACAGGCTCTATTTCTATTACCATGAGGTTTAAAACCTTATTTTCAGTTTCTCTTTGCTTCTCAGCTTCTTGTAATATCATAAGCCTTATCTGTGTGTCACTGACCACTTCTTCTGTTTTCTTAACACATAATGCAATGCAACATTTGGCAACCAAGAATATGAATATAGGGCATGGGCCACACTTAATAGCCTTGTGAAACTATACCATCTACCTCATTTTGTCTAACCAGTCTATAATTATACACCAATCAGGCCTAAAAATGATCAATGGGTTAATACTAATACAATTCACAATAGGTTAATACTGATATGATTCAGTTAGTATTCTTTGGCTTGTCTCTGCAGGCACTCTTCAAGATTTTGTTGCCTTAGTCTTCTCTCAGGTTGATTGCAGGTCCTCTATTTCCAGCACTCTGGGCACAGGATCTACAACTTGTTACAGTTAATGAAACTGCTAGCATGATAACACTAGCTCACCATAAGTATTGTGGGCCTTGATGTACATCTTTGAGCTTGTGGCCCATCTTTGAGCTTGCAGGATCAGGAACCCACCCCCCCACCCAAAAAAACCTTTCTCCTGTGGAGGGGTGGAGACCAAATACTGAACATACCAAATTGGGTGGGCACGGGGGGGGGGGGCTTTGGCCATTTCCTGGAGATGAGAAGGAGCTGCACCCCAAGAGGTGGCCAGGGAATTGCCTTCCTCGGCCCATCTTTGAGCTAGCAGGCTCAGGAAGCCCCCCCCACACACACAAATACACTTTCTCTTGTGTGTGGAGGGCCAGAGGAGTTGTCACTTTTCTGAAGTTTGATTTTGTGTGCCTGACTGCATCTGTGTTTTGTCCCCTTTTCAGAGCACTGCGCATGACCACGACAGCACGATCTCGTTGGGGTTCATACATTACACAGCAGCAAATCCTAAGTTGGTGAAGGAGAAAACATTTGTCAGGCCTCCTCCATTTTTCCAAAGAGAAATCCTTTCTTGCTCAAGGTCACACATGAAGCTCTCCTTTAAAAGTACCGTATGCCTTTTTCTTGGAATGTTTTTCTCTAATATGGGAGCTGAAAACGATTCCTTCATATTCAAAGGGGATCAATGACATGAATTTTGGAAACAAAGCCACACCCTTCCCCAACCTGGCGGACTCAAGCTGAGTGGGACTACAACTCCCATCCTCCCCGTGTGCCATGCTGGCTGGGATGATGGGACTTGTAGTTCCAGACAGCGGGGCAGGGCCCCCAGCTGGGTAAGGCTGCAACAGGACACAGCCATGAGACAGAGTCAGACCCCTGGTCCATCCAGCCCAGTATTGCCAGCACTGACTGGCAGCCGCTCTGCAGGGACTCAGGCTTTCCCAGCCTCACCTGGAGACGCTGTCCAGGATTGAACCCAGGACCTTCTGCATGCCCAGCACGGCCTCTACCACTGTGCTCCAGCCCCTCCCCAAAAAGTAAATAGTCAATTTTTAAAGGCCCTTCATGGAACTCTTGTGAGTGCTCCCTACTTGAGCAACAAGCCACAGCAGGACTAATTAGTGGAATCTGCTGGCATCTTTCAGTGATGCTGTTCAGAACACCAAGCCACAGAGATGCAGCAGCTCCGGGTGAATGCAGGCAGTTGACCGCGGAGTTTATCTCTCAGACATTGGAGAAGATTGTCCATATTGTCTTGCCAAGTGAAGAAGAGAAAATGACCGCTTTTCAGAAATCCAGGGATGAAGAGGATCAGAAATCCAGGGATGAAGAGGAAGGATCAGCACCTTCTCAGCACTCAGCAGGATGATTCCCATCCCATCCACCCCAAAACAAAGTAGCAGGAAAAGCAAGTGCCAGCAGGTCTGAGCAGGAGGAGGTTCAGGTGCGGTTCTCTTTCTCATTTCAATGCTCCGTTTTTCCACCCCTTCAGCTTTGCATCTTCCAAGGAAAGAAGTAAATAATGAGCATGGTTAATACTTCTAAGAAATATTCCTTTCCACCTGTATACTCTCCAATTGCCCAGAATTTGCAGGGACAGTCCTGCAAGCACTTAAGTGGCTTCTTACTTTGTTATGCAGAGTCACGATTGGTTATGCAGAGTCATGCATTCCCCTGCCTCCTTCCACAAGCTATTTAGCTTATCTGCGATTTTGCCCATGGCCCCTTTAAGCAGGAAGGGAGCAGACAGAAGATGTCTGTGTGTGGGAGGGTGTGCTTGCTCGCTCCCTCTACCTGCTGCCTCTGACCAGCCCCCAGGGTAAGACAGACCCATTGAAGACATTTGTACTTACTTCCGAGTAACTGTGCATAGGATTGCACAGTTTGTTGTAACTTAATTCAAGTTAGTTAAATTCTGTAAGCTTATTCCAGTTTAAGTGTTTCTTTAAATAATCTAAATTGTATGAATAGCACACAAAAAGTGCTTTAAACAGGGGCCTTTCCACAATAACAAACTCCATCATCATCAGGCGATCACTCGTGACCGAGTAAGATTGTCTTCCGGGATAAAAGGAGGAAATTCTAAAGAAGATTGTGTAGGCTCTAGCGATGGGTCCGTAAGTGACTGTGGAGGCCAATTCTAGATCCACACAGCTTCCCACAGTGAGGACACAGGTTACCAGATAGAAGATGGTCCTGTAAAGGATTCATTTGACGTGCTTTTCGCCTAGCACGTTTCTCCCTTTCACCTTGCACTCGGGCTTCTTCAAAGTCCATGGAACCTTTGTGAAAGGCCAACCTCCATTTAGATCGTTCATGGGCCAGAGCTTCCCAGTTTTCGATGTTTATATTGCATTTTTTTAGATTAGCCTTATGAACATCTTTAAACCTCTTATATTGACCACCGATATTCCGCTTTCCATCCTTGAGTTGGGAGTAAAGTAACTGCTTTGGGAGACGGCAGTCAGGCATTCGAACAACATGACCGGTCCACTGAAGTTGGCGTTGAAGGATCATTTTTTCAATGCTAGTAGTCTTTGCTTCTTCCAGTACACTGACATTTGTTCGCCTATCTTCCCAAGTAATTCGCAGGATTTTCCGGAGGCAACGTTGATGAAACCTTTCAAGGAGGTGGAAGTGACGTTTATAGATAGTCCATGTTTCGCAGGCATACAATAAAGTTGGTAATACAATGGCTTCATAAACCAGTGTTTTGGTCTTCTTACAAATATCCCGATCCTCGAACACTCTATGTTTCATTCGAGAAAATGCGGCACTTGCGGAGCTCAGACGATGCTGGATTTCACTGTCGATGTTAGCTGTAACAGAAAGATAGCTGCCAAGATAGAGAAAATGATCGACATTTTCCAGTATTGTCCCGCCAAGCTGGATAGATGGCATCACCAAAGGATTGGCTTGCACTTGCTGATGAAGCACTTTGGTTTTTTTGATGTTAAGTGAGAGACCAAGTTTTTCGTATGCTTCTGCAAAAGCATTTAGGATAGTTTGGAGATCATCCTCTGAATGTGCAGAGACCACATTATCATCAGCATACTGAAGTTCCACAACGGAGGTTGTAATTACCTTACTTTTTGCTTTCAGCCTGCTGAGATTAAAAAGCTTTCCATCTGTTCGATATATTACAACAAAGCTGTTCAGCCCCTCAAAGTTACTCCTTGTGCTTAAAAACCAGAGCTCAGTAGAGGTGTTGGAGGAAAACGCTGAAGGGGCTCAAAAGTCCCATGTGTCTTGTGGAGAGAAAGCCTGACCACACACTTTCTGAACCCTGACACACTTTTTTCCTTTCAGCTGCCCACCCATCTCAATCAATTTCCCCTCCGATCTTCAAAACTCCTGTCACTCCTGTCATTTCAAGAACCTCTTTACCTATCAGGAGAAGCACTCCTTTGGTTGTCCCCCCCCCCATCTGCAGGGATGGGAAACTTGTGCCTCTCCAGATGTTATTGGACTGCAACTCCCATCATTCCTCACCGCTGGCTGATGGCAATTGCAGTCCAGCAACATCTGGAGGGACACATGATCTCTGCCTCTGCTGTACTGGGGCCATTCAGCGCCACAGTGCATCAGAAAACACTCTTCCAGGAAACATTACATAAGTTCTCCAGTGCTGACCAGTGTGGGGTAGTGGTTAGAGTGTCAGCCTGTGAGGCATGGCTAGGCTGACAGAGACGACGGTGACTAGCCCAAGATGATGGTGACTAGACCAGAGGACCCACTGGGATTCACGAATTCTCCCATTTTATCCCCACAACAACCCTGCCAGGTAGGGGCCCTAGGGGTCTGCAACCTTTAAGACAAAAAGAGCCACTTGGACCCGTTTCCGAAGAAAAAAAACAACTGGGAGCCGCAAAACCATTGTGACATTTAAAACAAATATAACACTGCATATATTGTTTCTTACTGCTATATATATACAGGATCGTGCAGTCAGCTGTCAATCTGAAGAAAAAAAAGGACTTTCACTTAACAATGTAAAATATATTTTTGCAAATTAATAGCTAATTAAAATATTTAATTTACCTGGTTAATGGGACTTTTGCTCCTGAACCTCAGTGCTCAGTGTCTGCACATCAGGGCTGTACGACGTCACCTCCATTTTCACACAGGCTTGCAAGCTGTCATCTGTGAGGCGTGATCGATGTTTGTTTTTAATATAGTTCATGTTGGAGAAGACCTGCTCACATACATATGTGGAGCCGAAGATCGACAGGACTCCAAATGCATACTTTTTCATGTTTATATAAGTGTTGGGGATGGCATTCCATGTTTCGAATACAAGTTTGTCCTGTTTGGGAAGGTTTTCAATAGCACTCCATTTATGATTCTGAGCCAGAATGGCCTTCTGACGGGCAACATCCTCAAGAGCAGCGGTCAAGCATTTGAACTTGGACACCCATATATCTTTGTCGGCTATATCGGCCAGTTCCATCTCAAGATCAGGTTGACTTACACCTGCAAATGCAGTCATATTCAATAGGGATGGATCGATCGCCAGGGGAGTGACAGGGAAGGATAATGTGGTTTTTTCCTCTCTGAACTCACAGAATCGTTTCCCAAACGAGCTTTGCATTGCGGTGATTGCAGACTTGGAATATTCCAAATTTATCGTATCATGACTTTGTTTGAACTCTCTCAAAGTGGGAAAGTGAGACAGTGTACCGCTCTGGAAATCTTTGACAAACACTGTCAACTTGTGCTCGAATGCCAAAACCTCCTCCAGCATGTGCAGGGCTGTGCCTCCTTTCCCCTGAAGGGCTGTATTTAGCGTGTTTAGATGGGCTGTCATGTCTACCATAAAATGTAATTTTTCCAGCCACTCTGGCTGTTCCAGCTCAGCAAAGGTGAGCTCTTTGCTGCCCAGGAAGGTTTTTACTTCTTCCAAACATGTGACAAAGCGTTTTAGCACCTCACCTCTGGACAGCCACCGGACCTTGTTGTGGAGCAGGAGGTCAGAATATGTGCTTTCCACCTCATCCAATAGCAAACGAAACTGGCGGTGGTTTAAACCCTTTGCCATTATCTTATTAACAATCTGAATGACCACATCCATCACTTTTGTGCATTCGGGGGGAAATGTTTGAGCACACAATGCCTCTTGGTGCAGGATGCAATGAAATGACAGCAGCGTTCTACCCACCGCCTTCTGCAGTAGAGCCACAAAGCCCTTCTGTGCTCCTCTCATGCTCGGTGCCCCATCAGTCGCCACTGAGACCAGGTGGTTGGTGTTTATTTTTTTAGCACTGAAAAAGTCCAGGACAGCCTTACAGATATCCTCATCCCTTGTTTGGTCTTTTAGTGGTATCAGCTCAATCAGTTCTTCCTGTGGCCCAAAAGAGTTCACATATCGGCAGAACAGCGCTATTTGTTCAATATCACCTTTATCTTTGGACTCATCACAGGCGATGGAGTACGCCACAGCTGAAGTAATGTCTTGAATTTGCTGTTTGCTAATGTTTTCTGCCATTTTTAGGGTTCTGTCTTTAACAGTCTTCGCAGAGAGAGGCATGTCTTTGATTTTCTGCACAATTTCATTCTTGTTTTTGAAGTCCATGTATAGATGTTCCGAAATCTTAATGAATGCTTCTTTTATATACTCTCCATCTGTGAACGGCTTCCCGTGCTTGACTATTTCCTGAGCGGCTACAAAACTAGCATATGTTGTGGAATTTGCAGACTTCACCCACTTCTTGGAATCATTTTTGCTCCCATCAACCTTCCTCATAAGTTCTGCAACGGCTTTTCGTCTCTCATCTCCATCTGGATATTTTTCAGCAAAGGCTGTGTGTTTATTTTGGAAATGTCTTGCAATATTCGATTTTTTGTTGTTTGCAAATTTCTCACCACATATTAAGCATACTGGTAATCCAGTCTTGTCAGTAGAGAATGCAAATGATTCTGTCCATGTATCATTAAATACTCTGTTTTCTTCAGAAATTTTTCTTTTCTTGCCTTTATCCATGGCTGGTCTACAGGGGTCCAGCACAGGGACGTAATTAGAAATCAGAGGGCCCCATAGCAAAATTTGCAAAATAATCTGCCCCCCTCACATAAAGTAATAATGCCCCATCCTGTGCCCCACATATAAAATGTAATAATTTCCCCTACCTATGCACCCAACATAATCCACCAGTGAGAGCTGGTGGATTATGTTGGGTGCATAGGTAGGGGAAATTATCAGCTGACGGATGATGGGGGTGTTGCTGGTGGATGATGGGATGCCACCAGCAACATCCCCCCCCCAAGCAGTAGCATCCCGTCATCAGCACCATCCAAAAGTAATAATGCCCCATCCTGTGCCCCACATATAAAATGTAATAATTTCCCCTACCTATGCACCCAACATAATCCACCAGTGAGAGCTGGTGGATTATGTTGGGTGCATAGGTAGGGGAAATTATCAGCTGACGGATGATGGGGGTGTTGCTGGTGGATGATGGGATGCCACCAGCAACATCCCCCCCCCCCAAGCAGTAGCATCCCGTCATCAGCACCATCCAGCAGTAGCACCCTCATCATCCACCAGAAACACCCTCCATGTGGTAATAGCACCCCTCATCATCCATCAGCAGGATTTGCTGGTGGATGATGGGGATGCTACTGCTGGGGGGGAGGGTGTTGCTGGTGGATGATGAGGGTGCTACTCAGGCCTGTCTTTAATGTGGGGCAAAAGGGGCAGCTGCAACAGCTGGAGGCACCCTGATTGGGAAACAGAGCACTTCCCCCTACCCTGGGGCTCTTTAGCTGTTGCACAACTACAACTCCCAGCATGCCCGGATAGCCAAAGGCTGTCCGGGCATGCTGGGAGTTGTAGTTTTGCAACAGCTGGAGGCACTCTGATTGTAATCCCCCCCAGCCAATTTAATTCTCCCCTGATCCATTTGTGCCCTGATTAGAGGGGGGGGGAAGAATAAAGAAGAATAAAACACAAATTACAATATCGCTGCGGGGATGGGAGGGGCGATATTGTAATTTGAGTTTTATTCTTCTTTATAACCTGTTTTGGATTGTTTATATAAGAAATGCAGGGTTAAAAAAGCAGTTAATAAATAAATAAATTTATGGAGATATTATTTTGTTTATTGCTATTAGTTTTCCAATAATTGGCACATGAATATTTTCCCCCTTGTTTTCTGATTACTGCTTTCACGCAGGCCTACCTGCCTCCTCGCCTGCTTGTGCTCTCCGCGGCGAGCTGGCCACGCTGGTCCCTCGACACGCTGGACCCCGCGCTATGTTTTTGGCGGGGGGGGGGGGGGACTTTGGCGCGTGCAGGAGCCCTCCTCTCTTCTGCCGCTCACCCGCTCGCGTCCCTGCTGCCGGGGGGGGGGGGTGCTGCTGCCGCGCCAAAGTTCCCCCGCCAAAATCATAGCGCGCGGGGGGGGGGTCCAGCGCGCCGAAACAGCTGGATGTGACGCAGCGGCGGCGGTGGATGTGACGTGGCGGCGGCGGTGGATGTGACGCGGCGGCTTCAGCGGCTCCGGCATTGACTGCGGCAGCAGCTCAGAAGAGCGAAATCGGGCTGCCCCCGAGGCAGCGGCGGCGGAGCAGGGCAGCCTTGTCCGGAGCCGCGGCAAAGGTTTGAAAGAGCCGCATGCGGCTCCGGAGCCGCGGGTTGCCGACCCCTAGCTGACAGAGAGGACGGCCGAATGTGGGATTTGAACCCGCATCTCCCCAGTCTTAGTCGGGCACTCTAACCACTACACCACCACGTGTGTCTCTGGGGGGGGGCGGCACTCGCGCTAGCTCTCTTCAGACCCCCCCCCCTCGCTCACCAGTCAAGGCCGGAAGTCGCACTCGCAGGAGGCCGAGAAGCTGCAGTGCCATGCGCTCAGCACTTGGGGGCGCCCGAGCCCAGCAGAGGCAGCAGCAGGAGCCGCGCGAGGGGGGCCCCGCCCCTCTCCATCACGCGTCACCCCGAGTGGTTCCGTCACACGCCCATGGCGAAGAGCCCCCCCCCACGCGAAGCCGAGCTGACTCCCAGCCTGCAATGCGCCCTATGCTCCGAGCGGAGCGCCCCACCGAGGCAAAGAAGGGGGCGGAGCCTGAAGGGGAGGGGCCTAGAGGTGTGGCTCGGGAAGGCTGAGGCGGGAAAATGTTCTCAGTTTTAAAAGGGGGGGGGGGTGAGTAGGAGAAAATGGTGCGGGTTTTTTTTTTGGTCAGAACTGTTCACTTTGAACTCAAGGAAATGATGAGTCGGCTCCGGGATCGCTTGCGAGGAGACGGCTTCATGGAGTCGCTGTTCAGCAGCATGCCGGCGTGTCCTCGGACAGAGACTCGGGAGGGACGAGCGCCGTCCTGCTTTTAAAACAGGAGAGCCCCGCCAGGAAAGGGGCTGCGCCAGGAACCCCCCTCCCTTGCACTCCCCTTCCAAACTGCCCCCACTTCACTGCCCCCCCATTCCCAGTGTGCGGGAGTTGGGGGTTGGAAGAGGGGACCCCCCTGTAAGGTCTGCTAGTGGGGGTCAGGGGCAGGCACTGCTTAAGCCCCTCCCCACTGAAAGGCCCCCTCCTCCGGATGGGACAGGATCAGAGCCAGGGCAGCACATTTTCTTGCCCCAGGTGATGTCTTGTGTCCTGATTGCAGGTTGGGCATCAGGCTGAGAGAGTAGTGTATGACGACCCTGCCGTGTAGACCAGCGTTGTTCTACCCCTCTTGCAGGATGGAGGGGTCTGTGGCTGGGAGAGGGTCTTAGGGCAGCCCTGCAGTGTAGTCCACTGCTATGACTGGGGCTGGTTGGGATTATCAGCCCAGACAAAGCAGCCCTCCGGCTGCAGCAAAGGTCAGCCTGCATAAATGACCCCCAACCAGTCCCCTCCCAAGGCCAAATCCAGCACGGGACTGCAGGCAGAAGCCTCGTGCTCCACTGATTTTGAAATGCTCAGAACGAAAAGCAAATGATCCCCCCCCCCCAAGATATGAAACCTGAGCTATAGAGTGGAGGAACTCCTCCCTTTGCTGCTATGTTTTATGCTTTGGAGCAAGAGGGGACA
This sequence comes from Shinisaurus crocodilurus, assembly GCA_021292165.1. Taxonomy (NCBI): domain Eukaryota; kingdom Metazoa; phylum Chordata; class Lepidosauria; order Squamata; family Shinisauridae; genus Shinisaurus; species Shinisaurus crocodilurus. The sequence goes on from JAHFWL010000106.1 coordinate 37,995, forward strand.
CTCTTCTGCCCCCACAATGGCTACCGTATAGGCCCAGGATTGGCTACCAATCTCTTTGTGCTAGTTCCAGGGAAATAGATCCTAGACTTCAAGGGTAGACTCACACGCCAGGCCCAATGTCCAGCTCCTGTAGACTTTGCGGGTTTTTAACTTCCCTGGGGGCGGAGGTCTGAGCTGCCGATAGAAGTCAGTGGAGATGTAATCCAGCCTTTGGCCTAGCTGGGCTTGGGCCGTAGCACTGTCCTCTGCCCTCCCCAAAGAAAAGGGAGCAGCCAAGTCGGGGGCTCCTGCTCTTCCCAACTCAGGTCTTCCTCCCTGTGCAAAATATGCATTGGCCGGGCTGGGAGCATCTATGCCTGATCCTGGGTTGGCCGCCTTGATGCCCTTGCTTTTGGGGATGCCCTGAGCCCCCACCAGGCTGCTGGAGGTCAAGGGGTGATTGGGGGTCTCTTGCAGCCATTAGAGTGCTGCCCTATTCATGTTTCGGGGTCACTCCTCACAGGGTACACTCTCGTTAAATGTACTGGCAGTCATGTAGCAGCAGAACTGGGCGTTCCCTTGAAAAGGGCTATTGAAAATTTTCTCTCTTCGTGTCTGTGCAGGTGCGAATGAGCACAACATGCAGCTGATGGTGGAGGCCACGGAATCGGGGTCCCCATCGATCCTGTGAGGAGCTTCCCCCCCCCCCCAGCCTGAAGAAGCAGAAGGGGTGGCAGGAGGGAGGTGTGATGTCATGTTAAGTCTGTGAAGCTCACTGGAGAGGGCGGAGAGATTATATTCGGTTAGATTAGCTAGTGAGTGCAGAGATTAATATTTTGGGAACAGTTGGTGAGGGAGGACTGGTACTAGGATAAGATAGTACATTACTTACGGTTGACTGAAACTTACGAATGAAACTTATTTCCAGAACTTGTTGTGTTTTAAAATAAACTTTTCTTTGTTCTTTAAAATATTCTGTGTGGGAAGCTGTGCTTATTTTACTGGTCAGGGAGGGATTAGACATCCCAAAGTCAGTGTGAGAGGTGTAAAGGTTAGGGGAAAAGAAACCCCCAACTTTACGTAAGCACACCCAGAGATCCTAGATAGAATCATAGAACAGTAGAGTTGGAAGGGTCCTACAAGGCCATCAAGTCCAACCCCCTCCTCCATGCAGAACAGATGTGGGCAGCCCAGGCAGTCACCCCTCCAAGCACTGACCCGGCTCATACCTGCTTAGCTTCAGCATGGGGCCTGCATTATGTGCCCTCAACACCACTGTGAAGGACCGCCGCCGGTCCTTTTGCGTGAGTTAGGGAGTTAACAGGTTAACCAGCATGTTAAAAATTCCCGTTCACAGCTCTCAGATTACCCGAGTTCAACTGCATCAGAAAAACTGAATCAATAGTTTCCAACAGGCAAGTGGCTGTTGTTTATAGCAAGTGTAATTGAGTAAAGCATTAAAACATTAAAAACAGGAAGGGCTGTGCTCCACTGTCTGGAGGGGCTTACCACATTCCCAAGTGCAAGGACTCATGAGATGCCTGCTTCTGTGTGCTCATTCATGTGACTCCATGCATTTGCTAGGAAAAAAGCTCTTTCCACACTGAGAATTTCTAGGTCTTCTCCCCTGTGTGAATTCTTTGATGTGCGTTAAGGTGGGAGCTCTGACTGAAGCACTTTCCACAATGAGCATTTATATGGCTATTCCCCTGTGTGAAGTCTTTTTTTTTCTTTTTTAAGGACTTTTATTCATGAAAAACAAACAAACACTAAAACAAGATCTGCCACAGACGGCCTTCTCCCTGTCCCATCAGCCAGAGAAACCAAGCTGGTGGGGACTAGGAGGGGGGCCTTTTCTGTGGCAGCCCCCAATTTATGGAACTCTCTCCCCAGTGACCTCCCCCATGCCCCTTCCTTGATTAGCTTCCGCTGTGCATTAAAAACGTGGCTTTTCAGGCGGGAATATGGGGTGGGTTAGGATTTTTAAGTTTTGTTCTGTTTTTAATTGTGTTTTATACTGTGTGTGTGTGTGTGTGTGTCCTTCTCTTGTATTTTATTGGATTGTAAATCGCTCAGAGTGGCCGGATGTCTGGCCAGATGGGCAATTCATAAATATAATAAATAAATAAATAACATATACAACAAACAATAAACACAATTATAATGGACTTCCAATCTTCTCCACAGCTTAAGCAACCACCGTTATTCTTAAAACATTTTCTGTTAACAAAAAATCACTTCCAGTTATGGCCAAAAAAAGAACCCAAAAAAGGACAAACACCAGAGGTCTCCCCTCTCCCCCCTCCCCTAATATAGATCAACTATTGTAATCTAGTTTAAATTCAACATTTATGGATAAACCAAAAAAGAAAACCTATAGTTTCATTAAATAGTGTTTTCAATTCCAAAATACAGTATATTAAGAATCCCAAAAGTAAAAAGTAACTATAAACTACCGTATTTAGTAAGCCATCATTCTACTTATAAAACAAAAAACCTTCCCCTTTAATACTTCAAAGCCTCCACAAAACAAAAACCAAAAATAAAAAATTTAAGTAAATATTTCCAAACAGACCAAATATAATTATATCTTGATTACAATAATTTCTCTTACATCACCAAATAATTGAAATCACCAAATAATTGAATATTTAAAATCCAAATAAGTCATATAAGCAATCCCTTTACCTTTGCCATTAATATTTAAAATCAAGAAATTGTTTATATTTCCAACTAGACAAGTAATTCAGTATACAATAACCCTTTATCTTTTCCCAGTCTTTGCCATTAATATTTAAAATCAAGAATTATTTTTTAAATTTATATTTCCAACTAGACAAGTAGTTCAGTATACATCAACCCTTTATCTTTTCCCAGTAAAAGACCATGTAGATAGTCTCTTTCTTATCACTTTCCTCTGTCAAACGGATAATCATGAAGTTCCAGATTTTGAACGAAGAATAAAATCAGTCTGTTCTGTTGTTTTGTGGATTCCTGCATACCAGTCTCCGCCATCTTAGATTTAAAAAAGTGCGTCACAGCCTTTCGCTGAACCTTCTCTAACCAGTTCAATCAAATTAAAACTTCAAAGCCTCTGTGAATTTCTGGTAAGTTTCCAAAATCCATATTTACTTCTTCCTTTGCCGGTCCTGAAGAAATTTCCAATTTCCCTTGTTCATGTGATTGATCCAAAGTTCCAGGTCTGAATTCTTACTTCCAATCTATTTAGAATTTTTCTCTCCATTTCAACCCACAGGTTTAAAAATACTGAAAACATCTTGCCTTGTGTATATTATTCAAGACACTTCCAAACATAAAAGATTTATAGACCTCCTTTCAAGTTTCCTCTTCGTTATCTTTTTTTGCCTCCCAGATAAACCCAGTCTACTTACAGTTAATTATAAATCCCACTATGCTGCAGAAAGATTCCAAATTAGCCAGTCCAGATGTAGTCCTTTATTTGGAAGCAAGCATGAATGCTTCCAATGATCGGTAAAAACCGGTCTCCGAATACAGCGCCGTTTCCCCCCACCTCAGGTTGCAAACCGCAAATCTATCCGTCACAGGGCAGACAGAGAGCAATTTATGACCCTATATGAGATAATTTGGGGGTAACATCAAATCTTAGCTTCTTTCATCAGTAGATTCCCCAGCCAGAGTTCTCTGGCCAGGAAACGCTGTACCAGCTGCCCACAGAATTTCTGTGCGACGTTCAAAGCACCGTGTGCAGTCTCTGATGGTTTTTAAGGCAGAAGTTACTAGTGAAGCTCCTCCCACACTCTGAGCATTTAAAGGGCTTCTCCCCTGTGTGAAGTCTCTGGTGTTTTTTAAGATTACAACTCACACTGAAGCTCTTCTCACACTGGGAGCATTTATAGGGCTTTTCCCCCGTGTGAATTCTGTGATGTGAGTAAAGGCCAGAGCACTGACTGAAGCTCTTCCCACACTCTGAGCATTTAAAGGGCTTTGCACCTGTGTGATGTCTCTGATGGACTTTAAGGCTGGAGTTATCAGTGAAGCTCTTCCCACACTCTGAGCATTTAAAGGGCTTCTCCCCTGTGTGACGTCTCTGATGGATTTTAAGGCAGAAGTTACTAGTGAAGCTCTGCCCACACTCTGAGCATTTAAAGGGCTTCTCACCTGTGTGACGTCTTTGGTGTTTTTTAAGGTGGGAGCTCTGACTGAAGCTCTTTCCACACTCTGAGCATTTAAAGGGCTTTTCCCCCGTGTGAATTCTATGATGTGAGTTAAGCTCGAAGCGCGATATGAAGCCCCTTCCACACTCTGAACATTTAAAGGGCTTCTCCCCTGAGTGGATTCTTTGATGTCGTTTAATGTTGAAGCTGTATTTGATGTCCTTTCCACATTGTGAGCATATATAATGCGAATTCTCCCCTGTGTGAGTGCTTTGATGCAAGGTAAGCCCTGAGCTGGAACTTAATTGCTTTTCACACTCAAAGCATTTATATGTTTCCACTTCTGTATGAATTCTATGATGTTCAGTAAGGTATATACACTGACTCAAGCTCTTTCCACACTGAGAACATTTCCGCACTTTCTCTCCAGTCTGAACCATTGTTTTGTTTCCTTCGTAAGATTTTTCTAGCATTGCCATGTTGTGGAAGTCCACCTCTTCCAAGGGTGTGAATTTGATCTGCCACTTCTGTTCACCTTCAGTTTTCCTTTCCTGCTGTTTGCAGGTTTTATTACTTTCTCTCCCATCAGCTGAAAGAATGAAAAAAAGAGACTGTAATAGAATTTAATTAAATAGAATTTAATTAAATAGAAATTTAAGAGGGATCAATGCCAAGTGCTGCACCTTGGAAAAAGAAACCAAATGAACAGTTACGGGAGGGGGGATACTTGGCTCAACAATACCACAAGCGAAAAGGATCTTGGAATTGTTGTAGATTACACAAGCTAAATATGAGCCAGCAATGTGATGTGGCTGCAAAAAAGGCAAATGCTCGTATGGGCTGCATTAACAGAAGTATAGCTTCCAAATCACGTGAAGTACTAGTTCACCTCTACTCAGCACTGGCTGAAGGCAGCAGGACTTTCTGGAGAAACCACCCGCCCTCCTGGCACATGCCCCAGTCATCCACTCCACCTGATCTACCTCACAGGCTTGATGCGAGGATAAAATGGAGAGGAGGAGGTGGACCATGCAAGCCCCCTTGTGTTTCGTGCAATAGGGAAAATGTTGGGATATACTGTAATAAAAAAATCATGCATATTTATTTATTTATTTTATTACCCCGCCTTTTTTCCTGCAAGGAACTCAAGGCGGCTTACAGAATGCTCCTCCTCCTCTCCATTTTATCTTCACAACAACCCTGTGAGGTAAGTTAGACTGAGAGTCAGTGACTGGCCCAAAGTCACCCAGTGAGTTTCGTGGCTGAGCGGGGACTAGAACCGGGATCTCCCGAGTCCCAGTCCAACACTCTCACCACTACGCCACACTGGCTCTCTGTAATATAAAACAAAATGAGGGGATGGTCCTTCAGGACTGGTATTCAATAGATGTCTTCCCCACACGTTAGACATAAACAAGCCTTTTCCCAGTTGACCGAATCCTTCCACCTATTCCCTGGCTATTTCTCTGTCAGATCTCCTGGAGAGCACATAGGAGTTGTGTGCAAACATAGGAAACATCCCGTAGGAGAACACACAGCCCATGGACGAAGGGTCCAGGCAGAGCTAAGCACCCACCTGCTGGTCTCTCCCCTTCCTCACAGCCCAGGACAAAGGGGTCATCTGCTTCTCCCTGGCAGAGGATGACATCAGATCTGGGAACGGGAAGCCCTTTTGGAGAGGATAGAAAGAGAGGAATTACTTCAGGCACCCCTGATTATTAAATTTGTTTCGAGACTTCAAGCCACTCAGGCTGAAGCCTCCCCCGCCCGTTCTCACCAGACCCATCAAGGTCAAAGAGAGGTTGGGCAGGTCTTGGAACCCATCCACATAGAGAGCAGGTGAGTCACAGGTTCCTGCTTGGACCAAGAAGCCGCAGTCTAAACCCCCCAGGAAATTGAACAGCCAGGAAATCCCCCACAAATGGAGGGACACTATAAAAACAGTGGCAATGCCTCCTTCCAGGAAGCATCAGTCGAGGGAAAGAGTGAACCTTACCCAGAGAGGCCAAATTCCTGCAATTCTCCTCCATGACTTCCCTGTGCAGAGCCCTCTGGCCTGGATCCAGCAGAGCCGCCTCCTCCTCCGTGAAACACACAGCCACCTCCTCAAAGGACACCGGAGCCTGCAAGAGGGAGAGGAAGAGGAAGGTTCCCTTGATCAGAGCATGCAAAAGGAGCAGCGAAGGGGAGGCAAAGGGGAGGCCCTCCTACAGGAACGGGCTCCAGGAGCAACAGTCAGAGCCCTCTTGGCAGCCACCTGGGAGGGACGATCCTGTCAGGCCCAGAGAGATGTGCAGGGGACTGAGCACCCTGCCCCCCTGTACCTGTTCCAGCTGTCCAGCAGCTCTTTCCACTCCAGCACCAAGAGGAGGAGGCCGAGAAGGCGCCCCCAGTGTCCTCCCACTGTCTCCGAGAGTCCTCCCATTTCCTAAGAGGAAGACCAAGAAAGAAGGTGGGGAGATACTTGTTAGTTCACACACACTTTGCAATCATTTCCTTGTGTGAAGCCAGCCAGTCTCCACACTAGTTTGGGGCATAATTCGAAGTTCCAGTTTAGATTTATAGGAAGTCTTAATCTATGGAGAGAAATCACCTATTTCACATGTTAGAAACACATTCTCCTTCCCACAGAGCCTCTAGGGCAGTGTTCTCCAAGCTTGGGTCCCCAGATGTTTTTGGCCTACAACTCCCAGCATGCTCCAGCTAGCATAGCTGGCTGGGGCATGCTGGGAGTTGTAGGCCAAAAACATCTGGGGACCCAAGCTTGGAGAACACTGCTGTAGGGGAACGCAAAAGCAGTCCATGGAAATCAAGCGGAGGTGTCAGAAGGAGACCATCTTCAAACTTCCCCCTTGATCCTTACCCTGAGTGGAGACACCTCCATCCCCCGATGGAGCATTCTCTGCTTTTCCAGAATCCGTGGTCACGTTGGCCTCCATCCCCTGGACCTGGAAGAGGAGGGAGGAGACCAGGTGAGGAAGTCTTATTATGTTGTTAGGATGCAAGGAGTGGGGCTTCCTCCTGCACTCATTCTGCCTCCCAAGCCCTGCAGCTCCCTCACAGCCAGCTGTGTCTTTGGCAAGTGGGCACACAAGGAACTCTAGATTGAGGCCAGTAAACCAACCCTTGCATTAGAAAAGGACTAGAACAGGGCGTCCCAAACCCACTCCTTTAACCAACCGGGAGGAGACGTGGAAGCTCCCAGACGTTCCCTTTCTGCTGGGAGGACTGTACTGCTAAGATCCCCTCCCTCCCTTGAACTTACCAGCCCCCTTTAAGTGTCCTGTGATCCCTGCAAGGTGGGCCAGATCCACACATTCTGAACCAGTATAGAACCATTCAGCGAGGGGGGAGGAGACATGCCCCTTGTCATGCCCCTCCCCATGGGCAAAACGTTGTATCTGTTAGTGTGTGAGGGGAGGGCGGAGTGTGGGAGGAGTGTGGAATGTTGGATGTCTGTTGATTGGCTGAAAGAGTGAGGAGGAGGGGCGAAGCCTGTTATATAAACAGTGGGCGGTGCTGTTAGGTGGTTGTTGTTGGGGTTGTTGCAGAGTAGGGTGGCAGAGAGGGGTCTGAGAGGGAGAAGAGGGAGTGGTGTGTGGAGTCTGGAGAGAGAGAGAGAGAGAGAGAGAGAGAGAGAGAGGAGGAGAGAAGTCTGAGTGGAGTCTAGAAAGAGGGTATTTATTGGGTAGTATTGGGTAGTGCTGTCTGAGAGAGACAGAGAGGGAGAGAGAGGGTGTTTACAAAGTTTAGAATCCTTTAACCCTATCTATTTCCCCACCCTTGATTGTAAAGAAATAAACTTGTTTCCTTTTTAAAAAATTAAAGAGTGGTCTGAGTTGGTTACCCTGGAGGGGGTTGGTGGCAGCGGAAGAGATTAAGAGAGTGTGGAGGTGGGATTTGACCATAATAAAGCTGAAAGTTCGAATCACAAGGTGAGGGTGAGAGGGGTGAGGCGTCACACCTCTTGGGCTGCTGCTGGGGATTTTTAAGGTGTGGAAGTATTGTAGGGGATTTTTAAGATCTCCGCCCCTTGGAGCTTCCAGGACGAAAGCCTCTCCCACCTGGCGCTGGTCCTCTGCCTGGCTCAGGAGGAAGCCTTCCGCCAGGGCCCTGAGACAGGGAGGTGATCACATCCTGCAGAGGTCACAAGCCCTGGCTAAGGAAGAGAGGGGAAGGCCCAGATTCAGGGGGAGATGGGGGTGGGAGGGAGTTGTTCCCCCCCCCCCCAGAGTCTGACTGAGGACTGAAGAGGATCAGGCCCAAACCTTGTTGGTTCACACGCGGCTCTCTGGATGGTGCTGCTCCAGCCCCCAACTCCCCCTCCCCTTGAGACCCTCTGCCCAAAGCAGATTCACCCTCTTGCTCCCCCCCAAAGCCCCCTGCTCTGATTCCTTCTCCTCCTCCAGCCTTGCACTTATCCTGCCCCAAGACCCTGGTGCTGGGACCTCCTGCCTGACCCTGACTGTAGGACCCTGTAACTGCCGGAGCAGCAGGATGGAACTCTGACATGCGACTGGAAATGGAGCAGGGAGAGAGAATTCCCCCAGGCAAGCGGCTCCTTTCAGGGAGGGAGCCCTGTGGAGGGTGTGCCTACTTAAATTGACTTCAGGAGGGGAGGATGCTGAGGGGCTTGTCTTCCTTTTTTCTCATTTAAAAGCCCCAGCACTTCCTGGATCATGTAGTCACATAGACCCATAGGTATCCATCCTAGAGTTCGTGAAGAACTCACATATGAAATTCCTAATCTTCTAACAAAAATATATAACATGATCTAGCATCAGGGCTCTTCCCATGTTGTTATGCTCTTATTCCATTGCAGCCCACACAGCTGCCTTTGGACAGCCATGAGTACTACTTCAGTTGCGAGACCCAAGATTAACGCTCCCCGCCATGCTGTACAACTGTTTGCCAGCCCTGCTTAAAAAAATAATAATACCCTGAGCACGTGTGATTTTGCATTTACTTAAATCCTGTCACCACGAGGACTGCAGGAATGAAATGGGAGTTGTTTGCTTCTGCTGCTGAACAGTTTCCTCGGAATAAGCCCCCATTTTATTCTAGAAAAGGATAATATAGTTTACAAATGAAATGTTTTTAATGGGTAAAAATGGCCTTTTTGTATACTTTTCTAATGTTTATCGTGTATGCCACCTTGTGAAAGTGTTACCCTTAAAGCAGGCCATTCCAGCAGGCTGTGCTGGGGGAGATGAGAAGGGCAGGCAGGGCCCTTCCATCCACCTTACTGGGAGACTGAGGATGCACTCCTATGCAGGTTTAGACAGAAATAAGTCCAACTCCCAGAATTCCCCAGCCAGCATGGGCAGCTGGGAGATGCTGAGAGTTGTGGGACTTCTGTCTAATTATGCTTGGGACTGTATCGTTATTTCCCCCCCTCATCCCTCCCTATTCATTTTTGCTTGTGTGCCTTGTCTCTTCAGACTGTAAGCCTGCAGGCAGGGACTGTCTTCTTTTCCTGATCATATGTAAGCCCCTCCAGGAGCCTTTTTGACTGAGGAGCGGGATAAAAATACTCCAAAATAAATTAAATAAATAATTAGTTTGAAATAAATATTTAAAAGATGAGCATCTATAACCTGCACCTGCCCATTCAGGTGCTCGCAGAGTATAGAATGTTTTAAAAAAAAAAAATAAGGAAGAAAAGGTGCTGCAGCAACCTCGATGGGCCCCAGCCTGCCTCCTGAGCAGGATACTGCAGTGGGCTTGGAAAAGGCGTCTGGAAAAAGTCCCCAAGACCCCTGCAAAGGTTTCACTCAGAGGAAATGCTGCTGCCCCACAAGCCCCACACCACGTCTGGCTCAGATCTTTTTAAAAAAACGGCCCACAACCAACACCTCTTGCTCAAAGAAATTCAAAAATGACCCGCAACTAGCAGACCTTGCTGAGAAAACCTAAGAAATGACCCCCGTCTCTAAGCTATGGGGCGAGCAGAAAGAGGCCCGGAGGCCACTGTGTGGGTCCAGTTTGGGTCAGCGAAATCCCGCTTGAGTCGCACAAGCCACCGCAGCTTAAACCACGCAGCCTCCAAGCTGCCCCACTGCCGCCCCACCGCCACAGCACCCCCCACCCCACGAACGCCTGTCCCTTGCCTGGCGGGCCCCTCAGTCTGTGGGGTGGGGGGAGGAAGACGCTGCTCGCTCGCTTGCTCTTGCAGCCTTCAAAAAGTAAAATTAAAATAATTTTTAAAACGCTGCTCCGGTCAGAAGGAGAAAGGGAGAAAAAAACCTCCTGCTGCTGCTTCCACGCCGGGGCCTCCCACACAGGCCACCCGGTGCTGCAGGAAGGGCCCGCCTCTTCACGACTTTGATTGGCCCAGTAAGGGTCACCTGACGCGGCGCAACCTTGCCTCGCCCACAGCCCCCCGGAGGGATTTTTAAAGGGGTGAATCGTGAATATGTGGGACTCTGGCGGGAATGGGTTTTCTTCGGAAGTTCTTTGCGCTGAGGGGAATGGCCCACCCCCTGCAGGAAAATGGCCCCTCCCCGCTTGCAGCAGCCCCCAGTGGCGAGAAGCAGTGGAGAAAGAGGAGGAGGATCTCCTGGGAGGTGTCTCCCCGCTCCGCCCCGCTCCCAGATGCGCACGAAAGTTGGTTCTGCAGGGGCTGCATCCCCGAGATGGTGCCAGTTGCAACCTGCCCTCCCTGCTAGACTGAGCCGCCGGGCGGCCGGGCAGGGAGCGGCGAGCTGAGCCCGGGGGTGCGCCCCCTTGGCGCCCTGCTGACCCCTCCGCTTGGGAAGGGGCAGGGCGGCGTCTCATGGGCTGCCCAGCCGCGACCCCTGAAGCACCGCACGCCCTTTTCCTTCTCCCCCCCACCCCAATTTAATTGTTTCCCCCGAAACTTCTTCTGAAACTTCTCTTTCCTGCAAACTCCCAGGGCAGCCAGCCCATTGCACGAGGCTGCTGCGTGCGCGCAGTTGCCGCTTCCGCCGCCGGATGGAGGCCCTTTCTTCTTCGGAGTCGCCACGGCAAGAGGGCAGGAACCACCGGGGGGGGGGGGGCGTTGGTGGCTCCCCTTTGGAAAGCTCCTTTTCCCCCATAAATTTTTTATTTAAAAAACAAACAAACACAAAAAGTAAAAGACAAACAAAATACCACAAAAACACAACAAAAACTAAACTGAAATGTGTGGTAAAGGCTCAAGTAGCCCTGGGTTCGAGTCTAGCCGATTAGGTCAATCCATCAGCCAAACGCAGGTAAAGAAGTTAAGAACAAAGCTTTATTCAATCAGATAATGCAGCTGCATGTCCCAGCTCCGAACAAAAATGGAGCGAGCCCCGAACATGCGCAAGCGTTCTACTTTTATGGAATGCAGGCTTTATAAGTCACGCATGTGCAGATGCTGCTAAGATCTTAGAGCAATAGAGCTAACGCCATTTGGCTCTACGCCAGACATGCGCAGTGAATACCAACCTTGTGAAGATAAAATTCCACAGTTCTTTGTAGGCAGTCATGCGCACTATGCCCCTGAGTAGTGGATACATTTCTGCCTACCCATGATCTGAACTATTCTGCTTGTCCTGCAGTTTGTTGCACAGGGCGAAAACAGCGTCTCTCAGAGGCGTAGCGTGGGGGGTGCAGGGGGGGCCGGCCGCACCGGGCGCAACATCTGGGGGGGGCGCGCTCGCCCTCGCAGCTCTCTGCCCCTGCCTGGCTCACTCACTCTCTCTGCAGTGCTGGCTGTGCGAATCCGATCCGAGCTGCCGGGTGGCCGCCGCTCCGAGTGGGGATGACAGCTGGCGAAAAGTTCCCAAGAGGCACTTCTTGGCCAGCTGTCAGAGGCTCCCCTCGCCCCTGCCCATTGCTCCAGGGCGCCGCTGCCAGGCAGTAAGGAGGGGAACATGAGCTTGGAAGCCCAGCACGAGCCAGCACATCCCTTCCCATTGCCTGGTGGTGCCACGCTCAGCTGAACAGCAGCACCACGGAGCAACGGGAAAGGGCCTGATTTCCCTGATGGCTGCCTCCTCCCAGGGAGACCATGGGGGGAAACACCTCCTTTCCCTTCTGCTGTGCAGCGCAATCCCGCGCAGGATCCTACCCGCCACCCACCGCCGGTGCCCTGCACCGCCTCCCCCCCAAAGCCCCTTTGAATCCAGCCCTGTTGTGTCCTTTTAAACTTTTAAAGGTTTTTAGATTACGTTTTGTCATGTTGTGGGTTATGCTTTTTGTGGAGAAACGAGCCTTTGGGGGTACACACACACACCTCATGTGTGAACCGGCTGGGGTGGGGTGTGCATAGTTAGCGTGTAGAGAAAAGAGTTTTTAGGGTTCCTGCATGCATGCATGCAGGAACAAACAAACACACACACACACACACACACACACACGCCTCCTCATGAGTAAACCAGGTGGGGGCTGGGAGGAAGCAAAAGGTGATGGAACATGAGATGGGGCCTGGCGTCTAGAAGTCTGGAGGAGCCAGGCTGAAGGCATTCACATGCAGATAGTTCAAGCCATGACTCACAGTTCCCTTTCCCCCTGCATGGCCAGGTGAAATTCAAATTGATTGGCTGAAGAAAGAAGGCTACAGAAAAGGGGAGGGGGATGAGCTTTTTCCCCACGTGGAAGCCTTTGTTCCTGGTCAGTCCTTTTTGGTAGCGTGCCGGCATGGCAGCGCGCCAGCGAGGGGCCCGAGCCTTTAGGGGGGGCCCCCCTCAAGAATCGACCCCAGACAGCCTCTGGTAAAATTGGCTGGTTTGAGGGCACTAGGGAAAGCAAGCCTTGTAGGGGTTTACCCATCTTGGACCTTCGGGTAGGTGTGGTAATTCTCCATCGGGCAGCAAGGCTGTGCTGGATCTAACCCTTTGAAGAAGACACCCTCAGGTAACAGGTGTGTGCTTGAGAGATCTTAAGGAATCAGGTCTTTATTGTTTTGCAGCTTTACTGTGTACTAAAGTGTCTCTCTATTTTGTGTGCTTCTCTTATTGCCTAATCTTGTTGTAAGATGCTACCAGAAATAAACCTTGTCTTGAGTTCACTCTACATGGGTTTTGTAGTACTCTGTTGGTTCAGTATCTAAATCCAGGTTACAGAAATTAAAGGTGAGTCCCTGAACAGAGATTCAAGTAGGATTGCAGAGACAGCTGAGGCTGGCAATCTGGTACCTTGAGATCTCTGGGGGTCTTGGTTCCTTTGCCAGCAGGCAAGGGTGGGGTAGTGGCGGGTCAGCCAGCCCCCCCTTCCGGGCCACATGGTGGCAAGTGCTGGGTTTCCTTTTGCAGGGAGGAAAGGGTGGAGGTCTGGCGGGCCAGCCAGCCCCCCCTCTTCCTCCACATGGTGGCAAGCGCTGGGATTCGAAGCTGAACCACAGAGTGTGTGCGCGTGGGCAAATGAGAGAAATTTGAGACACGTTTTAGTACATAGTAGAAGGTTTGTTATTTTTTAGAAATAAGTGTGAGATTGAACCTTAGAAAAACATTCAGATTGCTGGAAGGGGCTACCCCAGTCTGGGGAGCCTAGGAGCCCAGCAGAGAGCGTTTAAGGCAAGAAATCTCAACTGTGGCGTGAGTAAGCAGAGAAAGCAAAACTCCAAAAAGTTCCAGAACAGCCTGTGTGCCCAGCAAGTGAGCAGAGGGCAGCAAGTGTGTGATCCAAGAGAACCAGGACTGGAGGGGCCCTTGGCAGAGGGCTAGAAGCAAGAAAAAGTCTGCGTGTGCGTGTCCCAGAGGCTGGGAGCAGCGGTTGCCAGGAGAAGCAAGGATCCATCCAGTGCAAAAAGCGGGTGAGATGGCGGCTGTGTGATCCCAAAGTTTGGGGGCTGGGAGAGCCCGGGAAGAGAAGAAGAAAATAGTGTGGGCGTGCGCACGTGTGTTCCAGGAGGAAGGAGAGAAGACCAAGAAACCTCTCTTAAGAGGCTGGTGAGCAAAACGCTGAGTTTTGGGACAGCCTTTGATGAGTAATTTTAGTTGTGCTGTGTGCCCCAGAAGAGTCAGACTTTGGTGGGGGGGGGAGGGCACAGTCCTGCCCTACATCTCTCCCACGGGAGAAGGACTGAAGATTTTGAACTTAAGACTGTCCATTTGCTCTTGGGGGGGGCATGGTGAATGCCCAGGCTGGGCAGCAGCAAGCAGAGGGGGGGTGGACATCAGGAAACCCCCCCCCCCAGAAAAAAGAGACTTTGTCCTGTGCTGCAAGAAGCGGGCAGAGAATCAGCAGAAGAAAAAGGAATCCCCCCAAAAAACATTTTCTGCTGCCACTTGGAAAACAGCGGACTCTGACTTGTTCCTCGAGGGGGAGGGGGGACAGGTGATTCAAGTTGTCTTTGTGTTGTTACTGGGCAGGTGATCCCAGTGTGGGCGGCGGAGAGAGAAGGGGATTTCCCTTCTAGCTGACAGAAGCCCAGACAGAAAGATTTTTTCCTTCAGGTGTCTCCCGAGAAGAAAAGAAGATTGGTGGTAATTGTGATTAAAGCAAATGAAAACTGTTGAGTTGTTCCAGGGAGGGGGGATGATCCGTGATCCAAATGTAATTGTGTTATCCATAGTGTTGCTGGGAGACCAGGGCCAAGTGCTCCCAGTGTAAACAGCTGAACTATTGTGTTGTCTTGTGTTGTAAAGGTCAATTTGAAAATGAAAATGATGAAAAATTTTGAATGTAAAAGGTCTCAAGAGGCCAGGGAACTTAGAGGCGGGAAAGCCCTCTAGTGGCCGAAAGCAAGATTGCCAGACTGTGTGTTCTCAGATTCTTAGGAAACTGAGTAGAGCCTCCAAAGCTAAGCATCCAATGCTGAGGGAAAGTCATCCCGTGCAAGTTTGGGTGGTGGGCAAAAAGAGCCAAGCCCAAGAGGCTGGAAGATGGTCAAGCTGTGTGTTTTAGAAAATGCAAACCTTTGGGAAAAGGGGGGTGGTGGGAAGCCATCCCATTCAAGACATTGTGTAAAAAGTGCCAAATGCAACCCTTGGGAAAGGGGATTAGGTATTCAGGTCGTTGAGAGTGGTAGGGGCGAATTGAGTCACATTTCAGTCCATAATCTGCCCCCTACAGGCTGTGGGAGAAACAGCAACCCTAAAAAGTTTGTTTTTTGTTTTTTGTTTTGTTTTAATTGAAGAGTCACATTTCAGTCAGCAGTCTGCCCCTACAGGCTGTGGGAGAAACAGCAACCCTAAAAAAGTTTCTGTTTTGTTTTGTTTATTTTAGACAAGAGTGCCAGACAGGCAACAAAGGGTTGAGGGTTCCCATTTGAATTGTAATTGATGTTTCTTGAGTATGCAAACCTGTAAACTTCTGATTGATAGTTATTGATTGTGTTTTGCTGTTTTGATGTTTGAAGAGCTTTAGCAAATCTGTAA
This sequence comes from Shinisaurus crocodilurus, assembly GCA_021292165.1. Taxonomy (NCBI): domain Eukaryota; kingdom Metazoa; phylum Chordata; class Lepidosauria; order Squamata; family Shinisauridae; genus Shinisaurus; species Shinisaurus crocodilurus. Next base: position 53,416 of record JAHFWL010000106.1, read on the forward strand.
ACTTCTGATTGATAGTTATTGATTGTGTTTTGCTGTTTTGATGTTTTAAGAAGATTTTAAGAATTAAGATGTTAAAACTGTGTTAAGACTATAGTTAATGTGTTGATGTTTTGATGCTTGTTTTTTTTTTTGTTCTGTTCTGTTTTTGTCTGTGTGTGGAAGAGAAGAGGTGCCTAGTGGTAGGAAGCTAGCGCAAGCTCGTTTCTCTGTGTTTTTTGTTAGTATAGATGAAAGGAGAGGGTTAGCCCCTCTTTTCATCTTTTCCCAAAGGAAAGGGTGTGGAGAAACGAGCCTTTGGGGGTACACACACACACCTCATGTGTGAACCGGCTGGGGTGGGGTGTGCATAGTTAGCGTGTAGAGAAAAGAGTTTTTAGGGTTCCTGCATGCATGCATGCAGGAACAAACAAACAAACACACATACACACACACACACACACACACACACACACGCCTCCTCATGAGTAAACCAGGTGGGGGCTGGGAGGAAGCAAAAGGTGATGGAACATGAGATGGGGCCTGGCGTCTAGAAGTCTGGAGGAGCCAGGCTGAAGGCATTCACATGCAGATAGTTCAAGCCATGACTCACAGTTCCCTTTCCCCCTGCATGGCCAGGTGAAATTCAAATTGATTGGCTGAAGAAAGAAGGCTACAGAAAAGGGGAGGGGGATGAGCTTTTTCCCCACGTGGAAGCCTTTGTTCCTGGTCAGTCCTTTTTGGTAGCGTGCCGGCATGGCAGCGCGCCAGCGAGGGGCCCGAGCCTTTAGGGGGGGCCCCCCTCAAGAATCGACCCCAGACAGCCTCTGGTAAAATTGGCTGGTTTGAGGGCACTAGGGAAAGCAAGCCTTGTAGGGGTTTACCCATCTTGGACCTTCGGGTAGGTGTGGTAATTCTCCATCGGGCAGCAAGGCTGTGCTGGATCTAACCCTTTGAAGAAGACACCCTCAGGTAACAGGTGTGTGCTTGAGAGATCTTAAGGAATCAGGTCTTTATTGTTTTGCAGCTTTACTGTGTACTAAAGTGTCTCTCTATTTTGTGTGCTTCTCTTATTGCCTAATCTTGTTGTAAGATGCTACCAGAAATAAACCTTGTCTTGAGTTCACTCTACATGGGTTTTGTAGTACTCTGTTGGTTCAGTATCTAAATCCAGGTTACAGAAATTAAAGGTGAGTCCCTGAACAGAGATTCAAGTAGGATTGCAGAGACAGCTGAGGCTGGCAATCTGGTACCTTGAGATCTCTGGGGGTCTTGGTTCCTTTGCCAGCAGGCAAGGGTGGGGTAGTGGCGGGTCAGCCAGCCCCCCCCTTCCGGGCCACATGGTGGCAAGTGCTGGGTTTCCTTTTGCAGGGAGGAAAGGGTGGAGGTCTGGCGGGCCAGCCAGCCCCCCCTCTTCCTCCACACTTTTAATTACCGTGAATCACCCAAGAAGCTTTGGCTTTGGCTATAAAACAACAACAACAACCGCTTCGACTGCAGCCTGCGGGGTCCCTCTCCCTGCTTCCTCCGAGTCTATTCTGGAGAGGAAAACCAGCCGCCGGGAAATCCGCAGGAGCCTCCTTCAGGCGCAATAAGCGCCACTTAAAGGTTTGGAGGCGGGGAGAAAGAGGGAGCTGCTGCGGCCCAGGACTTCAAGGGTTAAGGGAACTGAGCCTGTGGGGCCCAGAAAGCAGGAAAATGTTACAAATGCCGAGGAGGGGGAGGGGGAGTGATCGCGCCCCCTTCTTGTTCCTGGAAGAAAAAGCAGCCTCGCGGGGAGCTTTCATGGCGCGGAGGAAATACCCTCGCTTTTTGCATGGGGAGGGGAGGCGGAGGAGAAAAAGCTCTCAGAAATGAGGGGGAGAGAGATCCATGCACTCCACCTGCAAATTTGGCCCCAACTGACGCATGGTTTCTGTTTCTCTTGAAGCACAAACCGCACCATAAGAAACCAACCCAGTCTCACTGGAATATGGGGCACGGTGTGCGCATGCAAAGGAAGCATCCTTCCTGGCGTTGCGTGGGAGGGTGCTGAAGGAGCAGGGGGAGCTTTTTTCTGGGAGAAAGAACACTTTCTCCTTTGCCAGCTTCCCCCCCCCCCCAAACAAAGCTGTTTCAGCTTCACCAAGGCACCCTTCCTTCCCCCTCAGCCTATCCATATCCCGTGGAAAGTGGGCAGATCTCCAAGGGGTGGGGTTCAAAAAGGAGCTTGCCAGGGAAACCCCTGAAGATGGCTACTAGTCCTGATGGCTCTATACTTTCTCCAATATCAGAGGCAGTAGCCTTACATACACCAGTTGCCGGGGAACATGGGCGGGAGGGTGCTGTTGCCCTCAGGTTCTGCTTGTGGGTTTACCGTGGGCAGCTGGCCACTGTGTTAAAAGAATGCTGGACTAGGTGGACCTTGGCTTGACCCAGCAGGCCTTTGCTTATGTTCCGATGCAGAGGAAATGGCCTTCCTGCCTTGTCAAGTTGAAGTTTCAGGGCAGAGAGGGGAGAACATGAAATGCCCCCCAGCTGGCTTGCTGCTGCTGCTGGGCAAAAGCTGTGGGGAGGGGGGCGCAAATTACTTGCCTTGCCCCGGGTGCTGACAACCCACGCTATGCCACTGTCTCTACAGCTTATCCGTGTTCCAAGACACTGTGAGCTCTACAGCAACACACTGTGATTTAAATAACAAGTTACTGGGGCAGACTGAAGGTGAAGTCCTTGGTGACTTTTCCCACAATACCGAGAATCCATTAACTTGCCTGTTCTTTGAGCCATCCCTCATGCTGGGAGCCAGAGCAGCTTCCCACAGGACAGGCATGCAGGGTAGGGAAGATGCTTTCTAGGCCTCTCTCAGGCCAAGGAAAATGCAAGACACTTTCTGGTTCAAAATGGATTCTCACAGGCGGCCCTACACCATAGCAAACAAAAATTCAAGGTCTGTAAAAAATAGAGCAATACCTTTCATGGCAGATTCTTCACGAGACACAGTTCAAAGAGACAAGGGTCCAAATTGGATGTGGAGTCCACGTGAAGAGTGCCCAAAGAAGCTCAAATGGTAGTATGTGCAGAGAGGATTTGGGTGTGGCTGCGATAGCCCTCCGGATAGCCCTCTACCTGAACCATTCATTCATTCATTTCATTTATATACCGCCCCACAGCCGAAGCTCTCTGGGCGGTTCACAATAGATTATACATAAAAACAACAATAACATACAAAATAGTTTAAAAGATTAAAAACCAAATTTTAAAAACAGTTTAAAATAACAATAAAAAAACTAATAAAACTGAGCCTACAGGTGACAATCCCCCCCCCCGTGCTATTCCGAGCTCCTAACTATTAAATGCCTTGGCATAGAGGGAAGTCTTAACCTGGCGCCGAAAAGATAGTAAGGTTGGCGCCAGGCGAGTCTCAGTGGGGAGCTTGTTCCATAATTGGGGGGCTACCACCGAGAAGGCCCTCCTCGTTGCCACCAACCGAGCCTCTCTTGGAGGTTGCAGTCGGAGGAGGGCCCCAGATGTTGAGCGTAGTGTCCGGGTAGATGGCGGTAGGGCAGTGCTTCTCAAATAGTGGGGCGCGCCCCCCCAGGGGGGCGCGAGGCTCCATAAAGGGGGGCTCGTTTGACCTCGGCAAACACTGTCATATTGGATGTCCAGATCGGATTATCCGACTCACTCGCAAGCGGCGTCCCACACGGCGGTTGCCTAGCAACTCCCTTTCGAGGAGAACAGACCCGATTGGATAGACATGATGCTCTATCCTGATTGGCCAAACCCGCCCGTGTGACTTTTAGACCCGGAAATTGGTCCTCTGTACAGAAAAACGCCTGAAAGAAAGGAGTTGAACACACATAAAAGGGGACACCGCCGATTCAGCCAAAAAAGGTGTGTTCTGATGAAAAGGCTTTTATTATGCTTTGAAACGCGTCAACGCGACCTGTGGGGGGCATTCATCCATCTATGCCTTATTGACATTGCTCCACAACTGATGTAAGTGTGGCTCATTTTTATGCTTTTAATCTTTGTATTTTACAAACTTCTGACAATTAAAAAGGATCACTCTCAGTTGCGCCCTCTTCTCTTTGTAGACACAAAGTGTAGCAGACCCTTTAAATCCTGTGCTCCTTTAAATCTTTTCTGCTACAGTTAATAAAGCTATTCTTTGTTGTAAATTGATCCACATTTCTTTCTTTTTTTATTCTCTTATACGTTAATAAGGATACAGTGTTATGCAGAGGTGTACTTATAACAATTTTATAGACAAATGATACTATTTACAGTCGTGCGGGGGGCGCGAAATGTTTTCTTCTTCCTAGGGGGGGCATGACAGAAAATAATTGAGAAGCACTGCGGTAGGGAGAGACGTTCCGTCAGGTATTGTGGTCCTAAGCCGTGTAGGGCTTCATAGGTTAAAACCAGCACCTTGAATTCGGTTCGGAAGCATATTGGCAGCCAGTGCAAACGGGCCAGAACCAGTGTAATGTGCTCGGACCTTCCGGTCCCTGCAATAAGCCTGGCTGCCGCATTTTGCACAAGCTGCAGCTTCCGAACAGTCTTCAAAGGCAGCCCCACGTAGAGTGCATTGCAGTAGTCTAGTTTACTGACTGACAAGGGATTTTAGCCCATTAAGGAGGCCCCTGCCTGGGAGGGGAGTCTCCATTCTGCCCCCCTGGGGTGACGCTTCAACAGTGACACATCTGGAAACCACCACCACCCCCGCTTCTGTTAGGTTCCCACAGAGAAGCTGCCATCTTTCTTCCCTGTCAAGGTCAAAGCTGGCACCTGGATAGGAGAAAGGCTCAAGGTTGGTCGCTGGAAGCAGGAACCAGCTGCAGACAACACTGAGGCTTGTGTTGCTGTGGCAAAGGCTGGAGGGCAGAGGAAGCCCTTATCTAGGGCTTCTAGCAGCTCCCAACCTGTCTGCATGAGCAGCCCTGAGAGAGCAGCTGGCAGTTTGGGGCAGGATTCTGCGAAGACAGCAGAGAGCTGGGCTGATCTCTGGGAAGCGGCCACTAGATGGAGCAGTGGTGCTGTGCTGACAGAGCAGATCCTGACACCCAGAGCTCCAGGGGATTGAGGCAACCCTGCACTCAGGAGGCCAGCCAGGCACATGGAACGAATCCTGACCCTCCTCAGCAAGAATAGACTCAAAGAAGAGACAAATTAACTAGTATTGCTTCATTTGATGGAACCATTCTGGCACAAAGCCAAAGAACAGCGAGAACCCAAAACACACACCCCTCAATGCAGATTTCAAGAAGCAAACTATTTATTTTATGTATTATTCATATTGATATAATAATAATAATAATAATAATAATAATAACAACAATAATAATAATAATAATATTTTATTTATTACCCGCCTCTCCATCTAGATCGAGGCGGGGAACAACAGAAAATATAAAATACCTAAACTAAAACAACACAATATATACTATTAAACATCTTAAAACATCTTAAAAACATCCTTAAAACATCTTAAAAACATCCTTAAAACATCCTAAAATTCCGCCGGATAGGCCTGCCGGAAGAGTTCAGTCTTTATGGCTTTTTTAAAGTCCAAAAGACTGACAAGTTGACGTATCTCCTCCGGCAGGCCATTCCATAATCTGGGAGCAGCAGAAGAGAAGGTCCTCTGGGTAATGCCAGTCAGCCTAGTTTTGGCTGACTGAAGCAGATTCTTCCCAGAGGACCTAAGTGTGCGGGGTGGATTGTACGGGAGAAGGCGATCCCGTAGGTAGCCTGGACCCAAACCATGTAGGGCTTTAAAGGTAATAACCAACACTTTATACTTCGCCCGGAAACTGATTGGCAGCCAGTGGAGTGCTTTTAAAACTGGTGTGATGTGGGCACCCCTAGGTGTACCAGCAACCAGTCTGGCTGCCATATTTTGCACTAATTGAAGTTTCCGGACTAGGTATAAAGGTAGCCCTATGTACAGCGCATTACAGAAGTCGAGCCTCGAAGTTACCAGTGCATGCACTACCGTCTTTAGGTCTTCCAACTCTAGCTGGCGTATCAGCCGAAGCTGATAATAGGCACTCCTAGCCGTCGCATCTATCTGGGATGTCATTTGGAGCGACGGATCCAGGAGCACCCCTAAGCTGCGAACACAGTCTTTCAGGGGGAGTGTAACCCCATCCAGAACTGGTTGACATACCTCCAAACCGCCTTATCCGCTAAGAACCCAAGAAGGTGGTGTACAAGAATTTAAAATGATAAAACCTTGCAATAATAAAAACAGGAACATTAAAAACGGTAAAAACAAGAAGGGCTGTGCTCCACTGGAGGGTCTTCACACATTCCCGCTACGAGATGCCTCCTCTGCGCTCATTCATGTGACTTCATGCATTTGCTTCGAAGAAAGCTCTTTCCACACGGAGAATTGCTAGGTCTTCCCCCCTGCGTGAAGTCTTTGGTGATATTTAAGGCTAGGACTGTGACTGAAGCTCTTCCCACACTCTGAGCATTTATAGGGCTTCTCCCCTGTGTGAACTCTTTGGTGATGTTTAAGGCCAGAATTCTGCCGGAAGCTCTTCCCACACTCTGAGCATTTATAGGGCTTCTCCCCTGTGTGAAGTCTTTCGTGCTGTCTAAGGTGGGAGCTCCGACTGAAGCTCTGCCCACACTCTGAGCATTTATAGGGCTTCTCCCCTGAGTGAATTCTGTGATGTGAGTTAAGCTCGGAGCTCGAGATGAAGCTCTTCCCACACTCCGAGCATTTAAAGGGCTTCTCCCCTGTGTGAACTCTTTGGTGATGTTTAAGGCCAGAATTCTGATGGAAGCTCTGCCCACACTCTGAGCATTTATAGGGCTTCTCCCCTGTGTGAAGTCTTTCGTGCTGTTTAAGGTGGGAGCTCCGACTGAAGCTCTGCCCACACTCTGAGCATTTATAGGGCTTCTCCCCTGAGTGCAGTCTCTGATGTCTTTTAAGGTGGTGGCTCCGACTGAAGCGCTTTCCACACTCTGAGCATTCATAGGACTTTTCCCTCGTGTGAATTCTGCGATGTGAGTTAAGGTGGGAGCTTGAGATGAAGCTCTTCCCACACTCTGAGCTTTTAAGGGGCTTCTCCCCTGTGTGAAGTCTTTGGTGTTGTTTAAGGTTAGAACTCCGACTGAAGCTCTTCCCACACTGGGAGCATTTATAGGGCTTTTCTCCCGTGTGAATTCTGTGATGTATGTTAAGAAAGGACTTCTGACTGAAGCTCTTCCCACACTCTGAGCATTTAAAGGGCTTCTCCCCTGAGTGGATTCTTTGATGTCGTTTAAGGTTAGAACTCCGACTGAAGCTCTTCCCACACTGGGAGCATTCATAGGGCTTCTCCCCCGTGTGAATTCTGTGATGTGAGTTAAGCACGGAGCTTGAGATGAAGCTCTTCCCACACTGGGAGCATTCATAGGGCTTCTCCCCTGTGTGAAGTCTTTTGTGTTGTTTAAGGCTAGAATTGTGAATGAAGTGCCTTCCACACTGGGAGCATTCAAAGGGCTTTTCCCCTGTGTGAATTTTATGATGTGAGTTAAGCTCGAAGCTCGAGATGAAGCTCCTTTCACAATCCGAGCATTTAAAGGGCTTTTCCCCTGAGTGGATTATTTGATGTCGTTTAAGGTTGGAGTTGTATTTGAAGTTCTTTCCACATTCTGAGCATGTATAATGCGAGTTCTCCCCTTTGAGAGTACTTTGATGCAAGGTAAGCCCTGAGCTGGAACTTAATTGCTTTTCACACTCAAAGCATTTATATGTTTCCACTTCTGTGTGAATTCTGTGATGTTCAGTAAGGTATATACACTGACTCAAGCTCTTCCCACACTGAGAACATTTCCGCACTTTCTCTCCATTCTGAACCATTGTTTTGTTTCCTTCGAAAGATTCCTCTAGCATTGCCATTTCGTGGAAGTCCATCTCTTCAAAGGATGTGAATTTGATCTGCCGCTTCTGTTCACCTTCAGTTTTCCTTTCCTGCTGTTTGCAGTTTTTATTACTTGCTCTCCCATCAGCTGAAAGAATGAAAAAAAGAGAGAGTTGAATTAAATTGAATTAATTAGGAATTTAATAGGGATCAAGGCTAAGTGCTGCACCTAGGAAAAAGAAACCAAATGCACAGTTAAAGGACAGGGAATACTTGGCTCAACAATATTACAAGTGAGAAGGATCTTGGAATTGTTGTAGATCACACAAGCTGAATGTGAGCCAGCAATGTGATGTGGCTACAAAAAAGGCAAATGCTCTTTTGGGCTGCTTTAATAGAAGTATAGCTTCCAGATCACGTGAAGTACTAGTTCCCCTCTACTCAGCACTGGTTGAAGGCAGCAGGAATTCCTGGAGAAACCACCCGCCCTCCTGGCACATGCCCCAGGCATCCACTCTCAACCTGATTTACCTCACAGGGCTGATGTGAAGATAAAATGGAGAGGAGGAGGTGGACCATGTAAGTCCCTTTGCGTTTTGTGCAAGAGGGAAAACGTAGGGATATACTGTAATTTAAAAATTATGTAACGTAAAATAAAACGAGGGGATGGTCCTTCAGGATTGGTATTCAATAGATGTCTTCCCAGTACAGTGGATGAGGCAAGAAACGTTGTGGAAAAGTGGGAAATTAAACCACCAGGTTTTTGGGGTGCGACTGGTGGCGCAGTTTAGAAACTCCTATGTGGACTACAAATTAACCTGATTAAAAATGGATTACAAATGCACCACAAAAGAGAAGAAAAATATTTCATTATTTGAATAAATTGAAATTGGATATGATTTGTTTACAAGAGACACATATAAATAAAAGAGATTCAAAATATTTGATACAAAAGAAACTTAGAGAAGAATTTATTTCAGCTAGTACAAAGAAAAAAAATGGCATGGTTTTATATGTAAAGAATAAGCTTTCTCCAATATTGATTTTTTCAGATGAACAAGGTAGATATGTTGGAGTAGACGTTAATATTTCTGGAAAGAAAACGTTGGTAGTAGGGGTTTATGCACCAAATGAAAATAAATTTATGTTTTATAAAGGTCTTATGGATAGACTTTTTTGCCAATTTTTTTTTTTTTAATTAATAGGAAATCTGGAGTTGGTGGACACTTGGAGAACTAAAAATGGAGACTCCAGAGAACTTACTTTTTTTTTTTTATACACATAAATCACATGCAAGACTCGATATGATTTGGTTGTTGAAAGCTATGGCCATGGAAATTTATAAAGCTGAAATATTGCCAAAAATGTTTTCTGATCATAATCCAGTTTCTGTGACTTTCAAAAGGAAGAAGGGTTCATTTAGATGGGAGATTTAATGAATCACAATTGAAACAAGAAAGGGTGGTCCAAGACTGTAAGCATAAACTGAGAGAATTTTTTGAAAATAACTTAGACAAAGGTGTGGACTTACAAATAGTTTGGGATACAAGTAAAGCCTTCATCAGAGGACAATTTATACGACATAACTCCTTTTTAAAAAAAAAAAGAGACAAGAAACGACAGGCAAAATTTACCAAAGATCACAGAATATCAAAGACAAATTATGAATGGCCCTATAACTATACAAGAATTATCTGAAGCAATTAAAAAATCTAAAAAAGGGAAAACACCGGGCCCTGATGGATTGTCAGCAATTTATTACAAGTGTTTCGAGGATGAGTTGTTACAGCCACTACAAAGGACTATGAATAACATCCTACAAAATGGGAAGTTACCAGATACATGGAGAGAGGCTAATATTGCAATGATACGTAAAGAAGGACAAGATTTGACTTCTGTTAAAAATTATAGGCCAATTTCATTATTGAATAATGATTATAAATTATTTACAATGATTCTATCTGAAAGATTAAAGAAAATTTTACAAGCGTTTATCCATCAGGATCAATGTGGTTTTCTGCCTAAAAGACAATTAAGAGATAACATTAGAACTGCGTTGGATGTGCTGGAATATTTAAATTGTCATAATGAAAAACAAGCAGCACTGATTTTTTTGGCTGCTGAAAAAGCCTTTGACAATGTGAATTGGAGTTTTTTATTTGGAGTTATGAATGAAATGGATTTTGGAGAGAATTTTATTAAAGGAGTAAAATCGATATATTCAACACAAAAAGCACAAATAATTGTTAACGGTGAATTGACAAAGCCTTGTATGATACAAAAGGGAACAAGACAAGGCTGTCCATTATCTCCACTACTGTTTATTTTAGTTTTAGAAGTTTTGCTTAGAGATATTAGGCAAGATGGAAGAATCCTGGGAATAAAAATTAAAAGAATCATACAAGTTGAGAGCTTTTGCAGATGATTTGATGATAGTCTTGGAAAATCCACTGCAAGGAGTGCAAACTCTGTTGGATAAATTAAATGAGTTTGGATTTACAGGGGTCTGCAACCTTTAAGACAAAAAGAGCCACTTGGACCCGTTTCCGAAGAAAAAAAAAAAACTGGGAGCCGCAAAACCATTGTGACATTTAAAACAAATATAACACTGCATCCACCAGAAACACCCTCCATGTGGTAATAGCACCCCTCATCATCCATCAGCAGGATTTGCTGGTGGATGATGGGGGTGCTACTGCTGGGGGGGAGGGTGTTGCTGGTGGATGATGAGGGTGCTACTGCTGGATGGTGCTGATGATGGGATGCTACTGCTTGGGGGCACAAGCAAAAGAAATGCAATATTAAAGCAAGAGGCACTTACCTTGAATTTTAAGAAAAAGTCCTTATAACCCCCTTTGGCGCGTGCAGGAGCCCTCCTCTCTTCTGCAGCTCACCCGCTCGCGTCCCTGCTGCTCGGGGGGGGGGTGCTGCTGCCGCGCCAAAGTTCCCCCGCCAAAATCATAGCGCGGGGGGGGGGTCCAGCGCGCCGAAGCAGCTGGATGTGACGCGGCGGCGGCGGAAGTGACGCGGCGGAGGCGGATGTGACGCGGCGGATGCCGTGGCGGCGGCGGCTTCAGCGGCTCCGGCATTAGTGGCGGCGGCGGCGGCAGCTAGAGCGGCGCGGAGAACGCTCCGCGCCGCTCAGAAGAGCGAAATCGGGCTGCCCCCGAGGCGGCGGCGGCGGAGCAGGGCAGCCTTGTCCGGAGCCGCGGCAAAGGCTTGAAAGAGCCGCATGCGGCTCCGGAGCCGCGGGTTGCCGACCCCTGGTTTGGAGGGTTGGCAGGATTTAAGGTAAATCATGAAAAAACAAAATGTTGGTGAAGAATATGAGAGCAGAAGACCAACAGATATTGATGCAAAAAATGGGTTTTAAAATGGAAAAAATAGTAAAATACCTTGGTATCATAATGACAAATTCGAAACAATTATGTTAAGATATGGTCAGGAATTAAAAATGATATGTTGAAATGGGAGAAACTAAAATTGTCTTTATTGGGTAGGATTTCTGTGGTAAAAATGAATGTTTTACCAAGAATGATGTTTTTATTTCAAACACTGCCGATTATAACTAATGATGTGCCCTTTAAAGAATGGCAAAAGGACTTGCCTATCTAAATGTATATGGCAAAGAAAGAAACCACGTGTTAAATATATAGTTTTACAGGATGCGAAAGGGGTGGATTAGGTGTACCTGATCTGAAATTGTATTTTAATGCTTGCAGTTTTGTTTGGTTGAAGGAATGGGTGACATTGAGAAATAATAGACTTCTAGAATTAGAAGGGCATGATCTAAGGTTTGGATGGCATGGATATTTGTGGTATGACAAAGTTAAGGTGAAAATTACCCTTATGGATATCACCCCAAGAGGCACTATACAGGAAAGAAATGACAAGCAATGAGAACTGGTTAAAATACCGAGAAATATTGGAATCGCGTCAGGGAACATATTGGATTAAAACACGGGAAGGTTATAACTTATTTATTTATTATATTTATACCCCACCTTTTTTCCTGCAAGGAACCCAAGGCGGCTTACATAATCCTCCTCCTCCTCCTCTCAATTTTATCCTCACAACAACCCTGTGAGGTAGGTTAGGCTGAGAGTCAGTGACTGGCCCAAAGTCACCCAGTGAGTTTCATGCACGAGTGGGGACTAGAACCCAGAGCTCCTGAGTCACAGTCCAACACTCTAACCACTACGCCACACTGGTTTTCATACATGCAATTATCAGAGAGATTTAATGTGGATAAAAGAATGTATGATATAGAACAGGATAAATCTGAATTTGAAATACAATTGTGTACAGGTGATGACCATGTAATTGCAAAAATTTATAAATTTCTGCTAAAGTTTGGGACAGAAGAACAAGTTAAGGACTGTATGATTAAATGGGCAAGGAACTTTGGATATAATATAATGATGGAACAATGGGAACGTATGTGGACTAAAGGTATAAAATTTACATGGTGTTCTGATCTTAGAGAGAATTTTTACAAGATGATGTATCGTTGGTACTTAACCCCTGTGAAATTGGCTAAGATGTATAAAAATGTGTCAAATGTATGTTGGAAATGTCAAAATCAGGAAGGAACATTTTATCATGTTTGGTGGACATGTAAAAACGTGAAAACATACTGGGTACAAATACATACATGGATAGAATAGATTGTAAAAGTGAATATTAAACTGAAACCAGAAATGTTCTTATTGGGTATAATGGATTTACAACTTGAAAAAGACTATGGAACATTATTACAATATATGATGACAGCAGCAAGAATAACCTATGCTCAAAAATGGAAAGAAGCAACAATACCAACTATAGAAGACTCGCTGTTGAAAATGTTGGACTTAGCAGAGATGGCGAAATTGACTTGTTTAATTAGAGAAAAAAATCGATCTTCATTTAAGAAAGACTGGAAACCTCTGGTGGACTTCTTGGGGAGGAGGGAAAGTGACTTAATAACTTTGGGTTTTGATTTTGGAATACAGTAATACCTTGGATTACAAGTAACTTGGTTTGAGAGTGTTTTGCAAGACAAGCAAATTTTTTAATATTTATTTAATTTTTTTTTACTTGATATACAAGTGTCGTCTTGCAATACAAGTACTGTAGTACGGCTTAAATTAAAAATCTCTGTACAAATTTTTTTGGGGGGATTTCGTTTTAATATAAGAGTGTTTTGGATTACAAGCAAGTTTCCGGAACGAATTATGCTCTCAATCCAAGGCATGACTGTATTGGTAAGGTGATAGAAATTCTTTCTGTGAAAATAGAGGAAACTTAGATTGGATAAGGATTAATAATGTTTGTCAGACAATGAGGCGGAAGCCAAATATGATTTGTTGTTGTTTTGGAAAATTCAATAATTTTTTTTTAAATAAATAGGCATCTTCCCCGCACATTAGACACAAGCTTGCCTTTTCCCAGTTGACCGAGTCCTTCCAGCTATTCCCTGGCTATTTCTCTGTTAGATCTCCTGGAGAGCACATGGGAGTTGCGTGCAAACTTGGGAAACATCTCGTAGGAGAACACACAGCCCATGGACGAAGGGTCCCGCCAGAGCTAAGCACCCACCTGCTGGTCTCTCCCCTTCCTCACAGCCCAGGAAAAAGGGGTCATTTGCTTCTCCCTGGCAGAAGATGACATCAGATCTGGGAACGGGAAGCCCTTTTGTAAAGGATAGAAAGAGAGGAATTACTTCCAGCACTCCTGATTAGTAAATTTGTTTAGGGACTTCAAACCACCCAGGCTGAAGCCTCCCCCCCGCCGCCCCTGTTCTCATGAGAACCATCGAGGTTAAAGATAGGTTGGGCAGGTCTTGGAACTCCTCCACATGGGAGTGCAAGAGAGCTGGGGAGTCACAGGTTCCTGCTTGGACCAAGAAGCCTCAGTCTCGGACCCCAGGAAACTGAACAGCCAGGAAATCCACCATGAATGGAGGGACACAGATAAAAACAGTGGCAATGCCTCCTTCCAGGATGCCTCAGCCGAGGGAAAGAGCGAGCCTTACCCAGAGAGGCCAAATTCCTGCAATTTTCCTCCATGACTTCCCTGTACAGAGCCCTCTGGGCTGGATCCAGCAGAGCCGCCTCCTCCTCCGTGAAACACACAGCCACCTCCTCAAAGGACACCAGAGCCTGCGAGAGGGAGAGGAAGAGGAAGGGTTCCCCTGAACAGAGCATGCAAAAGGGACAGTGAAGGGGAGGCAAAGGGGAGGCCCTCCTGCAGGATCCGGGCTCCAGAAGCGACAGTCAAAGCCCTCTTGGCAGCCACCTGGGAGGGACGATTCTGTCAGGCCCAAAGAGACGTGCAGGGGACTGAGCACCCTGCCCCCAGCCCCCGTACCTGTTCCGGCTGCCCAGCAGCTCTTTCCATTCCAGCACCAAGAGGAGGAGGCCGAGAAGGCGCCCCCAGTGTCCTCCCACTGTCTCCGAGAGTTGTCCCATTTCCTAAGAGGAAGACCAAGAAAGAAGGTGGGGAGATACTTGTTAATTTATATACACTTTGCAATCATTTCCTTGTGTGAAGCCAGCTAGTCTCCACACTGGTTTGGGGCATAACTCTTAAGTTCCAGTTTAGATTTAGATGGATTATTAATCTATTGAAAGAAATCACCTTTTTTCACATGTTAGAAATCCCTTTCTCCTCCCACAGAGCCTCAAGGGGAACGCAAAAGCAGCCCATGGAAGTCAAGCGGAGGTGTCAGAGGGAGACCATCTTCAGACTTCCCCCTTGATCCTTACCCTGAGAGGAGACACCTCCATCTGCCGACGGAGCCTTCTCTGCTTCTCCAGAATCCCTGTTCATGTGGGCCTTCATCCCCTGGATCTGGAAGAGGAGGGAGGAGACCAGGTGAGGAAGTCTCATTATGGTGTTAACTCAGGCAAGACTGAACATACTGCCATCAGCTGTACTGGAGGGCCATCTTAAAAAAATTCCATTGGAGAATCGCTTATGCCCATGCAGAGATGGCAGTATTGAAACAATAGATCATGTACTATTATATTGTGTTTTTTATAAAGATCTAAGGAAAGAGGTGATTTCAGGACACGGAATAATGGGCTCAAGTTACAGGAACCTAGATTCCACCTAAACATCAGGAAAAATTTCCTGACTGTCAGAGCAATAAGACAATGGAACCAACTACCTAGGGAGGTGGTGGGCTCTCCCAATGTGGAGGCATTCAAGGTGCAGCTGGACAGCCATCTGTCAGGGATGCTTTGACCTGGATTCCTGCATTGAGCAGGGGGTTGGACTCAATGGCCTTGTAGGCCCCTTCCAACTCTACTTTTCTGATTCTCCACTACTGTCATTTATTCCAGGGTGGTCAGTTACTGCTTCTGTGTCTTTTCTCCTCGCAGATCAAAACAAACAGGTCACAGTAAAAAACGCCAAATTTTTAGCTGGGGCAATTAAAATAAGATCTACTATCTTATTAGAGACCTAATTATTCATAGCTTCTTGACTGAGCAGAAGTTGTTTTATTGATTCATTTGTTATTTTATTGATTCTATTTAAGTCTGAAGGACTATGTATTTATATATTAATCATGGCATTTTTGTGCAGTGCAAATGTTAAGAACGCAACTAAGGTAATTTTAGTCAGGTATAATTTTGTTTTCTCTCTATATATATATTACTTCATGCTAAGGACGGTGGCTGATGCAAATAAAGAATTCCATTCTAGAATTCATCAGCAGAATCCTACCAAGTAACTGAAACAGTATCACGTCCATCCCAGAAGCTTGTTGGATCAGCTCTTCTTGGTGTTGTGCTTTAAAATGTTCTGGGAAGAAGAACATAATTAACACTTCTGAGGGCTCTTTTCATAGGTCTGTTAGTGCCTGCAAAGGTCACGTCGCCCATCCCCCTTTCCTGAAAACACATCCACGCTCAAGGGTGCAGCCAAGAAATTTTAGAGCCTGGACTTGCTGCATTACTCCCTCGACATTTCCAGCCTCGGCCCTGTACTGCCCGGCCATTCTGTGCTTCACAAGGGCATCTACATATCTGGTATGTTAGAGCAAAAAATAAAAATAAAATCTGCTTGCCCACCCTTATTTTGTTAAGACTCTGAGCATGTGCAGTTTCCCATTTTAAACTCACTGAAATCATAGTACCGTCATGAGAACAAGAATAAAATGTTGTTTCCTTCTACTGTCATGGTGTGAAAAAGCAGCATTGTAAAAACAAAGCAAAACCTGATCATAAAGATTTTGTGTGAAGAAAAGCATCAGTCTCTTGCACACACACACCCCACACATGTAAACAAGTGTAATCCCAGCTAGAGGCTGGGCGGCCTCATGATGCAAATGATGTGCAGGGTTTCCCTTTGATGTCCCCGTGCCCCAAGCACTCTAGTCATAATCAAGGAGCCACCTCTCCCCTGCCTAGCCCAGATGAAGTTCATCCTGATTGGCCAAAGACAACTGGGCTGGTGAAAGGAGGGGGGGGGAATCTATATTGCCAGCTGTGGCTTTTGGGCGTTGTTGTTGTCTGGGCGCGAAGGCGCGCGGAGTAGGGCTTTTTGCTAAGGCAAGCCCTGAGAAGACCAACCCCCAGGCAAGAGAGTAAGTGCCTGGGTATTTATATAGTAAAGGAACTAGCTTTGTTGTTTTGTAGCTCTACTCGTGTATACCAAAGTGTCTCTCCATCTTTTCCCCCCTTCCCTCATTCCCCACCTTTCATTGTAATCTGTTTACCTTAAATAAACTTTACTGGTTTTACCCCACACGGCGTGTGTGGTTCCTCTGTGGTTCAGTGCTCAATCCAGTGTATAGACTAAGGGCAAGGCCCTGAGAGAATCAAGTCAAGACGGCAGAGCTAAGGCTGGCAGTTTTGCACCTTTGATCTCTCATCTTGAAGAAAGGACCGGTTGGCAGTCCTTCACATTTTGATTATATATCTGACAGCCAGTGTGGTGCAGTGGTTAGATTACTGGACTGGGACTTCTGAGATGCAGGTTCTAGTCCCCACTCAGCCATGAAGTTCACTGGGTGACTTTGGACCAGTCACTAACACTTAGCCTAACCTACCTCACAGGGTTGTGAGGATGAATTGGAGGAAAGGGGAGCTATGTAAGCAGCCTTGGGTTCCTTGCAAGGGGGGAAAGGGTGGGGCATAGATGTAACAATAAAAGATAATACGGTATTTAAAATAAAAATAATGAAATGAGCAGGTGTCCTCTGACTAGAAAATGTTTTTTACAAAAAAAAAAAAAGTAAGAAGAAAGCAAGGATGCTGGGAAGCAGCATCAGCCACGGTGGGCCCCAGCACGCCCCTAGAATCCCGGGGGTCTCCAATACCACACTCAGCGCCAGTTCAGCAAGTTCGGTCAGGGAGACTGCTGGGCAGCAGGGTGGGCGGTATACCCACATTTCCGATCGGTCTCGCTGGCCCAATGCCAAACATAGGCCCTGGAGAGGAAGATCGTATTCTCATGGACCACAGTGACTCCTCCATGTCATAACCCTCTAACCGGGGTTGATACTGCACCCAACACCCAGGTGGGCAGAGCTGGGTCAGATCAACCCCACCCTGCTCCCTCACACAGGTTTCGGTGATGCATGCCAGACTGGATCCCTCATCCATAATCCGACCACAGAGGAGTGAGGTCTTATTGTGCACAAATCAGCCACTGAGCAACAACACCAGGCGAGAGGGGCCAGTAGCCAGGCCACCAGATGCCTGTAAATGAAGAGAAGGGTCAGCAGGGGAGATGCCCTGCACCCACCTGTCTCCTCTGCACTGCTGATGCCTCCCATGCCACGCCTGACCTGTAATCACCGCTACCTTGTGAGTTGCTGGTAACAGAATGTCACCATGCAATACCTCCAGCTTGGGCCGTCCCAGTAGTGGTGCCCACCCTGTGGAAAACCCTCCCCCATGCAGCTCGGGAGGCAGGAAATACGGCTTGTTTCCAATGCCTCCCGAGAACACACTTTCTCACCCAGACTTTCTCTGGGTGGGAATGTGTCTAATCCTCTTTTAAGGTAATTAAGCTGGTGGTCATCACAATCAATCTGCAAGGTCCTTTCCCGGAGAATAAACTTGTTTGTCAATATAGTTCGGTGCTACCGGCAAACACCCTTCCCTGCCCCCAATCATTGTGGTTGCTTCTTCTCTGCAACCTGCGCACTTGGAATTAAGGACTTGGATGAGTTGGTTTGTGTTTGCTAAACAGTTTATTTAGGCAGCAACCCTAAGCACAATTACCTGGGACTTCTCTGAGGGCAAGCCTTATTTAATTAAATGGGGTTTTATTCTGAGAAGATGTGCATAGGATTGCACTGTTAAGGCGACAAGAGCAATAGCTTCATTAGGCCAACTCAAAGGTCACGAAAATGTGCAAGTTTTTGAGATCTACTGGTCTCTTCATCAGGAAAAATGTTACAAAAAGGAGATTAGGAAGGGGAGAAGAGAAATAAAAAAAGCCTGGCTCCTTTCAAGGAAATAACTAATATGAAGGTCTCTGATGGGCCCAATTGCTATTGCTGCAGCAAAGTCCCCATGAATAGCTGTCTGCCACGATGTTTTGGATCCTATGGGGGTTCTGCTTTATTGCCAATAAAAAAAAGAAAAAGGACTAGAGGTGTAATCTTGTTCTGAGTGCAATTCTAATTCCCTCTTTTTCTTTTAAGCCACGGATTTATTTACGTATTGCTCGCAAGGGTCCTTCTCCCCTCCCTGCCTTATTTCCCCCGACGCTGTTCTGGAAGTGCCCTCGCAGACCTGCTTTCCTGCGGTGCGAAGGAAGAGGGGGCCCCTCGCTCCCTCCCTCCCGGAGTTTTTGCAGTCCAGTCCGGCTCCGGACGGAGCCCAGGTGCCGGATCAGCAGGCACTGGCGGGCACTCCGGCTGTCCCGGGTCGCCTCGCTCCTTATTCCAGCCCAACGTGGCCAGCCGCGGCTTCCCCTGGTCCCGACGGCGTCCCGCGCGTGGAGCTCCTTCGGGCAGCCCCCTCCCTCCCGTTCCTCCCTCCCCCCCGCCCAGCCGCTCACCTGGGGGCTCCGCCTCGGTCTCCAGCCTCTCCCGGTCCCCGGCCGGGTCCCCCGAGCCCCTCCCGCGCAGCTCCACCCCCGCCACGTCGCCCCCGGAGAGCGGCCGGAGGAGGGGCGCGTGTCCCGTCTCGGGGGCGCCCCGGCGGATCCCTTCCTCGCGGGGAGAGGCGCCCAGGCGGGGCTCGGGTCCCTCGAGTGGGGCTGACGACCTCCTTCCTCCGAGGCAGCTTCGCTTTCCGCCTTTCCCGCGTCTTCTGAAGGGCCCCACGCGCGGTTTCCGGCGCTCCTTCTCCTCAGAGGCTCTCCCTTTCCCAGGCAGCCTCGTGGCGTGACTGGTTCACGCGTTCAGTGACACGTGCTCCACTGAAGCCTACACGTGTCCATACCCCCCACAGTGGGCACACAGGAAAGGGCACTCTCACGCGTAAACCTGTACAGGGGACGAAAGGAAGCTTCTCTCTCGCGTCCGTTTCCTTCTTACGCACCAGCTACCCGGATGTTCCTCAGCCCGCCTCGCCTGGTTGCCAAGAGAAGGGCATGGCTTCAATGACGCTAAATAGGAAGTGGGTCGCTGAGGCCATGCCTTTCTCCTGGCAGCAGGGCGAGCGACGCCGCGTCTGAGACACTTCCTGCTCAGCGCCTTTTAAAAAATAAAACACCCGTTTCTTTTAACTACCATTATTATACCTACAGTATTAGAATATTTTAATACATAATTCTCACAATACAAATGCTTTTCTGTTGTTTTGCTGTTGTTGCTTGAGGAACTGCAACGTCGTGTCCACACAATTTGTTTATTTGTTTGTTTATTTGCTTATTTATTATATTTATACCCCGCCTTTTTTCCTGCAAGGAACCCAAGGCGGCTTAGATTTCATAGATCAAAGAGTTGGAAGGCGCCCACAAGGCTATCGAGTCCAACCCCCTGATAATTCTCCTCCTCCTCTCCATTTTATCCTTACAACAACCCTGTGAGGTAGGTTAGGCTGAGAGTCAGTGACTGGCCCAAAGTCACCCAGTGAGTTCCTGTTAGGTGTTTTATTGCAAAGAAATTCTGATAATTCTAGTCCCATCTGTGCAAATTGTGCTAGAACCACGTGGCTTTCAGCTCCTGATTTTGTGCAAATTGCTTTGGCGGTGGGTTTTTTGTGTTTTTTTTAATTCGCAAATCGTGGCCCATCTTTGAGACAGAAGTCCGTGGGCTAGCTCAACTTGCACCACAGTGAGTCAGTGCCAGCGCAGGGCTGGCAAACTGGAATCTGGGGGGGCTGAATCATGAAAATCCGTTGGATTTTCACACACACACATCACATGCCTTACACATCTCTAGTCAGCAGTATGATTCCTGCTCTCGCCTTCCTAGCAGGGATGTTGAAGAGTCCTTGTTCTTGAGTCACGAGTCTTTGGACTCGAGTCCGAGTCCGAGATCCAAAATGGTGACTCACAAGTCCCGAGTCACTCCCAAACCTGACTCCACGGGTCCCTATTAAAATCAATGGGTTTCCCCCCCCAACAAAATAAGGCTATTTCAGATGTGTGGCTTAAATAAATTCTAGGCACAAATGTGCCTTTTTATTTCAAAACTCTGCAACTGATTTTGGCAAGAACAGACCAGGCAGACAAACTCAAAATAACCAGGCAGGCAGAGGAGGCAGGGAGCCCCAAAGAAGGCAGGGGGCGGAGGGACTCTCCAGCGTGGGGCAACCCCGCACAACAACACATCAATCAAAATAAATTTCGACACACCATTGGGGCTGTGCTCCTGGTAGCTGTCCATAGTGGCGGAGCAGCGGCGCACCTTGCTTCCATGCACTCTTCGCTGGTGATCACGCTCCTCTCCACTCCTTCTGGCACACCAGGGATGTTGACGAGTCCTTGGTCTCGAGTCCCGAGTGGAGTCTCGAGTCCCATTAAAAATATTGGGACTCGAGTGGGACTCGAGTCAGAGGGGGGACTCAATCCGACTCACGAGTCGAGTCCTGGAGTCCGAGTCCCCATCCCTGCTTCCTAGACAATGGACCAGTTCCACTTGTTTGGTGGGTCTATCCCAGAAATCGCCACTGGTGAGAGAGCTTTGGGATTCAAAATGGCAAATGTGGAGTATTTTGAAATTCTGGAGTTCCGGTTTAAATTTTTAGAAAAGGTGTATTTATACAGTATGTTCTGATGCAATCACACGCATGCATCCTGCTAACAGAAGTTTCTAGCTGTGAATGGAAAAATACAGCAGAGAGAGAAAATCTTTAGACATGCTCACTAAGCTTTCATTACTGGAACAGAGGTTAGCTAGGCCACACTACCTTCTCCAATCCTCTTTCCCCCACTGTCCTTGACTAGCTCAAGCAAAGGAGATACCCTAAGCAAGACAGCAACATTCCTCAGTTTCACTTCTCTGTCTTATACATAGTCTAAACAGCAGAAAGTAAGAGAGGGAAGTATTTCCTTCTTTTTAAACTCATTAGTTACTGAATTTTTACAACATCTTGTCTGCAATAAATTATTGTGAAAGAAAAAGCGTCAGTTTCCTGCAACACACACACACACACACACACACACACACGTAAACAAGATACTGTAATCCCAGCTGGAGATGGGGAATCCTATGTAAATGTAGCTTCTTCTGAAGACTCTATAGACGCCTCAGAGTCTCCCATGCAAATGCGGCCCAAGCACTCTATTCAAGATCGAAGAAGTTTAGGGGAAAACATCTAAACTTTGCGGGGAGGGGGAATGGAAGAGAAAGAAAAAGGCGTGCGGCGTTTCAGGGGTGGCGGCTGGGCAGCCCATGAGACGCCGCCCTGGCCCTGCCCCTTCCCAAGCGGAGGGGTCAGCAGGGCGCCAAGAGGGGTCTCCCCCCGGCTCAGCTCACCGCCGCCTGCCCGGCCGCCCGGCGCTCAGACTGGCAGGGAGGGCAGGTCGCAACAACCGGCCCCATCTCGGGGATGCAGCCGCTGCGGAACCTCCTCCTCGTGCACACCTCGGGGCGGGGCGGGGCGGGGAGACGCTTTCCAGGAGATGCTCCTCCTCATTTTTCTTTACTGATTCTTGCCACTGGGGGCTGCTGATTTCCCGAAGGAAATCCATTCCCGCCGGAGTCCCACATATTCACCCCTTTAAAAATCTCTCCGAGGGTTGTGGCCGAGGCAAGAGGGGCGGAGTTTGCGCCGCGTCAGCTGACCATTACTGGGCCAATCAAAGTCGGGAAGAGACGGGCCCTTGCTGCAGCACCGAGTGGCCTGTGTGGGAAGCCTGGCGGGGAGGGCGCAGCTCCGGAGCCCCCCCCCCGAGTGGAAGCAGCAGCACAGCAGCAGCAGTTCCCCCCCCCCCCCTCAGACCGGAGAGAAGGCTGCAAGAGCGAGCGAGCGAGCAGCGTCTTCCTCCCCCCCCCCACTAAGGGGCCCGCCAGGCAAGGGACAGGCGTTCGTGGGGTGGGGTGGGTGCTGTGGCAGTGGGGCAGCTTGGGGGCTGCGTGATTTAAACTGCGGTGGCTCGTGCGACTCAAGCGGGATTTCGCTCACCCAAACTGGACCCACACAGTGGCCTCCGGGCCTCTTTCTGCTCGCCCCATAGCTTAGAGACGGGGGTCATTTCTTAGGTTTCCTCAGCAAGGTCTGGTAGTTGTGGGTCATTTTTGAATTTCTTTGAGCAAGAGGTGCTGGTTGTGGGCCGGTTTAAAAGAAAGAGCTGAGCCAGACGTGGTGTGGGGGTTGTGGGACAGCAGCGTTTCCTCTGAGTGAGATCTTTGCAGGGGTCTTGGGGACTTTTTCCAGACGCCTTTCCCAAGCCCACTGCGGTATCCTGCTCAGGAGACAGGCTGGGGCCCCTCGAGGTGGGTGCTGGTTGCTGCAACACCTTTTCTTTTTCTAAAAAATATTCTATACTCTGGGAGCACCTATATGGGCAAGTGCACGCTTACAGATGCTCATCTTTTAAATATTTATTTCAACCTAATTATTTACTTAATTTATTTTGGAGTATTTTTATCCCGCTCCTCAGTCAAAAAGGCCCCTGGAGGGGCTTACATATCATCAGGAAAAGAAGACAGTCCCTGCCTGCAGGCTTAGTCTAAAAAGACACGGCACACCAGCAAAAAGGAATAGGGAGGGATGGGGGGGGGGAAATAACGGTGCAATCCTATGCATGTTTATTCAGAAGTCCCACAACTCAGTATCTCCCAGCTGCCCATGCTGGCTGGGGAATTCTGGCAGTTGAAGGACTTATTTCTGTCCAAACCTGCATAGGAGTGCATCCCAAGTCCCCCAGTAAAGTGGATGGAAGGGCCCTGCCTGCTCTTCTCATGTCCCCCAGCACAGCCTGCTGGAATGGCCTTCTTAGGCCAGCTTTCAGGGTAAAACTTTCACAAGGTGGCGTACAGGATAAACATTACAAAAGTATACAAACGGGCCCTTTCTAACCATTAAAAACATTTCATTTGTAAACTATGTTATCCTTTTCTAGAAGAAAATGGGGGCTTATTCCAAGGAAACCGTGTTCAGCATCAGGGCAGCAGAAGCAAAAAACTCCATTTTATTCCTGCAGTCTTCATGCTGACAGGATTTAAGTAAATGCAAAATTACACATGCTCAGGGTATTATTATTTTTTAAAGCAGGGCTGGCAAACAGTTGTACAGCATGGGGTGGGGGAGCGTTAATCTTGAGTCTCACAACTGAAGTACAGTAATACCTTGGATTGCAAGTAACTTGGTCTGAGTGTTTTGCAAGGCAAGCAAAATTTTTGACTTGATAAACAAGCAAAGTCTTGCAAGACAATTAGTAGGGATGTAACCGCCTGCCCGACACTCGCTGTTATATAAAAGTGTTTTGGATTACAAGCACGGTTCCGGAATGAATTATGCTTGCAATCAAAGGTATTACTGCAGTACTCATGGCTGTCCAAAGGCAGCTGCGGGCTGGGATGGAATAAGAACATAACATGGGAAGAGCCCTGATGCTGGATCAGACCAAAGTGAATCCATCTCATCCCACGTTCTGTCCGCACAGTGGCCAACCAGATGCCCCAATGGGAAACCCACTAGCAGGACATGAGAGCCACAGCAGCCTCCCACCCATCTTCCCCAGCAACTGGTGCACATGGGCATTCTGCCTCTGGTCCTGGAGGTAGCACATAGCCATCAGGAGTAGTAGCCATGGCTAGCCTTCTCCTCCCCCATGAATTTGTCCAATCCTCTTTTAAAGCCCTCCCAATGGGTGGCCATCACTACATCTTTTGGAAGTGGATTCCATAGTTTAACTATGTGGTGTGTGTGAAGAAGGACTTCCTTTGATCTGTCCTGAATCCCCCACCAGTCAGCTGCCTGGGATGACCCAGCTGGGTTCTAGTATTATGAGAGACGGAGAAAAATGTCTCCCTTTTCACTTTCTCCACAAAAGGCATCATTCTGTACACCTCTATCATGTCTCCCCTCACTCGCCTTTTTCCTAAGTTAAACAATCCCAGCTGCTGTAAGCTTTACGTATTTGTCAAAAGTCTTTTGGAAGTCCAAGTAAACAGTGTATGGATCACCCCTGTCCACATGTTTATGGAAACTGTCAGAGAACTCTAAATGGTTAGTGAGACAGGACTTAGCGGAAGCCATACTGATTCTTCCTCGGTAGGGCATCATGTCCTTCTATATACTGACTAATTTTATCTTTAATAACGCTTGCGACGACACCATCCCTACACTTTAGGACCCGATGCATAAACCCTTCTCAGGCTAAGCACCAATGCTTAAAACCTGAGGGGAGGGTCAAATGAAACCTTTCCCCTACCAATGAGGGAAAAAAATTAATACAGGTTATTAAGGATCTATTTTAAATTTATGATAGTGTGGGTACAAAGGTGTGTGTGTGTGTGTGTGTATTTAACAGTAATGCAGGTTAATAACACCAAGCTGACATGTAGGATTTGGGTAGCAAACAAAATAAAAAATAAGTTTATTTTAATTCTCAAAATCTTAGTTCCAGAAAATAACTTTAAACCTGCCTACACCAAACACTTTGTAATTAAGCTAAGTCCGTATAACTCTAAATACTTTCACTCTTCAAACAAGCACTGATTTCTCTCAAAACTCCTGACAAACAAGACACGAATAACTCCACTAACCTAACGCCCAACACCCAACTTAACTAACTCTCACATCACTCAAACACTCAGTTGGTCTAGGACTTAGCTTAGTGGAAGCCCTGCCGATTCTTCCTCAGTAGGGCCTGTCTTTCTATATGCTGATTAATTTTATCTTTAATAACGCTTTCATCCAGTTTACCATCAACAGGTGTTAAACTAACCGGACTGTACAGATCCCCCCTGGATCCTTTTTTAAAATTGGTGTCACATTGGCTATTCTCCAGTCCTCTCGTACTAGAGCAGTGCTAGAGATGCCCCGTCAAGAGAACCACTTGTGAACCGGACAAGGTTTGGGCCTGATCCTCTTCGGTCCTCAGTCAGACTCACGGGGAACAACTCCCACCGCCATCTCCCCTTGAGTCTGGGTCTTCCCCCCTCTTCCTTAGCCAGGGCTTGTGATCTTTGCAGGATGTGATCATCACCTCCCTGTCTCAAGGCCCTGGTGGAAGACTTCCTCCTGAGCCAGGCAGAGGACCAGCGCCAGGTGGGAGGCTTTCTTCTTGGAAGCTCCAAGGGGCGGAGATCTTTAAATCCCCAGCAATACTTCCACACCTTAAAAATCCCCAGCAGCAGCCCAAGAGGGGCATGTTTCGTCCCCCCTGTGCTGAATGGTTCTATAATGGTTCAGAATGTGTGGATCTGGCCCACCTTGCAGGGATCACAGAAGAGTTAAAGGGGGCTGGGAAGTTCCAGGGAGGGAGAGGATCTTTCCTCACTAGCGGTACAGTCCTGCCAGCAGAAAGGGAACATCTGGCAGCTTCCACGTCTCCTCCTGGTTGGTTAAAGGAGCGGGTTTGGGATGCCCTGTTCTAGTCCTTTTCTAATGCAAGGGTTGGTTTACTGGCCTCAATCCAGAGTTCCTTGTATGCCCACTTGCCAAAGACCCGACTGAGGGAGCTGCAGGGCTTGGGAGGCAGAATGAGTGCAGGAGGAGGCCTGAGGGCAGAGCCTTGTCTTGGAAACCCGTGGCCTCTGCCCGCCCCACTCCTTGCACGCTAACACCATAATAAGACTTCCTCACCTGGTCATTGCCCTCCTCTTCCAGGTCCAGGGGATGGAGGCCCAAGTGACCACGGATTCTGTAGAAGCAGAGAAGGCTCTGTTGGGGGACGGAGGTGTCTCCACTCAGGGTAAGGATCAAGGGGGAAGTTTGAAGAAGGTCTCCCACTGATACCTCCGCTTGACTTCCATGGGCTGCTTTTGCGTTCCCCTTCAGGCTCTGTGGGGAGGAGAAATGTGTTTCTAACATGTGAAAAAAGGTGATTTCTTTCCATAGATTAAGACTTCATCTAAATCTAAACTGGAACTTAAAATTATGCTCAAAATTATGTTGGCTTCACACAAGGAAATGATTGCAAAGGGTGTGTGTGAATTAACAAGTATCTCCCCACCTTCTTTCTTGGTCTTCCTCTTAGGAAATTGGACGGCTCTCGGAGACAGTGGGAGGACACTGGGGGTGCCTTCTTGGCCTCCTCCTCTTGGTGCTGGAGTGGAAAGAGCTGCTGGGCAGCCGGAACAGGTACGGGGCTGGGGGCAGGGTGCTCAGTCCCCTGCACGTCGCTCTGGGCCTGACAGGATCGTCCCTCCCAGGTGGCTGCCAAGAGGACTCTGACTGTTGCTCCTGGAGCCCGGATCCTGCAGGAGGGCCTCCCCTTCGCCTCCCCTTCGCTGCCCCTTTTGCATGCTCTGCTCAGGGGAAACCTTCCTCTTCCTCTCTCTCTTGCAGGCTCTGGTGTCCTTTGAGGAGGTGGCTGTGCGTTTCACGGAGGAGGAGGAGGCTCTGCTGGATCCAGCCCAGAGGGCTCTGCACAAAGAAGTCATGGAGGAGAATTGCAGGAATTTGGCCTCTCTGGGTAAGGCTCTCTGTTTCCCTTGGCTGAGGCATCCTGGAAGGAGCCATTGCCTCTGTTTTTATCTGTGTCCCTCCTTTTTTGGGGGTTTCCTGGCTGTTCAGTTTCCTGGGGGTTTAGACTGAGGCTTCTTGATCCAAGCAGGAACTTGTGACTCCCCAGTTCTCTTGCACTCCCATGTGGAGGAGTTCCAAGACCTGCCCAACTTCTTTTTTTACCTTGATGGGTCTGGTGAGAACAGAGGCAGCGGGTGGGGTGGGGGAGGCTTCAGCCTGGGTGGTTTGAAGTCCCAAAACAAATTTACTAATCAGCAGTGCCAGAAGTAATTCCTCTCTTTCTATCCTCTGCAAAAGGGCTTCCCGTTCCCAGATCTGATGTCATCCTCTGCCAGGGAGAAGCAGATGACCCCTTTGTCTGGGGCTGTGAGGAAGGGGAGAGACCAGCAGGTGGGTGCTTAGCTCTGGCTGGACCTTTCGTCCATGGGCTGTGTGTTCTCCTACGGGATGTTTCCTATGTTTGCACACAACTCCCCTGTGCTCTGCAGGAGATCTGACAGAGAAATAGCCAGGGAATAGCTGGAGGGACTGTCAACTGGTGAAAGGCTAGTTTGTGTCTTAACGTGTGGGGAAGACATCTGTTGAATACCGGTCCCAAAGGACCGTACCCTCATTTTAGGTTACGTTACATGGTTTTTTGATTACAGTATATACCAACATTTTCCCTTTGCACAAAACACAAGGGGGCTTACATGGTCCACCTCCTCTATTTTATCCTCACATCAACCCTGTGAGGTAGATCAGGCGGAGAGTGGATGACTGGGGCACGTGCCGGGAGGGCGGGTGGTTTCTCCAGAAAGTCCTGCTGCCTTCAACCAATGCTGAGTAGAGGGGAACTAGTACTTCACGTGATTTGGAAGCTATACTTCTGTTAATGCTGTCGTATATCCGTCCAGTTCAAAGATAGGCCGTCGTCGTTATCACAGTCCAAGGGTCGAAGTCAAAATATATACGTCCGAAAAGCAGCAAACGGAAACCAGTTCAGGAGCAGGCAAAAGCGTTGTCAAGGTCGTTCCGAGGTTCAAAGACACAAGTCTTAGTTCAGGGGTGTCAAGGTGTCTGGTTGAAGCTGTAGTAAGAAACAATTGCTTACAGCATCTGAGTGTGTTTGGGACCTGCCTTTTGAGCAGGCACTGATTGGTAAGGCTGCCCAGCTGGGTCAGGCTGCACTTAGCCTGACCCCACCCCAAACACACTCCGGCCGGGCTGGCCTCTGTCTGACCTACTGGATGCACAACAAATGCAGCCCATACGAGCATTTGCCTTTTTTGCAGCCACATCACATTGCCAGCTCATATTCAGCTTCTGTGATCTACAAGAATTCCAAGATCTTTCTCACTTGTAGTGTTGTTGAGCCCAGTATCCCCCCTCCTGTAACTGTGCATTTGGTTTCTTTTTCCTAGGTGCAGCACTTGGCAGTTAACATCTCTTTTTTTCATTCTTTCAGCTGATGGGAGAGAAAGTCATAAAAACTGCAAACAGCAGGAAAGAAAAACTGAAGGTGAACAGAAGCGGCAGATCAAATTCACATCCTTTGAAGAGGTGGACTTCCACGACATGGCAATGCTAGAAGAATCTTCTGAAGGAAACAAAACAATGGTTCAGAATGGAGAGACAGTGCGGAAATGTTCTCAGTGTGGGAAGAGCTTGAGTCAGTGTATATACCTTACTGAACATCACAGAATTCACGCAGAAGTGGAAACATATAAATGCTTTGAGTGTGAAAAGCAATTAAGTTCCAGCTCAGGGCTTACCTTGCATCAAAGCACTCACACAGGGGAGAACTTGCTTTATACATGCTCAGAATGTGGAAAGAACTTCAAATACAGCTTCAATCTTAAACGACATCAAAGAATCCACTCAGGCGAGAAGCCCTTTAAATGCTCAGAGTGTGGAAAGTGCTTCATCTCGAGCTCCCACCTTAATTCACATCAGAGAATGCACACAGGGGAAAAGCCCTATATCTGCTCAGAGTGTGGGCAGAGCTTCAGTCAGAGCTCCCACCTTAACCAGCACCAAAGACTTCACACGGGGGAGAAACCCTATGAATGCTCAGAGTGTGGGCAGAGCTTCAGTCAGAGTTCTAGCTTTAAACAACACCAAAGACTTCACACAGGGGAGAAGCCCTTTAAATGCTCAGAGTGTGGGAAGAGCTTCATCTCTAGCTCCGAGCTTAAATCACATCACAGAATTCACACGGGGGAAAAGCCCTATAAATGCTCCCAGTGTGGGAAGAGTTTCCGTCTGAGTGGTAACCTTAAACGACATCAAAGAATCCACTCAGGGGAGAAGCCCTTTAAATGCTCAGAGTGTGGGCAGAGCTTCAGTCAGAGCACCCATCTTATCTTACATCAGGGACTGCACTCAGGGGAGAAGCCCTTTAAATGCTCAGAGTGTGGAAAGACCTTCAGTCAGAGCTGGCACCTTAACTCACATAACAGAATTCACACGGGGGGAAAGCCGTATAAATGCTCAGAGTGTGGGCAGAGCTTCAATCAGAGCTTCCGCCTCAACTCACATCAGGGACTGCACTCGGGGGAGAAACCCTATAAATGCTCAGAGTGTGGGAAGAGCTTCACTCAGACCTCCCACCTCATCTCACATCATAGATTTCACACGGGGGAAAAGCCCTATACATGCTCAGAGTGTGGAAAGAGCTTCAGTCACAATTGTAACCTTAAACAACACCAAAGACTTCACACGGGGGAGAAGCCCTTTAAATGCTCTGAGTGTGGGAAGAGCTTCAGTCAGAGCTCCCACCTTAGAAAACACGAAAGAGTTCACACACGGGAGAAGCCCTTTAAATGCTTAGAAGTGTGGGCAGAGCTTCAGTCAGAGTTCCAAACTTAACGCACTTCACAGGGGAGAAGACCTAGAAATTCTTAGTGTGGAAAGAGCTTTCTTCATAGCAAATGAATGGAGTCACATGAATGAGCACACGGAAAGAGGCATCTCGTAAGTCCTTGCACTCGTGGTAATGTGGGAAGCCCCTCCAGTGGAGCACAGCACTTATTGTTTTTACTGTTCCTGTTTTTATTATTGCAAGGTTTTATCATTTTAAATCCGTGTACACCACCTGCTTGGCTTTTTAGCGGATAAGGCGGTTTATCAATGTTAATAATACATAAAATAAATAGTTTGCCTCTTGTAATCTGCATTGAGGGCTTTTTTTTGGTTCTCTCTATTCTGTAGGCTTTGTGCTAGAATGCTTCCATCAAATGATGCAATACTAGTTAATTTGTCTCCGCTTTGAGTCGATTCTTGCCTAGGAGGGTCAGGATTCGTTCCACCTGCCTGGCTGGCCTCCTGAGTGCAGGCTTTCCTGAATTCCCTGGAACTCTGGGTGTCAGGATCTGCTCTGTCAGCACAGCGCCACAGCTCCATCTAGTGGCCTCTTCCCAGACAGCAGCCCAGCTCACTCTGCTCTCTTCACAGAATCCTGCCCCAAACCTCCAGCTGCTCTCAGGCCTGCTAAGTTAACGCAGACCAGTTGGGAGCTGCTAGAAGCCCTATAGAAGGGCTTCCTCAGCAGTCCAGCCTTTACCACAGCAACACAAGCCTCAGTGTTTCTTAAAAAAATTATTTAATTTTTATAAACTAAATGCAACTCAATTTAACTGTCCCTTTTTGCATGTGATACTACACGTTAATTTATCATTTAGGGCTGTATCCCATACTTCATGATACCAATCAGTAATTAAAAAGACATGTTGAACTTTCCATTTTCTCGCTATCATTAGAATAGCCACAGTTAACTAATTTACAATTAATTCCTTCGTATTTTGGTCACAAATAACTTTCTCCGTTATTGATAACAATGCTAATTTTGGACAGACCTCTAGATTAATACCAATAATTTCCCATATTTTTGTAAAAACCTCTTGACAAAAACCAGTACATTTTTACAACTCCACCACCTATGAGCATATGTCCCTTTCTCCTGACATCCTCTCCAACAAAGCGCAGAGCAATTATCCTATTTAATCGTACTGGAGTTAAGTACCATCTTCAAATTAGTTTATAGAAATTCTCATTTATCCTTATCGACATAACTTTCAGAATACGTCTATCCCATTTATTGTTCCAACCCACCTTCGAAGTCTCCTGTCCTTCACATGCACAAATCATTTCCCCCAGAGTTTGATTAAACCGTTCAATTAGTCCATTGGTCTCATGCTGGTACGGCATAGAGGTTAAGTGTTCGATGACGCCAAGCTGCCACATTTTTTGGAACAACTTGGACACAAACCCCGTGCCGCAGTCCGAAACTATGGTTTGGGGCATTCCTAGGTGGGCAAAGAGAGAGAGTAAAGTCTTAGCCAGGCTATTCGCTGAGATGGAGGCTAGCACAAAAGTCTCATCATAGTGGGTTGCAAAGTCAATAACAGAACAAATCTATTCCCAGTCCTAGTGTGTGTGTGTGGGGATCCATAATATCTAGCCCAACCCATTCAAAGGTGATGGGGTGAGGTATATGCTTGGTAAGGCTTTCTCTCCACATCCCCCCTTTTGGGAAGATGAAATCGGGGTTTCTGGACACCCCGAATTCCATCTACTTTCCTCTTGAGAGAAAGCCCTGGATAACCCATCCACTAGAACATTTTCCTTGCCCTTGATGTGCTCGACCAAGAACTCAAAGTCTTGCAAGGCAAGCCTCCACCACAAAAGTTTCTGACCAAGCCCTAAGGGAGCAGCACAGAAGGAACACTTTAAACTTCGACCATTTTACTGTATTTTTGTTTTATTTTATTGTATTAATTGGTTTTTGTATTCTGTAACTGTATTGTGATGGTGATTGGTTATAAGCAATAAATTGTGTTACTACCTTACTATAAACAACTTGTATCAACTGTGAATTCCTTATCTTCCTGACCCGCTTCGCTCAATTAAACTTGTTATAAACAACAGCCCCTTGCCTGTTGCAGGCTCTGATTCAGTGCTATCTTGGTGCGATTGAACTCAGATAACCTGGGAACCGCGTAAGGGAGTTTTTACCATGCCGGTTAACTCATTAACTCCTGAACTCATGCAAAAGGACGGACGGTGGTCCGTCACATTAATTATGTAATGCCGTTAAATTCTTTCTCCTCTCTTCTCCCGTAGGATTTTATTAATCAATCTTATCCATTACCATATTAAAATCCCCAGCCATAATTATCAAGCCTTTCTGTAACTCCCCCATTTCCTTTATCATCTTTTGATAAAATTCTCCTTGATGTTCATTTGGTGCATATACATTAACCAATATATATTCTTCACCCCCCAATATTCCATATACTGTAATAAATCTTCCATTAACATCCTTTTTTACCTTCGTCACCTTAAAACCACATTTCTTTGAAATAATTGCCACCCCTCTTGACTTGGATGAACCAAAAGCTTTCTCATATGTCATGGACCACCATAGTTTGTATCTCTTGTTGCTAAACATGAAAAAGCACATCACAGGGTAGCCCCAATTATATCTGATTCCATTTTTGGACAAAATGGCAGTGCATAACCTCACACTACGTCTCCACTCAATCGTTTGCTGACACAGATCATTATAAATTTGGACTGAAGTACTTTGATATTGCAATTGTCCTGCACGCTTTTTTTATTGCGTGCATAAACAAATCTGTGGAGGAAAAGCCTCAGTTTCCTGCACCGCACCACCCACCCACCCATCCACCCACCCACACCTCCTCATGTGTAAACAAGTATAATCCCAGCTGGGGGCTGGGAAATGCAAAAGGTACATAGTTCCCTGATGGCTCTTGACTCCACAGAGTCTCTGTGCCACAGGTATTCGCATGCAAATGTGGCCCAAGCCCTCTGGTCATGAGCCAGATG
Source organism: Shinisaurus crocodilurus (assembly GCA_021292165.1). Lineage (NCBI taxonomy): Eukaryota > Metazoa > Chordata > Lepidosauria > Squamata > Shinisauridae > Shinisaurus > Shinisaurus crocodilurus. The sequence goes on from JAHFWL010000106.1 coordinate 86,099, forward strand.
AAGTTCATCCTGATTGGCTAAAGACACCTGGGCTACTGAAAGGAGCGGGGGGGGGGGGGGAGAAGCTATACTGCAGGGGTCTTCAAACTACGGCCTGCGGGCCACATCCGGCCCACCGGGTCTTTTCATCCGGCCCGGCGGCCGATCTAGAGTTGTGAGGGAAGAGGGGCGGCTGAGCCGGCGGGGGGGGGGGCATGGGCCGCCTGCCGGGCCGCCTGCCTGCCTGCCGCCTTGCATCTCCTGCGGGGGGGAGGAGGGGCAGCTTAGCCAGTAGCGGGGCGCGGACAGGCTTTACTTTATCCGCCTCGCCGCCCGCTGGTCCCATCGCGTCACTTCCAGCGTGGCGGAAGTGACGCGACGGGACCCTGCTCCGGCGCATCCATCCTGGACTCCGCCCGCGCTGTTTTTCAAAACTGAGCGCGGGCGGAGTCCAGGATGGACGCGATGGAGCGGCGGTGGCGGCAGCCTCGAGTGGAGGCTGTGGCGGAGGCACCGGCAGCAGCAGCAGCGCGCAGGGGACCAGGTAGGATGGCGGCGGCGGCGGGGGGGGTTATGGCGGTGGGGTGGGTTACAGGGGCGGTCCTGCAGTGGCGGCAGCAGCGGGGGGCAGCGGGGCGGTCCTGCAGCGGCAGCGGGGGATGGCGCGGGGGGGTCCTGCACCGGCAGCGGCGGGCAGCATGAAGGAGGCGGCACAGGGGAGTCCCAGTGAGGGACAGGCTGAGGGACAATGAACTGGCCCCCCGTGTAAAAAGTTTGAGGACCCCTGGTATAAATGGATAAGATCTCTGTACCCATCTTGAGATGCGGCTTTGCAGTGCTATACTCCTGTATAGTTCCCTGCATTGAGCAGGGGGTTGGACTCGATAGCCTTGTAGGCTCCTTCCAACTCTATGATCTATGAAATCTCCATATTCTGTACAATAAACAATGTTGGACCACTGCCAGACTTTTTCTCCCTCCTAATGTGCATGGTTTGAACTAGGTACTTTAGGATCTAGCATATTTTTGCAACAAAGACACACAAAGAACGAAGCAGGTTCACCATGCATTTTGGGTAACTGATGTTAAAAACTAATTGGCAAGGCCACTTGGATAATATCTCAGAGGAAAATGTTGAGTTTAAGCTCTTCACTCAAGTTATAAAGGGTTATGTGAGGGAGGAGGAAGCAGTGTTGGACTGTCTCATTCGGGGCGGAAGGTGCACCATTTTCACTTATCCATTAACGCATAAAAAATATTGTGCGAGGCATAAACATGAAAAAGCTTGAAATGAAGATGGCAAGAAAATATTATATACTTTGGTTTAATGAGTCAAGGTTGAGTAAGGAGTTGTTTTCTCAGAGATAAACTTTAAAGATACCATCGTGTATCTAGCTTGAAAGAAGGATGTTTAAGCCTCCTTTGTATGTTTTAATATCATAGGAATCCTCAAGGAGTTAAGACTCTGAGCCCACATTTTTTCCTGCAAGGCATGAATTTCCGCTGCTCTTTTGACAGCACAGAGCGCTCTGTCTGCGATTCCCGATTTAGATCGGCAATAAACACTGGAATCTAGCACTTAGTCAAAGCGAAACCACTTCTAGGCAAAACTGAAAGTATCTTTATTTGATAGTAAACAAATACAAATTGAAAAGGGAGATAAGGGAAAGTGAAACTAGCAGAAGAGGAAGAGCTCTACTACACACAGTCAGACCTACAAAACAACAAAGACTATACACTAGTCTAGCTGACATCAGAGATTCTAACGTAGCCTAACACGAGAAACGGAACGAACTTACAGCAATGTACCCAGGCGCTCTACCGGGGGGTAGAGTGACCGGGCTGGCCTGAGCCGGGGTCCCATTGTGTGCTCTGCAGCACCTTACTCCCAACAACATACAGAAGTCTTGGCTGCTTCTTTTACCCCCTTGCTCGCCCCCCTTGATCCCGACCCCTCCCTCTCCTGACAGGACAAAATGGTTCGGCCAAGAGGGAAGGGTGCTGAGGTTTCAGCACCACTTTTTCCATGGCCTCTGCAGGGTGCTTAGAAGGGTGACTTGGCAACCCATGCAAAGTGTATCTTGGTCAGACTTTCTCTCAACATCCCTTTGGGAAGATGAAATTGGGGTTTCTGAACACCCTAAATTCCATCTAGCTTCATCTTGAGAGAAAGCCCGTGACAGGTCCCCACCAGGCTCCCAAGGGCTTCTTCCAGCTTCCTCTTTGAGGGGGGCTGCCATAGGCCCACTCCTTCAAGCACACACTCAGGCAACCTGACTCGGGACACCCCAAATCAGTGAGACCTTTTTTGTGGTAGCAAATCCCACGGGAAAAGCTTAATGATAGTGCTCTTCAGAAAGCACATGACTGATGGAAATGAGTGAGAAGCTCCATGTAAATCCAGAACAGTCAAAAGCTAATACCTATCGCCGTGTCAGTGATCCATACAACTTGGTTTCCCCGCTGCAAGCGCTACGGCTCAGCATCCAGGCCGAGGGGCTGCAAAGATTCCTGGCATAACCCATCCCAGGCAATCAAAGGCAAGAGGTCTAGAAAAAGACCTAAACAGACATGCAGAGATGGAGTCCAACCTTGAAACGTTCACTGGAACCTCAGCACAAAAAGGGTCAAGACCTATGAAATCCAAGAGTCAAAACACAGGTTCAAGGGTAAGTCCAGAAAAATCCCACACATACAGAGTTGGATGACCGTAGCTTCCACTTTGGGGTCTCCACACAACCTTGGTCAAGACATAAAAAACACCCAGAGTCAGATCAGTCCAAGCCAGTGGGCAACTCTGGGTTATCGACAATGAAGATCCAGAATCCATATGTATCGGCCCCAGGGAAGGAAAAGTCAGCTCCAAGTTTGCTTACGAGGAGACAAGCTTATTCAGCAGCTTTCAACGTACACGTGCACTCACCAAACAAGGGAGTTTGGACGGACCACAGGGTGGCTGTCTGGCAGGCATCGCCCGAAGTCCAAACACAGAACAAAGCAGACAGCAGCATCGTCTACATTTTTGCTATTTGCACTTGGTATTCGCAGCTATCATGACTACTAACTGTTTGAAGCTAACAGTTAAGCAAAACATTACCACTAAGCTAATGAGCAGGGTGAGGAATGTTGGCACAAACATGCGTGATGGGGCCTGGTGTCTACACTTGGGACTGCTCCCCATCACAGCTGGCTATTGAGCAGTAAGAAGCACGCACCTGGTGCTGGTCCTCAGCAAAGTAGGCCCAAACCCAGTGATGAGCAGGCCTGAGAGCGGGTGGAAGTTTGGGACAGGATTCTGTGAAGACAGCAGGGTGAGCTGGGCTGCTGTCTGGGAAGCGGCCACTAGATGGAGCTGTGGCACTGTGCTGACGGAGCAGATCCTGACACCCTAGCACCCGGAGCTCTAGGGGGCTTCAGGCAACCCGGCACTCAGAGTCTTTCATGCCCTGGTGTGGTGTAGACAGAGCCCACCACCCACCCCGTAGCTGCCGCTCCGGCCTGCAGGGCTGAACCAGAATGGCACACATTTAAAGGGACCTTACCCTGCAATGCAGGCCAAAGCGGCTACACTTGCTCACCTGGACCCTGGACGGGGAGAGATCGGGCGGGTGGGGGGGAGGGCAACGTGGCCCCAATCGCATTGGGAAATGGAGGGACTTGACAAAGGGGGCCAAGGCCGATGGGGGGGGGGAGGAGGATCGGGCAAGGTGACGCCACCGGCCAGGGCTAGCTGCCGTGCGCTGGCGCCCCACCCCCAGTTGCCTCAGCCCCACACCCAGACCCCTCGACGGCAGGGACACTAATGTGGTCTGGCTGCGGCTACAGTTCTATAGGTGGCTCACCTATGCTGCGACGAGCCCTCTCCGGTGTGCTGTCCGATGGGGTGCTAGTGGGCACCAGTGGGGCTGGTGGTAGGCATGGGGGGGGGGAGCACAGGGGCTGCTGGCTCCAACCATGCGTGCGGGTCATGGGTCATCTGCGGCACCCCACCGGACCCCGTGGGCAGCCCCCTGGGTCGTGTGAACCAGCCCTAGAACTGCGACTGAAGCTCTGTCCACACTGGGAGCATTCATAGGGCTTTTCCCATGTGAATTCTGTGATGCGAGTCAAGGGTGGAGCTCCGGCTGAAGCTCTGCCCACACTCTGAGCATTTAAAGGGCTTCTCACCTGTGTGCAGTCTCTGATGGTTTTTAAGGCTGGACTTACTAGTAAAGCTCTGCCAACACTCTTGAGCATTTAAAGGGCTTCTCCCCTTTGTGAAGTCTTTGGTGTTGTTTAAGGTGGTGGTTCTGACTGAAGCTCTGTCCACACTGGGAGCATTCATACGGCTTCTCCCCCGTGTGAATTCTGTGATGTGAGTTAAGGTGGGAGCTCGAGATGAAGCTCTTCCCACATTCTAAGCATTCATAGGGCCTTTCCCCTGTGTGACGTCTTTGGTGTTGTTTAAGGTGTTGGTTCTGACGGAAGCTCTTCCCACACTCTGAGCATTCATAGGGCTTCTCCCCCGTGTGAATTCTGTGATGTGAGTTAAGATTGGAGCTCGAGATGAAGCTCTTCCCACACTCTGAGCATTTAAAGGACTTCTTCCCTGTGTGACATCGTTGGTGTTGTTTAAGGCTAGAACTCTGACTGAAGCTCTTCCCACACTCTGAGCATTTAAAGGGCATCTCCCCTGTGTGACGTCTTTGGTGTTGTTTAAGGCTAGAACTGTGAGTGAAGCTCTGCCCACACTGGGAGCATTCATAGGGCTTCTCCCCCGTGTGAATTCTGTGATGTGAGTAAAGCTTGGAGCTCCGACTGAAGCTCTTCCCACACTCTGAGCATTTAAAGGGCTTCTCCCCTGTGTGACGTCTTTGGTGTTGTTTAAGGAGGTGGTTCCGACTGAAGCTCTGCCCACACTCTGAACATTCATAGGGCTTCTCCCCTGTGTGAATTCTGTGATGTGAGTTAAGATTGGAGCTCGAGATGAAGCTCTTCCCACACTCTAAGCATTTAAAGGGCTTCTCCCCTCTGTGAAGTCTTTGGTGTTGTTTAAGGCTAGAACTCTGACTGAAGCTCTTCCCACACTCTGAGCATTTAAAGGGCTTCTCCCCTGTGTGACGTCTTTGGTGTTGTTTAAGGCTAGAACTGTGACTGAAGTTCTGCCCACACTGGGAGCATTCATAGGGCTTCTCCCCTGTGTGAATTCTGTGATGTGAGAAAAGCTTGGAGCTCCGACTGAAGCCCTTCCCACACTCTGAGCATTTAAAGGGCTTTTCCCCCGTGTGAATTCTATGATGTGAGTTAAGCTCGAAGCGCGATATGAAGCCCCTTCCACACTCTGAACATTTAAAGGGCTTCTCCCCTGAGTGGATTCTTTGATGTCGTTTAAGGTTGGAGCTGTATTTGAGGTTCTTTCCACATTCTGAGCATGTATAATGCGAGTTCTCCCCTCTGTGAGTCCTTTGATGCAAGGTAAGCCCTGAACTGGAACTTAATTGCTTTTCACACTCAAAGCATTTATATGTTTCCACTTCTGTGTGATTTCTGTGATGTTCACTAAGGTATATACACTGACTCAAGCTCTTCCCACACTGAGAACATTTCCGCACTGTCTCTCCATTCTGAACCATTGTTTTGTTTCCTTCGGAAGATTCTTCTAGCATTGCCATCTCATGGAAGTCCATCTCCTCAAAGGATGTGAATTTGATCTGCCACTTCTGTTCCCCTTCAGTTTTCCTTTCCTGCTGTTTGCAGGTTTTATTACTTTCTCTCCCATCAGCTGAAAGAATGAAAAAAAGAGATGTTAACAGTTTAATTAAAATAGAAATTTAAGAGGGATCAATGCCAAGTGCTGCACCTAGGAAAAAGAAACCAAACACACAAACTGAATGAGCCAGCAATGTGATGTGGCTGCAAAAAAGGCAAATGCTTTTATGGGCTGCATTAATAGAAGTATAGCTTCTAAATCACGTGAAGTACTAGTTCCCCTCTAGTCATCACTGGCTGAAGGCAACAGGACTTTCTGGAGAAACCACCCGCACTCCCGGCACATGCCCCAGGCATCCACTCTCCACCTGATCTACCTCACAGGGTTGATGCGAGGATAAAACGGAGAGGAGGTGGACCATGTAAGCCCCCTTGCGTTTTATGCAAAGGGAAAATGCGGGTATATACTGTAATCAAAAAACCATGTAACATAACATAAAATGAGGGTATGGTCCTTCAGGACTGGTATTCAATAGATGTCTTCCCCATGCGTTAGACACAACCTAGCCTTTTCCCAGTTGACTGAGTCCCTCCAGCTATTCCCTGGCTATTTCTCTGTCAGATCTCCTGGAGAGCACATAGGAGTTTTGTGCAAACATAGGAAACATCTTGTAGGAGAACACACAACCAACGGACGAAGGGTCCACCCAGAGCTAAGCACCCACCTGCTGGTCTCTCCCCTTCCTCACAGCCCTGGACAAAGGGGTCATCTGCTTCTCCCTGCCAGAAGATGACATCAGATCTGGGAACAGGAAGCCCTTTTGCAGAGGATAGAGAGGAATTACTTCTGGCACTTCTGATTATTAAATTTGTTTAGGGACTTCAAACCACCCAGGCTGAAGCTTCCCCCCAGCCCGTTCTCACCAGACCCATTAAGTGTTGTGATGTATTATCAGCTACAAACTGTGAGCATTTGTATTTTACATGTTTGGGAACATTGGCTGTGGCAGCAGTTCTATTATGTCTGGCAGGAGGCTATTCCCAGACTCAAGGCATGGGAAACAAGTTCTCTGGGAACTCGGCAAACCAGCAGTCACGTGTTTGTTTTTCTCTGACGTAGTGAACTGTTCCAGACAGAAGCCATTTTAAGGGGAAGGATTTTGTTCGTTTTCTTCTTCTTTTGTTCCTGCAACTGCAACAATGTAATGCTTTGCATTGGTGGGGTGAAGGTCCACTTCTCTCCACTGGACTAATGCTTGCTATGAATTTATACTCTGTACATGGACTGAAACTAGGAAATGTATACTCTGTAGTGCTTACTTTGAATAAGTAAATAAACAGGTAGAATAGACCTGCTGCTGTGACAGAGTGTTTCCTGAGTCCTAGATTAATCTGGATTAATCTGCAACTGGAGAAGCTGGAGAGGCCGAGTCATTACAGGGTCTGCTGCACACTGCTGCTGTGTGAGAGATTCACTCTGCAATCTGTGTGTGGAATGCCAGGCTACGCTAGCACACAGATTGGATTATAAATCTCTTTCAGCACCAACATTAAGGTCAAAGAGAGGTTGGGCAGGTCTTGGAACTCCTCCACATAGAGAGCAGGCGAGTCACAGGTTCCTGCTTGGACCAAGAAGCCGCAGTCCAGAACCCCAGGAAACTGAACAGCCAGGAAATCCCCCACAAATGGAGGGACACAGATAAAAACAGTGACAATGCCTCCTTCCAGGAAGCATCAGCGGAGGGAAAGAGTGAACCTTACCCAGAGAGGCCAAATTCCTGCAATTCTCCTCCATGACTTCCCTGTGAAGAGCCCTCTGGCCTGGATCCAGCAGAGCCGCCTCCTCCTCCGTGAAACGCACAGCCACCTCCTCAAAGGACACCGGAGCCTGCAAGAGGGAGGGGGTTTCTCTGAGCAGAGCATGCAAAAGGGGCAACGAAGAGGAGGCAAAGGGGAGGCCCTCCTGCAGGATCCAGGAGTGACATTCAGAGCCCTCTTGGCCACGTGGAAAGGATGATCCTGTCAGACCCAGAGAGACGTGCAGGAGACTGAGCCCCCAGCCCCCATACCTGTTCCGGCTGCCCAGAAGCTCTTTCCACTCCAGCACCAGGAGGAGGAAGCCGAGAAGGCGCCCCCAGTGTCCTCCCACTGTCTCCGAGAGTCCTCCCATTTCCTAAGAGGAAGACCAAGAAAGAAGGTGGGGAGATACTTGTTAGTTCATACACACTTTGCAATTATTTCCTTGTGTGAAGCCAGCTAGTCTCCACACTGGTTTGGGGCATCATTTGAAGTTCCACTTTAGATTTAGATGAAGTCTTAATCTATTGAAAGAAATCACCTTTTTTCACATGTTAGAAACACATTTCTCCTCCCCACAGAGCCTCAAGGGGAACTCAAAAGCAGCCCATGGAAGTCAAGCGGAGGTGTCAGAGGGAGATCTTCTTCAGACTTCACCCGCTGAGAGGAGACACCTCCATGCTCCGACGGAGCCTTCTCTGTTTCTCCAGAATCCGTGGTCACAGGGGCCTCCATCCCCTGGACTATTTGTTTGTTCTGAGGGAGACTCACTAGGAATCCTTGGTTCATACCAACTACCACAGCAAAGAGTGAAGCGTCAGACCAAGAAACAAGATAGAGACACTTGGAGGAGATTGGGGGCGGCGAGTGGGAGAGAGAAATCAAATGTAAGCCTACAGAAAGTGCCTCCTGATGAACATTTTTACCACCCATATGAATATGAAGGATAAGTTCAAGAGAATTGTCATCTCTTTCCACCCAAACCACCAGTTACCAAATTGTTATATTAGCACTGTGTTAAGTTACCACTTGGTAAATGGTAAATCTTGGTAAATCTGTTTCCACCCAAAAGTGCTGGGATCGGCATTTTTTTTCCTATGTGACTCATTTACCCTGAAGGGCAGCCATAAGAGGCCCGTTTGTTTGAAGAAGCTCCCGGTAGAGACGGCCCTGCTTTCTTCTGGGCCAGCTTGGCACCACCTGAAGAAGCGTCTTCATCTTCCCTGCATCTGTCTCCTCAGCCATCATGTTGCGATATTCATCAGCACTCAGGATCCTACCAAGTAACTGAAACAGTATCACGTCCATCCCAGAAGCTTGTTGGATCAGCTCTTCTTGGTGTCGTTCTACAAAATGTTCTGCGAACAAGAACACGATTAACTCTCCTGAGGGCTCTTTTCATGGGTCTGTTAGTGCCCGCAAAGGTCACGTAGCCCATCCCCCTTTCCTGAAAACACATCCACACTCAAGGGAGTGTGAAATTTTAGAGCCTGGACTTGCTGCATTACTTTGGCCGCGAAGCACACCATCGACATTTCCAGCCTCGGCCCTGCACTGCCCGGCCATTCTGTGCTTTACAAAGGCATCTACATATCTGGTATATTAGAGCAAAAAATAAAAATAAAAATTGCTTGCCCACCCTTATTTTGTTAAGATGCCGAGCATGTGCAGTTTCCCATTTTAAACTCACTGAAATCATAGTACCATCATGAGAACCAGAATAAAATGTCATTCCCTTCCGTTGTCATGGTGTGAAAAAGCAGCATTGTAAAAACAAAGCAAAACCTGATCATAAATATTTTGATTATATGTCTGACAGCCAGCGTGGTGTGGTGGTTAGAGTACTCGACTGGGACTTCCGAGATCCAGGTTCTAGTCCCCACCAGGCCATGAAGTTCACCGGGTGACTTTGAACCGATCACTAACACTTAGCCTAAGCGACCCCACAGGGTTGTTGTGAGGATGAATTGGAAGGAAGGGGGGGCTATGGAAGCAGCCTTGGGTTCCTTGCAAGAGGGGAAAGGGTGGGGCATAGATGTAACAATAAAAGATAATATTTAAAATAAAAATAGTAAAATGAGCAGCTGTCCTCTGACTAGAAAATGTTTTTTTAAAAAATAAAAATAAAGAAGAAAGCAAGGATGATGTCAGTAAGCAGCATTAGCCACGGTGGGCCGCAGCACACCACTAGAATCTCGGGGGTCTCCAATACCCCAATCTCGGGGGTCTTCAATAGCCCCCTCCCCCTCCGCCCAGCCGCTCACCCGGAGGCTCCGATAGGGTCTCCAGCCCCTCCCGGTCACCGGCCGAGTCCCCCGAGCCCCTCCCGCGCAGCTCCACTCCCGCCACGTCGCCCCAGGAGAGCGGCCGGGCGGGCGGAGGGGGGCGCGTGTCCCGTCTCGGGGGCGCCCCGGCGGAGCCCTTCCTCGCGGGGAGAGGCGCCCAGGCGGGGCTCGGGTCCCTCGAATGGGGCTGACCACCTCCTTCCTCCGAAGCAGCTTCGCTTTCCGCCTTTCCCGCGACTTCTGAAGGGCCCCACGCGCGGTTTCCGGCGCTCCTTCTCCTCAGAGGCTCTCGCTTTCCTAGGCAGCCTCGTGGCGTGACTGGTTCACGCGTTCAGTGACACGTGTTCTGTTGAAGCCTACACGTGTCCACGCCCCCCCCCCCCCACAGTGGGCACACAGGAAAGGGCACATTCACGCGTAAACCTGTACAAGGGACGAAAGGAAACTTCTCTCTCGCGTCAGTTTCCGGCTTACAAACCAAATACCCGGATGTTCCTCAGCCCGCCTCGCCTGGTTGCCAAGAGAAGGGCATGGCTTCAATGACGCTTAATAGGAAGCAATGCTGCGTCTGAGACACTCCCAGAAATGGTTCACTCTCAGAGGCTTCTTTGCCCTGGGAAGAGTTGTGGGAGAAAGCTCTAGTCTAGGTGCCCCCTTGCTCGCTTCGTTTTTCCTGCACAGCACCTTTTTAAAACTAAAGCACCAATTTCTTTTAACTATCATTATTATACCTATCATTATTATATTTATTTATTAATTAATTATATTTTTGAATTGCCCATCTTGCCAGTCATCCAGGCACTCTGAGCGATGTACAGCCCAATAAAATAAAAAACAGAGTGAAAAACACAATTAAAAACAGTGCTTAAAAAGCCTAACCCACCCCATATTCCCGCCTGAAAAGCCACGTTTTTAATGCACGGCGGAAGCTAATCAATGAATGGGCATGGCTGAGGTCCCTTGGGAGAGAGTTCCATAAATTGGGGGCTGCCTCAGAAAAGGCCCTCCTCCTGGTCCCCACCAGCCTGGTTTCTCTGCTTGATGGGACAGGGAGAAGGCCATCCGTGGCAGACCTTGTTGAGCGGCCTACTTGATGTTGCTGGAGGCGCTCCTTGAGATAAACTGGGCCGGAGCCGTGTAGGGTATTCAGTTCAATTCTGTTTATTACAGTCAATGACCAGTATAAGGGTATTGTATATTTTAATACACAATTCTCACAATACAGTAATACCTCGGATTAGGAGTGTGGAGAAACGAGCCTTTGGGGGTACACACACACACCTCAGGTGTGAACCGGCTGGGGTGGGGTGTGCATAGTTAGCGTGTAGAGAAAAGAGTTTTTAGGGTTCCTGCATGCATGCATGCAGGAACAAACACACACACACACACACGCCTCCTCATGAGTAAACCAGGTGGGGGCTGGGAGGAAGCAAAAGGTGATGGAACATGAGATGGGGCCTGGCGTCTAGAAGTCTGGAGGAGCCAGGCTGAAGGCATTCACATGCAGATAGTTCAAGCCATGACTCACAGTTCCCTTTCCCCTGCCTGGCCAGTTTCCTTCCCCCTGCATGGCCAGGTGAAATTCAAATTGACTGGCTGAAGCAAGAAGGCTACAGAAAAGGGGGAGGGGGAAGAACTATTTCCCCACGTGTAAGCCTTTGTTCTTGGTCAGTCTTGGTCAGTCTTTTGGTAGCCTGCCCGGCATGGCAGCGCGCCAGCGAGGGGCCCGAGCCTTTAGGGGGGGGCCCCCTCAGGAACCGACCCCAGGCCGCCTCTGGTAAAATTGGCTGGTTTGAAGGGTCTAGAAAGGCAAGCCTTGTAGGAGTTTACCCATCTTGGACCTTCGGGTAGGTGTGGTAATTCTCTATCGGGCGGCAAGGCTGTGCTGGATCTAACCCTTTGAAGAAGACACCCTCAGGTAACAGGTGTGTGCTTGAGAGATTTTAAGGAATCAGGTTTTCTTATTTTGCAGCTTTACTGTGTACTAAAGTGTCTCTCTATTTTGTGTGCTTCTCTTATTTGCCTAATCTTGTTGTAAGATGCTACCAGAAATAAACCTTGTCATGGGTTACCCCACATGGGTTTTGTAGTACTCTGTTGGTTCAGTATCTAAATCCAGGTTACAGAAATAAAGGCGAGTCCCTGAACAGAGATTCAAGTAGGATTGCAGAGACAGCTGAGGCTGGCAATCTGGTACCTTGAGATCTCTGGGGGTCTTGGTTCCTTTGCCAGCAGGCAGGGGTGGGGTAGTGGCGGGTCAGCCAGTTTGCGAGTTTCTCATAAAAGGAGGAAAAATTTGGCATAAATTTACATTTGAAAGACGAGCAAGTCATGTGGCTCCTGTTGGGAGATGTCTTTCAAATTTAAATTTATGCTAGCAATGCGAGGCGCCGGCATAATTCTTTTTTGTCCTCCAATTCTCTCCTTTCCTATGTTGGTGCCAGATCATCACCAGTTCTGTATTATCACACAGGCCATGAATGTGAACAGATAAACTTTTATGAGTACTGAATGGCAGGACTTTTAAGGAAGAGGATTCCAGCTGCGACAATCTTTGCTAAGTGGTACAGGGGCAATCTCCATCAGACCCATCATTTTGCACCAATTAGCACTGCTATGTTACTGACATTTTTAAGAGGGAGGGGGGTTGCTATGCAGGTCATTGCTTTTATTGGCATCTAATCCAGGAATCACAACAGTCCTTTTATAATCATTTACAAATGAATACCAATTCTTGCCTTTGTTTCAGCTGTTTTTTCCCCACCAGGACCGGTGCAGGGCAGTTTGGCGCCCTAGGCGAAATTATATTTAGCGCCCCCCCTCTCGTGCCGTGGGGGGGGCTCCGGAGCAAAGCAGCCCTGCTCTGAAAACCACCACCATCCCGCAGCCGCCGGACCCCCACCACCTACCTTCCCCCCGCCCTGGCCTTCCTTCCGAGGAGGAAGTGACGCGACGGGACCCCCGCGCTCTGTTTTTGGCCGGGGAAACCAGGGCAACAGGGCTGTTTAAGCCCTGTTGCCCTCCCGCCAAAACAGAGCGCGGGCGGGGCTCCGGAAGCGGCGCGGAGAAGGTAGGTGGTGGGGGGGTGTCTGGCAGCTGCGGGGAGCTGCGGGGGGGTGGCGGCAGCGGGGGGGGCGGCAGTGGCGCCCAGGCTCGGCCCCACCACTACCTCCGGGCACAATCCCCCCGCACTGACCTGGTGGTGCCTTTGTCGGCGAGGCGGCCGGGCGGGGCAGGAGCGCGCCGGCAGCGAAGAGGAGCACAGCGTTTCTGCGCCCTCTTCAGCTACGCGCCCTAGGCAACCGCCTAGTTTGCCTAGCGGTAGCGCCGGCCCTTTTCCCCACCATAACTATTTTAGGGATGGGAACTGAAGCAGGGAGGAAAGACCCATCTCAGGCTGCTATCTGATATATCCCACATCTAATACTAACCACTGACCATCACCACTTCCTATGGCACCAAGTTCCATAAATTGATTATGCATTGAATGAAGAAGTATTCTCTATGATGTACTTAATGGATAGTTGTTTTATACTGCTTTTTGGTGAAACAACAACAACGCCAGTGCTAGAAAGAATTTCCAGAATTTTTATTCTATTTTTTTAAAAAATTGTGCTTGGGCACACAAGGAACTCTGGATTGAGGCCAGTAAACCAACCCTTGCATTAGAAAAGGGCTACAACAGGGCGTACCAAACCCGTTCGTTTAACCAACCGGGAGGAGACGTTGAAGCTCCCAGACCTTCCCTTTCTGCTGGCAGGACTGTACCGCTAGTGAAGAAAGATCCCCTCCCTCCCTGGAACTTCCCAGCCCCCTTTAACTGTCCTCTGATCCCTGCAAGGTGGGCCAGATCCACACATTCTGAACCACTACAGAACCATTCAGAGAGGGGGGATGAGACATGCCCCTCTTGGGCTGCTGCTGGGGATTTATTGTTGGGGATTTTTAAGATCTCCGCCCCTTGGAGCTTCCAGGAGGAAAGCCTCTCCCACCTGCCGCTAATCATCTGCCTGGCTCAGGAGGAAGCCTTCCACCATGGCCACCGCCTGGGCACTACTCTCCGGCCCGCACTCCCGGACCCAGCTCTCCACCTCCGGGGGCAGGACAGCCAGGAACACCTCCAGGATCACCAGGTCCAGGGTCTGCCTCTTGGGGTGCCGTTCCGGCTTCAGCCACTGATGGCAGAGGCAGTGGAGGAGGCTGCAGACCTCTCAGGGCCCCTCGGCCACCCCATAGCTGAAGCCTCTCAAGTGCCAGCGCTCCTCCTCCTCTGGCCTGGCACGGCCACCTCCACTTGGGCTATGTGTAATCACATAGACCCATAGGTATCCATCCTAGAATTCTTGAAGAACTCAAATATGAAATTACTAGTCTTCTAACAAAAATGTGAAACACGTCCCTAAGATCAGCCTCTGTACCGGAGGACTGGGGAAGAGCCAATGTAACACCAATTCCTAAAAAGGATCAAGGGGGGACCCGGGATATCACAGCCCGGTTAGTTTAACATCTGTTCCTGGTAAATTGGCTGAAAGCGATGGGCTTGGTTGTTCTTTCTACCCCCTCCCTCACCCCCCCTTCTCTTCTGATGACAGGCTGAACTGGTTCTGCTCAGCTTTGGGGCTTTGGTGCCCCTTGGGTGCTTGTGGGTACTTGGCAGCTCTTTGAGACTCCTGGAGGGAACCATTGGGGTGAATGCAGATTTAGCTAGGCGTCCATGTCTGCTCGGAACTGGACCGCTCTGCCCTAGGCAGAGATTATGCAGGTGGCGCAGTAGGGTATGTGTCCGGTCAGGCTTTCTCTCCACACTAACCATTTAGGGTTCTCTTCTCTGACCGTTTCCATAAACATGTGGACGGGGTGATCCGATACATTGTTTACTTGGACTTCCAAAAGGCTTTTGACAAAAAAAACAGTTACAGCAGCTGGGATTGTTTAACTTTGGGAAAAGGCGAGTGAGGGGAGACATGTCATAGAGGTGTACAGAATGAAACCTGGTGTGGAGAAAGTGATCTGGGAGACATTTTTCTCCCTCTTTCATAATACTAGAACCCAGCTGGGTCATCCCATGAAGCTGACTGGCGGGGGATTCAGGGCAGACTAAAGGAAGTCTTTCTTCACACACACCACACAGTTAAAGTATGGAATCCACTTCCACAAGATTTAGTGATGGCCACCCATTGGGAGGGCTTTAAAAGGGGATTGGACAAATTCATGGAGGCGGAGAAGGCTAGCCATGGCTACTGCTCCTGATGGCTATGTGCTACCTCCAGGACCAGAGGCAGAATGCCCATGTGCACCAGTTGCTGGGGAAGATGGGCGGGAGGGTGCTGTGGCTCCCATGTCCTGCTAGTGGGTTTCCCATTGGGGCATTTGGTTGGCCACCGTGCGGACAGAACGCTGGACGAGATGGAGCCACTTTGGTCTGATCCAGCATCAGGGCTCTTCCCATGCTGTTCTGTTCTTATTCCATCCCAGCCCGCAGTTGCCTTTGGACAGCCATGAGCACTACTTCAGTTGCGAGACTCAAGATTAACGCTCCCCCCCGCCATGCTTTACAACTATTTGCCAGCCCTGCTTTAAAAAATAATAATACCCTGAGCATGTGTAATTTTGTATTTACTTAAATCCTGTCACCAGGAGGACTGCAGGAATGCAATGGGAGTTGTTTGCTTCTGCTGCCTTGATGCTGAACACGGTTTCCTTGGAATAAGCCCCCATTTTCTTCTAGAAAAGAATAATATAGTTTACAAATGAAATGTTTTTAATGTTTGGAAATGGCCTCTTTGTATACTTTTGTAATGTTTATCCTGTACGCCACCTTGTGAAAGTTTTACCCTGAAAGCCGGCCTAAGGCGGCCATTCCATGAGGCTGTGCTGGGGGAGATGAGAAGGGCAGGCAGGGCCCTTCCATCCACTTTACTGGGGGACTTGGGATGCACTCCTATGCAGGTCTAGACAGAAATAAGTCCGAGAACTCCCAGAATTCCCCAGCCAGCATGGGCAGCTGGGAGATGCTGAGAGTTGTGGGACTTCTGTCTAAACATGCATAGGACTGCATCATTATTTTTCCCCCTATTCCTTTTTGCTTGTGTCCCTTGTCTTTTATTTATTTATTTTTATTTATTATATTTATACCCCACCTTTTTTCCTGCAAGGAACCCAAGGTGGCTTACATAATCCTCCTCCTCCTCCCCATTTTATCCTCACAACAACCCTGTGAGGTAGGTTAGGCTGAGAGTCAGTAACTGGCCCAAAGTCACCCAGTGAGTTTCATGGCCGAGCGGGGAATAGAACCCAGATCTCCTGAGTCCCAGTCCAACACTCTCACCACTACGCCACACTGGCTCTTTTGAGACTGTAAGCCTGCAGGCAGGGACTGTCTTCTTTTCCTGATCATACGTAAGCCCCTCCAGGAACCTTTTTGACTGAGGAGCAGGATAAAAATACTCCAAAATAAATTAAGTAAATAATTAGTTTGAAATAAATATTTAAAAAAATAAAAAGATGAGCATCTGCAACCATGCACCTGCCCATACAGGTGCTCCCAGGGTATAGAATATTAAAAAAAAAAAGATAAAATAAGAAAAGGTGCTGCAGCAACCAGCACCAGCCTCGATGGGCCCCAGCCTGCCTCCTGAGCAGGATACCGCAGTGGGCTTGGGAAAGGCGTCTGAAAAAAGTCCCCAAAACCCCTGCAAAGATTTCACTCAGAGGAAATGCTACTGCCCCACAACCCCTACACTACGTCTTGCTGAAAGAAATTCAAAAATGACCCACAACTACCAGATCTTGCTGAGAAAACCTAAGAAATGACCCCCATCTCTAAGCTATGGGAGGAGCAGAAAGAGGCCCGGAGGCTACGCGGGCCCACTTTGGGTCAACAAAATCCTAGCTGAATCGCACAAGCCACCACAGCTTAAACCACGCAACCTCCAAGCTGCCCCACAGCAACCCCACCGCCAAAGCACCCCCCACCCCATGACCCATGAACGGGTGCCCCTTGCCTGAATGGCTCCTCAGTCTGGGGGGGGGGATATGCTGTTAGCTCACTCTTGCAGCCTTTTCTTCAAAAAATAATTTTAAAAAATTCTTAAAAGCTCCTCCAGTCTGAAAAAGGCCTCCCAACAAAAATGTCTGCAGCTGTTGCTGTTCCTCGTGGCTGGATCCGGGCTTTTCTTTTCTCTCCTCTCCAAACCTTTCACACAGCTGATCTGCTGCAGGAAAGGGCACGTTTTTTCCAGGAGTTCGGGTGGCCCAGTAACGGTCACATGACACGTCCGCCCCGGGAATGAAGAGCCCTGGCTCCAAACGGGATGTAACTAAGGCATGCATGTGTCACTGTGGCCAAACCAGACATCTCCAGGAACAGGCGCAGCTGGCGCGCGAGCGTTAACTGTGCAACCGGCCACCCCCGAAACCTGGACACCGCCAAAACCTGAAAGCCAGTTTACCAGAAAAGCAATCGGGTCCTGACCATCCACCAATTCTGGGACCCTCTTGGTACAAATGCTTCAATATTTGCTGTGGTTCCCCAAATAACCCATATGCATAGTCCAACATGCTTTTAGATAAAATTCGGGTTGTGTTTGGTGTTTTAGGCTGACCCCCAGTACTTAATTTGCAGTCCAATTTTTGATAATTTCTCTCACATGTACCTGAAATATTATGCTTTCTGTGGAGAAACGAGCCTTTGGGGGTACACACACACACCTCATGTGTGAACCAGCTGGGGTGAGGTGTACATAGTTAGCGTGTGGAGAAAGGGGCCTTTGGGGGTTCCTGCATGCATGCACATACACACACACACACACACACGCCTCCTCATGTGTAAACCAAGTGGGGCCAGTTGAGGGGGCTGGGAGGAAACTAGAGAAGTTGGCCTAAAGCGTTCATATGTAAAAATAGTTCAAGCCATGAGTCATGAGTTCCCTTCCCCCTGCCTGGCCAGGTGAGGTGCATGGTGATTGGCTAAGAGGCAGCAGAGGAGGGGAGGGGGGGAAAGGTATATTTCCCAAAGCGTGGGTTTTGGTTTGTCTTTGTTCTACCCGGCTGTGGTAATGGCGGTAAGCCAAGGACCCCAGGCAGCTCCTGGTGAAATTAGCTGGATTGAGGGTTCTAGTAAAGGCAAGCCTTGTGGGAGTTTTACCCATCTCGGACCTTCGGGTAGGTGTGGTAATCTCCCTCGGGCAGCGAGGCTGTGCTGGATTTAACCCTTGAAGAGAACACCCTCAGGTAACAGGTGTGTGCCTGAGAGATATTAAGGAATCAGGTTTTATTGTTTTGCAGCTTTACTGTGTACTAACGTATCTCTCTCTTTATTTTGTGTGCTTCTCTCATTTCCCTAATCTTGTTGTAAAATGCTACCAGAATAAACCTTGTCCTGGTTTTACCCCACATGGGCATTGTAGTACTCTGTGAGTTCAGTATCTAAATCCAGGTTACAGAAATTGAAGGCGAGTCCCTGAACAGAGATCCAAGCAGGATTGCAGACAGCTGAGGCTGGCAGTCTGGTACCTTGAGATCTCTGGGGGTCTTGGTTCCTTTGGAGCAGGAAAGGGTGGGGGTGTGGCGGGCCAGCCAGCCCCCCCTTCCTCCACAGTTTCAAATCGATAGTACAGGTGCATTCTGAAGTACGACCATGTTGCAACTGTTTGGACTGGCTAGCTATTTCAGCCATAGATTCCCAGCTTGAACTTGTTCCGTGTTTCAGGAACTGTAGTGTTCCACACACTGTTGTGGAGCCGTCTTCCTCCCCTTTCAAGGCTGCTCTCTCAGGGTTTTCCCTCACTCAAAAACAGGCTTTTAAAAACACAACTGCAGCAAAGGAGCAAGATTTTAATCAACATTGGGAAGAACCTTTCCTGGACAAGACTTGGAAGTACGGTAAATATAGAAGGATCTTGAGGCATGATGGGGAAGAACATTGCTGGATAATATATCGTGCTATATTAAGTCCTGCATAGACCCTCTAGTTTCATTTGGCTTCCAGCCACTTGGGAAAGCAGCGCTTGAAAGGATCTAAATGTAGAAGTAACCCACAACAGGTCAAATGCATATCTGTAGAAATACCTATACTTGGGCTTTCTTTCTTTTTTTAAGGCAGGGGATTGAGTTTTGAAAAATCTAAAGTTTCTTGGAAGAAAAAAAGCATAAAAGTTTTTTTTTTATTGTATGCAAGAATCAAGAGAAGACACTCCATGGTATATATACATTAATTTACAAGACAAAAAAAAGAAAAGAAAAAAGAATGAGGTGAATAACTATTTACAAAAGAGGTCCCTTTTGAATACATATGTATATATTTATATATACACGCACTGCCCACTGTGGATCTTTTTATTTACAAGCAGAAAAGGCCCAAACCAAAACAACAAAAACAAGCAAAAAACAAACAAAAAAAAACAAAAAAACCCAACCTGGAGCAGAACCAGAACCAAATGAAAGACACCTTTAGGAAGATCAAGTATTTGCTTCGTAAATGTGAGGGATAGTAAGCTTTAGGGGAGTATAGCGAGGCGTGAGGGTCTGACGACACATTATGGGTGATGCTGAATGTAAGGACATTGCATCACTAGTTCTTACCAAATGGGACCAGGCAGCTGTAAGTAGGCTGTGTGAGTCAGCAGCAATCAAGTGCCCAGCCCATTGTGGAATTAGGCCCCCAAGCCAGACTCTGGAGCAGTGTTCTCCAACCTTGGGTCCCCAGATGTTTTTGGCCTACAACTCCCAGCATGCCCCAGCCAGCTACGCTGGCTGGGGCATGCTGGGAGTTGTAGGCCAAAAACATCTGGGGACCCAAGGTTGGAGAACACCACTCTGGAGTGACTTTATCATCTAAGGGAGCATCCCTAAAGACCTGAGGTTGTGGCACTGAAGAAGTTCTGTGCTCGGCTCCTTGGACCCAGGGGTAGCTCTGAACATTCAAAGCAGCGCGGCAGAGGCCTTGGGTGCTTCCAGACAAGGCCTTTATTGTACGATCGCCATTGCCTCATTCACGGAATTTTACGGGGGTCCAGACCAGGGACATTGGTAGGCACTTAAAGAACTTTGGGGCCCGGGTCATAGGACACAAATTGTAGAAAATTTGCATATACTAATTTATATCTATATATAATTAATTACTAGGATTTATTTAAATTTCACAGGAGGCAAAGCAGCCAGCCAATTAATTTCCCATCCAAATCACCTCAAATAAAATATATTTTTTCTCGTCATTAGCATCCCGTTCCAGATCATCCCAAATCAGTAGTTCCTCTTCAATCACAATTAATTTGCAATGGTGTGGGAAATGCAAATATGAGAGAGGTTGGTAGTTTTTTCCATGAGCCCTTTGACTCACACATATACCCCCCCCCCCAAATGGCAATGTTTGCACCAAAATGACGTTTCAAAAAATTGACAGTGCTAAACCAAAAGCATAGATTCCATAGATCACAAGAGTTGGAAGGGGCCTACAAGGCTATCAAGTCCAACCCCCTGCTCAGTGCAAGAAACTAGAGGAGGGGTCTCCCATCCAAGTCATAACCAGGCCTGACCCTGCTTAGCTTTCCACACTCAGACAAGCTGAGCCAGCGTGAGCCACAGGCCTGCATGCCAAGGGCAAATCAGGACGTCGGCCCCAAATTAATTCCCCACTTCCCACCCAGATCCAAATTTAAGCAATTCCTCTTCAGTTAATTACCCCATTCATTAATCACCATTAGCTCTATGAATTATTTTTTATTTTATTTATTTATTATATTTATACCCCATTTTTCCTTTTTTTCCTGCAAGGAACCCAAGGCAGCTTACACAATCCTCCTCCTCTCCATTTTATCCTCACAACAACCCTGTGAGGTAGGTTAGGCTGAGAGTCCGTGACTGGCCCAAAGTCATCCAGTGAGTTTCATGGCCGAGCGGGGACTAGAACCCAGATCTCCGGGGTCCCAGTCCAACACTCTCACCACTACGCCACATACATTCAAAACAGAACGGTGCGCCATTCTGTTGGAAGGGGGTTCAAAATGCTGGGTGGGTGGTGGGGCAGAGGCAGCAGAAGAAAGAGCAAGGAGGAAGCTTAGGGAGGAGAATACAGAGGGAGGCTGGAAGGAAAGAAGGAACAGGCTGGTTTGGGGGGGGAGGATGGAGAAAGGACCCATCACACACACACACACACACACACACACACACCACAGGATCTAACACATTTGGGGCACCTGGAGAAGGACCTCCTGCCCATATTATTTAATCTTTTAGGGGGGCAATAAACACATTTTCTCTCTTTCTTCTCCGCTCTCCTCTCTCTGGCCCTCCCTCCATTTTCCCTTCTCTTTCCCTCCCCGAGGAAATTTGCCCTCACCCCCACCCAATGAAGCTGGGGGGAAAGCTTCAACTGGCACCAATGGAAGTCGCCCACCATGCTCAATTGCCATGCAGGGAGGGGGGGATTTGGGGGGCTACAGCATGCATGGCGAGTAGGGTTAACCCTTCCCTCCCCAACCGTGATCCCTCTGGAAATTCCCCCCTGCATGCAATTAAATTTAGGAGAAAAACTCCCATTGACACCGATTTTTTCCCCCCTAAGGTTAATTGCCACGCAAGGGGTGATTTGGGGCCAGTGGGGAGGCTTAACCGTTCCCTCCCCAGCCGCAGCCCCCTTTCAAAAACTGAGCAAATAAAGCCTCCCATTAGCACCAATGGATACTCAGGGCCCTGGGGAATGGCCCTGGGAAATAGATTTCAGGGCCAGGCCTTATGGACTCAGGCCTAGCAACGCCCCTGGTCCGTGTGTCATTGTCTTCCATTTGTAACCCTCCTGCTTCTTCCGTCTCTTTTTCTTATCACAAAAAAATCTGTTAAGCTGGGAAGCACGGAATAGCTGCACATTGTCTTCTGATTGGCAGCACAGCACTAGGAGCCGTCCATCTGGGAGTACCCCTTCTTGCTCCAGTTAATTATGATGGAGAACGACACAGAAGACCCTTCGAGAGTTGATGGGGGACTGCCAACGTGAAGAGCAAGGCAGTGAAGGGAGAGGATTCCTGCGCTCCGGCCTAAAATGCAACTGTGAGGTGTCGAGGTCTGCCATGCCCAGACGTGAAGCAGGATCAAGTCCTTACTCTCACAGATGGGGAGCTTTTGCACCAGTCATAAACCATGCTAGGGACGTACTGTGGAATGCGAATATACCCAAGAGCGAGGACCCTAACCTGCTTCAGCAGTGCATTTTCACAGACTGCTTGCAAGGCCAGAAGGAATAGCTAGGAGGAGCTCGGTCATTGTCAGCTTTTCCAGGAAGGAAATCAACCCACTCTACAACCTGTATGTTGATTGTCAGTATCTCCTCATGCTAAGAAAGGCCTTTTATTGTGGCCAACTCTTCATTCGTGGTCACCTTTGCAGACAGAAACGGCAGCCTTCGGGCTTCCCCACGCCAGCCTGAGACACGCTCCTCCGCAAAGGCAGCGTCCTGTCGAGGCTGATGTCGAGAGGAAGGCGCAGGCTGTCTTCTGGGCGTGTCTCTTACGCTGACTCAGTCTCGCTCAGCAGTCCACACTGTCAGGCTAGAGTTCGCTAGAGCGCACCGCCGGCTCCAGTTTGTGGGACAGCGCCGTGAGGACCTTGTTAAACTTCTCGTAGCGCTCACTCTGGCTGCTCTCGGCGCCTCGGCTGCCCCACAGAAGACGCAGCTGGAACTCTGTACTGAAGACCTCGAGGAGCTCCGGTTGGGGCTGGAAGCCTGCAGCGGGGGCAAGAGCGTCATACAGAAAGGGTCAAAAATGCCGCACGGCAGCTAGACGAGCCTATGCGTTCTAATTCCTCACTGTAAGAAGAGGAGCCAGGCTCAGGTGGGATTGCTTAAGCTGGCTAAATGGACAATGTACAGTTTAACGCTCAATTTCTGAAATGGTCTGAAGGCACACGATGCAGCCAAAGAGCTGAATGGGAGACTACCTGGGAGCCCCACGCCGTGGGTTCCATGATGGAAGAAGGGTGGGGGTATTAATGCATTAGGTAAATAGATAAATAAATAAGTAAATAATATTTGACGGGTTCCCCACTGGTCTGGTTTCTCTCTTTTTAATACAATAGAAATGATATACAGTAATACCTTGGATTGCAAGCATAATTTGTTCCGGAACCGTGCTTGTAATCCAAAACACTCTTATATCAAAGCGAGTCTCTGGCGGGCGTGAGCGGGGCCGATTTCGGCCCGCTCGAGGCGAGCGGTTACATCCCTGCACTACTTGTCTTGCAAGACGTCGCTTGTTTATCAAGTCAAAAATTATTTTTAAAAATTTTGCTTGTCTTGCAAAATGCTCTCAGACGAAGTTACCTGCAATCCAAGGTATTACTGTATACAACGTATTAACAGCGAAAAAAATAAATGCCGTATTCACGATCCAAGATTGTACTGTATTGTAAGGATATTACCACAGTAAGGGGAAAAAAGGCTTAAATATTACCTGAGAACCTGTTATTCCAATACATTGCAAATAAAGTCCATTTTTTCTACAAATGTATTTGTTCATTGTCCAAAATAAAATCTACCGTATGTCAATTTTGATAAAATAGCAATTTCCCAAAAATTATTGCATATGGAGGTGTTTTCAGTTGCTTGTTTTTTGGATATTACATCCAGCCCACTCAGATTCTTAAAAAATTAATCCTGTACTTTGATATATTGCTATATATCCTGTTTCCTGGATATGCTGCTATATACCTTGGATATATTGCTATATACCCTAGTTCCTAATATTGATGACAGACATGGATCTGTTATGATTATCAATCAGTGACTGTAACATACTTCGTACAATCTCAATTTAATTAGTTTTGCTTATTTCTCTTTCAACAATGATCAAATTTTATATTATGACCGTATGATGTCTCATTTCTTAAGTATATCCCACCCTTCCACTACGATCAGTTGAGACGCATGCTGACCGCTGTTGTAAAATGGTCCTTGCGGAGCTACTCCTGCACTCCAAGCCTGAAGCCCTCTCCTTTGCAGAGGTGGCTTCTTGCAGTTCCTTCCTTTTAAGTACCTCCAACTTTTTAAAAACGGGAGTCAGGGACTTGGCTGGCTCATTACAGAAGCAGCTGTTTTACTTGGAGTGCCCAGTATTACATTGAGGGTGAAATCCTATGCATATTTAGACAGCATGCTGGCAGTGGTAGGACGTTTTCCTGTCCAAACATGTTATAGAATTGTGCACTTAAAGCCTCTAGTCTACAGATTCCCTTTTTCCAATCGATGCCCTTTTACTTGAATCCTTCCATGGCAGTGCCCTCTAGTGGCTACAGGTGTCTCTTGCACATTTTTCTTTCTGGAAGTTGTTCCATGCCAAGGGCTATCCCCTCTCTCAAGGGCGAAGGGAGGGCTGTTAGCCCATTGGCCACTGGGTTTTTGTCTCTTGCCTCCCTCAGGCATTCCAGTTTTACCCCTCTTTTCCTCTCCCTGCCCCCACCGTTCTGGCCACCCCTGTATTTTAATTAGTGGGGTTGGAGGCAGCATACGGGGTTTGGCATGCTGGCTGCAACAGTGCTCCACTGCCTCCGTTCACATCCGGCCAGGCTGGCTGCAGTGCAGAGCAGATGCTGGTGGCCACTGAACCTTATAACTATCAATCAATCCATTTTATTAATGCTTTAGCCATGGGCCATTTGCATATAAAATATATACAACCTTATAAAATTTATTTTATTTATTTATTATATTTATACCCCGCCTTTTTTCCTGCAAGGAACCCAAGGCAGCTTACATGATCCTCCTCCTCTCCATTTTATCCTCACAACAACCCTGCGAGGTAGGTCAGGCTGAGAGTCAGTGACTGGCCCAAAGTCACCCAGTGAGTTTCATGGCCGAGCGGGGACTAGAACCCGGATCTCCCGAGTCCCAGTCCAACACTCTAACCACTACACCACACTGGCTCTGTATGTTATAAAAGTACTATAACATACAGAAATAATCATATAAGAGCATCCGCATAGCAGAAAACTGCGATCTCAATAAATAAATCTTGCCCAAATTTTCTTTGCTGCCATGGCAAAAAGAGAAACCTTAGGGGTTACCCTAGAATCAAGTGTCAGACAGGGTAGAAAAATCTTTTCTGTAATGGTATTAGAATGTAAATGAGACAAAATAGAGCCAAGGAATTTTGTTCTTGGTTCCAAATATAATGAGCAGAAAAACAAGTACTGCGGCAAATCCTCAATTTCTGGATCCCACAAATACACAAACGTTGAGCCAGGGGAGTATGAGAATATCTGCCATCAATCCTAGCTGCTGTAGGCATAGTTTGAAAGCGAAGAGCTGTAAATGCTTGTCTAAGTTTTAAAGATGTAAGCTTTACAAAGTTAGCAGCCCTTTGATGATCAAATTTATAGAACCTATACCATATTGAAAATTTAGAATTGTTAATAGCCTGACTGTCCCAGGGATGTTGAAGAGTCCTTGGTCTCGAGTCACGAGTCGAGTCACGAGTCTTTGGACCCGAGTCTCGAGTCCGAGTCCTTGGTCCAAAATGGTGACTCATGAGTCACGAGTCCTGAGTCACTCCCAAAACTGACTCCACGAGTCCCTATTAAAATCAATGGGGTTTCCCCCCAACAAAATAAGGCTACTTCAGATGTGTGGCTTAAATAAATTCTAGGCACAAGTGTGCCTTTTTATTTCAAAACTCTGCAACTGATTTTGGCAAGAACAGACCAGGCAGACAAACCCAAAATAACCAGGCAGGCAGAGGAGGCAGGGAACCCCAAACAGGCAGGCAGAGGCAGCCAAACCCAAAATGTCTGACCCTAACCCAAACCCCCCACAACAACACATCAATCAAAATAAATCTCAACACATCGTTGGGGCTGCGCTCATGGTAGCTGTCCATAGTGGCTGAGCAGCGGCGCGCCTCGCTTCCATGCGTTCTTCATCGGTGATCGCGCTCCTTCTGGCACAGCCAGAAGACTCGTCAACAGCCCAGAGATGTTGACGAGTCCTTGGTCTCGAGTCCCGAGTCGAGTCTCGAGTCCCATTAAAAATATTGGGACTCGAGTCCGAGTCGAGTCAGAGGGGGGACTCAGTCCGACTCACGAGTCGAGTCCTCGAGTCCGAGTCCCCATCCCTGGACTGTCCAACTGCGCACCATGATCAAAAATATATTCACAAAGTTTCTCTTTTGAATTTAAGATGGAAAAGTTTTCAAATAAAGCAGGGTACAATTCAAGCAACTTATGATATCTTAAACTCCAACTTCTACAGTTTAATATCTGTTCAAAACATAATTTGGGGAATACCCTGACTGGAGAATCCTTCACCATTCCCCATTAATTAAATAAGATAAGCAACTATGGTTACTCATTCGACAGTCCTGACAACCAAAAGGGCTTTATTGACTTTTTATTATGGTCTCCATCATAATAAGTGCAAGCTTTCGAGTTCTCCAGAACTCTTCATCAGGCTAGGTGGTACAAAAAGTAGGGGAATGCTTTTTGTACCGCCCAGGGATGTTGAAGAGTCCTTGGTCCCGAGTCCCGAGTCAAGTCCCGAGTCTTTGGACCCGAGTCTAGAGTCGAGTCTAGAGTCCGAGGTCCAAAATGGTGACTCGAGTCGAGTCCCGAGTCCCGAGTCCCTCCCAAAGCGGCGGCCCATGGAGGGAGCAGGAGGGTCTCCGCGAGAGGAAGAAGAGCTGCCCTTCCTCCCGCGGAGACCCTCCTGCTCCCTCCGTGGGCCGCTGCCGCCCTCACCTCCACCTCCGCCGCCGCCCTCACCGCTGCCGCCGCCCTCGCCTCTGCCGCCGCCGCCCTCGCCTCCACCTCCGCCGCCCTCACCTCCACCTCCGCCGCCCTCACCTCCACCTCCGCCACCGCTGCTGCCCTCGCCGCCGCCCTCGCTTCTGCTGCCGCCGCCGCTGCCGCCCTCACCTCCTCCTCCTCCTCCACCTCCGCTGCTGCCCTCGCCGCCGCCCTCGCTTCTGCTGCTGCCGCCGCCGCCACCGCCTCCTCCTCCGCCTCCGCCTCCGCCGCCACCGTCCTCGTTGCCGTAGCACACAGCACGCCGTAGTACACAGCACGCCGCCGTCCTCGTCGCCATCGCCGTAGCACACAGCACGCCGCCAGCGCCGTCGCTCTGTTTTTGGCGGGGTTGCTGTGGTTCAAAAACAGAGCGCCGTCGCCATCGCCGTAGCACACAGCACGCCGCCAGCGCCGTCGCTCTGTTTTTGAACCACAGCAACCCCGCCAAAAACAGAGCGACGGCGCTGGCGGCGTGACGCGGCGTGCTGTGTGCTACGGCGATGGCGACGAGGACGGCGGCGGCGGCGGCGGCGGAGGAGGAGGAGGAGGAGGAGGTGAGGGCGGCGGCGGCGGAGGAGGAGGAGGAGGTGGTGGTGAGGGCAGCGGAGGCGGAGGCGAGAGCGGAGGCGGAAGCGGAGGAGTCCTTGGGCTCGAGTCCCGAGTCGAGTCCCAAGTCCCACATAAATTATTGGGACTCGAGTGGGACTCGAGTCAGAGGGGGGACTCAGTCGGACTCACGAGTCGAGTCCCCGAGTCCGTGTCCCCATCCCTGGTACCGCCTAGCCTGATGAAGAGTTCTGCAGAACTCAAAAGCTTGCACAATTTTGGTGGGTCCTAAGAAACATATTGTCCAACTGTGGATTTGGTGTGTCGTCGTCCGCCCCCCCCGCCCCCCGTGGACCAGAATGGCTACCTTTCTCCTTTCCCCCCTCATAATAAATGTAGCTAGTTTTAATGGCCCCTGGAGTTTGAAAAAAATTGCAGGCCATTATTCTAGGAATTGCCTCAGCCTCCCCCACTACTTCATATCCATCAAGCAAACTGATACGGGTGTGGCATTTTGTTCTCGTGTTGTGCGCATCAGTCTCCACCCCTCCCTCTGCACAGGCTCTGGGGTGAACTTTGGCCCACGTGGCCGACCTTACCCTGCAGCTTCACCTCCGCGTTGGTGTGGTACAGTCCCCCGTGATGGGCCACCATCCGTGCTGCTTCCAGGTGGGCCATGACAACCTCCACGCCGTTGTCCAAGTTTTCCCAGGGCTCCGGGTTGTCCGGAAGTGCCGTGTCTCGCTCCAGGAGTGTGATGAGGGGCACAATGTGCGGAAAGGTAGTGTTGGACAGAGGCGGCCCTCCATCTGGAAGGAGAAAGCGAAGGGTTTATATCGGGAGCTGAGCTGCCGTTTGGTCCTTCTTGCTCAGTACCGTCTTCTTGTGACTGGCTGCAGCTCCTCTAAGTACCAGGCAGGCTTTTTTCTGGATAAGAGTTTGAGGTTTGCGGCCGGCACGTGCCCCTTCTTTCCTCCCCATTCCTTTTTCCTTGTGTGCCGTGTCTTTTTAGATGGTAAGCCGGCGGGCAGGGACTGTCTTTTGTTAATTGATTATACAGTCTTGCCTTGGATTGAGAGCATAATTCGTTCCAGAAACGTGCTTGTAATCCAAAACACTCTTATATCAAAACGAAATCCCCCCAAAAAAATTTGTACAGAGATTTTTAATTTAAGCCGTACTACAGTACTTGTATTGCAAGACGTCGCTTGTATATCAAGACCAAAAAAATTAAATAAATATTTAAAAATTTGCTTGTCTTGCAAAACACTCTCAAACCAAGTTACTTGCAATCCAAGGTATTACTGTATGTAATTGTAAACCGCCCAGAGAGCTTCGGCTATTGGGAGGTATAGAAATGGAATAAATAATGATGATGATGATGATGATGATGATGATGATGATATAACCTTCCTCCTCTCCCCTCTCCTCTGGCTATATGAACAAAACTGGTAGTAGTCAGACCTCGTCTGGAGTACTGTGTCCAGTTCTGGGCGCTGCACTTTAAGAAGGATGTAGACAAATTGGAACGGGTTTGGAGGAGGGCAACAGAGTCGGTGAGGGGCACAGAAAACAAACCCTATGACTGAGGAAAGGTTGAAGGAGCTGGATATGTTCAGCTTGTAGGAGAGAAGATGGAGTAGGGACACGAGAGCCCTCTTCCAATCCCTGAAGGGGCTGTCACACAGAAGAGGGCAAAGATGGTTCTCCTCTGCTGCTCCAGAGAGCAGGACGAGGTCTGGTGGGATGACGTTACAGGAGGGTAGATTTTGGTTGAAGATTAGGAGAAATGTCCTGACAGCCAGAGCAGTTCAACAACGGGACCAACAAGCTAGAGGGAGTGGGTGGGCTTTCCCTCTCTGGAGGTGTTCAAGCAGAGGCCGGACAGCCATGTGTTGGGGGACGCTCTAGCTCTGGATTTGCTGCACCAAATGGGGTGGGCTACTAGATGGCCGCTAAGGCCCCCCTACCACTCTATGATTCTCTGATATGAATTTGCATGTATTCAGGGTTGTTGTTTTTTTTTTTTTAATCCTTTCCTAAATTACATCAACTGCAAACTCTTGCAAAATTAAAAAAAAATAAACTAAGGGTGGCGGCATGACTCCCAAAGCCACTCCTTAGTGGACAAGGTGCTGCATTTTCAAACAATGAAATATTGGTGATTTTTGAGGGCTCGGTAAATGCAATTTTGCAGCTTGCTGTGGAAGTAAGACATCTGGATTTCCCCTCTTCCCCCACCCCCCCGTCTCCCATGGATGAGTTAATGACTTATTGTACAATAAATACACAAAGGTTTGCCTGGAAAGACATTGATAAATAAATGATACCTTGCTTAATAACCTAGTCTGTGAAAAGTCCTCAGCCTGCTGTGATGCTTCACTCTGCACTGGGGGTGGGCGGGTCCATAGCTCAGTGATAGATCACCTGCTTTGCCTGCAGAAGTTTCCAGGTTCAATCCTTCCCCGGCATCTCCAGTTAAAAGGATTACGTAGCAGGTGATGTAAAAACAACAACAGCAACAACCCACTTTTCTGAGATCCTGAAGAGCTGCTGTCAGTCAGAACACACAATACTGTGCAAGATGAACCTAGTTTAAAGGGGTTCCCTAAGTTCCTATTTCTCCCACATGCAAACTCTGCTGCGCACTGCACCACAGTACCAGCCTCCGAGTATAGGATTAAAAGGAAAAACCAAGCGAGGAGCATGCGACGTTTGCTAATAATGCTCACACAAACAACTCAAGGCAGGCACATGCACAAGGCTAATTTCATAATTAAGACTCCCTGTTAAGTAACAAACACGCTAACTGAAAGTAGCCGATGACAACGGAACAGCAGCAGATTCAGCATAACTGGGTACTGAGTGAGAATACAGATTCAAATATATGAGGAGGAGTCGGAGTCGGGCGCCCTGCTTCCAAAACTTACCTTTGCCTTCGTTCAGGCTCTTTAGGAAAGGCTTAAGTTTCTTCTCATACAGGATGGCTCCCTCCGTGTGACGCTGGCGTAGAACTATCCAGGTTTGCTCCAGCCGTGAGATCTGAGAGCCGAGCAAAAAGATAGAAGCGTGAGGGGGTGTGTGTGTGTGTGTGTGTGACTGTTTAAGGGGGCCACTGGCCAAGCAGGGCATGTGGATGTCCTTGTGGGGACTGACACTGACCACGCCTGCAAGCAGTGCTGGCCACGAACCACACCACAAGGTTCCTGGATTCAACAGAACATAAGAACGTAAGAAGAGCCAAGCCGCAACATTTCTGAGCCAAGACTGGCCAGCACTCTATCGGGGTCACTTTAGGTGCAGGAGCTCCTGTCTCTCAGAGCAGAGGGTCGGTCTAAAATATATTTCCTTGCCCTGGTAGCCTCCAGATGTGTTGGATTACAATTCCCGTCATCCTCAGACTGACAGTTAAGTCTGTAAATAACATGGAGCCTTCGACTGCTCTCCTGGGCACACTTCCGTGGGAGTAAACCCATTGGATATAGTGAGACCTTACAAGCAAACACGCATAGCATCATAGGGTTTGTCTGGCAGTGGGGAATAAACTAACGACCCCATCTGGTTATTACTTGGATGGGAGACCCCTCCTCTAGTTTCCTGCATTGAGCAGGGGGTTGGACTCGATAGCCTTGTAGGCTCCTTCCAACTCTTATCTATGAAATCTACTTGCGTCCCTTCCAATTCTGATATTATGGTTTACTTGCGGTGTCTCTCTGCGATTCCCTTTGGCTCATTTCCCCAGCTACTCAAGAAGAGTGGCTTTGGACACTAGAAGTGCGCGAATGCCTCCACTTTTTGTATGTGCTTCCACGGCAATATCCACATCGGGCACGTGCGGAGCTTTGCGTGTGCATGCCACCCGCACGTCTCTTTCCTGCTTGAGTTCTTCAGACACAACGGTGGAAGCGCTCCAAAAGCAGACGGGAGAGCCCCTTTGCGCATCTGCCTTGACAGTGCTTCGCAGCAGCTCGTGCACAGCCCAAACTCGTAATACAGGCACAATTGTAGCCGAATGCGCCAGCAGTTTGGTGGTGGTGGGAGGATTCCAGAGATCCACAAAGATGCTGTGGCGGGGGGACGGGAAGTTGTCTTGCTGGGCCTCATAGATTTCATAGATCATAGAGTTGGAAGGGGCCTGCAAGGCCATCGAGTCCAACCCCCTGCTCAATGCAGGAAACTAGAGGAGGGGGTCTCCCATCCGAGCAATAAACCAGGCCTGACCCTGCTTAGCTTTCCACGCTCAGACAAGCTGAGCCAGGGTGGGGTGCATGGGGAGCCCCCTGCTATGCACAAGCTGCTTATCACTTGCATGTGGCCACAAAGCCAACCTGTCGCATGCATGATGGGCTCTCCCTGGTGAGATCTCAGAAGCAGAGGGTGGGGGGCAGGGGGTGATCAGGACAGCCAGGCTCAGGAGGCGGAGACCCTGTACCCAGCCAAGCAGCCTTGCCCCCCAGCTCGGCAGAAGCGCAAAAGGAGCGGCCATGTGCCCAGTTGCATAAAACGAATGCGGGGTCGCAGAATTCAGGGTCCCTTGGGTCATTCATATAGATTTCATAGATCATAGAGTTGGAAGGGGCCTACAAGGCCGTCGAGTCCAACCCCCCTGCTCAATGCAGGAAACTAGAGGAGGGGTCTCCCATCCCAGTCATAACCAGGCCTGACCCTGCTGAGCTTTCCACGCTCAGACAAGCCGAGCCGGCGTGAGCCACACAGGCCTGTGATTTGCGGGTACAGTATACCTGGCTCATCTCGAGGGCGTTCATCACAGCGGCGAAACTGAACATGTTGCCCATCGTGCTTTTCAGCTCAGCAGCCAGCTGGATGGTCTTGTGAACAAGGGAGGCCCTCTCCTCCATGCTGCCCGTGCATCCCAGAATATCCACAGCGATCATGATGGTCATCGTATGGAACCTACGGCAGATATGGGGGCGGGGGGAGGGGGAGAAAGTGAGAAATCCAGCATGGAAGCTAAATTTGGGAGGTGGAGAGGAGAGAGAGAGAGAGGGAGAGGGAAGGTGCTTCAGGACTTTTGCTTCTCCAGCAACTGAAGCCAGGAACGTGGAGTTCGGAACCAGCCCCACACCCTGCCCTTGCTTTGCTCCCCCTTTCAGTCTACCTTTCCAACAAATCTAGCCGGAGTTGATGTCCGTGGGGCAGGGTGAGCAGCTCCATCCCCGAGCTCACTCCCATGAGCCTCTGCATCTCCTTGGTAACGCCCAGTATCCTAGCAACCTGCAACAAAGAGGAGAAAAGCGGGTTTTTTTTTTTTTTAATCTCTCTCCTTGGATGGAGGGGAATCTCTGCAAGGCACAGAGGAAATTATTTATTATTACTATTAATAATAAAAATTGAATTCATTATGATTTATCTCGTTCTTCTGCATTAACACACACACACACACACACACATACCCAAAGGAGCTTACAATGTGTAATTGAATAACATCAAGATAAAATTACAGCAACAACAAAAAAACCCTCATAAAAATAGCGATAACAGATTTTTTCAGAATTCCATTGGTTGCTTCTCCAACACATGGTTCCGTGCGGTTGACTTACTCAGGGCTCCAACTCACCTATTCATGATTTCCCGGACCAGCTGGGTCAAGCCTAGACACCTTTCAGATGTGTTGGACTACAACTCCCATCACCCCATTGGGCATGTGTCTAAGGATGATGGGAGCTGTAATCCAACACATCCGGAAGGTGCTAGGTTGGGGAAGGTTGGTTTAGAAACAAGAGGAGATAAGCATCCAAATGCAACGAAAAAAAGGAGAGAACTGGGTTCTCAGGATGTAAAAATCTTTATTAAAGGAGCCCGACGCATTTCACTGAAACAGTGAAAGACAGTAGTTGTTTAAGAAATCTGCAGACTCTTTTACAACCCCTTGAGGAAGGCCTTGAAAAATACACAGGCCGAAACGCGTCGGGCTCTTTTAATAAAGATGTTTGCATCCTGAGAACCCAGTTCTCTCCTTTTTTTCGAAGGTTGGTTTAGACCAGGCATGCCAAACTGCTGTCAGCCCAAGGGCCCAAGTCAATTCTGGAAAAGCTCCAAGGGGTTATATTCCAGTGGTGGACCGGGCCAAAGGCAAAAGGGGAAGGCCAAAAATGCCAACATATTGTAGCTGAAAGCTCTTACTGCCCTTAGGAGAGGCATGTCAACCTTTTAGAATGGAGAAGAAACTAAACCCCCAAATGGTCAGCAGCCAAGGAAAAGGGTGTGGCCTTCGGGTTCATAGAATTCATAGATCATAGAGTCGGAAGGGGCCTACAAGGCTATCGAGCCCAACCCCCTGCTCAATGCAGGGAACTAGAGGAGGGGTCTCCCATCCAAGTAATAACCAGGCCTGACCCTGCTTAGCTTTCCACGCTCAGACAAGCTGAGCCAGCAGGTCAGATTGGGACTCCAGGTGGGCTGGATTGGGACTGCAGGCCTGAGGTTCAACACGCCTAGTTTGGACTGTTTGGCTGGGTTCAGACAACACGATAACCCACACTCAAGGGTTGAGTGTGGGTTGTCGTGGAACCGTGGGTTGTTGTTGAAACGTGGGCTATCGTGTAGTCTGAACCCAGCAAGCCATGGCTTGTTGACCACAAACAACCCGTGAAGAGAACACCCACCAGACAACACGATCACCCACGTTTTTCGACAAGAACCCACAATTCAACGGCGTCCCACACTCAGCCCGTACTCAACCCTTGAGTGTGGGCTGCCGTGTTGCCTGAACCCAGCCAATAGGTTCCATTCCCCCCCCCCGGGGTCCTTCACATCTGCATGACGGTTTAGCCATTCCAGGCCTGATGCAGGGGCTTCTGCCTAGACTCCCTGCGATGGCCCCAGCCGCGGCAGCTGGGAGCCGGAGCGAAGGCAGAGATGCCTCACTCCGGCTTTCTCTCTCCCTCCTGGCAGCCTCGGCAGAGGTGCCAGCAGCAAGAGCAGCAGCTGCACACCGCGGCGTTTGAGGACGGGCTTGGCAAAAACCCCTCCCGACAGCACACACACACACTCTCGGCCTCAGCCTGGGAAGAGCAGATAACAGGCCGCCGGGAACCAGCCAAGGACAGGATGGCTCTTGGGGATGACTTTGCTGCCCGGCTTCTCTGCCTCTTTGGGCTGGCCTGCCAAGTGTGTGAATAAAGACTTGGCGCTAACTGCAAAGAAAGAAAGACAGACAGACCAGTGTCCCCGTGCAGATACTTGAGTCTAGGGAGAGCCATCCAGTGTAACGAGTCTTAAAATAAATGAACAGACATATATATATGTGTGTGTGTGTGTCTATACAGTCATGCCTTGGATTGAGAGCATAATTCGTTCTGGAAACGTGCTTGTAATCCAAAACTCTTATATCAAAACGAAATCCCCCCCAAAAAAATTTGTACAGAGATTCTTAATTTAAGCCGTACTACAGTACTTGTATTGCAAGACGTCGCTTGTATATCAAGTAAAAAATAAATAAATAAATATTTAAAAATCTGCTTGTCTTGCAAAACGCTCTCAAACCAAGTTACTTGCAATCCAAGGTATTACTGTATACCCATTTTTCATGAACTATTGCTTGAACTATGGCAGGGAAAAGGTAGGGGGGCCTTCAACATGGGCCCCCTCCTATGTCAGAGGCCCCTCAGCCAGGCATCCCCAGCAGAGATTGGCGTCACTATTTCAATTTCCCATCATGCCCCAGATATAGCATCACTCCCGGGTGTTGTGGAAAATTAAAATGCTAGCAGTCCTGTGCTAAACAAGAAAACGTTTTTACGTTGGGGACACGGCAGGCATTGCTGGTGGGCCTTACCAAGGCTTTGGCAGCTGCCTGAGGATGCTATTTGATGACTCTGTGTGTGTGTGTGTGTGTGTGTGTGTGTGTGTGTACACTCATAATGACATTCACAAGACCCAAATTCCGAGGGCCCCATTTCCTGTAGTCTCAGAGGAAGGTCTGCATAGCTCAAAGGCACCGTGTTTGCATGCCGAAGGTCCCAGGTTCAATCCTCGGTATCTCCAGGTAGGGCTGAGAAAGACACACGCCCCTGTCTCAGGTCCCAGAGAGCTGCTCCCAGCCTGTGTAGACCGGCCTTTCCCAAACAAAGTAAGTTGGCCTGAAAAAATTAAACTGTATACACCAGCTTTCCCCAATCTGGCACCCTCTTGACGTGTTGGACTACAACTCCCAGCATCCCAAGCATAGCTGGCAGGGGTGTGTGTGCTGAGAGTTGTAGTCCAACACATCTGGGGGGGGGCGCCGGGTTGGGGAAGGCTGCTTTAGTCCTTCGGTATCCCCCACCTGCCACTCTGCAGCGGTGTCATTCCAGAAGGGGCTGTACCACATGCTTTTTGTGAATGTGCAGATCCGCCCTGGGCTTTTATTTATTTATTCTATTTTTGAATCGCCCATCTGGCCAGTCATCTGGCCACTCTGAGCGATGTACAGTCTAATTAAATACAAACAAACAAACAAACAAACAGAGCGTCAGTTAGCCCTGGGAGGGGGGCAGTCCAACCAGAGCAGGCCCTGATGTTCCCTCTGCCTGCTCCTGCCGCCTTCACTCCTTCCTCTTCCCTACAGGGCCCTTGATGTCAGTTACACCCCTCCCGCCTTGTGCGATAACTGAGTGAACTGCCCAAATACCATTCCTGGCGCCCAAAAGCAGCAAGCCGCTAGCATAACTACGTAATACGAACCGGTCCCCCATTCTATTAGATCTTCCGAGAGGCAGGCAGGCAGCCTAAAGCAACAGTCGGCAACTTGTGGCCCTCCAGATGTTTTGGAAGACAACTCCCATGATCCCTGACCCTTGGCCCTGCTGGCTGGGGCTGAAGGATGCTGTAGCACAGAACACCTGGAGGGCACCAGGTCGCCCCTGGCCAAAAGCGACCCCCCCCCCCCCACATCCCATACCAGGCAATCCACTTGGGTGATGTGCAGGGCAAGGGTCTTTGCGTCCACTTCCGCCAGCAGCTCCTTGACCTTCTTGAGCACCGCCATTTCCAAGGGCTTGTTTTCCAGGGGGATCAGCAGCGAGTGGAACACGGCAGGGTTGAAGGTGGAGGCCCGTTCCACCACAGGGACAACAAAGCCCGCCGTGTCCTGATTGGGCCTCTTCCTGGGCGCAGCCTCCGCCTCGGGGCCGTTCAGAGAGGGCCCCCTCTGGCTCTCATCCCCTTTTAGCCTCTCGACGTAGCTCTTGGCCGGCGCCTGTTTGCCATCCGGAGCTGGCCTGTCCCACTGGACCGGGGAGGGGGGATGGAGCTGGCAGTAATGTCCCGTGTCCGGGTCGCTGTAGCTGCTGAGCGAGGGAGAAGGGGAGGCGTTGGAGCATCCGTGGGAAGGGGTGGAGTGGCCGCCGTCGGGCTGGTCGGCCTTGCCGCCGTTCCCTTGGCACAGCTGCGGCTCGCTGGATCGCCTGATGACGGGTGACGCCGGGGTGACGCCGTTGCCGGCCTGGCCGGCCTGCGGTTTTAGCCGAGTAACTGCAAGAGAAAAGTAGAGGTGCCTTGTTATCGCAAGGCGGGACGCACTGCCAGCACGACCAACGAAGCGAGCCTTTGAGTGGCGACAGCAACATGCCACGAGGCCACGTGCCGTCTCCCCCGTGTGATCATGTTGCCATTCCGTAACAACTGGAAAACCTCCCACCCAGGGGACCCACATTCTTTTAGCAGGATTCGTGCCTAGGATTTGGTATAAATGCACGGAGCTGCACATTTTGCTGTTTTGTTCTCCTTCAGAGAGTTTAGGAATGCCTTGACAAGGACTGCAAGAAGGGAAGGGGGGAATATTATTTATTTATTAGTTAGTTAGTTAGTTAGTTATATTTATATCGTGCCTTTTTCCTGCAAGGAACCCAAGGCGGCTTACATAATCCTCCTCCTCTCCATTTTATCCTCACAACAACCCTGTGAGGTAGGTTAGGCTGAGAGTCAGTGGCTGGTCCAAAGTCACCCAGTGAGCTTCATGGCCGAGCGGGGACTAGAACCTGATCTCCCGAGTCTCAGTCCAAAACTCTAACCACTACACCACACTGGCTCTCAAACGGCCTGGAGGTTGATGGGAGTTGTAGTCCAACACATCTGGAGAGCGCCAGGTTGGGGAAGGCTGGTCTAAGCTAACATGACAGGGAGGAGCATTCATGCGCCACCATGGTTTCTCTTAGGGGGGCCGTTTTATTTCGTGAATGTCTCTCCGGCCCTTCTTATTTTTTATTTATTTGTATACTTAAAACAGTATTTATATACCTACTTCTAATCATGAGATTTCAAGTTTACAAAAATTAAAACAATAAATACACCCCCAAGACAAATACCATATGTAGAAGTGCTATTAAACTTCCGAGAGCTTAAAATACTTTAAACATGTTTGAAGCGGCAGCTTGACTCTGTGGACCGGTTTGCACGTAATGACAACCCATGGGTTGTTTAAACCATGGGTTGCCGGGTCCGTGGTGAGGGAATGAGTGTGCTGCCTCTCTCATGCTTGTCTCTTCCTCTTTCAATCAACAACCCAGGAACACCCCATTCCTGGGTTGTTATAGTGACATCTGAACCTGGAACTTTGGGTTGTTTAGGGGTTAAACAACCCAGGGTTAACCCAACAATTGCCCATGGTTTGTTACTGGGTTAACTAGGTTGTTTAACTGCCTAAACAACCCAGAGTTCCAGGTTCAGACGTCACGATAACAACCCAGGAATCAGGCATTCCTGGGTTGTTGACTAAAATAGTGACGAGCGTGCAGGAGGCAGCGTGTTTGTTTGCTGTGGCTGACAATTGCTGGGTTAAACAATTCAGGCTCTGTGGGCCGAGCTATTCCTACCAGTGCTATAGGCTGGGGTTGCAGGGGTCTCAGAGATGGGAGACATCGGGGAGTGAAGATCTTGGATCTGATCCACACTGACTGCGCAGTTCCGGATGATGTCCCGGTGATGTGGCAAGGAGATGCTGGGGAGGGAAGAGGAGAAACACAGGCATCAGGCATCAAATCCCTCCAAAAGGACTGAGTGCAGGCAGGGTCCTATTAAGGGGCTAGACTGGTGAAACAAGTTTGTGCAGCTCAGTTAATCCATTGTAGCAAAACCAAGAAAGGCTCGTGAAGCAATTTAAAGACGAACCGGTTTATCATTGCTTTGAAAACGTCAAGATGCTCAACAACTATGCACCTTTATAGGAAGGCAGAACATCTATATCAGGTTGACCTACTGTGCCATGCCTTCTTTCTCTGCCTATCCCTTCAGTTGTATACTCAGGCTATAAGAAAATAAGAAGGGCCCTGCTGGATCAGGCCAAAGGCCTCTCTAGTCCAGCATTCTGTTCCCACAATGGCTGACCAGATGCTCCAAATGGGAAGCCCACAAGCAGGACACGAGCGCAACAGCACTCCACACCAGGAAGGAAACGGCAACACTGTGATGCGATGGAATGCTGATTTTACGTATATTGTACTGTAGGTATATTGTACTGTTGTACTGTTTTTGTATATTGTACTGTTTTTAACGCTATACTTTCAATATTATTGATGATTTAATTCTATTTTTAACTTTTGTATTTATCTAGTTTTGTTTTTAATTGTATAAGTTTTAAAGTTTGTGAACCGCCTTGGGGTCCCAGTGTTGGGAGAAAGGCGGGATATAAATATAATAATAATAACAACAACAACAACAACAACAACAACAACAACACCCTCCCACTTGCCTTCCCCAGCAACTGCTACACTGGGGCTCTGGTCTGATCCTGGAGGGAATATATTGCCATCATGACTAGTCGCCCATGGTAGCCTTATCCTCCATGAATTTGTCTAATCTCCCTTTTAAACTGTCGAAGTTAGCGATTTCTCACGCCTCCTGGTAGTGAATTCCACAGTTTGACTTTGGGCTGTCTGAAGAAGTCCTTCCTTTTGTCTGTCCTGAATCTCCCCAGCACTCTGCCTCCACCGAAAAGTTTCCTGGCCTTTTGCACATCTTTTTTTTCTTCTGTTTTTTACCATTCTAAAAGGCTGAAATGCTTCTCCAAAGCATCTTGGTCACTAGCAGTAAGAGCTACAATACAGTACGGTGGTAGTTTTGTATTTTGGCCACACCCCTCTTGCCTCTGGCTCCGCCCAGCACTGGGATGTGGCCCCTGAGAGCAGGCCCCAAAACTGAATTTGGCCCTCAGGCTGAAAGAAGTTCCCCACCCCTGTCTCATGTGTCTGCCCACGCCTGGCGTATCGGGTTACCTGGTCGGGCATCCGTCGCCCCTCGTGATCTTGTCGGCCGTCAA
The DNA here is from genome assembly GCA_021292165.1 of Shinisaurus crocodilurus. Taxonomy (NCBI): domain Eukaryota; kingdom Metazoa; phylum Chordata; class Lepidosauria; order Squamata; family Shinisauridae; genus Shinisaurus; species Shinisaurus crocodilurus. The sequence goes on from JAHFWL010000106.1 coordinate 125,420, forward strand.
TCCGTCGGTCATGGTGATGCTCCGGCGTTTGATGTGCCCCCCTTTCTGGCCGGAGTGGGTGTGGGCGCTGCTGTGTTTCCCATTGGCAAGTCCGTAGCTGGCCTCCAGGTAGCGCAGGGGGAAGGTACGGTTGATGGGGCAGTAGAAGATGGCTCCGCTCTGCTCCGAGACCGGCTTGCGGTTGCCCACGTAGAAGCGCACCAAGGCCGGCACGTTGTCGAAGCTCTCCTGCTCGAAGAGGTACTGGATGTGGGTGCGGCCTTCGCTGGACTTCACCATCACCTTGTTGATTTTGAAGTGGAGGGGCTCGTTCCGCCAGCGGCACGTCAGCACGTAATCCCCCAGGCTGGTGAGCGAGTCGCGTATCAGAAAGTCCCCGTTTCTCTGCACCAGACTCTCGGACACCTGAAAGGTCAGACAGAAAAAGAGATTTTAATTTTTCCCGGTTTCTGGTTTGCGCGAATTGGCCCGTTTTGTGCAAATTTCCTTCCCCCCCACTTTTTTTTAAAAAGTGCAAATCGCCGCCCCTCTTAGAGACAGAAGTCTGCAAAAAAAAAAAAAAAAAAAAAAGCCCAGACTCGGCCCGCTTCTGATCATCGGATCAGAAGCGGGCAGGAAGCCTGTCGAGCTCCAACGAGCCCGATTTCCCTGTTTCAGCTCCTCCCTGCACAGGAGCCTACGTCAATATCTGCCCATCCCTCCAGCGGAAGCCAAAGAGCAGGCCCCAATCCCTTGCCCACTGTGGCACACATGCCGCTAACAAATACCCAGCGGAGGAGGCGGGTGGATCCAATTCCGATGGGGCGGTATATCCACTCCAGGTTTTAGTCTGAACTTTAAAGGAGCCATCTGCTGCAGCTATTTTGGGGATGGGGGTTCAGCACCATGGACAGCTCCTTAAAAGTTTGGGCTAAAACCTGGGGCAGATACACCGCCCTAACCGACACTGGAGGCACCAAGTCTCCACTGCGGACACCCAAAGGCTGCCTTGGCCGGAGGCTCCGCCAGCTGCCCCTCACCTCCCGGGGGATGCGCCCGTGGTACCAGGCATGGCTCCGGAGGTCCGTGCTGCTGAGCTTCAGCTCCTCCTCCAGCTCCTTGTGAAGCTTCTCGGGCGACGAATCGAGGATGTACTTCTCCTTGGAGAACTGCGGAGAGGCAGAGGGAAAAGGGGGAGAGCTTTAAATCAACCGTTGCCACCTAGTTTCCTCTGGCCACAATGAAAAGAAGAGTCCCAGAGTGCTGCCAGCTCCCCAAAGAGATGCCTTATGCCAGGGGCTGCTGCCCGTTGCCGCCAGTCTTGAGAGTAACGTCTTCCTGATGGGGCAGAAAACCGGTTAGGAAACATACAGAGGTACAGTGAAGTCAGTTGGAATGTAGAGACTCGGTGTCGCTACATCGGGGATATTGGTTAGTTTAGGGTGCAATCCTGCACATGTTGAGTGTGGGATATTTAAAGTGCAGTCAAAACCAATGGCTCATGTTTCACCAGTTAGGTGCATGAAAGGGTTAAGGCCACTGGTCTCTTCTCAGGTGGATTTCCTAGAAGAGACTCAGTGAGGTATGATTACCTGTCCCCCAGAAGGAAGTGGGCGTAGCCCTTTGCTCTTCTCTTCCTGCTAAGACACAGAGTGAGTTGTTGCTTCCATGCTGTTATACCAACAACACGATGTAACAAGAGTTGCTGGTCCGAACTCCATAAGTTCAGACCCCAGGTAATTCCGAACCTTTACCAACGGTAAGAAATGCTTTTAAGTCTGCCTGAATGAAACGGCAAGATCTGAGTGAGTAAATGTTATTTTTAACTTTTGCAAGACTGTGTCTCTGATTATTGTTTTGTAGGAGAGAAAAGGGGGCAAAACCAGGGACATCCAGTCTGCCTTAAAGCATCCTGGATCACCAAATGCTAACTGGCTAACACTAGCCAAATCTAAGCTTCTTTTAAGCTGGAAAGGGACTACTCTGCTGATCTCACTAATGTGAGATAGGAAAGATAATATTCCACAATACATATCCTCTCCTAGCATCTTATTCAAGTCCCAACACTGAGACGGAAAAAAGTCCTATGCTATGCTGGCTGGGGCATGCTGGGAATTGTGGGACTTTTTTCTGTCTCAACATGCACAGGATTGCGCCCTTAGTTAATTAAATGTATAGATCACGTCACACAACCAAAACAGGCGTCCCAGAGCGATTTACAAAAAATAAAATACAGGCAGTCCCCAGGTTACGGATGAGTTCCGTTCTTAAGAATGTCTTTTAAGTCGAATTTGTATGTAAGTCGGAACAGCGTAGCGTTCTATACGTTAAAAATCGGCATTTACGCAAATGGCGTAGTATACTACGCGACGTACTCTACGTAAACGACGTAGCGCCGGGGAACCCAGAAGTCCGTTCTTAAGTATGGGTTGTCTGCAAGTCAGACGTTCTTGACTCGGGGACTGTCTGTACAGAAGGCCCCCAACACAATATAGAACAGCATATTCATTAGACCCATACACATTTCCTGAAAGCAGGGTGGGGTGGGGGACCTCTTTCAGCCCGAGGGCTGAATTCGATTTTGGAGCAGCTCCTGGGGGCCATATTCCAGTGGCAGGCAGGGCTGAAGTCAAACGGGGGTGTGACCAAAGGCAAAAGGGATGGGAACCGCCCCCCATAAACCTGCATATTTTAGCTTAAAGCTCTCATCCCGGTAGGGATGGGTGAACTCACCCGGACTCGGTTCTCGGGGCACTCGCCGAGCACCCCCACCACGCGATCCAGTCCACGGCGCTCGGCGAGCCCGAGACTTCCTGGTCCCCGTCGTGTCACTTCCAGGTCCCTGGTGCTGCATTTCCCCCCCGTAAAAACCAAAGTAAACTACCTTGAAACAGCCGCGAATAGGCTATTCCAGTGTTTCTCAACCTTGGGTCCCCAGATGTTTTTGGCCTACAACTCCCAGCATGCCCCAGCCAGCATAGCTGGCTGGGGCATGCTGGGAGTTGTAGGCCAAAAACATCTGGGGACCCAAGGTTGAGAAACACTGGGCTATTCACAGCCGTTTTAAGGAGGGTTACCTTGGTTTTTACAGGAAAAAAACGCAGCTCCAGGGACCTGGACAAGAAGCGCCGGGGACCCGGAAGTACCTTGCCCCAGCTCCTCTCCGGGGAGATGTGCCGAGCCAGGGCAAGGTAAGTTCTGTGGGGCTCGGGTGGTGGTGGTGAGCGGGGCGAGTTTGCCCCACTTCCACCCCCCAATCGAGTTCCACGCACATCCATCCAGTGCCAGGAACTAAGGCTTGGGAGAGGAGTTTCAACCTTTTAGAACGGGGGACGGAAGTGTACAAAAGCCGAGAAGCCACCAAATGATGGAAAGAGGGTGTGGCCAGGGGAAGGGGGCGTGGCCAACCAAGGCCAGATTTGGGCACCAGCCCTGAGGTTCTCCCCCCTTGCCTAAAAGTATCCATCCAAAAGCCCACATAAAAGTATCCCCGCCCCGGCTTCAGATAAGAATGAAGAAGAAAACTAGCCACTAAGCCTGGATCATCAAGCTAGCCAAATACCCAGGTGAAGATGAACGCCTTTGCCTAGCGCCAAAAGATGACAGAGCCGGCACCGGGGAAGCTTCCCTCGGGAGAGCATTCCACAACCCGGGGGGGCTACCACAGAAAAGGCCTGTTCTCTTGTCGCCACCCTCCGAACGTCTCTTGTGCGGGGATCAGAGAGAGGAGATCGGAGAGTCTGGGTAGGTTTGTATGGGGAAAGATCTTACCGGGGTTCTAAGCCATGCAAGGCTTTAGGAGTCAAGTCCAGCAACTTGAATTGGGCTGGGGGGGGGGGATGGTGGCTAGATCCGGCTGGCTGGCATTGCTTGGAGTACATATTGACTGGGTTCACACAACACGATCAGCCATAGTGGCTCAGAAGCCACGTTTGTTTCATTCAGAGTGGCTTGTCGTGTGTTGTCTGAACCTGGCCAGAGTGGCTTGCGCGTGGCTATCAAACCGTGCCGCTGGGTTCAGCCAACACGACAAGCCGCTCTGGAACAAACATGGCTTATGAGCCACCACGGCTGATCGTGTTGTGTGAACCCAGTCAAGTGTTTAGACCAGGGCTCTCCAACCTTGGGTCCCCAGATGTTGCTGGCCTACAGCTCCCAGCATACCCGGACAGCATGGCTAATGGCAAGGGATTCTGGGAGCTGCAGTTCAGCAATGTCTGGGGACCCAAGGTTGGAGAGCCCTGGTTTAGACAGTTGTTATCCTGGTATGAAAGAGGTGAAAGTGAAGAGCCCCTGATCTTGCTGGGGAGGAAGCGGGGACTGTTGACTCGCTTTCCACACCCTTTAACATCCAATCAATCCCTTGAGGTCAGCAAGAGGACTTCCTGGTCGGGCTGCATTTATGTGCAACGTGGACAGCGGAGGCAAGAAACTGGGCTCTCTCGGGGTGGTGGTGGTACCTCTGCCCCCTGTTCTCCTGCCGCATCCAATGGCTCACGGGAGACCCACTCACAATTCTGCAAAACTTCACCAAAGGATGAGAATCAGGATTTCAAGATCGACTCAGTGGTGCTACTGGGCCTGGGCTTTGTGGCCAAATTCTGGGATCCCACAGCCCAGGGGGGGTCCTTAAATGACCACCCAGGGAGCAGCAGGCAAAGAAGCAAAGGCCAATTTATTCCTGCAGTCATGACGGTGCTACGATTTAAGTGAGTTTAAGATCGGAGGCTGGAGTTTAAAATGTCGCTGGGGCAGTGTGTATCCACTCCAGGATGTAGTCCGAACTTTAAAGGCGCTATCCATCGCACCGGACCTATTCTGGGGGGATAGGGTTCAGCACCATGGCCAGCTCCTTTAAAGTTCAGACTAAAACCCGGAGCAGATACACCACCCCACCGAGACTGGAGCCACCAGCGCCCCACCGTTTAAAACGCAAAACTGCACACGCTCAGAGTATTTCTCTTTTTCTAAATCGGGGCTGGCAAAACAGATTTGTCGTTCTAACACTTTAGGAATGTAGAAGCAGTTTTAAAGTACGGAAGGTATTTGGAGGCAGGGAGGATGCTTTGTGCTTCACAACTGAAGTAATATACGTGGCCATCTAAAGTCCCCTCTGCCCTGCACGCGCACACACACACACACACACACACACATCAAATCCAAGTCTAAAATGACCTAGCTGCATCACTGAAAATATTTTCACTTTTTTTTTTTAATACAGTGGGGAAAGAAGCTGTATCGTTGGCTCTGATTTGAGAGCGTGACAATGACCGATTTGATGCAATTCCAGGTCGCCTACGAAGACAGAGAAGGGATCGCATTTCCCCTATGGAATCAACGTGTGAGCAAAATGGGAGGCCGAGGGAAGGGAGCCAAGTAAACCCAGGGTAACCAATTGCATAGCGAGGTCTCCGGCGGGCGGGCAGGCATCTTGACCCTGGTTAGCCACCAAGAGCGCAGTGCCTCGGCAGCTCGCACATGGCTGCCACTGTTACCGCTCGCTGAGCACCGAGCCAAGTGAAAACAGACCTGTCAGCTAACGGGAGCTGTGAAGTGGTTCCTACTGCGAGAGGCCCTGTCAGCAGAGGAGGCTCAGCTGACAGATCAGCTTGGCTAGCCAACTCTGGGGCTACGCGCACCTCGGCTGGTGCGCATGAGTGCGCCTGGGAGGAGCGTCAGCCTTGAACACGGCTGTCTCCTCTCTCTCACTCACGCACACGCCTTCCCTTCTTCACCCTCCCATGGGGGGGGGGCGGGGCGCCAACACTGAACGTTAAGTTATCCTTCGGGACCAAATCTCCCTCCTGCCTGACATCACCGGGTTATTTCAGTCTGTCAATGGAGAGTCTCTGTAGGCTGGGGAGACGGTGATGCAACCCAAGTCGAAGCCAGAACCTGTTCGAGGGGGAGTTGGAGGCAAAGATTTTGCAAGGGGGGCAGGAGCCAGGAGGCACATGTAGCTAAATGCAGGGGGCACGGGGGGGGGGGGGCTGCAGCAAGTGCCGTGTTCTCTCTTCCAGACTATTTATGTATTTATTCATTATATTTACATCCTGCCTTTTTTTCCTGCAAGAAACCCAAGGCGGCTTCCATATTCTGCCGCTGCCTCCTCCTCCTCCTCCTCCTCCTCCTCCTCCTCCTCCTCCTTTTATCCTCACAACAACCCTGTGAGGTAGGTCAGGCTGAGAGTCAGTGACTGGCCCAAAGTTACCCGGTGAGCTTCACGGCCAAGGTGGGGGGGGGCCGGGACTAGAACCCAAATCTCCCGAGTCCCAGTCCATCACTCTGACCAACACTGCCTCCTGCTGGAAAGACCCGATACATGGATGGGGAGCATTTTTCCTCTTTCCCTCCCGTCAGAGCCCTCGACAGACAGTCAGCCCGCCCGGCTGAAGAGTCCTCAGGGTTGTCTGGACAGGAGGCGCTCTGCCCGGTCCCTCCCTCCAGCATTTCAGAAGAAAGTGACTAACATCCTCACGCCAGCCGCGCCCACTCCTCCCGGTATACCCCTATGCTTGAGTTCAAGGAAACCTGCCCCCTTTCGTGTGGGTCCAAACGGGGCCTTGCTTGGGTGGAGTAGTCCTGTAACCTCTGCCCCGCCCCCACGGCCCAGCTGGTTCTAACCCAAATCACTGGAGCCCCGACAGGATCAAGGCAGTGCGGCTGCTGTACTGATCATGGCGGATCTCGCCAAGCCGTGACACTCTTCCCCGTTCCTCTTTGCACTCCAAATCCTCAGCTCCCTGCAGGGATTTAGCAATTACTACATTTTGAAGTCAGGTTGCTGCTTTCCGGCCCGTAGATAAGCTAAGAGGACTATGTCAAGGATTCTGCAGAGGGGTTTTTTGTGTGTGTGTGTGTGTGTGCATGTAACAGAACCACCGGGAGAAGCAGCCAGCAAATCTGAAACAGCTCATTAAAAACCTGGCTATTCAGGCGGGAATATGGGGTGGGTTAACATTGTTAAAAATGTTATGTTGTTTTAAATGTATTTTATCTTGTTTTTATCCTATGTACATCGCCCAGGGTGGCCGGTTGCTGGCCAGATGGGCGATAAATAAATGATAATAATAATAATAATAATAATAATAATAATAATAATGCGCTTGGTGGGGATCGCCGGCCCTCGACCACCACCCATCGGCCCACCCACCCCAATCCCGACATGTTCTTGACAGATTGCGCGGACAGGCAGAAGCACTTCCCTCAAAGGAGTTCACCCCGCTGTGCGTCAAGCCTGCTGCTGCAATGAATAATAATGACAGATTTAAAACGGGGATTTCTGCATAAAGATGAACTCGCCGGTTAATACCCCCGTGCACCTGAGCCTTAAACATACAGTCGCCACCCCCCTCCGTCTCTCTTCCCCACCACCCATGCCCCCTCCCGAGGGGAGAGATAAGGCAATGGCGTAATGTCTCAGCGCTACTGAGGGTGTGTGTGTGTGTGGGGGGTGGATAGAAGCGGTGGCGGCAGCATTGAGTGTGGCAGAGAGAAGGCAAAGGGCCATTGCTCAGTGTTAGAGCGTGCAGAAGATCCTGGGTTCATAAGAGCATAAGAAGAGCCCTGGTGCTGGATCAGACCCCGGGTCCATCTAGTCCCGCATTCTGTTCACACAGCGGCCGACCAGCTGCCCACGGGAAACCCACAAGCAGGACAGGCGTGCCACAGCACACACACCCCGCCTGTATTCCCCAGCAACTGGAGTACATGGGCACACTCCCTCTGATCCTGGAGGTAGCACAGAGCCATCAGGACTAATAATAGCCATGGCTAGCCTTCTCCTCCTCCTCCATGAATTTGTCCAGGCCCCTTTTACGGCCATCCAAATGGGTGGCCATCACGACATCTTGTGGAAGTGAACGTAAGAACCTAAGAAGAGCCAATGCCGGATCAGACCAAGGGTCCATGTAGTCCCGCATTCTGTTCACACAGCGGCCGACCAGCTGCCCACGGGAAACCCACAAGCAGGGCATGAGTGCAACAGCACCCTCCCACCCATGTTCCCCAGCAACTGGTGTACATAGGCAGGACTGCCTCTGATACCTGGCAGCTCCAGGTAGGGCTGGGAAAGACCCCTGTCGGAAACTCTGGTGAGCCAGGCAGTGTGCAAGCAGACAACACTGAGCACGGCAGACCTATGATCCGGCTCAGTACCTAGGGCAGCGGCAGCCCCTTCTGTTCTAGAGAGGGATGGACAAACCTCTCAAGCCCAGGTTGACTTTTTTCCCCGCTGCTAAATTCATTTCCTTTTCCTTTATTTATTTATTTATTATATTTATACCCCGCCTTTTTTCCTGCAAGGAACCCAAGGCAGCTTACATAATCCTCCTCCTCTCCATTTTATCCTCACAACAACCCTGTGAGGTAGGTTAGGCTGAGAGTCAGTGACTGGCCCAAAGTCACCCAGTGAGTTTCATGGCCGAGCAGCAGGGACTCGAACCCGGATCTCCCAGTTTCACCACTATGCCACACTGGCTCTCACTGGATTTCTACACTGGATTGTGAAATCCATTTATGTTTTAGTCAGCATGAAAGTCTCTATGTATTTCTGTGTGCATTTTCTGACATTTATTGTAGACATCCCCCCCAAAAAAATATGCATTTCTGTATGCGTGTTTTCCAATTGAAAAATTGCTTGCAAAGATGTGTACAATTGAGACCCAGTGTGGCGTAGTGCTTAGAGTGTTGCAGTGGGGCTCGGGAGATCCAGGTTCTAGTCCCCGTTCGGCCATGAAGCTCACTGGGTGACTTTGGGCCAGTCACTGACTCTTAGCCTAACCTACCTCACAGGGTTGTTGTGAGGATAAAATGGAGAGGAGGAGGAGGAGGATTATGTAAGCCGCCTTGGGTTCCTTGCAGGAAAGAAGGCAGGATATAAATAAATTAATAAGTTGCAAAAAAACAAAAACAAAAAACCAATCAGGGTGTGTTGCTCATTTCCCCAAATATATGTGTGGGGATTCTAGGCCTAAAAAGAAGTGGACCATAGAAGACTGAAATGTGACCATTTGCTTTGCAAGGCTTTTTGCCTTTAAATGAACTTTCTGTACTACTGTATCACAAAGTGCCCTAGCCGACATACAAAAATAGAATCCACCACATATTCAAACACTCAGTAAAACCGAGTAAGATACATGAAGAGCGGTTACTAAAAAGCCAAGTATAATTTCAGATAGCAGCCACAGTCTTTAAAACATAATTTACAAAATCAATATCCTAAGACTTCCTGAAGTGCCCGCCAGAAAGGAATGTCTTTGTGCTCGCTTTCTAAAATTCTCAGGCGGGTCAGATCTTCTTGGGGAGACAATTTAGGAATGTCCGGGGGCCACGCCTGAGGAGGCTCTGCAATCGAACTTTAAGGTGCCAGTGACCCTAAAGCAAGGCCTTGCCCACCAATTTTAAGTGGCAGGAGAGCTCGGACAAAGAGAGGAGATGCCAGGTCCTAGAAATTAGAACGGGGTGCACATAACACTAACTGCCTGAAAACCCCGGCCTCTGTGAAGCCCGCTTTAAGCTGCTGGCTTGCCCCTCACTCCCCCCCCCCGCCGCCACCTCGCTTACAACGCCAATGCATGCAAAGAACCCTTATTAAAAATGAACGGTGGCCACCGGTCCAGCTCTGTGGCCCTTTGGCCTTCCCAAGGGGCACATAGGCCAGAGCGGATGCTGTCGCCATGGCAACCCCCTCCTCCCCTCTCCGCTGCTCCGGCTTCGTCCCCTGCAGCAAATGCTCCAAATCCAAATAAATAAATAGAATCCCTCCAAGGCTAACTTTTGGGTGCGAGGACTTTCGGAGGGGTGGGTGGGAAACCCAATTCTTTTAGGTGCAGATGTGTTGCAGGCCCTTGCGTTCGGCCATCTCCGCGGAGAGGATGGAGCTGTTGTGCGTGGAGCGGGGCTTGGGATGACAAGATAAAGAAGGGGGTAAAGAAAGTACCTAATGGACGGGGGGGGGGGGGCGTCCCCTTCAACACGTCCCAGATGGAAATAGCAGCGCTCTCTTGGCTACTTTAATATCCGAAGAATCAGGGCCCAAGCTCCCCACCGCAGCACGCGCGGCTGAGGGAGCTTTCCCAGCAGCCTGTCCGAAACTAGATCTGCCTGCAAAGAGGGCACGGTTGCTTTCGGTTAAATATATCCTGGGGTGGCGGCAACCGGGTGGGGAAGCAGAGCCGATCCTTCCTGCATTCGGTTACACACAGTTCAGAATAAACCACACCAGCACCAGCGGCGTGTGAAACAGTGAGGCGCGCGCGGCACGGCTGCCTTAACGCGCGTGTGCACGCACTGACGCACGCTCGAGGAAAGACCCCCGGCAGTAGTGTTAAGGGGGCTTGGCTCCATTCAGGCGGATGAATGTTTAGGCCCGTGTTCTCCAACCTGGGGTCCCCAGATGTTTTTGGCCTACAACTCCCGGCATGCCCCAGCCAGCTATGCTGGCTGGGGCATGCCGGGAGTTGTAGGCCAAAAACATCTGGGGACCCCAGGTTGGAGAACACTGGTTTAGGCATATTTCAGTGCGCCACTGTTGTGGGTAGCGTGCCCCTCCAACGTCCAGGCTGGACGTCTAGAGAGCCCGGAGAGAGACCCTGAACAAGGCCTGACAATTCCGTAGCCATTTGTGATAATCAAACTGTATCAAGGCATCCCGCCCCCCCCAAAAGCCACAACAAGGGACACGGATTATTAGCGGCGGATGCCACAAAATCAGGACCATCCCTGGTAAATACGGGCCTGTTGCTGGAACGGATGGGGGGGGGGCTGATCCTGCCACATACGCCTCCTCCCCTCCCAGTCGGCGCAGCTGCATCTCTCTCCGTGACCCCGCGCGGTGGATGTTCTCGTGCTCCCATCTCTCTCCGCCTCACCAAGAGACCTCCCGTGGAGAGTAATGCGGGAGGAGGAAGGGTGACCTTGGCGTCAAAAGGCCAAGAAGAAACAAAAGAGGCAAGGGGATGAAAGGAGCCAGAGAAGATCAGCAACAAAATATCTCAGAGCTATTTGCCGTCGAAGCCACTGCATCAGCGCTAGCTGGGAACATGTTCACTCCCTCACCCTACACATGTATAGCTTTACTCTCTGCCCCGTGTAATCTCTTCACCCCAGCACCGACCCCGAACATTTTGCTGCCTGAGGGAAAGGACAAGACGGCACCCCACCCCACCCCGCCCACATCCAGAAACCTTCTGGACTGGCAACCAAATCTTACTTGGATGCTGGGAACAAGACAGCGTCCTCTACCGCAGGGGTGGGGCAGAAGGCAGATTTTCAGATGTTTTGGACTTCAACTCCCAGAAGCCCCTGCCAGCACTGCCGATGGTCAGGAATGCTGGGAGTTGAAATCGAAAACATCTGGAGATTGACTTTCTGCTCCCCCCCCACTCTCCCGCACCTCAGGGCAGCAGGCTAGTTTAGGGGGCACACGTCTGTCTGTGTGGCCGGGCGGTGCGAGGTACCAAAAAGATCCAGGGCTCAGGCCCACAGGACAAATGAAATGCACGAGTTTGCATATGCTAGTTTACATATGCTCTAAAGTCTGTAAAGGACCCTGTCTCCTAAGGACACCCCAATTTGTAAAAAGGGGTATACGGACAGGGGAGAGGAGGGCCTTTGATTTCAGGGGGAAAAAAACCTTAGGCAGAACGATTCAAGGGGGGTGGCAGCAGGAGGGGAAGCACATGTGGGGGGAAAGCCAGCTCATCCAGGGGGCTGAGATGCAACAGAGATCCTCAGGGCCCCCTGTGCCTTTCTTTCAGCAAGTGCCCATGGACAGCAGCAGGGTGGTGGGGCAGAGGGCCTCCCAGAGATTCGGGGCTCCAAATGAAAGATCCGGGGCTCCTGCCCTAGTGGGCCGCCTCCTAACCCCGCCTCTGCCGTGTGGCACACACAGCCTTGTCCTAGCAACACCCCGCTGCCGTTCCGTGCTCCCCCCAGTGGTCCTTGCTTGGCGGAGGCAGCCACCTCGCTCTGCCAAAGGGTAGGGCCAGCCCTGCTTCACACCCACCTCCTCCAGATCACTTGCCTCGCTGGGGGAGAGAGAAAGAGGCACCCCCTCCCCTCCGCCCTGCTCCTTTCTAACCTCCCCCACCAGCCTTGGGCGCAGCTGATTATGGGCTGCAGCCGAGATCCCTGCCGGCCCCGTCACCATTCCCCCGCCCACGGGCAGCCTTGGGCCCCCTCGCTTGGAAACACACCGTGTGCCAGCAGAAGAGGCGGCTGCAGGAAGTCCCTAGCCAGCGGAGCGGGGCTCTTTCCTGCGGCAGGCAGGAATGAGGGAGGCTCGTTGCCTAATATCCAGTTCGGAAGCTTGCCAAAACCTACCCAGCTTGTCGATTGATTTTTCACACACACACACACACACACACACACACCAGAATCTTACACTTGAAATGGCTCGAATGTGCCTAAGTTATTTATATACATCCAGCCCAATTCATGCGCACAGCATTACAAAGCAGCGAGAAGAAAAATAAGGCTCCTGCCCCCGAGGAGCTTCCACTGTCCGAATTTCGACTGGAGGGAGGCAGCAAAGGGAGAGGAGGGAGAAGATGGAGGGAGGATAAGAACCTAAGAAGAGCCCTACCGGATCAGGCCAAACGCCTTTCTAGTCCTGCATTCCGTTCACACCGTGGCCAAACAGGAAGATGCCTCCGGGATGCGCACAAGCGGGACACGAGGGCAAGCGCGCCCTCCCGCTCATATTCCCCAGCAACTGATTTCGGAGCAGGCATGCTGCCTCCGACGCTGGAGGGGAATACATAGCCATCATGACTAGCAGACCCTGGGCAGAATCCAGTGGGGCGTTGATCCTCCTTCCGATTCTCTTGCGCCCGCAGATTCTGTTGCGGAGGTGGCGGGTCCCGCCGATTCCACTGCGCAAGCAAGCGGCACCCACTGCTTGCGCAAGAGCGATTTAATGCTTCCCAGGGGAAGTCCTGGATTGGGACGGATCAGCAGAGCAAGCTCTGGCGACCTACCTGCCCATTCGAGAAACAAAGAGTTTCCCCCTTGTTTCCCGTTGCCCCCAGAAGTGCGAAATCCTCGTCCCGCAAGCAGCGGGTGCCGCTTGCAGAGGGGAATTGGCAAGGCGCAAGAGAATCAGTGAGGGCATAAGTGCCCCACCGGATTAGGAAGCTGCCTTATACCGAGTCATTGCTCCATCTAGCCCAGTGTTGTCAACACTGACTGGCAGCCCTACGTGGAGAGGCCAGGGATCGAACCTGGGACCTTCTGCATGCAAAGCAGCGGCTCTCTGCCACACTGAGCTCTGGTCCCTCCCTGCCGGCACCTGGCATCCCAAGGCGGTCACCCCTCCAAGTACTAACCAGGCCCGGCCCTGCTGAATTCCGCCCCTTGATAGCCTGATAGCCTCCTCCCCCATGAATTTGTCTAATCCCCCTTCAATGCCACCCAAGTTGGCGGCCATCACTACATCTTGCAGTAGCCAATTCCCTAATTTATATAACTACATGCCGTGCGAAGAAGTAGTCCTTCCTTTCATCTGTTCTGAATCTCCCGCCTTGCCTTCCAGCTTCATTTTGCCTGCGTTCCCCAAACTTATCTCTGCAGCCACGAAGACTAGCGAGTTGTCATTAAAGAAAGAAGCAGAAATTCTAAGAAATCCAGATTCTACGCCAGGTACAGCGGTGCGCGCGCGTGGGATACGCGTAGCCCCTGCGCACCGTCGCTTCCGTAACTGGTAAGAAGAAACGACAAAGCGGCTCAAGGGGTCTCTTACACAGAAGAAAAGCGCCCACCAGGGTTAAAGTGCATGCAAAGCTGTGTGTGTGTGTGTGTGTGTATTTACCGGTATGAGCCAAGGTCATCGCCGCTGCCGGTTGAAGAACTCTGTGTAGCTCAAAAGCTTGCAGACAGAAGAAGCTGATGCAATAGATCGGGCCCGTTGGAGAGAAGGCCCTTCACATTATGCCTGGGAAAGGTGGTGTCTGAATGTCTGGCTGGCATTGCCAATGTTTGAGCTGTTTTCTCTGTGGGGTAAGGAACGGTCATCCAGCCCTGCTTCTCCTTCAGACAGGATTCTGAGGGGTTGTGGGAGACAATGAGAAGCCAGAGCCAAGCAGAGGGCGAGACAGGGGGGTGAAGAATCGGGGAAATCCGGAAGCAAAGTACTGTAGTTGGTGCAGCTTGCGTCGTGCCTGTGCCTGCCGATGCTGCATGTTTGTGGCTGAGTCAAAAGAAGGCGGGCGGCAGGGGTGGGTCTAGGAACATGTGCGGAAGGAGAGAGTGATGGGTGAGCATCCTTTTAAAAATGCAACAGAGAGGTAAATCGGCTGCCATAGCTGGGCGCGATAAGCAGCGCTTCGTGTTTGCGCCGGTGCGCTCACGCTCACACACACACACACCCGCAGCCCAGGTTACCTCGACGCAGATGGGTGTGTGTGGGCGTGAGCGTGTGTACTGAATATCCATCCCTCCGTTATCTCACTCCAAATGCTGCATCCCTTCCCTGGGCTGCCATTGGCTGGCGATGATGTAATTGCTTCAAGCCCCGGGTGCGCTGCCATTGGTGCGAAGAGAGGCAGAGAGATGCTGCTGTCAGCTGGAAAGACACACACACACACACACCCGTCATTCATGCAGAGTTGGAAAGGGAGGGAGGGAAGGAGGGAGGGAAACAAGACACGCGTGCAAGGCGGGAGCCTCGGCCGGAGAAACAGGTGAATGCCAGAAGGGGGCGAGGCTGGGGGGCGAATTGAAGCTCTAAAAGGCCGGGACGGGACACCAGGGAAAGTGCCTGTGGTGTGTGTGTGTGTGTGTGTGTGTGTGTGTGTGTGTGTGTGTACACAGCCACACAGCCATATAAATACAAAATTAACCCCTGCCACACCTGTGTTAACCCTTGCATTGCTAGGGTAGAGGGCTGCAGTGCCCTGTTCAGCTCCAAAACCTTGTTCGAGACAGGAGATTTTTAAGTAACAAGGCACTTGAGGACACTTCATGCTTCACAGAGATATAAATGAGGATGCAGAGGAAAGCCACTCTAGCGATTAAGAGCTGTGATTGGGCACTAGCAGATACAGAGTTCACTTCTCTGTTCAGCCACAAAATATACTTGCCACTGGGCAAGACAGCATCCCAGGATCAGCTTCTAGGCACCATTAAAGAGCAGCAAATGCTCAATTATTTAATTTTTATTTTTTATTTTTTAATTTGCTTGGGGACTGACTGTAATTTGGACTCTCATGCCCCAACATGCCTAGGGCCCTGTGAAACTACCTTTCTGCATGCTACCAGAGTGGGCGCTGCGAGGATGAGAAAGATGGGGTGTCCCTCTGAGCCCCTCGGAATAGGGTGGGAAAGAGGAGGCGACTCACCCAGCCGCAGAATGTCAGGGCGGGGTGGTTTGGTTTGGTTTTTTGCACATTTTCTATTTTAGCAAACACGGGATATTCTCAACGCTCTCAGGAGAGGAAAGGCTAGGAACATAAGGAGAACGCTGCCGGATCAGACCCAAGGTCCGTCTGGTCCAGTGTGACATTTTCCCCACAGTGACCGGCCAGTTGCCAGGAAGCCCAGAAGCAAGGCACGAAGACAAACATCCCTAAAACAGATATTCGGAGCTAGACTGCCTCTACACCTGGAGGCTCCATTTGGCTACTATGGCTAGTAGCCATACTGACAGATCTGTCCTCCACCAAAAAAATCGGACAGCAGACGTGAAGTGAACCGTGGGTCACCAGCACCAGGCCCTCCACTGAACTGTGGACCGTTGGTTGAGTAATTTAGGATCGCTGAGGCAGGCACCCTCTCCTCTGCTATTATTTATTTATTATATACCCCTCCTTTCTCCTGCAAGGAACCCAAGGCGGTTTACATAATCCTCCTCCTCCTCCCCTCCATCTTATCCTCACGACAACCCTGTGAGGTAAGTTAGGCTGAGAGTCAGTGACTGGCCCAAAGTCACCCAGTGAGTTTCATGGCCGAGCAGCAGGGACTCGAACCCGGATCTCCCGAGTCCCAGTCCGACACTCTCACCACTACGCCACACTGGCTCTCTGCAAGGCTCTATGATGATCTCAACAGAAGGATGTTGCTTGAGAGAGTTGGTGCACCCCACTGCTTCGGACAAGGCCTTCGTCCAAAACGAACTTTCACGATAAAATAAACCCAAGCAAATTCTACGCGGGGTCTCCCTCACAAGCAGCTCCCTGCTTCCATCTCCTGCTCCTTTTAAGGATGCAAAGAGAGCTCTGCTGCACTGTACAAATAATGATAATAATAATAATAATAATAATAATAATAATAATAATAGTCTCCATGGACAGCCAGTCAGGTGCTCCAGGTAACACTGCGTGAGGGCAATTGCCCCCTCCCCTGCTCACCGTTTGCTCCACCCCAAGTCCCCAACAACTGCCATTCAGAGGTAGACTGCTTTAGAACATGGAGGGTCTACTTACAACCATCCCTAAAAATTTCGGCCACGGATAGGCCAGCCCTCCTCCGTGACTTTCTCAGCATGACACGGGCAAATTTTAAAGTCAGCTTTCGGAGGGGAAAGCACGTGAGCACCACAGAGTTGTGGGCCCGTCCCGTCCTGCTATCCATCCTTCGCCAAGCTGGTGCCCTCCAGGTGTGTTGGACTACAACTCCCATCATCCCCCAGCCAGCGGCCCCCCCCCATCGCTAAGGTGATTGCCACGGTCTGCACTTTCTGCTTTTCAGTCCCCTCTGACAGCGCAGTTGACTTCTCTCTCCGCCCAGCAGCACAGTGTACACAGATCTGCCCATTTGAGGCGAACACTTCAAGCACCCGAAGAAGTGCAGAGTTTGTCCGTGACAGCTGATGCCAGAATACGTTTGTTAGTCTTTAAGGTGCCGCACCAGACTCTTTGTGAGCTGGGTAAAGTCCAGCTAATCCAGAAAGCCCCGATTAGAAAGAGCCCCAAGAACAGAGAAGACGGTAGGAAAAGAGTCGCAGCACGCACGCACGCACGCACACAAACCCCAATGCAGTAAGCACAAAGGAAAGTGCAACACGGACAAGACCCTCCTCCGAACCGGGGGGCACGCTGGGGTGCGTCTGGCAGCGGACGCAGGGCGCATACGTCATCCGCCGCGCTGGGATGTAGATCAGCGCGATGGGAATAAGCAGGAGCGGGGCCGCTGCTTTCGGGTCCCTGTGTTACCGATGACATCATGCTCAAGAAATCAATATTCCCTTCTAGACGGGGGCGGGGAACCTGCAACATTTAAAATACATTTGGAGGATGCTTTTTTTGTTTGTTTGGGTTTTTTTGGCAAGGAGGAAACCTGAACAAAACCCAATGCCATTTTCCTGGCTGGGGTGTTGTGTGTGTGCAAAAGGGGTCAGGAACCATTTAAAAAAAAAGAGAGAGAGAGAGAGGTCTGAATCTTACACAGGTATATACTCCCTTCCCCCAGGGATGGGCATGTTTCTCCCAGGCCTTCTCCTACCGGCTTTCTCCATCCTCACTGCATGATCCAAACACTCTTCCTTCCGCTGCACGCCCCGGCAAAGCACTCGGGGTACATCCAAAGCTGGGCAGGGAAGGGGGACATTTCCAAGGGTCGTCCCCACCCCACCCCACCCACAAAGTCCTTGCACACCGGCAGCATCTGCAAAGGAAAGTAACGGTGGGTGTGGGGCACCCCCTCCCGGTTACCCCCGTCCTGCCTCAGAGAGCAAAGAGACCTTTTCAGCCCCACATACAGCACTCGTCCCCCGGGCGGGGAGGGGTGGGGGGGCTCGGTTGGGCGCCGCAGTGGGCCCACTCTGCCAGCTGCGAGGGGGGGGGGATTCACAAGCAGACAGACCCTCCAACAGGTACTAGGCACTGTAGCCCAGAGGGGGAAAGCCAGGCGTTGGGGGGTGGGGTGGAGAAGGACCCAAAAAAGATTGGAATCCCCTTCAAACTGAACTGGGATGGAAAGCATGCAGGAGGTTCTAATTTCTGCAGCATATACAGCACGAGGAGAGCTCTAGGGGGGTTCATTCTGACCTACTTTTCCTCACCTTGCGGCAAGAGCCCGCCCGCCCCCCCTTTCTCCGGCAGGTGCATCATCCCCCACATGTTCTCAGTTTCGCTTCAGCCGTGAGCAGGGCCTTTGCCACCCCCGTGCAGCTGGAAGCCACCGAGAGACTTGGGGACACGATGTCGCGGCCCCTCTGCCCCCAAAGCCACGAGGGGGCTGGACCCCCCTTCCCAAGCGGCGGCTCACTGATCCTAACCAAGGCAGAATTCCCAGCCAGCCTCGCCGCCAACAGAACAGGGGCTGTCTCGGAGTCGGAATGAATGGGGAAAGAGCGCGGGGTAGCACAGCAGCAAAGTTTGGACACGCAGACAAGGGTCCCCTCCCGGAGAATATTCGCAAAGATGCTCAGGAATGGAGAGATCAAAGACGGCTGCTCCCCCCTCCCCCCAATAAATGTATTTCCCATAGAAAGATACTTATGAAGGGGGGGAGGCTGCAAACATTACGCCTAGGTAAAGAGGGTCCCCAATCCCCTGGACTTGAGAGGTCAGAAGGATCCCGCCCCAGAAGCCCACAAAGAGGGGAATCTGTGGGGAAAGGGGTCCCCCTATTCCCTCCTCCCCATAAAAGAGTTTCTGGAAGTGGTTATTCATCCGTCATGCCCACCACCTGCGCCTAGAAACGAATGAATGGGAAACGGGGAACCCCATTTGGGCGTGCCCCCAAAACGGAGAACTCCTGAAACGAGAGGGGGGATCCCCGTCTGCACCCCAAAAGCCTGAATCTCAGAATAGCTTGCGGTGTGTGTGTGGGGGGGGGGTTATTACCCCATAGATACTGGGAGCCAGGTGTTGTCAGACACCCCCTCCATTCTGCCACACACACAAAAGACTGAAGTGCCCCCACCTGCAGGGGGGACCCTAAAAGCGTTCCGGCTGCACCCCTGAAATCACAGGCACCCCAGATCTGTGTGGGGGGGACCCCCTGTCTTCTACAGTCCCACAGACTGGACTTGGGTAGAGGGGAGACACCTCCCCGCTTGTCTGCACCCCCCGAATGCAGGGATCCCCCTGTGCACCCCAAAAGGAGAAGGCAGAGGGGGGGACCCCATCGCACTCACCCACCCTGATGATGGGGGGAGAGGTGTGCATGGGTGTGTGTGTGTCCCCAGACCCCCCCCCCCCACCTCACCTGCACTTGCATGAAGGAGCCGCGGTAGAAGCAGCAGGCGGCCGCCGACAGGGCGCTCCAGAGGCTGCAGCGGTCCGTCATGGCTCCGCCGCTCCGCCCGCCTCGGGCGTCCCGGTTCCGGCCCCAGCCGCGGCGCGCACCGGGCTCAAGCGCCTGCCTGCCTCCGCCGCCGCCCGCGCCGCCGCCGCCGCCGGGCTTTAACTTGCAAGCCGGGCTCTCCGATTACCTCATCCCTGGTCGGGGGCGGGGCGGGGCGGGGGCGGAGCGTGTCTCAGGCGGGCGGGGGGAGACGGAGGATGGAGGCGGCCCAGCCACGCACGCCCCCAACGCTGCCCTCGTGGCCAGCAGGGGCGCGGGCGCGGCGGGGGCGAGCCACAGCGGAGGAGGAGGAGGAGGAGGAGGAAGAAGGCCCCGGGGGAGGCTTTGTCTGGTGCCTTCCCTTCTTTTACTGATCATCGCCCCAGCCTCCCCCAATCCAGCTCAAAATGCCCCGCTCCCCATCTCTGCATCCATGAGGTACCCCCAATGCTTCCCCCTCTCTGTCTAGGTCACCTCGCCCCATAACTTAGGGGGTGCACAAGGGCAGGGCCAGCCCAAGAAGTGGTGCTCACCGCCCCTCCAAGTCAAGCTTGCCTTGGTCCCCGAGGCCAGCCAAGTCCCCCCCCCCCCCAGCAACCAAGGCAGAAAAAGTTTACGGTGTCCCCACCCGTCCTGGGCAGCGCAAAATGAATAATAATAATAATAATAGCTTTCTCCACATTATTATTATTATTATTATTATTCCCCGCCTTTTTTCTTGCAAGGAACCCAAGGCGGCTTACATAATCCTCCTCCTCTCCATTTTATCCTCACAACAACCCTGTGAGGTAGGTGAGGCTGAGAGTCAGTGACTGGCCCAAAGTCACCCAGTGAGTTTCATGGCTGAGCGGGGACTAGAACCCAAATCTCCCGAGTCCCAGCTGAACACTCTCACCACTATGCCACACTACGCCAAAATGGCAGCAATCATCCATTCAGCCCCTACCGCCGCTTGCTGCCTTTTTGTGACACCCCATATCAGCTGCCCAAAGCGGCCGCCACACTGCCTAGCGGTAGGGTCGGCCCTGGGCAGGGGTGTGTGCGTGTGTGTGTGTGTGTGCCTGCCTGCGTGTCACCCAATTCACTCTCCTGGCAAAAGATTCAGAGCTGAGGAAAGGGGGGGGTGCTTCTTCATGCAATGCAGAATTTACCTACGGATCATCTGCCCAGGATGGGGCAGTGCAGGGCCGGCCCTACCTTTAGGCAGAGTGAGACGGTCAGCTCAGGCGGCAGATGCTGGGAGACGGCAGCCAGGTGTTGGAGGAGAGATCTGTGGGCCACGTGGTCTGCCTTGTGCCCCCTAAGCTAGCCTGCTGCCTTCAGGTGCAGGATGCTGTCCCATTGCCAGTGTCAAAGAAAGATTCAACTGCCAGCCCAGTTGGCTTTTGTACATGGCATGGGAGTGGGTGCCATCTTGTCCTTCGCCTCAGGCAGCAAAATAATGTGGGTCGGCGCTGCTACCCAGAGATGCCAAGGACCAAACCTGGGACCTTCTGCATGCAAGGCTGGTGCTCTATTGACGAGTTATTGTCCTTTGCTTCAAAATAACATAAGATTCCAGTCTTCATGGTTCTGAATCTTGCCATTCGCCTCAGGCAGCAACATGTCTTGGGACAGCCCTGCTACCCAGAGATGCTGAGGACTGAACCTGGGACCTTCTGCATGCAAGGCTGGCGCTCTATCAATGAGTTACTGTTCTTTGCTTCAAAATAACGTAAGATATCCTCATAGTTCTGAATCTTGTCATTCGCCTCATGCAGCAAAATGTCTTGGGACAGCCCTGACGTGGTGGAAACCGCCCCCTCCACTTATCAATGCTTTTGAAAGCGAATGGGGCAAACCAACAGAGATGGAGGAGAGGTCTGTCGAAGGCTAGTTAAGCCGACAATAGCCAAAATAGAGCCTCCACCTTCAGCAGCAGCATACCTCTGAATCCTGGTCACTAGCAGGCAGGTCAACAGTGGGTTAGCCACTGTGTGGGAACAAGATGCTCAGGTAGATGGAGCTGCCATGGTCTGATCCAGCAGGGTGCTTCTTACGTTTACCAACCACGGCTGCGGCGGCTAGAGGCAATTCAAGTTGTAGCCCAACACATCTGGAGACCACCAGCTTGGGGAAAGTTCTGTCCGTGCAGTCATCCGGGTCGCGGTGTTTGCAGGAAGCGCCAAAGGAGTACCATCCTCTTGCAACCACCTTAGGGCCCTTCTGTGTCACAGAGGACACCGAAGGGCGACCCTTGGATGGTGTGTGTAAACCACGGGCGGGCAGAAGGTAGATTGGGATCTACTGGTAGATCTCCGGCTGATTTGCAATCAATCAGCCAGGATTCCCAACTCCCAAGGGCTTTTGCGACAGTGAAAACATAAGGCCTTCGTTTCCTCCCAAATCAGGCTGCTAAAAATCAAGAACGCTCAAAAGCAAACAGGATTAGATTTGTGTGTGAAAGGATTTGTGCACATGAGCTCCAGTTCTCGGCCTGAAAACAAATTCCTGGGCTGAGCGTGGGATCAGAGGCACCCTTGTTCCTTAATGCCGGGTCCCCCTCCCAGAGCCACTCCTGGCTCCAGTTGGGGGTAGATGCACAAAGTGGATCCCACAAGCCTAAAAATCTGCCCACCCCAAAAGATGCACACTTTTGTGCCCTAGTGTATCCGTCCCCCCCCCATGTTGTAATAGACTTTTTGGGGCAGGGGGAGATACCTCTCAAATGTCGTGATGCAGCTGCTTGGGGCAACCTAGTTGCCGACATTAATCTGTGGGACTCACTGCCACAAGATACTGTAATGTCCACCACTAGCTTTTATTATTATTTTAGGCTCTCCCGCTGAACTATGGCATGTTCATTGAGAAATTTAGGATTCCTGAGGCACCCTCACCTCTGGTAACCCAACCTCTACAACTATTTATTATATTATATTATATTATATTACAGTATATTATATTATATTATATTATATTTATATGCCACCTTTTTTCCTGCAAGGGACCCAAGGCGGCTTACATAATCCTCCTCCTCCTCCTCCTCCTCCTCCTCCTCCTCCTCCTCCTCCTCCTCCTCCTCCTCCTCCTCTCCATTTTATCATCACAACAACCCTGTGAGGTAGGTTAGGCTGAGAGCAAGTGACTGGCCCAAAGTCACCCAGGGCCAGGGAGCTTCATGGCTGAACAGGGACTAGAATCCAGATCTCCTGAGTCCCAGTCCAGCACTCTAACCACTAGACCATAGTGGCTCTCATTGGCTTTATAGGGGGGAGCAGAAAAATTCATGGAGAAGGAGATCTACCAGGGTCTGTCGGCCATGATAACTCAATACAGCCTCACCCAACGTAGTACTGTCCAGATGTGTTAGACCGCAGTTCATGGGATTGCGGTCCAATACATCTGGAGGGCATCAGGTGGACGAAGTCTGGCTCAATAGGAACTCCAGAATCAGTAGCAGTCTATCTGTGAATATCAGTTGTTGAGGAGTGACAGTGTGGATGCCTTATTTATGTACTGAAAATATTTCTAGGCCACCTTTGAGGGCAGCCCAAAACCCTGCCAAGGCGGTTCTGATGCCGTCATGCCCTGCTTGTGGTCTTCCTGGATGCATTTGGTTGCCCACTGTTGGAGGCAAGATGCTGGGTCAGATTGACCTTGTTTTCTCCTTGTGTTTGGCCCAATAAGTGGGGAGAGGGAGGTGAACAGGAGAGCTCAGCGCCTCAAACTTGTTTTCAGGGCCAAGGCTTTGGCTGTGGGGGAGCATTTCCACCCAAGGCTTGCTGTGTCTTTTTGTGCCATGCATGACAAAAGGTTGGTTTAAAGATCCAAAGCGCAAGAGATGCATATTAAAACTGAATGATCCAGCGTAGGTTGCTCATTTGCATCTTTGAAGAAGAAGAGACAGTGGAAGCTTCAAATGCATAAAGATGCTCAAGCCTGCCTGAGACAGGTGATATAATAATAGAGGGGCTCAGAGCATGCACAGAGTGCCTTTCTACCACCACTGGGGCTTAACTTTATGGCACGGCTCCAGATGCAACATGCCAGGTCTCAGCTCTTCCCATAGAGATGAAGAGTAGGGATACTCTGAGCATGTGCAAAGTGCTTTCCCCTGCCCACAGCCTGCTTTCGCACATCAAGAAAGAGAGGTAAGTTCATCCCACGTCCTAGAAATGTAGCTTACAGGCTTGTGAAACAAACCCCCCCTCTCTGAATCATCTTAAAGACATTTACTAGGTAGTACATTATAATAAACACAGTTGGACTGGCTGGGGGATTCTGGGAGTTGTAGTCCAACACATCTAGAGGGCACCAGGTTGGGGAAGGCTGGGCTACAGCATGTTCTATCCCATCATTATGTTTGTTTGATTGCTTGCTTAAAAGATTTGTACCTTGTCATTCCACTACCAAGCCAGTCTGCAAATAAAAGCAAAATGAAAACCGTACCCGTAAAATACAAACCAAACCATCTAAAAATCAATACACACACACACACAATTCATAGCAATAATCACATCGTCAGTTACTTAAAGCTCAGTAAAACGAAACGTGTTTTGTTCTTGTTCAACCTGGCTGGCACTTAAAAAAGAGAGCAGATCAGGCGGCAAATCAATATTTCTGCCAATCAGGGAGCCACCACCAAAAAGGCCCTATTCCCAGTTGGCGCTCGCCCAACCTCTGAAGGCAGAGGGGTAGGGAGGGGCTTTTATTGGGCACCAATCCTGACAGCCCTTCACACACCCTGGGTGCCAGGGTGCAAAGATCCTCCAACGGTACCTATCCAAAAAGATCTCAAATAATGGCTGGGAAATCATACCCCTTGAGGCGTTCTGCAGATGCTCAGAGGCACTGTCCTTTTTCCTTCACATGTTACTTAGGTGAGTTTTGGCAATGAAAAAAAAAGCAGCTCCCCACCCACAAGCTAAGCCCCCACCCCCATGGTATTTATTCCTGCATGCCTTCACTTAAACTCTCGCCCCATTCACAAGACTGTTCCTAATAATCATGGTGTGTTTTATTACTGTTATTCTTAGAGTATCAAAAAAACCACTATTTAATATACCCATTCATTTGGAACAAGTCAAAACTAGAGAAACTTAGGATGTTTTACTCCTAAGAAACTTGGAACTGCCGCCCCCTATCTTATCTGGACTGTTGATCCTTCAACGCCAACTTCAGTGGACCGGTCATGTTGTTCGAATGCCTGACTGCCGTCTCCCAAAGCAGTTACTTTATTCCCAACTCAAGGATGGAAAGCGGAATATCGGTGGTCAATATAAGAGGTTTAAAGATGTTCTTAAGGCTAATCTAAAAAAATGCAATATAAACATCGAAAACTGGGAAGCTCTGGCCCATGAACGATCTAAATGGAGGTTGGCCTTTCACAAAGGATCCATGGACTTTGAAGAAGCCCGAGTGCAAGGCGAAAGGGAGAAACGTGCTAAGCGAAAAGCACGTCAAACGAATCCTTTACAGGACCATCTTCCATCTGGTAACCTGTGTCCTCACTGTGGGAAGCTGTGTGGATCTAGAATTGGCCTCCACAGTCACTTACGGACCCATCGCTAGAGTCTACACAATTTTTCTTTAGAATTTCCTCCTTTTAAAATCTCCTTTTTGTAAATTTTTATCCTGGAAGACAATCTTACTCGGTCAGGAGTGATCGCATGATGATGATGATGATGATGATGATGATGATGATGATGATGGTTGGACACAAGGCAAAGAGAAAGAGGGGCAGCCTTCCCTTCCCCTCCCCCTGCTTCGCTTAACTATGAGGCTTGTCCTGGGCCAACCCCACCTAACCTGCCAGCCTCATACGGGGCACCGATCTTCTAGTAAGCCCATCACTGCTAACCCTTTGGCAGCGGACGCAAAAACTTCTGTGGCTCCAAGCTGGACGGCGAATGCAATCTTAAAATTCCCTGCATAATGCCAGGCATTACACTTAATGCAGGGTTTATCCTAGGTTTGCCCTTGAGTGCTTTGTGTTGTTATGCTGCATAATACATCATGCACAGCCGTCGGGTGTACTTTTTTAGTTTTCCAGTCTCATGCACGAACTGCCCCCGCTCTCTCGGCCTCTGGTTCTGTAGGGGGTCTTCCAATAAAATTGGTTAAAGGCACTGCATGGAGTGTAGGTGCCCAGGTGCGTCAGGGGCCTTTCCTCTAACTCAGGGGATGGCGAACGCTTTTCAGCCCAAGGGCCGAATTCAGTTTCGAAGATGCTCTCGGGCACTGTTGCAGTGGTGTGCAGGGCCAAAGGGAAAACAGGAGGGGCCAAAATTCCAAAAAGAGCAAACAATTCCCAGCATATTAAAGCTTTTTCTGACAGTAACTAAGGGACAAGCCCATAACTCTGTCCCTCCGCTTAGCAGTTTCACCTGGCTTCAAACTGTATGACCACAAACCTATTTGCTGGTTAGGGAAGTCTGCCCCTTAGCGGCTGAAGATGTTACTATGCAGACTTCAACCACACAGGCACATTTGAATTAATTTAAATTAATTAATGCATTAAAAACAACAACCCTGGGGAGCACACCCTTAGGGTCCCCTTAGTATGCATGCCAAGTTTCAGGTGTCCAGATTTCACGGTCGTGGTGCTATAGCACTGACAGACAGACAGACGGACAGGCAGACATCCTCTTTTATCATTATAGATGCGTCAGTATATGTCTCTTGGTTTTATGCTGTATGGAATTGTATTGTGATTTTGTCGTATTTTTTTTAATTGTGTTGAAATTGAACTGTACGTTACCTAAAACATTCTGTTTCATGAGGTGCTGAATAAATAAAATAAATAAATTGTGGTATCCGTGACGACTGCTTGTCATAGGCAGCTTTTTTTAAAAAACAACAACAACAACCTAAAATTAGGGAATGAATGCACGATAAATGCAGATTCTCGTGGAGCAGGGCCGGTGCTACCGCTAGGCAAACTAGGCGGTTGCCTAGGGCGCGCGGCTGAAGAGGGCGCAGAAACGCTGCGCTCCTCTTCGCTGCCACCGCACCGCCCCCGCCAGACCTCCGCCTCCCCGCCCGCCCACCCACTGCCGCCGCGCCTCCCGCCCACCGTCCGCCGCCGCCGCGCCTCCCCCCCGCTGCCACCGCCGCGGCCCTGTTGCCCTGGTTTCCCCGGCAAAAAACAGAGCGCGGGGGTCCCGTCGCGTCACTTCCTCCTTGGAGGCGGAGGCGGCGGCAGCCAGGGCGGGGGGGGGAAGGTAGGTTGGTGGTGGCGGCATGGGGGTGTGTGGCAGAACAGGGCTGCTTTGCTCCGGAGCCCCCCCCACGGCACGAGAGGGGGGGGCGCTAAATATCATTTCGCCTAGGGCGCCAAACTGCCCTGCACCGGTCCTGTTGTGGAGCCCGCCAAAATGACCGAGTGGGTGTACTTGAATTTTAACTCCAGAATTGCCACAGCTCTCCAAGCACAGTGGTTGGAGCGACCAAAGAAACCATAACTGACTCATGGCCCAACCCTATGCAAGTTTAGGCAGGAAAAAAAGGCCTACAACTCCTGGCATGCCCCAGCCAGCTGGGAGTTGTAGGCCGTTTTTCTGTCTAAACATGCATAGGATTGCACCTTAACGGGCTGTTTGCGGCCTCACCGCAAAGCTCATGTGCACTTAGACATGCACGGCTTAGTATCTGAGACAGCCACATGCTACTGGCAGGATCACTCTGGTAGCCGCGTTCTGGGGAGGGAGGCGCTGCATTGGGCTCAGAAGCTTGCGGGGCGGGGCTCCTTGGCTGTTGGGAACTGGCCAGACCTGCCCTGTCTCCTCAGGCTGGGAGAGAGAGGGACGCTGTAGCTGTGGGCTTGTTGCTCCTGGGCTTTTTTTTAGTTTATTTTTAAATTTTTATTCATTATTACATTTATATTCTGCCTTCCCACCCCCCTTACAAGGAACCCAAGGCGGCTTACATAA
This sequence comes from Shinisaurus crocodilurus, assembly GCA_021292165.1. Lineage (NCBI taxonomy): Eukaryota > Metazoa > Chordata > Lepidosauria > Squamata > Shinisauridae > Shinisaurus > Shinisaurus crocodilurus. Next base: position 152,536 of record JAHFWL010000106.1, read on the forward strand.
TCCTCCTCCTCCTCCTCTCCATTTTATCCTCATAACAACCCTGTGAGGTAGGTTAGGCTGAGAGTCAGCGACTGGCCCAAAGTCACCCAGTGAGCTGCATTGCTGAAGGAGGACTAGAACCCAGATCTCCCAGTCCAACCCTCTGAGCACTACGCCACACTGACTGATGGGATGGGGGTCAAGGAGACTCTTTGATGCTAGAGAAGGAAGCACCAGGAAAGAGAGGGAAGGCCCTTCTCTCAGTCCCACCTCCACCAGAGGCATGTTTGGCGGGGGCTCGCTCGAGAGAGGACGTACTCGGTAGCCATTCCCAGGCTCTGGAAATCCTTGCCAAGGAAGGCTTGGCTGGCCCTCCCTCCCTCTCTTTTATCCTTCTGCCAGCAGGCAAAGACATCTTTATTCGGGCAGGCCTTTGGCACGTAAGTTGGTCTACTGCTGAAGGGTTTGGGTTGTTTTTTTTTTACACCTGTGTTTTTATTACTATTTATTGATACATTTTAATTGTGTTTTCCATCTGTTTTATGTTTTAACTGTTCTATCATTAGCCACGGAGTATCATTTTTAGCAGAAAGGAAGGATCTATATCTACATAGATATGGGATGATGGGTGTGAAGGGTGGGTGGGTGTCTGTCGGGAACGCGCCCCCTCCTTCTTTCAGCACACATGTACGCCCCAATCCACTCAGGGGCTGAGCCACTGAATTTTTTTGCAGCAGCTATTTCCAGACAGTCACCCATGCAGAGTACATTACAGGCGGTGGTCCAGTTTCAAACTGACTAAACCAAGCATGTGTAGCATTGCAGGCCATGGGTTCTGTTGATGCCCTGCACTGTAGCCTGGGTTGCAGGGTTCTGCTATGGTCCGAACTTGAACAGAGGTCTTAAACAAAGAAGGAAGGGCCTTCTCAGTTGTGGCACCCCATCTACGGAATCAACTCCCCAAGGAGATCCGCCTGGCGCCTACCCTCTATTGCTTTAGGCGCCAGGTGAAGACCTTTTTATTTACCCAATATTTTAATGGATGATTTTTATTCCTTTTATTCTTTTTATTAACGCCACTATACCTCGGGACTGAATTTATTTGGCTGCTTGTTTTTATCTTGGTGTATTTTAATATGTTTGGGGGGGGTTGTTTTTGTAAACCGCCCAGGGAGCCTTTTGGCTGATGGGCGGTAAATAAATGTTTTAAATAAATAAATAGCTCAGGTTTCACAAGGAAGCCAGACAGGAATAAGTCAGCACCACAGAAAGCTCCAAGTGGTGCTAGGGCTGGAAGCCAGACAGGGTTGTCCATATGTTGCTCCAACAAGGAGCAGAGCACGACTGAGCCTTAAATAAGTGTTTGGCTGCCTTTAGGCTGGTAGACCCCGCCTCCACACTGACTGAGGCTTGGTCTCTTAAAGGGGCCTGGCCCGTTTGAGCAATCTCGGGCTGTGACGAAGTGGCAGTGGCTGTGGTATGCTAGTTTCCCCATGGCCCAAGTCCTCAGAGTCTGAGAATGCCACCTCTGCTGGATGCAGGGGAGCTGGCTGCTGGGGTCTTTCTGGAGTAGTGGGTCCTGGGGAGATGGAAGCCTCATGAAGCCTTTCTATAGCTGAGTCTTCTCCCTGAACCATTCACTCTGGAGCCACTTCTTCAGAGGACAAGGGGCTGGAATCCTCTGAGGATGAAGGTTCAAGGTCCTAGTCCCTGGCAGAATTATAGTTGCTTGATCCAGATCTGATGAGTATTTGGTTTTTTTTTTTATTTAAAGCGTCATCCTCTCATTTTTCGCTAGGCAGGATGAAACGGTAGTGGGCACGCACGAGTGCGAGAGTTTCCTTCAGCCCTCCCACCTCCAGCTATGCAGGAAACCCTTGGTCAGAGGGAGTTTGGGGCGGCTGTGATATATCTGGAAGGCCCTGGCAGCTATTAGCAACTGCTACACTTTCAAAAGGAAGGATTCTGCTGCAGCTGCAATGGTATTTTTCTGCCACGGTTAATATTTGAACAAGCAGCTCCTTTCCCCCATGAAATTAATTCAAACAGGCCCCACGCGTTCCCCAGGAAAGGAGGCGGCAAACACAGCTGAAGGAGAAAGCGTTCCTCGGAGTGACACCGATGGGAACTCAGTGGGCCCAACTCCGATGCATTTTTAATATGCTTGGTACTGGGGAGATCAATGTGGTGTCTCCCAGGGACCCAGCCGGAACCCCAAGGGGTTCGGAAGGAATATTAATACTCAACACAATGCTGTGGAATGGAATATATACTGTAGTCAGGGCTCTGTGGGCTGAGCTTTAAAAAAAAGGAAGAGAGAGAGAGACCAGACAATCGGAATTCTTTGCTGGGGCAGAATGAAAATCCATCTGGTCTACCAACCTGTGTCCCACAACGGCCAACCTCCCTGTTGCTCCCCAGCAACAGATAGTCTGAAGTAGACTGCCTTTGAACATGGAGGGTCTATTTAGCTATCACGGCCAAGGGCACAGACCTCTTTTCCTCCGCAAATTTGTTCAGTCCCCATCTAAGCCGGTGTCCTTCCCCGCCTCCCGTGATTACTTGGATGGGAGGCCCCTCCTCTAGTTTCCTGCATTGAGCAGGGGGTTGGACTTGATGGCCTGTAGGCCCCTTCCAACTCTATGATCTATGAGATCTATGAATGGCCCAAGGGACCCTGAATTCTGCTACCCCGTATTCGTTTTATGCAACTGGGCACATCACCGCTCCTTTTGCGCTTCTGCCGAGGTGGGGGGCAAGGCTGCTTGGCGGGGTATAGAGTCTCCGTGCCCTGCACCTGGCTGTCCTGATCACCCCCTGCCCCCCACCCTCTGCTTCTGAGATCTCACCAGGGATAGCCCATCATGCATGCGACAGGTTGGCTTTGTGGCCACATGCAAGTGATAAGCAGCTTGTGCACAGCAGGGGGCTCCCCATGCACCCCACCCTGGCTCAGCTTGACTGAGTGTGGAAAGCTAAGCAGGGTCAGGCCTGGTCTATTACTCGGATGGGAGACCCCCTCCTCTAGTTTCCTGCATTGAGCAGGGGGTTGGACTCGATGGCCTTGCAGGCCCCTTCCAACTCTATGATCTATGAAATCTATGAAATCTTTTACAGATCTAGTTGGGTTCTCTGAGCCTGGAATGTCTGTACTCTGAAATTCCACAGTGGTCTTGCTTCCAACAAAGGAAGGAGGGAAGGAAGGAAGGAAGGAAGGAAGGAAGGAAGAGCCCTGCTGGATGAGGCCAAGGGTCCATCTAGTCCAGCATTCTGTGCACAGAGTGGCCAACCAGCTGCTCACGGGTAACCCACAAGCAGGACGGGAGAGCAACAGCACCCTCCCGCCCACGTTCCCCAGCAATCGGTGTACATGGGCATACTGCCTTTGATACTGGAGGGAGCATATAGCCATCAGGACTAGTAGCCATGGCTAGCCTTCTCCTCCTCCTCCTCCAGGAATTTGTCCAAGGCCCCCTTTAAAGCCCTCCAAATTGATGGCCATCACTACATCTTGTGGGAGCAAATTGCATAGTTTAACAGCTGGGCCGTGTGAAGAAGTCCTTCCTTTCATCTGTCCCGAATCTCCCCCACCAATCAGCTTCGTGGGATGACCCCATTGGGCTCTAGTATTCGGAGAGATGGAGGGAAATGTCTCCCTGTCCACTTTCTCCACGCCAGGCATCATCATTCTGTAAATCTCTCTCATGTCTCCCCCCTTATTCTCCTTTTTTCTAAGCTAAACAATCCCAGCTGCTGTAACCTTTCCTTGTAGGGGAGTTGCGCCGGGCCCTTGATCATTTTAGTTGCCCTTTCTGCTGCCCCCCCCCCCCCCGGAATCTTTCTGCCTGAAGTTTTTTTTAAAAAAAATCAAATGCCCTCCTCTCCCTTGTCCAAACATCCCCTTTAACAAACAGGGGTGTCCTTAGGAGACAGGGACCTTTGCAGACAGAGAGACAGACTTTAGAGCAGTGTTCTCCAACCTTGGGTCCCCAGATGTTTTTGGCCTACAACTCCCAGCATGCCCCAGCCAGCATAGCTGGCTGGGGCATGCTGGGAGTTGTAGGCCAAAAACATCTGGGAACCCAAGGTTGGAGAACACTGCTTTAGAGCATGTATACATTAGCATTTGCAAATCTGTGCATTTTTATTTTTATTTGTTTGGCCCTGTGGGTCTGAGCCCCAGATCTTTTCGGTACCTAGCACCGCCCCTGCAAGCTGCAGCCCAGGTCTAGGGTTGTCTTGTTGCTGGAGGCAACATGGCCCTGACCTTGGCTGGCCTCTTGGTCCCTCACTGAGATGATCAACCGATGTCTCTGGGGTGTACCGCTTCATGCTTCAAGGGTGGGCTCTTGCCACTTAAGACTCATCCATACAAGAAAAGTTCCTTGTGCACAGAAAGTGAGCATGTCAGGGAGGAAACTAGGCCAGAACTGTCTTCCCTGGTAACTAGTTTTCTATCTGACAGGAATGTTGTTGTTCTTGTTGTAGTTGTATGGAGCAGTGTTCAACCAGGTGAGCCTGTACCTGCAGTCAGAAGTGGTACAGCCCTGACACATACATTTGCCATCTCGGCAAGAGCAAGGCCTAAGATCCTACGGCCGTGGGGAACGGTGCCAACTGATTTCCAGATGCGCCGAGGTCCAGCCACGCAGAGAGAGCTGCTTGGGCAACAGGACAAAACGAAGAGACGAGGGCAGCCTTCCCCAACTGGGTGCCCTCCAGGTGTGTTGACTACAGTTCCCCTCGTCCCCCACCCAATGGCTATGAAAGCTGAGGATGATGGGAGTTGTAGCCCATACATCTGGAGAGCGCCTGGATGGGGAAGCCTGGATGAAGCAAACTAGGAGGAGCAGTCTTGAAATTTTGGTTCTGAGCCATCCAGAATCAGGGATAATTATCATGTGGAATTTGCTACTGTAAAAACGCAGGAATGGCCCCTAGTTTAGATCTGTTGTTGCTTTTTTGCTTTTTCTTTTTAAAAGAAGGGGGGCGAGGATTAGACAAATTCATGGAGGATGTGACCAGCAGCCCTGGTAGTTCAATGGAACCTCCATGTTCAGGAGCAGTATACCTTGGCGTGTCTGTCGCTGGGGGACAAGGACAGAGTGGGCTTATGCCTCCATGCCCTTGTACGTGGGCTTACTATCTGGCCATCTGATTGGCTACTCTGGGGAACACAGGATGCTGCTGGAGTCAGATTAGATCCATCTTTCATCGTATCCAGAAGGGCTCTTATGTCTTTATTTCTCCTGGACGACGGATTTTATTTCATTTTTAAAGGAAAGGAAGAGCATTAATGTCCATAAGGAGCTTTTGAAAGCTGACACTGAGGTTAGGCCGGCTGTGAAGGGTGCTTCTGGCGACACCCATAATATCCCCTGCCTCTCTCCTTCTGCCAAGTCCTGCTCCTTTGGGGGGCCTTATGGAAACATTGCTTCTCCAGATGATCTGACAAAAGTAATCAGGCTCCCATTTAACGAGCAAGGGGGGCGGGGGAACAAGCCCCATTTGGAAAGATCTGGAAAACAAGGCCAGGATTCGCTCGCGTTTATATGGCAACCCGCCACCAGGCCCAGGGTGAGGTGAGGCATCATTTCGAGTGACGGTATTGGGCCTTAATTCCTGTCCGGGGCTACTGCAGTTACGTCGGGGAGATGCTTGGCAAATTCATTATCACTACCGGCCAATACTTTGATTAGGCTGACTGTAACTTTGGCTGCGCACGTCTCCCTGGTCGCTCAGGCAAAACTCCTCGCGCCGAAGCAGATCCCTCCTGGACAGGCGAAAGGAATATGGCGACTTCGAGGAAGGCACAGGATGAATGAATACAGAAGACTTGGGGGGATCCTGAGTTGGCCGCCCCTGAACACCGCCTCTGCTGGCGCCCCCCCCCCCCGCACTTCGCCTGACCCATTAGCTTCTCTGGGCCCTGAACCTTGCGGAAGTGGACCTCTGTCTCTCCATGAAGATCCCCAGTTCTCTGTTGCTGAAAGCAGAGAGCTACTACAAACTCCTCTTTCTTCCCTTAATGCAGTGTTCCTCAACCTTGGGTCCCCAGATGTTTTTGGCCTACAACTCCCAGCATGCCCCAGCCAGCTATGCTGGCTGGGGCATGCTGGGAGTTGTAGGCCAAAAACATCTGGGGACCCAAGGTTGAGGAACACTGCCTTAATGGGACAGAGAAATAGAACAGATGGCGGCTGATAGACGGGGGAGATACCGGGCTCAAAGAATTCTGATTGTGATTCGTCTTGTTGAAATGAAATGCATCTTTTCCTTCTAGTACGTAAGTTGGCCAGGCGGTGGGGTGTTGCTTTCCTGGGAAGATACAGAACCCTCAAGACGGGGGGACGACGCAGCTCCTCCCGGGAGAAGCAGCATTCCGATGTTCCAAAATGACAGGCGCGTCTGAGAAAGGTCTCTTTTCTCTCTCTGTCATTAACCTGCCTGCCCTGTTAAAGGCAGCAGGGTCTGCTTTCGCTCAGGCGCGTAGGTTTTCTGGGACGGAATCAGATTTCCGCCGTGTTCACGGTGCTCAGAAATGTCAGCTTTCATCACTTGCCGTCTTCCTAATTCCAGCCCGCCCCCCCCCCCGCCCCCGAGGGCCTCCTGGGATCCACCAACCAGTCTGTTCTTCAGCATGATGAGAACTGGAAGCGGCATGCGCGGGCTCTGTCATGCCTGGGAATCTGGGCTTTTAGAACAAAGGAAAGGAAAGGACAAAGGGAGAAGAGCAGAGGGAGCGGTGGAGGGAACGACAGGATACGGAGGGCTCATCCACAGAACTGGATTTTCGCAAAAAGGAGCACTGGTGAGTGACCCCCCCTATTTCGGTGGGGCTCCTTATCCGTTGCAGGTTTTTCAGGCTCGATTCGGAGCTTTAGAGGAGCTATCCGTGGTGCTGAGCTCCACCCCCCCAAAAAATAGGCTCGCCACCGTGGAGCACCTTGGATAGCGCCTATACAGCTCAGAATAAAACCTGCAACGGATCAGGAGCCCCACCGGCATAGGCGCCGCCACTCACCAGCCTCCCCTGATTGTGTGCATGTGCGGAACTGCGCAAGGAAGAACAAATCGGCGAGTCCAGTGGAAAAGGCGGAACGTGGGCTTAACCTGAGCAGGCGCATGATTTCCAGGGCCTCGACACCTACTGGTTCCACCTCTTTTTCTTCCTTCAGGCCCTTCCTCAAAACAGACCTTTTCTCTGAAAAGTCTTCCATTTAGTCTTAAGGATGTGCAATGGTACGTCCACCCCTTTAGTCTCTCTCTCTCTCCCCTCCGTCCAGTTTAGACTGTAAGCTCTTTGCAGGCGCGGCCCCATCTCTGCTGCGCACCATGCTCTATAAACTGCATTGTGTCAGTCGGCGGTAATCTCTCATATCTGACATACTTGCTCTCCGTCGGTCGAGTAAGCGAGAGGAAGCAAGGATGAGATAAGAGGACAAGGAGCCGAGAGCAGCTGGTGGCAGTGGTGGCGAGAAGGTCCACGACCCACTGAGGGAGGGGGCCCGTGGAGGAGGTCTTGCCCAAGGGATCTCAAAAACCTGGAGCTAGCACTGATCTCTAGTGCAGTGTTCTCCAACCTTGGGTCCCCAGATGTTTTTGGCCTACAACTCCCAGCATGCCCCAGCCAGCGTAGCTGGCTGGGGCATGCTGGGAGTTGTAGGCCAAAAGCATCTGGGGACCCAAGGTTGGAGAACACTGCACTAGTGCATGTGGACCTAGGGTACCACCTGGTGTGGTTACAGTGTTGTGGCTGGAAATCAGGAGACCTGTGTTCAAATCCCCAGCTCGACCTCTGAACTCCTTGGTTGACCTTAGGCCAGTCATACAATCTCTCAGCCTCACCAACCCATGGAATCAAGGAATTTTAGAATTGGAAGGGACGTTGGGTGTAGGGATCCTGCACCTCCAGCATCCCTGACAGATGGCGGCTGTTTGGGCTACGTAAGCCACGGCTCTCGTAGCCCGAACGAACGCTAGAAAGGGAACGAATGATCCTTCCTTTATGTTGATGTATGCATGCATGATCGCAGCAGGGCTCACCTTAGAAAAGGCAACCCACTTGCTGCCTCGTACAAAAGGGTTGCCTCTTGTAAAGACAGCACTTGCCACCTATTTATATATTTAAAAAATATAATAATAACCCGTTCATTTTTAAAAATCAGAACTAATTTTGAAAAACGTTAAACATTCTAAAATTAAGGTTTCTTTAAAAAAAAAGAATCTATTTTTTTAAAATGTTAAAGATTCTAAGTTTTATTTTAAAAATGGATCTAATTATTATTATTTTTTTAATGTGAAACATTCTAAAATGAAGTTTTAATTGGAGGGCATTTTTTAAAATTGATCCAAGCTTCGCCAACTTGCCACCCTCCAGATGTGTTGGATGACAACTCCCATCGTCATCCCACCAGTGTGGCCAGCTGGGGATAATGGGTCATGTAATCTGGCACATCTGGAGAGCAGCAGGTTGGTGAAGGCTGCAGCGGAGCCACACTTTCGAACGGCAACGTGGCCCTGCTTGGATTTAGAAGTCTTTTCGGGACATGGCGCTTTTCATTCTCCAACGCAAGATTCGGCGCTCAGCAGCAACTGACCTGCAGTAAACTTCCCCAGTACAGGCAAACAGGAGGATAAAAGTTTTAGCGGGTCTCTAATGAATACTCAAGAATGTTAATAGTTTGCTGAGGAATAAGCAGTGTGAGAAGGATCTTGGAATTGTTGTAGATCACAAGCTGAATATGAGCCAGCAATGTGATGTGGCTGCAAAAAAAAAAAGGCAAATGCTATTTTGGGCTGCATTAATAGAAGTATAGCTTCCAAATTGCGGGAAGTAGTACTAGTTCCCTTTGACTCAGCACTGGTTAGGCCTCATCTTGAGTACTGTGTCCAGTTCTGGGCACCACACTTTAAGAAGGATGCAGACAAACTGGAGAGGGTTCAGAGGAGGGCAACAAAGATGATCAGGGGACTGGAAACAAAGCCCTATGAGGAGAGGCTGAAGAAGGAACTGGGGCATGCTTAGCCTTCAGAAGAGGAAGACTGAGGGGAGATATGATCGCACTCTTCCAGTACTTGAAAGGTTGTCACACAGAGGAGGGCCAGGATCTCTTCTCTATCATCCCAGAGTGCAGGCCACGGAATAATGGGCTCAAGTTACAGGAACCCAGATTCCGCCCTGGACATCAGGAAAAAATCCTGTTAGAGCAATAAGACAATGGAACCAACTACCTAGGGAGGTGGTGGGCTCTCCCACACATTCAAGGTGCAGCTGGACAGCCATCTGTTGGGGATGCTTTGAGTTGGATTCCTGCATTGAGCAGGAGGTCGGACTCGATGGCCTTATAAGTTATAGGCCCCTTCCAACTCTACTATGCTATGATTCTATGACTTTGTGTTGGGTTTGAAGAGCTCTCTCTCTCTCTCTGTGTGCACCCATTTCGATGTGACAGTGAGAAGATAAAGATGTCACTGCGGCTGACACCCACGGCCAAACTCAGCTAGGCACCCTCACAACTACCTCTGAGGGGTGGGCACAAGGGAGATTAGGATCTGCCGGAAGATCTCTGGCTGATTTGCAGTAGATCAACAAGGGTTTCTGGTTCCTGTCTAGCGTCAGCAACAACTAGAAAGCTCTCCCCCCCCCCCCTCTTATAGTAGGTTGCCAAAAAGAACACTCAGGGAAAACACTGTTTTTGTGTGAAAAGACTTATGAGCTTTGTTCTGGTACAGATCACAAATTCCTGGGCTGAGGAATTCCAGCCCTACCATGAGGCAGGGTGAGGCAACTGTCTCAGGCGGCAGTTGCTGGGGGACAGCAGCAATAGTCCCCTGAGCTATTCCTCCTGAGCTCTCCAGGTCTTCCCTGGCTACATAAGGATGATGGCTACATGGCACTCAAGATAAATTATTATTATTATTATTATTATTATTATTATTATTATTATTATTATTAATATTGAAATGTACATCAATGCCCATTCTACAGACAGTGTGCATGGGAGTAATTGTGATTAGATCCATGCGTGCACATTTATTGCTTTAGATGACAGGCTTTTTTTTTTTTTAAAAAAAAAACATCCTTGCAAATTGCTCAAGGAAGTTGTGAAATGGGCCAGCGATCCAATAAAAAAGTAAGGTATTCAAAGTTGAACAAACGGAGGAGGGGGTGACGCCGAAGATGCTCCCCACTGGGTCTAGGCCGGGCCAGCCCTGCTTCAGACCCACTCCCCCATATAATCCACAGCTTACCCAAGAGGAAGAAGTAGAAGCTGGTTTCCTACCTTAACATATTCACTGCAAGATCCTAGTCCATCCTGGTGCCTAGGGGGAGAATAAAATCAAATCAAAAGAGCGCCATTAAAGAGGCGGAGAGGAGGAGGAGTCGAAACACAGAGGCAGTTTTGCTAGTGGGGAGGCAAGGTGGGCGCGGGGAGCGGCGGGGAAGAGAGCAGACCAGGAGTGCGCTTCCCAGGAAGAAGAGAGGAGGCCGCCTTGCACAGAGTCAGACCCTCAGGTCCATCTAGCCCAGCACTGCCAACACTGACCGGCGGCAGTTCTCCAGGGGTTTCCGGCAGGGGTTTTCCCAGCCCTGCCTGGAGATGCTGCCGGGGGTCAAACCAGGGACCTTCTGCCTGCAAAGCAGGGGCTCTACCACGGAGCTATTGTCCTTCACCTAAAAAAATAAAGTAAGATTCTAGTCCTCATGGTCCTGAACAAAGGGCTGAATTAGCCAGGAAGCTGCCTTCTGCAGAGTCAGACCGTGGTTCGCCTAGCCCAGTATTGTTGACACTGGCTGACAGCAGAGACTCTCTGGGGTTCCAGGCAGGAATTTCCCCAGCCCTGCCTGGAGTTGCCGGGCGGAGACCGAACCGGGGACCCTCTGCATGCAAAGCGGGGGCTCTGTCATCCTCCCAATGGATGCTCCGTGGAACGAGTCTTGCATATTGAATCCTAGGTTGCATTCACATGAACCAAGGCAGCTTTAGGGAGCGTGTTGCCCTGCCGTTGAGCCACAGTCACTGTTGCTGGTGCGCGTTTCTGGGTACGACTCAAAGTACTGGTTATCAACTTTAAAGCCCAAATGGTTGGCGGGTGTTCCCAGCCTTTGGATCCCCAGCTGTTGTTGGACTGCAGCTCCCATGATGCCCCAGCCAGCTTGGTCAAAGATCAGAGATGATAGGGGTTGCGGTCTATAGGGGTTGGGGAGCCAAGGTTGGGAACGGTTGCCTTAAGGCAGTGTTCTCCAACCTTGGGTCCCCAGATGTTTTTGGCCTACAACTCCCAGCATGCCCCAGCCAGCTACCTTAAGGACTACCTCCTCCTGTTTTGGGCCTGCCCATCCCCTCCCTTCATGAACAGATATCCTTCTGCATGTCCCACCACCAGCTCAGGGGTGGTTGCTGGGGACAAGGGGAAAGGACCTTTTCCATGGCAGGTTATGGAACTTATGTTAACAAAAAAACTTAGTACAACTTTCCCCCATAGTCAGTTTTCTGGAATATCTTAAGGCAGTTATTCCCCAACTTGGTACCCTCCTGTCATACCTCATCACCTTCCTGCCAGCTCAGCCCTAGAACCTGAAGAGACCTTGGAAGATGAGGAGGACCCTGTCGCTGGTCCTAGTAATTGTGGGGTTCAGGGGAAGTCAAAGGATGCTGATAGCCCTTCTGAGACCACCACCGGGAGCAATGCCCCCCTCAAGGAGGCTGTGGCATTGAAGGAACCTCAGCTGGTCCCAACCCCCAGATCCAGGCTCACCAGGTTCATTCCCGGAACCTTAGGAGGAAAGTGTCCTTCTATGGCTGAATCAGACACCGTGTTAGAGCAAATTATGGGGCAATCCAAAAGGCAAGGCAACAAAACAGGCAAATGGTCAAGCACAAAGGTTTCAGTCCAGTATGGGATCAGGCTAAAGCAGGAGTGGTTCAGTAAGGCTCTCAATGCAATATATACAGTCATGCCTTGGATTGAGAGCATAATTCGTTCCAGAAATGTGCTTCTAATCCAAAACACTCTTATATCAAAACGAAATCCCCCCAAAAAAATGTGTACAGAGATTTTTAATTTAAGCTGTACTACAGTACTTGTATTGCAAGACGTCGCTTGTATATCAAGTAATAAATAAATAAATAAATATTTAAAATTTTGCTTGTCTTGCAAAACACTCTCAAACCAAGTTACTTGCAATCCAAGGTATTACTGTATATATATTTAGGAGTTTGGCTAAGCTCTGGCTTTCTCGGGCCTTAGCCAAACATAGCCTAGTTTTCAGATGTTGCTAGAAGTGTTTTCACGGCAAAACAACTCTCTAAACCAGTGTTCTCCAACCTTGGGTCCCCAGATGTTTTTGGCCTACAACTCCCAGCATGCCCCAGCCAGAAACATCTGGGGACCCAAGGTTGGGGAACACTGATCTAGATTTACTCCAGTTATAAGGAGCCATTTCAAATCTAACAAAAGAACAATACCCCGTGGTTCATAAAAGCCATCGCTCCTTAACAGTTTGCACGTTCCCTGATCAAGCTGACGAGTTTGGCGACGTTCCAAAGTGCATTATTAAGCCATCCCATTGTTGGCTCCCTTAAAGATTCCAATCTCAAAGCAACTCGAATTGATGCTGGAAGGGGGAGATATAACCGGTGGGCAAAGCCATCTGTCCCTTTGCCAAGCTTTTGGCGAGGTTTCTTAGGGCAGTGGCCGTGATTTTTCACTGCTTTGGAGGCCGTGTCCCCTGGCCTGGCGCCGGGGCATACAGTCGCTTCACACTAGGGCCCGTTTAGTGGCGCTGAGGCATTGCTTTTCTGCCAGTCAACTGGACGTGGAATCTAAAGGCAGAGCTGTTGGGGCACTGTCAGGCCCAAGGGGTGGTCTACAGGCGTTGCGTCGTGCCACCAGTCCAGCTCCACCGCGAGCGAGGGCAGGTTGGCCGGCAGCGGGAAGCATAATTGCACGTAGGGGGAAATTACACTCAGAGCAGCTCTCAAGGGGGACTTGCACACATGCCCTGTTTCTTGTCCAAGAAACGGCTCTGATTTGTGTGTGGCCCGCGCGTGTCATTCCTCAAGGTCGGGGTTCATTTGCAGAGCTATTGCAGAGATTCCAAACACTCACAAGGCAGCATTTTCCCCCCTCTTTTAACCTGGGGGGATGCAGTGGTCCCCCCAACCCCCGCACATGTGCACGCACACACCCCCTCCCCCTGGGATAACGCCTGTATTCCAATTTGCTGCCTGCAACAGGGTTGTGTAAGCGTCTCTCAGGCGATTGTCAGATATATTTTGCAATGTGATTAGCAATATACATCACCTCCTTTCCCTGGGCCTGCCTCACTTTGTAAACCCAATTAAGTTTTGTGTGTTGTTGTTGTTTTTTTGCTGTTGTTAACCAGCAGCGTTAGCTTCATTTTCCCTTGCGGGAAAACTTTTATTTATTATTTATTTATTTAGTATATTTATACCCCACCTTTTTTCCTGCAAGGAACCCAAGGCGGCTTACATAATCCTCCTCCTCCTCTCCATTTTATCCTCACAACAACCCTGTGAGGTAGGTTAGGCTGAGAGTCAGTGACTGGCCCAAAGTCACCCAGTGAGTTTCATGGCCGAGTGGGGACTAGAACCCGGATCTCCCGAGTCCCAGTCCAACACTCTAACCACTACGCCACACTGGCGTAGTGTGTTCACACACTGGTTTGTGTGAACCTTTGGCTGAGGTTTCAGAATCGGGCCCGTAGCAGAACCCTGCAACCCAGGCCACAGCACGCAGGGCATCTACGGAGCTTGTGGCCTGAAACGGTGCAGTGGAGTCGTTTGAGGGAGCAGGAGAACTTCAGGCAGCCGAGGGTGCTGTAGAGGTGGAGGAGAAGTTGTCGCCAGGGATCTAAGGTGACTGAGGGTGGTTGTCCTGTCCTGGCCTCCCACAGAGGAGGCAGGAGTCTCACACTAAACTGCTTTTATTGTGGTAATTCCCCTAATGAGCAAACAGCTCTCACAGAGGCGACAAATGTCCAAATAAATCAGGCGAGAATAAGTCCCAGGCTACAAATACAGCCCTCCAGAGCATCGACAGAGTGCAACACACCAAGTGCTGCTCGCCAGGTCAGACCACAACGTTCCTATTTCCAAGTAGGCAGGAAGTTGTCCAGGATGGTGGTGCGTTGTCTCCTTACCCAAGGCAACTGACATACCGGTAATCCTCCTCCTCCTCTCCATTTTGTCCTCACAACAACCCCGTGAGCGTGAGGTAGGTTAGAGCTGAGAGTCCGTGACTGGCCCAAAGTCACCCAGTGAGCTTCACGGCCAAGTGGGGACATGAACCCGGATCTCCCGAGTCCCAGTTCAACACTCTAACCACTACGCCACACCCTCTCCGATTGTCTATATAGGAGGCCACTTCACCTTAGGGGGGATTGAAGCCCTGGATCCTTACAGGTTCCAGTCATAGAAACATAGAATCATAGAAAAGTAGAGTTAGAAGGGGCCTACAAGGCCATCGAGTCCAACCCCCTGCTCAATGCAGTCAAGGAACCTAGATTCCACCTAAACATCAGGAAAAATTTCCTGTCAGAGCAATAAGACAATGGAACCAACTACCCAGGGAGGTGGTGGGCTCTCCCACTCTGGAGGCATTCAAGGTGCAGCTGGACGGCCATCTGTCAGGGATGCTTTGACCTGGATTTCCTCATTGAGCAGGGGGTTGGACTCGATGGCCTTGTAGGCCCCTTCCAACTCTACTTTTCTATGATTCTATGATTCTAAGATAAAGCAGATCCCGCAAGCCTGATGCACTCTTACTCAGCGGCTTGTTTGTGCTTTACACTAACTAAAACTTTTAAAAGGCACCCACAAATCCCGTACAAAAGCAAAATGGGGGCGAGAAGCAATTGCTCAGGGCCAGCATCAAGAAAATAGAGAGTGTCCCTGGAAAATGAGAACAGATGATGGAGTGTGGGAAAATCGCCAACTCTCCCAACATGCATATATATGAGAACACCTTCCCTTGACTGCCTCAGGCAAAGCCAGAAATTAAAACCAGGCCTCCTATTTCCCACAAAATCCAGCGGATTGGACAGGCATCCTGGTTTATGTATGCCCTTCCTCGCTTTCCTTTCTAACGGGAGCGAGACCATGTATTGCATTGGGAGCAGTCAGATCTGGAACTATGTCTCTAGGGCAGGGGTGTTGAACCTCCGGCCACACAGACCAAACCCAGTCCTCCTGGGGTCCCAGTTTGGCCCACCAGGGTTTCCCAAATCACCACATCGCCTTTGTTCTTTTGACGGGAGACTGTGAGATACTAGAACAAGGGTCCCCAACCTTTTTTGGACCCCGGGGCACATTTGGGAATTTGAGAAACTGCCGTGGGCAGTCTCACTGCCGTGAGAGAGGAGTCTCTCTCAGCACCGGATAGGGGAAAGGGGCGAGCCCTGCAGAAGCAGCCTGGCAGGCCAGGTGGTGTACCCTCGCAGGCCATATTGGGCCCACGGGCCAGAGGTTCCTCATGCCTGAGTAGGGGTTGCTGCTGTCTGCACCCCTTGAAACCGATTGCATCTGCACATTACCCTCTGTCACACTGTATGTTTTAAGGTAGCGCTGAAGGAGGTGGAAGCAGTGGCACGCCGTTGAGGACTCCGGGGGGAAGAAGCCCAATGCTGGCTGGGAAATATGATGGGAGTTGTAGTCCAACACATCGGTGGGGAAGGCTGACAAAAAGGTTCGGCTCAAGATCCCCAAATCCATATCAGTTCCACTGACAAAGCAGAATGGTCCTGTCCCGTTGCCCAAATGACCTTTGGGGGTCTTTCAAACGATGTTTTGGTGAAGGAAACGGGGAGATAAAAAGAAGCACAGGCTTTGCCGGGCGATTGGCTTTGTCCCTGGCGAAGCTCAGCTGAGCCGCCGCTTCGATGCAGCCGGAACGATGATGCTTCCAACGTTTCCGTGAGGAATTCCCTGAGCTACCTGCCTCTGCCCGGCCTTGACGTCACTAAGAGGATTGGGGAAGAATTAAGGCTGAAAAGGCGAGAGCGTGATTGGGGTAAGGCCGATTTCTGGCCAGCCAACCGCTTCCTGTGGGTTGTTATCTTCCTTGTCCCAGGAACGCTTGGCTCAGGGGCATGATCCTTGCCTTTTTTGCTTGTCTTCTTGATTAGGCACTGGAGACCCGCAGAGGAGGCCATACCAAATAGCAATCCCCCACTCTCTTGCCGCTTCTGGAGGGCCATTGCTTGTGCTAGTGGTGGTACTAGGTACCGAAAAGATCCGGGGTTCAGGCCCACAAGACAACAACAACAACAAAAAGCACAAATATGCTTGTGCTAATAAAGTCTCTTTCTGTGTGTGTCTTTAAAGGGCCCCGTTTCCTAAGGACACCCCTATTTGTACAAAGGGATGTATGGACAGGAGAGAGGAGGGCATTTGATTTCAGGAAAAAAACACAGGCAAAAAAATTCAGCGGGGGGCAGCAGGAGCCATATGTGTGCCTCTCTGTGTGTTGTATGTTTATATGTATGTATGTACATGGTTTTTATAATGTATTTGTAAGGTTTTAATCTTTGTAAATTGCCTGGAGAGCTTTGGCTTTGGGGCAGTATAGAAATGTAAGAAATGAATTTACATCTGTGTTTTTTAGAAACTTTTTAGAGATGAGCGTTCTTTGGCAAGAAGAGCTTGTGGGGAAATAAATAAGGCGGTCGTGTCCCACCATTTTATAGGCTTCCCCCACTAGGTGGCACATGCAAAGCCGACAAAGCCAAGCAAAAGACTATTCCACAAGGTGTTGTTTTTTTTTAAAGAGGTGATGGAGGCTTGTACATCCAAAGCTATTGGAATGGAAAAAAGGGACAAAGTCTCAGGATGCAGGGTGGGTGGGTGTGAGATATATATGTAGTTTTATTCCTCGAAGTAGCCCAACGTGCTTCATCCCTCTACGATATATTTTGGGCCTTCTTCAGGGGTTCAGATTTTTAAAATTGCCTGCAGAAATATCTGAAAAGATGTCTGCAAGATGAATCCTGCGATCCAGAGTTCCCCAACCTGGCGCCCTCCAGATGTTTTGAACTGCAACTCCCATCATCCCTGACCATTGGCCATGCTGGCTGGGGCTGATGGGAGTTGCTGTCCAAAACATCTGGCGGGCCCCAGGTTGGGGAAGGCTGGCGTGGCCAGTACCCCGGTGATGCTTGCTCTCTGTTTTCCTTTGACTCAGCGCTGATTTTTCTGTGTGTGTTTTTCCCAGCTTCCCCTGGGAACGGGGAGGACGTTTGGAACGCACGGCTTCGTACGCACACGTTTCCTCTGCAGCTTTCCTGCCCCGTTCATCTGTTTCCCCAAAATGTTCCCGAACGGCAGGAACACGAAGGAACATCTTGCGGGGCGGAAATGGTCGCCTGGTGAAGGGAGCCGAAAATAACTCTCAGGATCCAGGGGTCAGGAACCAGACGGGGCCTCCGCCCTTGCTAGAGAAGGGTGGGTGGATCAGGACAAAAGACGGCTGTTCGCCATCCCCGCGTGCACCTTGAACTAGTTTCTCTGCAGGGAAGCGGATTTCGGCTAAACATTAGGAGAAACTTCCTAACAGTGCGAGCTGTTCGACTGCGGGCGGAACAGGCCGCCTTGGGGAGGGGGCTCTCCTTTGGTGGATGTACTTAAGCAGAGGTTGGATGGTGTATTTTGACTGATTTTTGCGATCTCTCAAATTTTATCAGGCCGCCCATCAACGAATATTCTCTGGTCGGCTTATAGCTCACGACAAACAAAATGAAATGTTAAAAATAGACAAAATACTATCCTTCAGAAACAACGAACTGCCTGGTGGTGCGTTCCTTCCGGATGTGTCGGGCTACAACTCCCATCAGCCCCCAGCTGGCATGGCCAAGGGTCACTGTTGATGGGAGTCGCACACATCTGGAAGACGCCAGGTTGGGGAAGGCTGGCATATAACGCCACGACGAGCACAGCTCAGATTCAAAACGGCGTTAAAAACAGCAGCGAGAGCCAAAGGGGGTGTTCAAAAGGCCTGCGTGAATAAGGAGGTCTTTACCTGGCGGCGCTGAAAAGAACAGAGAGGAGGCAGAAGGGGAGCGAGCCTCTCAGGGGAGCCTGTCCCGCAGCCAGGATGCTGCCTGAGTGTCCTCGGCCGAGCCACCCTCCACAGGCCCACTCCGTGGCACCTGCTGCTGCTCCTTCTCACCACCACCGTTGTCCGGGCCAGAGCGAGAGGCAGCTGAACAAGCAGGTTGCCATGGGGAAGAGGGGGAGCAACCTCAGGGAGCTGTTGTCTTGTGGGCCCCTGCTGGGGGGGTGTGGGCCCTCGGCAGGTGCCCGACCATGCCTACCCATGATGCTGGACCTGGTGATCTGGCTCAGAGCGCCCCCCCCCACCTCCTCGCTGCCATTTAAACATGCACACACACACACACACGTATGTGGCTCAATGCACGTGGGTGGGCTGCTAAAAGGCTGCGGCAAAATTTTTAAAAAAGGGACGATGTGGTCTCAAGCGAGCCCGCGTTCCAAGACAGCGTGGGGCTAAGAAGTGATTCTGGCCTGTCAGTTTCACGAGGCCAAATCGGGCACAAGGACCACAAGCTGGCGACCCTGGAATGAGAAAGGTACCGGTAGTTAACCTTTCAAATCATCAGTTTTCAAAATTGGAAATTGACCTCTTGCAGAAGGGGCTATCTTTTGTGCCCACTCCAAAGCATGACCCCTTCCGTATCATGTCAGAAATACAACAAACATTTAGAAAAATTAGATTAGCAGATTTCTTTAAAGACCAAAGTGGTTACACAACAGAACCAATCATTTTCAATCATAGAACAGTAGAGTTGGAAGGGGCCTATAAGGCCATCAAGTCCAACCCCCTGCTCAGTGCAGGAATCTAAGTGAAAGCATCCCCGACAGATGGCTGTCCAGCTGCACCTTGAATGCCTCCAGTGTGGGAGAGCCCAAGGCCTCCCTAGGGAGTTGGTTCCATTGGCGTATTGCTCTAACAGTCAGGATTTTTTTCCTGGTGTTTAGCTGGAATCTGGCTGCCTGTCATTTGAGCCCATTATTCCATGTCCTGCACTCTGGTATGATCGAGAAGAGATCCTGGCCCTCCTCTGCGTGGCAACCTTTCAAGTACTTGAAAAGGCTAAACATGCCCAGTTCCCTCAGTCTCTCCTCTTAGGGCTTCGTTTCCAGTCCCCTGATCATCTTTGTTGCCCTCCTCTGAACCCTTTCCACTTTGTCTGCATCCTTCTTAAAGTGTGGTGCCCAGAACTGGATGCAGTACTGAAGATGAGGCCTAACCAGTGCTGCTTCATGGGCCTTTATGGAACTAACACACCAACAACACACATACCTGTCCTCTCTAAATAATGCAAGCAGAGCACATTTACATATTTTTTTCTTATTTTACATAAGTTATTCTGCTCCTGTTAATTATGGGGGGGCGGGGAGAGAAGCAATTCATCCCCTCCCAACTCCAGCAGTTTCTTTCACCAAATGTTACCCAAACACTTTCAAGACTTAACTTTGCAATCATAAGGGCTAGAAGCATGCCTTTTTAAAATAAAAAAAAGAGAGGAAAAGAATGATTCTCAGTATTTTCAGAGTACTTCAGTATTCTCATCCGCCCTGATAACCGCTTCCTGCCTTTGCAAGTTGCTTTGAATTGAGTAGTATGCTCAGATCGAAGTAGGGGATGTCTGTGTGTGTTTAGGAAACAAGGGTACACTGACAGCTAAAGCTGCAAAAGAGTTTTTAAAAGTTAGGCTGACTTTGGAGAGATCCCTGACCATCCAAGGGATAACTGGAAAGCTAGAAGTCCAGGCTAGACGTAGGCGGCTCGTGATGCTGGCACAGATGCAACCACTATGTTTAAATATTAAACAATGCACTATTACGTCTGTCTTTGAAGAGCAATATCGGTTACTTTTTTGATTACGGTAGCAATAACTCCACTTAGGAGAGTACGTGTATTTATCCTTTCAGTGTCCCAGATCTTTTCTCTGGCATTGGGCTTCGTAAAATACACACGTCCGTGTCTAAAATAAAAGTAATTTTAAAAATCAAATGTTCAGTCTGATTACAGAATTGTAGTCTGAAGAGAACCCAGGGAACACTGAGTTGGCCGACTGGGAACTGGCGGACCTTGGGACAAATCGGTCTAAGGGGGCTGTCTGCTACACACACGTCCCGCCCCAGTTGCCAACCTCCGCTGAGCCAGTACTGGTGAGATTAGCGCAACCTGAGCCACCCTGGTGCGCTCCAAATGCAGTAGTATACAACCAGACTAATACTAGAACCCAAAGGGGGTCATCTCATGAAACTGAATGGTGGGAGATTCAGGACAGAGAAAACGAAGAACTACTTCACACAGTGCAGGGTTAAGCTAAGGAATTCACTTGCACAAAAGGTAGTGATGGCCACCAATGTGGACGGCTTTCAAAGGGGGATTGGACAAAGTGATGGAGGAAGAGAAGGCTATCCCGTGGCTACTAGTTCTGATTGGCTCTATGCTGCCTCCAGGATCAGAGGCAGTCCTGCCTCTGTACACCAGTTGCTGGGGAACATGGGCAGGAAGCTGCTGTTGCCCTTGTGTCCTGCTTGTGGGTCTCCCGTGGGCAGCTGGTTGGCCACTGTGTGAACAGAATGCTGGACTAGATGGACCCTTGGTCTGACCCAGCACAGCTCTTTTTGTGTTCGTATCATCTTGGAGTGTCAGACTATCTATCTATCTATCTATCTATCTATCTATCTATTCTACTGTGGCTTACGCTGGCTCAGCTTGTCTGAGCGTGGAAAGCTAAGCAGGGTCAAGCCTGGTTGTTACTTGGATGGGAGACCCCTCCTCTAGTTTCCTGCATTGAGAGCAGGGGGTTGGACTCGATAGCCTTGTAGGCTCCTTCCAACTCTATGAGCTATGAAATCTATGAAACTTACGATAGCTATGAAATCTACTTCTATGCCACATAATAATATCCTAAAATCTGTACATAGTTCACAGTACTGCTCAGACTAGGAGTGGGGAAGGCCCATGTTCAAATTTCCACTCACGGAGGTCACCGGGTGACCGTGGGTTAGTTAAGGTGGGGGAAGCTACACTGTTTGGGGACCTTTAGCTTAGAAAAAAGGCATGTAAGAGGAGTCATGACAGAGGTGTATAAAACTATTCATGGTGTGAAGAAAGTGGAGAGGGAGAAAAACTCTCTCATAATACCAGAACCCAACGGGGTCGACCCATGAAGCCGATCGCTGGGAGATTCAGGACAGAGAAAAGGAAGGACTTCACACACAGCGCAGAGTAAAACTATGGAATCCACTTCCACAAGATGTGGTGAGGGCCACCAACTTGGAGGGCTTTAAAAGGGGCTTGGGCAAATTCATGGAGGAGGAGAAGGCCATCAGTGGCTACTAGTTCTGATTGGCTATATGCCACCTCCAGGATCAGAGGCAGTCTGCCTGTGTGCACCAGTTGCTGGGGAACATGGGCGGGAGGGTGCTGTTGCCCTCATGTCCTGCTTATGGGTCTCCTGTGGGCAGCTGGCTGGCCACGGTGTGAACAGAATGCTGGACTAGATGGACCCTCAGTCTGATCCATCATGGCTCTTCTTGTGTTCTTATGTTCACGTGGCAGATTTCCACATTGTGGAGTCAGTGTTTCAGTGCCAGACGCTAGGGATGGATGAAACTGTCAAGTTCCCTTTCTCCCACATTCATTAAAAAACAAACAAACAAACAAATAAAAAACTCAAGTTCTTTCCATCCTGTTTATGAAGAAATGTGTGGATTTTGGGTAAATTCTTCATGAACAAGGAAGGAACTGAACAAAATGCTCAGCCATCTGCACTGGCCAAATTCAATAGGTACAGCCATTCCCAGCATGGAGAGGACCACGATGTGCCTCACTGCCATGTAACTTTTTAAAGATGAAGAACCTGTCAGCAAAAAAGAGATGGCAACCCTAGTTCAGCACCACAAACACGGCTGAACACAGGGATTCATAGATTCATAGATCATAGGGGCCTACAAGGCCATCGAGCCCAACCCCCTGCTCAGTGCAGGAAACTAGAGGAGGGGTCTCCCATCCAAGTAATTACCAGCCCTGACCCTGCTTAGATTTCCACACTCAGACAAGCTGAGCCAGCGTGAGCCACAACAGGCCTGTTCAAAGCCAGACTTTTAAGAGCTAAGTACTCAAAGCTCTGTTCCTGCAAGGATTGACTGAGCTGACAGTTTCACTGTCTCCTGTATTCAGTTTTTTTGTTTTTGTTCTAAATCTCACGTTCTTTCCCTCCCGTTTATGGAGAAATGTGCGAATTTTAGGAACTTCTTCCTGAAAAGAGAACTGAACGGAATTTGTACCCATCCGTAGCCAGATCAGAAGTGCGAGAATTGCTCCGTGAAGCAGCAACATCACACGGATTTTCTCCACGTGGATTCCCACCGGCGTGCACACATGGCCAGAGACTTCTTGCACAGATTTAGCATGAGAACGGTGCGGGCTGCACACCAGCATGGGGCGATTCGTGGGAAACAAACGCACGGAACCGGCGCATAAAAACTCTGGGAAATCTCTGGGCCGAAGCAGGCTGTTATCATCCATCTTCAAAGGTGGCGATTTCCCATGAGAGTTCAAGGGCCCGCCACCGCGCCAAAGACGGGCCTACGGAAAGCCCGCTTGGAGCCTCTTCTCTCTTTCAGAACCCGCCAGCTGTCGGCTGGAGAGGTTTGTTTCACACGGGTGGAGAGTGATTGGAAGCTGGCGCTTGGCGAAAAGTGTGAGAAAAAACCCTGGCTGGGTGGAGGGCAGTCTCCGGGCAGGAAACTGGGAGCATGAGAGCAACCAGGAGATGTAATTTAAGAGGGTCTTAAGGAACGCCTCGGCTTTCCTCCCTGTAAAGACACGAGGCCCCTCAGCTTATGAACTGCAACGGTTACAATGCTAAGTGCCGATGAACACCCCCCCCCTCCGGACTTCCACTCGGTGGCCACAAGGGAAGAATGAAACTACTATAAATAACTTCTCCGTCTCCTAACTGCTAGCAGATGTCTTTGGCTGTGACTTCATCCTGAGATGAGGCCGGCTTGCGGCGATACGCGGGGAGCCGAGCGAATGAATGGCTGGTGGGATTCTTGAATGAGACTCAACATTTCTGGAATCTTTTTCTTTCTTTCTTTGTTTTTTTAAATGTAGCCAGTGTCAAAGTGCCTGGGAGAAATTCCAGCGCTCCCTTTGGAACGCGTCCTTCTCCGTCGCGGCCTGGGAGCATCGGCGAAAGCTGGGATGGCCCCTGGCCCCTTTTACGGCGGCCTGCTGTGTTTTTGAGAGGTCTTACACTTTTTTGGGGGGGGGGAAGGAGCAGTCAGCTTTTGGGGTGCGAGTGCCCGGTTCCACTCCCTTCAAAAGGACCGGAAAATGGAACCAAATGCAGCCAACGTCTGCAACCAATCTGATGGGTAACAAATGAGTACCATTTCAGTATCCTCTTTGTCTTGCACAGATGGTTCTCCCCACTGTGTCTGATCCTTTACAACAACCCTGTGAGGTAGGTTAGGCTGAGAAGATGGTGGCTGGTGGTCCAAGGTCACCCAGTGAGGGCTTTGTGGTTGAGCAAAGATTTGAACCTGGGCCTTCTGCTGCAAATACAATATTCTAGCTGCCAGGGCCGGCCCCGTCATGAAGCAGAGGGAGAAGGCCACCTCAGGCAGCTGGTTTGTGGTTGTCCTGAAAGGGTAGCACATTCTTAGTTATTTAAGGTGTAATCCTACGGATGTTCAGACAGAAAATAGTCTCACAACTCCCAGCATTCCGCAGCCAGCCTGCAACTCCCAGCATGCCCCAGCCAGTTGTAGGCTGGCTGGGGAATGCTGGGAGTTGTGGGACTTTTTTCTGTCTGAACACCCGTAGGATTGCAGCCTTAATGCATTATTATTGTATTTTTACTACCAAGGAAAGGTGTTTCTGGGGATTTCTGCCTCAGGAGACAAAATACGGTACCCTGACCAAACATGGGTATTCTGCACCTCGACTGCTGCTGCTGTGTGTGCATGTATCATTTGCTGTTTCACCTCAGGCAGCAAAATGTCTTGGCCCAGCACTACAAGCTGCTCCACCACACCGATGCAATGACACCAGAGCCCTCTTCAAATCCCACAAGGGCTGTCACACAGAAGAGGACAAAGACTAGCTCTCTCTGCTGCCCGGGAGGGCAGGATGAGATCTAGTGGGAATGTGGGATTAAGTCCGGGATCTACTCCCCCCCCCCAGAAGCCCGAGATCCACCAACTGCTATTGTGAAACGACTGGAAGTCAGAAATGCTTGCCGAATTACTGCAAATCACCCAGGATCTACTAATAGATCCAGGGAATGGCTGTGGCTCCACGGTTGAGCCGCTGCTTTGCATGTGGAAGGGCCCAAATTCAGACCTCAGAATCTCCAGGTAGGGCTGGAAAAGCTCCCGCCCAAAACCCTGGAGAGCTGCTGCCTGTCAGTGTTGGCAATACTGGGCCAAATGGACCAAGGGCCTGACTCAATATAAGGGAGCTTCCTACGTTCCTAATTAATTCAGCCCTTTATCCAGAACCATGAGGACTGGAATCTTATTTTTAGGTGAAGAGAGCAATAGCTCAGCGGTAGAGCATATGATTTGCATGCAGAAGGTCTCCAGTTTGATCCCCGGCAGCATCTCCAGGGAGGGCTGGCCTGGGAAATTCCTGCCTGAAACCGTGGTGAGCTACTGCTGCCGCCAGCCAGTGTCGACAATATTGGGATAGATGGACCAAGGTCTGACTCTGTAGAAGGCAGCTTCCTGGCTAATTCAGCCCTTTCTTCCGAACCATGAGGACTAGAATCTCTAAAACCGCTGTCACAGTCCCAGATTCTAATAGCAATTCGCGATTTAACTCTAGGGGGTACAAATGGAATCGCTTCTGGATTTAACTCCTTAAGTTCAGATCGATTCACTTCTGACTCATCAGGGGATTCTATAAGATCTCTTTCTATTCATAAACCAGGGGGTTGGGGTTCCAACTGTTCTTTTAACACTGGCAATCTTAACTCAGTATATTCCATATCAATTCACACCCCACTCAGTATCTGAATCGAGAATAGGGCCTGCCTCTCTACATAACTGGGTGCCAATAAAATCTCTTCTATTAATAATAGATTTTTCAACTTGATTAATGGGTGCTTCCAGACAGAGGGCTCCCAGCGCTCCCAATCACGCTTTCCCCATCTGTTTCCGACAACATCTGGACCCCTGTAAAATTCCATGGACATGGCAGGGCAACAAGCACACCATAAATGCCTCATCTTCAAGTGCGCAACCGTGTCTCCTTTCAAAGGCCATTGTTGTCGTGCCAGTTTTCCATCCTCCTGGGCTGTACAGTGTTGGTGTTTTGCTTCGAAATGCCTCTCCCAGCCATTTGCGAGTCAGCATGTTTCAGGCTGGCTGAAATTCCACCTGTTTTATTTCAGAGCGTCACGAAGATTGAGCTGAAATGGAGTTTAAAAAGCCTCACTGCCTGGTTGGCTCTGCTCTCTTTGCTCCCTGAATCATTCAAAAAAGTTACCTCTCAGCCGCTCTCTCTCTCTCCCATTGCAACAAGCAGTCCTTTTCTTTCTCTGACTCATGCTTGCTGCTGTGCCCTTTTTTAAATCTTTTCCTTTTTTAAATATTTTTGAAAGTTCACACAGCGCAGTTCCTGCTCTGACAGCCACCGAGGAGCCGTTGGTGGATGGGAAACCTCAAACGTTCTTCAGAAGAGAAGAGGGCCAGTTTCCCTGAGGAACAACATCAATCCATTCGTTTATCAAGACCACCACAGTTCTTGTGGTGGGGGGTGGGGGTGGGGGAAGAGAAAGCTCTTCTTTAGGGCCCAGCATTGACTGCTGCTGAAGGAAATACAGAAATACAGACTACGAGACGCTGGGAAGGGATGGAGAAGGAAAGGCAAGAGCTGGGACAGAAAAGGGGGAAGGCCACACAAACGGCAGAGGAATACCAAAGTGCCTTTCTTAGGGCCACACGTAGATGCGGCATGATTCACACAGAGCTCTTCTGTGGCTGATTTTGTTTTTTAAAAAAACCTGAAAATCAAACTAGCCGGTGCGGAGGGCGTGCCGGGTTGAGACCGTAGCATCATAGTGGCGGGAGTGATTTATTTAGTTATCAAGTGAAACTGTGATTGAGTTTCATACGACACGACAACCCTCCATGGGCGGCCAGCCGTGGTGGGTTCACTCGTGTCGCCCAAAACTGGAGCGTTTTCTGCGGGGCGGCTAATTTTTGGGGGAACAAGCCACGCAGAGAACCGCGTGGCTTGCTGCAGGGTTGTTCTTGCCCATGAGGGGTTGTTGGGGGTCATCCAAACCCAGGAGACCGATTTTATCATGGGTTGCTGCGATCGGCTACAGAACTGCTTGGGAAGAGCGGCAAAAAAAGCCCGTGCAGCTCGCTTTCCGCGATCTCAGCGGTGTGGCTGCCCTTCCACCGATGCCAAAACTGTGCTCCGTTACTACAGTGGCACAAATTCCCCCTACATTTACCGTATTTCCCAGCCATTACATTTCCGTACATTTCTGCATTTATTTATTTTTTTTAGAACTGTCAGGGATCCGCAATAATCACAGCAGTAAGTGCTCCGAAAAAGAGCCCTGAAAAAAAAGGGTGTGTGTGTCAGTTAATATAGCTCCCTTTTCTAGAGTAGCTGCAGTCTTGGGGAAGTGTTGAAAAGGTGGAGGGTATTGAGAGCTCTCAGTTCAACACTTAAAACTGAGAATATTTCATTGCTAAGGGGGAGATATCCCCCCCCCATTTTAGGGTACCTTCTTCTGCCACTTCCCCTCCCCCCCCTTTTACTGGTGCTTTTCAATTGACAGCTTAGGCAATTGTTCCCCGGTAGTGTGCGCAAATTAGCCCATATGCAGTCCCGCCTTGTCAATCCGTTACCTACTCCACTTTGCTGCTCCCTTTGCCGGTTGAAACAGACAAGGAAATTGACCGGGCAAGACTGCACATATCGGACAGCCAGTAAGGGCGCACTTGTGAAAGACCGACAAAACAGTGGCGCACAAAAAAGGGATAGCGATTGGAGCGGGGAGGGAGACGAGATGGGTTCTGCCACAAAAGACCCTGGGATATGTGCCAGAACCGGCTGGAGGACTGAGGGGGAAGGATGGTGAGAAGAACCCACGGTGAGCCCGATCGTCTGTTGGGTGTACCATGGATCGTTCAGCAAACAACCCGCCGTGACTTATTCGCAGGGTAAACTCCCTGCCCTGGCCCCTTGTTTCTCCCCACCACTGGGATCAAAATGTGTGTTCATGGTGTTCCCAAACCTTGTACAGTAATACCTTGGATTGCAAGTAACTTGGTCTGAGAGCATTTTGAAAAGACAAGCAAAAAATGTTGACTTGATAAATAAGCAAGGTCTTACAAGACAAGGTAGGGATGTACTGCTCACCTTGAGCGGGCGTAGCAGGCCGAAATCAGCCCCGCTCACGCCCGCCAGAGACTCGCTTTGATATAAGAGTGTTTTGGATTACAAGCAGGGCTTTTTTTCTGGTGGAACTCACCGGAACTGAGTTCCAGCACCTTTTCTTCTATTAATTGCATTACAATTTAATCGCCATCTACTCCCGAGGAAATGTAATCCAAGAGTTCCGGTACCCTTTTTCTCCAGAAAAAAAGCACTGATTACAAGCATGGTTCCGGAACGAATTATGCTTGCAATCCAAGGTATTACTGTATATTTATTTATTTATTTATTTGTAATACTTATATACCACTAAATATAATAAAATCCCTAAGCAGTTTATGCCATGGAACATTGTCGTCCCATCCTTAATGGCAAGCCACACCTTCTCAGACTCAGCCCTTCATCTCCAATATGGAACCTACAACACTGGCCTACCTTACAGGGCTGTTGAAAGGATGACTGAGATAATGCGAAGCATTTGGAAACAAACAGATTGCTGCGGCTATGTTAAACCAGCCTTCCCCCACCTGGTGCCCTCCAGATGTGTTGGACTACAACTCCCATAATCCCCCAGGCAGCACATGGGAGTTGTAGTCCAACACATCTGGAGGGCATCATGAATTGATGGCCTCTGTAACTCTGCATGAACTGGTGTGAGGATAAGCTGGCTAAGGTGGAGGCTATGGGACTCATACTATTATGGGATGGGGTGGTCAAGGTGACACCACAGGATCCCATGCAACTCTGTAATTCTTAACTCTTGAGATTTCTGGGTGCCTTGAGCCAATGACTGGGTTCAGACAACACGATAACCCACACTCAAGGGCTGAGTATGGGCTGAGTGTGGGTTGTCGTTGAACTGGGGGTTGTTGTTGAAATGCGGCTTATTGTGTTGTCTGAACCCAGCCAACCTAACAAACCATGGCGAACAACCCACAGTTCACAACCCAACAACAAACCATGGGTTCTCTTCATGGGTTGCTCGTGGTTAACCAGTCATGGCTAGTTAGCGTAGCTGGGTTAAGGCAACACTTGTCTGAGTGTGGAAAGCTAAGCAGGGTCAGGCCTGGTTATTACTTGGATGGGAGACCCCTCCTCTAGTTTCCTGCATTGAGCAGGGGGTTGGACTCGATAGCCTTGTAGGCTCCTTCCAACTCTATTTTAAAATCTAGCCCACAGTTCATCAACAACCCACACTCAACCCATATTCAGCCCTTGAGTGTGGGTTATCATGTTGTCTGAACCCAGTCACTGTCTCTTAAAACCTGACGAGAAGGCATAGGTGATGGGGGGGGGGGGAGACTCATCTTTCTTCTGTCTTCCAGTAGACAAGGGGAGGGGGCACCTGAGTTCTCTCTGTGTAGCAGGAGATTAGTAAGTGCTGGAACTGGGTCTGAAAAGAAGGCAGAGAGCCAGCTTTCACAGGCCTGTGGCTCACGCTGGCTCAGCTTGTCTGAGCGTGGAAAGCTAAGCAGGGTCAGGCCTGGTTATAACTTGGATGGGAGACCCCTCCTCTAGTTTCCTGCATTGAGCAGGGGGTTGGGCTCGATGGCCTTGTAGGCCCCTTCCAACTCTATAATCTATGAAATGAAATCTCTGCCGGAAATCCTGTGGCACTGTGGCTTCCCCTAGATCAGGGCGGGCAACCTGTGGCCTTACAGATGTTGTTGGACTGCAACTTCCATGACCAACAAAAGGAAAAAGGCACTGAATACTGAACAAAAACCAGAGAGAAGAAGAGCAGGGATGGGCAGAAGTTAGATCAGGATCTACTGGTAGATCTCTTGAGTGACTGGGTTCAGACGACACGATAACCCACACTCAAGGGTTGAGTATGGGTTTAGTGTGGGTTGTCATTGAACTGTGGGTTGTTGAAACATGGGTTATTGTGTTGTCTGAACCCAGCTTATTAACAAGCCATGGCTTGTCAACCACGAATATGGGTTGTTTGTGCTTGACAAGCCATGACTTGTCAGTGCAGCTGGGTTCAGACAACATGATAGCCCACACTCAAGGGTTGAGTATGGGTTGAGTGTGGGTTGTCGTTGAACCGTGGGTTGTTGTTGAATCATGGCTTATCATGTTGTCCGAACCCAGCTGAGATAACAAACCATGGTGAGCAACCCACAGTTCACAACCCAAGAACAACCCATGGTTTTTTTTCATGGGTTGTTCGTGGTTAACAAGCCATGGCTTGTTAGCATGGATGGCTCCAGACAACACAATAACCCACATTTCAACAACAACCCATGGTTTGATGACAACCCACACTCAACCCATACTCAGCCCTTAAATGTGGGTTATCGTGTTGTCCGAACCCAGTGACTTGCAATAGATCGCCAAGGGGTTTCTGACTCCCAATAGATAAAACAATAGCAAGTAAAATTTTATTTATTAAAAATAAAGATCTCTCTGCCACAGCTAGCCTTGTGCTAACTGCTTCTCTTGATCCTCAGTGTTCCTCAGCTGTAAAATGGGAATATTAATTGGTTGCCTTTGACTAGGACTGTGTGCTGCTCTACTGGCCACTTTGAGAGTTCTGTGTTAGAATCCCTGATCTATAGGATTTTTATTTGTATGTAAAGTGTATGGGTCGGAGGGTGCAGAAGGTAACTGACTCCACTGCCCCCACTCAGTATTTTGCACCTGGCTTTGATTCGTGCACCAAGGGCTTCTAGAAAGAAATAAAAGTATGCCCCACACACCCAAAGCAGATCAAAGGTGGGCAGACTTTAGTTCTCTAGGATTTACTTTGTTTTTTTCCTAGAGATCCTCTAGCCGAGGCCTAGTGCAAAAGTCGTACCCTTTGAATGAAAGAATCCTGAGCCCAGGAGTTTGTTTTGAGCATCAGAACTGAACGCAGCTCGCCAGTCCCGCCACACAACAATAATCCACTCTAACCTGGTTACCCCAACCTTTCTTCATCTCAGCACTGTAATTTAGGTGCGGATGGGGAGTCATCATGATGCTGCTATTGTTAAACAGCTGGGAGTCAGAAATCCGTGCCTATCTACGGCAGATCACCCAGAGATCTACCAATGGATCCAGATCTACTTTCTGCCTACCCCTATTTCATGCAAATTCCTACATGGATTTGCTGGTTGTGGGAACGCTGCTTGATTATACATGCCGGTTACTAATGTCAGCCCACTGCACAGCTAAATTGATGTGTGCCGAGGGCTAGTTGACTCACGAATGTACCTCGCTCGGCCTTTCATCGCTTAATCACTCAACACTTTGATGACTCGCAGCTCCTCCTCCGTTGGAAAAAGTTGGCCACCGTCCAGTTCAAAGTTACAGCGCTGTACTAAACCGCGAAGGGGATGACGACAAGCTCAGGACTCATTGCTTTTCCGTGGAGCTTAGGCGTGGCTACCTTCACCTGGATCAGGGCCATTCTGTAGACACTGGCCTGCACAAACGGTCTATCTACGGTGATTTATCAACGACGGTTTATCCATACGTAAGTCAGTTAGTGCTGCAGCGAGCACAGTATATGCATGACTCAGCTTAGGATTCAAGCCCAATTTGGCACACTTGGGAGGGACCGACAGCACATCTGCACATGTGTCTTTTTGAAGAATCTGTTCTAGACTTTCACATCTCATCCAATTCATCACAAGCAAAACATTGTCCATGTACAGTCCGAGTAGATCCTCTGCCCATCTACTAGACTAGAGGGCAACCTTAAGTGGTGCTGGAATCTACAAAGAGGAAAAGTGCACAAAGCCAGCTTTCCTCAACCTGGGGCTCTCCAGATGTGCTGGACAACAACTCCCATAATCCCCAGCCAGGTTAGGAAGACTGCACAAAGCCCTCTCACACAACACAGTGCTGTCCTGGCGGTGGGACACTTTCCCCACTCTGCCAGTTTTTGCACATAAGCGACCAAACTAGGAGATTGTGTAGACACACCCTGAATCTTTTTAAAACTGGAGCGCTTTGATTCAAAGCCGGTTGTAGATTCGGGCAGAATATTTGCCCTGACGCCCGGCTCTTCCTAGTTCTTCTGTCCCTCGCTGATTGCCTCTTCCTGTCTACCCCTGAGAGCAAAGTTAGCCACAAGCATCCATATTCTAGAAATGCATCGGCCGCCATTGACTCTTGCCCACAAAAGTTTATGCTATAATAAATTCGGCTTGACGAGCGTGCGAGCCATTTCTCTTGACCTTTCTATTGCTACTGAAAGGGCGACTCCCGAGCATGCTACCTCGGTGGTAGGCAAAGGCCCTGCTTTGCATGGAGAAGGTCCCAAGTTCAATCCCAGGCATCTCCAGTTAGGGCTGGGAAAGACCTCTTGTCTGAAACCCACCAGTCGGTGTAGACAACATTGCGCTAGATCAGTGTTCTCCAACCTTGGGTCCCCAGATGTTTCTGGCCTGCAACTCCCAGCATGCCCCAGCCAGCATAGCTGGCTGGGGCATGCTGGGAGTTGTAGGCCAGAAACATCTGGGGACCCAAGGTTGGAGAACACTGCGCTAGATAAACAATTGGCTTGACTTTCTGTAAAGCAGCACCCTACCTTCCCATTTAATTCAGCCCATAAGGACTAGAAACTTACTTGATTTTTAGGTGAAGGACAATAGCTCAGTGACCGGAGCACATGTTTTGCATACAAAGGTCCCAGGTCTAATCTCCCGGCATCTCCAGGTGGGGCTGGGAAAGAGACCTCCCTGGTCTGATACCCTGGGGGCAGCTGCTTTGAGTCAGCACGGGCAACACCTAGTTAAAGGCTGTTTGACTCGGTTTAAGGCAACCTCCCTGGGCTCTTAAAGGACGCCGGTCCCGCTTACCTGACATGATCCAGGGTGTGATACCTCCTGCCCACCTCCATCATCATCCCTTGCACCGCGAGAGGAAAAAGGGCTCCCCCTCCCTCACTTGGAAAGACAACAGTCTCTGCTGCCGGGGTCCCTCAGCTGCCGCCCCGCCGCCGCCTCTGTCTTGCTTTGCCTGCGCGGAACTTGTGGGAGTATGAGCTGGGCACGACGCGAGTCCCTCCCTTTTGGTCTCTGTCTCTCCACCCCAGAGCTGTTTCGCCGCCCCCCCCTCCGCCCCACACGTCCCTTCCTTCCTCCCCTGGAATGTGAGGCCCGGAGCTGAGAGAGGCATTCCTCCCCATTAACGTGCTTTTGGCATCTGACTGCAGCCTGCTCCTGCGGCTTCCATAACATGAACCGCCTGAGAAAACAAACCTCGGATTGTGTGTGAGTGTGTGTGTGTGTGTGTGTGTGTGTGTAAGGGGTACATGCTCCATCTGATCTGAGAGGCAAGGGGGCGTTCTGATCATTTTGGACGGAGGACAGGAGGGAATTCAGGAGCCACTGGGACCCTCAGTCGGCCTGGATGATAGAAGCGTCAATGCCAATTTAAGCAAATATAGGTGGTTGTCAGGGGCAGTGCTGCGTACCGAAAGGATCCGGGGCTCAGGCCCACAGGACAATAAATAAATAAATAAATACACAGATTGGCATATGCTAATTTACATATGCTCCAAAGTCTGTGTGTGTGTGTGTGTGTGTGTGTGTGTGTTTGTGTCTTTAATGGACCCAGTCTCCTAAAGACACCCCTCTTTGTAAAAAGGGATGTATGGACAGGGGAGAGGAGGGCATTTGATTTCAGAAAAAAACCTCAGGCGGAAAGATTCAAGGGGGGGGCAGCAGGAGGGGAAGCACATGTGGGCAATATGCCAGCTCATCCAGGGGGATCAAATGCAGCAGAGATCCTCAGGGCCCCTGGACCTGTATTTCAGCAAGCGCCCCTGGACAGCAGGGTGGTGGGGCAGAGGGCCTCCCAGGGATTCGGGGCTGCCTAGGCAAGATTTGGGGTTCCAGGTGTATAGGACCACAACTCCCATCATCCCCATTGACCATGCTGGCTGGGGAGAATGGGACTGGCCATCCAACATGCCTGGGTCGCAGAAGAGCTGGTCTACATGTCCAGAAAAATCACGTGGCACAGCTTTCCCCAGATTGTGAGAATATCCCTTTCAAAAGCAAGTGAACTTCTACAAAAACTTGGACCCGCCTCTCTGACTGGGGTGGCCTTTTCCCCCCCTTCTTCTTTTGCCTCACAGAAGTGCAACCCGACCGCTCTGGACCATCCACACAAACGTGGTCTTTCGAATGTGGCGTAGTAGTGAGAGTGTTTGACTGGGACTCGGGAGATCCGGGTTCGAGTCCCCACTCAGCCACGAAGCTCACTGGGGGACATTGGGCCAGTCACTGACTCTCAGCCTAATCTCCGTCACAGTGTGTTTTTAAGGATAAAATAGAGAGGGGGAGGAGGAGGAGGATTATGTAAGCCGCTTTGGGTTCCTTGCAGGGAAAAAAAGGCGGGATAGAAATGTAATAAATAAATAAATAAATAATAAGCAGTTCTTCAGCGACAGCCATCTTGCCTTACCTTTCATCTAGGTCTACCGGAGGGATTTTCACTTTGGTCACTTGCTCACCACACCCGCCAGCGGGTTCTTTGGGGGCTTCCGTACCGCCGTGTTCCCGAGTCGTCTTTCCAGCGGCCCGCACGCAGTCCTGCTTACTCCTCGTGGACGGTTTCTCCTTGGCCTGGCTCCCCGTCGAGCCAGTTTTGGCCCTCGGCAACGTCCCCGCGTGGCTGTACATGTCGCACGAGCGAGCGTACGCAGACGGGCTCGTGGGGACGGTGTTCAAGTCGTCCCGCGCGCTCTCCGAGGCGGGCTTCTCTGGGGCCTGAGGAGAGTCCTGCTTTCTCCTCTTCGGTTTCTCTTGAGGGCCCAGGGGAGCCTGCCGGGGCTCAAGAAGACGTTCTCGAGCATTGTTCGCAAGGGTGGGTCCCATGGTTTGAGAGCAGGCTGGCCCACGGTTGGCTTTGGATGACGACGACTCTTTCTCCGCGTGCCCCGTGTCCTCCCCTGCTGAGGAAGTGCCATTTTGGAGGACGGGGACCACCACAACCGTCACACCGGGCTCCGGGACAGCTGGCGGTGCGCCGGCCGGGGAGCTCCCTTCGGTCGACTTTTTGGCTTTGGCCTTCTTCCCCGACCGCCCAACGCTGGCCCTGGGCATGGTCCCCATGTGGCTGTACATGTCGCATGACCGGGCGTAAGCGGAGGGGCTTTTGGGCACGGTGTTCAAGTCGTCCTGCGTGCTGTGGAAGGGGGGCGCGAGGAAGCCGTTTGAGGACAGAAGCCCCCCTCCGGGGGTCTCTGGAGTGCTGGGGGCAACGGAGACGCGGCGGAAGTTGAAAGTCAGGCTGGTCAGGCTCCCGAAGCCTTTAAACTTAAAGAACTCTGGGGAAGAGAAACAAGGAGCCGGTTACTTTCTGAGGGGACCACGTTCCAGAAGGTTCTGTGCTGGCCTACACCACTGCGGTGTAGCAGCGGACCAAGAGCAATGTTCAAATCCCCACTCAGCCTTGAAAGTCACAAGTATAGGGATCCTTTTGTTATTTAATTAATTACGGGTGCAATCCTATGCATGTTTAGACAGAAAAAAGGCCTACAGTTCTCAGCAGGCCGCAGGCAGCTCTGGGGCATGCTGGGAGTTGTAGGACTTTTTTTTTCTGTCTAAACATGATGCATAGAATTGCGCCCCGGTTTATTTCTTTAGAGTACTTTTACTCCACTCCTCAGCCAAAAAAGAAAAAGTTTCCCAGAGCAGCTTACAAAGATTAAGTCTCAGAGAAAGTGTGCCTCTGTACACCAGTTGCTGGGGAACATGGGCAGGAGGGTGCTGTTGCACTCATGTCTTGCTTGTGGGATCCCGTGGGCAGCTGGTTGGCCACTGTGTGAACAGAATGCTGGACGAGATGGACCCTGGGTCCCATCCAGCAGGGCTCTCCTTATGTTATGTTCTAATAATGAGACAGTCTTTGCCCTCAAGGCTCACAACCTAAAAGGCATGACACAAAAGGAAAAAGGGACTGGGAAGGAGGAGGAGAAAAATGCAAAACTCAGGCCCCCGTTCTTAGTTTCAAAGTTCTAATAGGTGTGTAATTTCTGGCAGGGAAGGGCGAAACGAACTCCCTGCAGCTGTTCCTTCTCTGGTGGATGTAAGGGGCCTGGTTGGTCTCCCCCTTGCCATGACGTTCTTCCTGGGAGGTGGGGGGGGGGTGCCGCCTCCCAGTGGCCCCTGGTTCTCTGGCCGATGGATGAGGTCAGAGTCTGCAGTCCCAGGGAACTCACAGAAACGGCACAATCCACAAACAAGAAAGCGGTGTCAACAGGCTTGGTGGGAACCCTGAGGTTTGCAGAAGGGCAAACCATGGGGAGGGGGGGGACACATACGGGGGGGGACCAAAACAGCCCCACGAGGACCGAGATTGATAAGTGGCCACGACAAAATGCTGAGTGTCTGTTGGGGGACGGCGGAGGAAAACTTGGGTGTGAGTGGAATGGAGTATGGCTGACTGGTGACTGAAACCCTGACCCGGAGCACCCCACGCTGCAACCTTTCGTTGCAGGCCTGACTTCTCCTCCCAGTTTTGCGCATGTGAAAATAAAGCCCTAAACCGGCAGTTCCCACCCTGATTCCCTCCAGATGTTTTGGACTTCAGCTTCCATCAGCCCCCACTCAGCTGGGTCAGGAATGCTGGGAGTTGTAGTTCAAAACATCTGGAGAGCCCCAGGCTGGGGAAAGCTGCCTGAAAGAGCGCATACACAAGACTGCTTTAAGATGCTGCTGCAGATGTTCTGTTTACCAGGGACAGGCTCTATTTTCTGTTTTTTTGTCTCTGGTGAATTTCTGACCCCGTTAGAATCCTGAGGGGGTAGAGCAGCCGTCTCCAACTTGGTGCCCTCCACATGTGTTGGACTACAACTCCCAGCATTCCCAGCCAGCATGGCCATTGCAGAGTGACCTGTGCTGCTTCAGACTGCAGGAGGGGAATCTCTCTCTCTCTCTCTCTTTTTACTCTTCCTGTTTAAATGTATGTATAGATACATTTTTTTAAACCTCCCTGCAAGTAGAAAACTAGCACTGTGCCTTGCTGTGCTGGTTTTCTATGTGTGGGGAGTTTTCCGGTAATTTGTAGTAGGGGAGCAGCTAAAATACCAGAACTGTGTGGTTACGAGAAGAGTCTAAACTGATGGTTGAAGAGAATTCAGGGGTCTGCTAGGGGGAGGGGAAAAAATGAAGGTGCGTGCAATCAATCCCTCTGTGAAAGCTGGGAAGGAATTTCCAGGCCAACCAACCCGCAGGAATCTGCCCAGGGACACCTGCTGTTGCCACCTTCTCTCTACCACTTCACCCTCCGCAAAACGCAAACAGCTGCAGAGGGAAAGAAGTTGGCAAAGAGAACAACTGATTACATGGCTTTAGCAACTGCTGCAGGCTCTTTCGCAGCTATATTTGGACGCATCAATTGCAGACATAATCATGCGGGAGTCCTTCGTGCGCCGGGATCCGTGAGGCCTGGATATTTTTGTTCTGCTGTCCGTTCAGCCATGTAGACTCATTTTGGGTGGCTTGGGGGTCAATTACTCTCTTACAGACTCAGGTCTCCCCATCTGTAAAATGGGGGATGATCGAAAGCCCATCTAGCAAGGTTGTTGTGGGGAAAACAATGGCTGCAGATACATTTATACGTAAACAATGCCAAAAGTTTCTACTCAGAGGACAACGTCTCATGAGCCACGTTGTTTTGTCTCTTGTCTCTGTCCATCACCTTGTCCAAGCTCTGGGCCACATATACATAATATTAATTGCAAGTTGTTTTTGTTTTGTAAGTGTGATTAACACTGAGACTTATATTTTGAAGGAAAAGCAGCCCTTTGGGACCTCAGTCTAGATCAGAAGTATTGGGGTCCTGCCTGGCTTCTCTTCCTCCAAAATAAAAGTGTTGGTGTTATGCAAGTTGTGTGTGTGTGTCTTTAAAGCATGATTAATGTTATGCATAATTGAATGTTATGTATAACCAGCCACTTATGCACTGTCAAAAAAGAGGAGATGCACCACCAAAAAAGGGGGGGGGATTTGCATACATTTTGTATGTCCTAATTTATATGTACAAAAGCATATATTTAGAAATAATTACTATGATTTTAAATGCAACTCCAAACGCATCTTGCCATAGTGGGGAAGGTGGGCGTTGCGGCCGCTCATCATTCTGCTTTCTGGATGCCAACTCTTGATGGGCACCTCCGAAACTCCCTCCTGTTCTCCCTTCCTGGGATTCTTTACCTTTAAACCAGACTTGGACTAGACATCCCTTCAGACTAGAGGCGGTGTCAGGGGCGGCCCATTAGGGTTGGAGCCCCGAGTCTTTCATTTGGAGCCCCGAATCTCTGCACCACCACCCTGCCGTCCACGGGCACTTGCTGAAATAAAGGTGCAGGGGCCCTGAGGATCTCTGTTGCATTGGATCCCCCTGGATGAGCTGGCTCTTGGCCCACATGTGCTTCCCCTCCTGCTGCCCCCCCAATCTTTCTGCCTGAGGTTTTTTTTCTGAAATCAAACGCCCTCCTCTCCCCTGACCATACATCCCTTTTTACAAAGAGGGGTGTCTTTAGGAGACTGGGTCCATTAAAGACACACACACACACACACACACAGAGACTTTAGAGCATATGTAAATTAGCATATGCCAATCTGTGCTTCTTCTTTTTTTTTGTCCTGTGGGCCTGAGTCCCGGATCTTTTCCGTACCTCGTACTGCCCCTACATCCTTTCAAACAGAGGACTTTCTTTTGTAAGGTCCATCCTAGTACCTTGGCCCGCTGATGGGCATTCCATTCCAAAAGCTGGAAAGACACACACACACACAGCTATCAGGAGACCATCTCCTGTTGCTGGTTCCTCCTGAGGGAATGTCGACCCGATTGTCCTGGGCTATTCATGAACGGGCCGAACGGACCCGTCAGCCAGTGACCCCAAATGTTTGTTTTCCTGGGCTGGTCCCGGGCTTGGACCACCAGTGCCGATGGGGGGGGGGAAGAGAGAATTCTGGAAGCTGCACAAAACCGCACTGCAGCCAACGGAAGAGAGGAAAGCCTGTGGTGGAGAGGCCTACCTCAAGTGGCCTGGCTGGGATGGCTTCGTCCAGGAAGTGGGGAGAGATCCTCGCTGTGCCGTAGGTAGCACGTGCCGCTCACTGACAAGTGATCTGGGCGCACTGCGACGCACACGAGGCCGGGCTCCCAGTCCAAATCTGCATGTAGAGAGTTGCACTAGTGCAGCCTTCGCCAACCTGGGCCCCTCCAGAGGTGCTGGACTACAGCTCCCACCATCCCCCAGCCAGCTGTGCTGGCTGGGGGGATGATGGGAGCTGTAGTCCAGCATCTCTGGAGGGGCCCAGGTTGGCGAAGGCTGCACTAGGAGATATGGAAACTGGCCTTGTGCGTGTAGAAGTGGCACAAGGAAGTGGCACGCACCGCAGCACAGACGGGAGCTGCCCACATCCTTGAAGGTGCTTGGCCTCATGGTGCTGTTACTTCCATTCACAGCTGGCACCTGCTTTCGCGCAGCCCGATGTGTTGGTTTGAGTTCTATTTACAATCACTGCCAAACGGAATCACTATGCTTGCCTCTTGCAGCCCCCTCCCAGAGGGGCCGTAACGCAGTGGAAGACACCTGCTTTGCAGGCAGAATGTCCCACTTTCGATCCCTGGCGAGAAAGCCGAGAAGATTTCTGCCTGCAAATCCCGGAGAGCCGTTGCTGCCGGTCTGGGTTCAGGCGACACGATAGCACCCACACTCAAGGGTTGAGTTTTGGTTGAGTGTGGGTTGTCATTGAACCGTGGGTTGTCGTTGAAACGTGGGTTATTATCGTGTCGTCTGAACCCAGCCAAGATAACAAACCATGGCAAACAACCCACAGGTCACACAACCCGACAACAACCCATGGGTTCTCTTCATGGGTTGTTCGTGGTGGTTGACCAGCCATGGCTTGTTAGCACAGCTGGGTTCAGACAACACAATAACCCACGTTTAAACGGCAACCCATGTTTCGACAACAACCCACACTTAACCCATGCTCAAGCCTTGAGTGTGGGTTATCGTCTCGTCTGAACCCAGTGATTCTCAACAATACCACGCTAGAGAGACCCAGGGCCTGACTCGGTATGAGGCAGCTTCCGATGTTCCTAGACCTGTTTTTTTTTTTGTCTCAAAGCATGTTCTTGGCCCAGAACAGGGTTGATGCCAGCTGGACAGCTGTGCCTGCTCCTAAACTTTTAATAGAAGTTTGAAGTCTGCCATTGAGTTTTTCCCATGTCATGGAGCCACGGGAGCTCTTTTCAGATGACAAACCAGAGCCAGTGTGGCCTAGTGGTGAGAGTGTTGGACTGGGACTCGGGAGATCCGGGTTCTAGTCCCTGCTTGGCCATGAAACTCACTAGGTGACTTTGCACCAGTCATTGCCTCTCAGCCTCACCTTCCTCACAAGGTTGTTGTGAGGAAAAATTGGAGCGGAGGACGAGGATTATGTAAGCCGCCTTGGGTTCCTTGCAGGAAAAAAGGTGGGGTGTGTATATATATGTATATATATATAATAGATAGATAGATATAGATAGTTTTTTTAAAAAGTAAAATAAAACCAGGGATATATTAATTTATTGTTTAAATTTGTACCTCACATTATCCCCACATCAATCTTGCGAGGTAGCATAGGCTAAGAAATGGCGTGTGACTGACCCCAAGGTGAGGGCTTCATGGCTGAGAGGGGAATTTGAACTCAGGTCCTCGCAGCCCTAGTCCAGCACTCTTACCCAGTGGTAGGCAACCTGATGCCTTTTGGATGTTTTGGACTACAACTCCCATCAGCCCCAGCCAGCATGAGCAATGCTCAGGAATTGTGAGAGTTATAGTTCTAAACTTATGGAGATCATTGGGTCATTTACCACCGCTCTAACCACTAGGATAAAACAATTTAGGGTTCAATCCTATGCATATTTAGACAGAAAAAAAGGCCTACAACTCCCAGCAGGCCCCAGCCAGCTAGGCTGGCTGGGGGGTTGCACCTTTAATTGCTTGAAGAGATCAGATGACAGGCTTGTAAACTTTGCAATTCACACGATTGAACAGGTATAATTCACCCGACCAAAAGCCCAGGGAAGGTAACACCACATTATCCAAAAGCAAAATATAATTACTGATTTGCTGAACACACTGGCTGCCAATTTTCTGCCCAGTCAGGAACAGTAATAACTACTAAGCAAGGTTTCCTTCCCACCCACCCCATATATACACTCCAGACTAGTGCTCCACATACGTCATCCCAACAGGGGCCGGGAGGGAGGTTGCCACCTTTTCCCCCCTCTTCAGGGCTCCTGTGCCTTTAACAGCTGCATTACAGACAGGGCACTTGCTGAAGCTTCTCCTGTTGATTTCTGCATGTCACGCACTTGTCAAAATCAGAGAGGAGCCCTGGCAGAAGAAAAAGATGGCAACCTAGCCACCACAGTCCAGGGAGACGGGCATCATCCCATCGCAGCCTGCTCGCACACCACCCTCCTCGCTGGAGATCTCATGCGGACACAGCCTCCTGTTCCTTCAATGCACCCAGGTGTGGAAGCAAGCCACAGAGAGCGGCCGAATCCGTCCGTCCTCTGCGTGTTACTTACTTTTAAAGCCTCCTCCTTTCTTCTGGCTGTCAGCCATCGTTCAAAGGTCTGACGCGGCGCCGCTTGGAAGGAGAAGTTTGCAAAAGTTTATGACTTTCAACAGGCTCTTCCTGAGCTGAGCCTCCCTTCCTTTCCCGCACCCTCCCCCCACGCCTTTCTCGCTTTCTGTTTTGCTCACCCGTTTCCTCAGTCATTGCAAAACACGAGCTTAAACCTGCAAGCACCTTCAGCGTCCTTTTGTGTTTTCCCCGTTTGATCTTCAATTTAATAAAATTAAATAGAACAAAAACTTGCTACACAGAAGAAGAAGAAGAAGAAGAAGAAGAAGAAGAAGAAGAAGAAGAAAGCCATGCTGACTGCTTGCACGTGCTCCGGCCTGCCTTGTCCCTTTGGATGTGGGGTTTGCTTGCTGGACGCCCCTGCTCCTACTTCTCATGATCAGATTCCAGGTTATAGAAATAAACCATTGGAAGTTTACACGCAATTACAACGTGACAACATGGCCTGAGGAAAAATGCTCCATGGCTTCACTAAAATCTCAGAAAAGCTTCCGTACTTTAACAAATCTAAATTGATATCTAGGGTGCTTCTGGATGGAGGCATCCTAGCGCTGCCAGGCAAAAGGGGATCTCCCTTACCAACCTGCCTGGTCACTGAGGTCACTGGCTCCTGTGGTGGTTCCGCGTAGACCTACAGCCCAACAGGAGTCCGCCCGGAGCAGAGCCTTCAGTGTGGTGGCTCCATTTCTGTGGAACTCCCTGCCTCTGGAGGTCAGGCAGGCGCCAACATATTTGCGAAAATTAATTTGGGTTAAAAAAAAATTTATAATAAATATTTTTCCCGCCCTGGGTGCTGCTGGTGACCTTTGGAGGCACTGCTTGGGGATGGGCAAATTGGGATCTCGAAAGCCGGATTGACCGGTGAATTGTGATCTCCAAAAATATATATACAGTCATGCCTTGGATTGAGAGCATCATTCGTTCCAGAAACGCGCCTGTAATCCAAAACACTCTTATATCAAAATGAAATCCCCCCCCCAAAAAATTGTAGAGATTTTTAACTTAAGCCGTACTACAGTGCTTGTATTGCAAGACGTCGCTTGTATATCAAGTCAAAAAATATATTAAAATAAATATTTAAAAAATTGCTTGTCTTGCAAAACGCTCTCAAACCAAGTCACTTGCAATCCAAGGTATTACTGTATTAAGTGCAAAATCAAGCCATGGAGAGCTGAAAATGGCCTGCGGCACTGGTGGGGGGTGGGGGAAGCCTTTGCTAGCTGCCCCCAAGTGCCGATTGGGCGTTTTGGGGGCGGCCGGCACTGGCAGTCACCTGCTAGCTGCTTGGCAAGGGTTTTTTCCGCCGCTCTTGCCGTGTGGCTTGACCCACGACGGGTTGTGTCGTCTGGGTTTGACTACAAGCCATGGGTTGTCAGGGTGGCTTATAACCCAAATGTAAGCCACCCGACAAACCCATCCCATCATGGGTTCACACAACATGCTAACCGACCATGGCTTAGCATGCCTGGCAAACCCAGTCACTGTGTTCTTTTTGGTGCCTCCCGAAAACATCTCTATTTCAGGAAGCCTTTCTTGACTGACCAGCCACGGTTTTACTGGTATCCCATTTTTAACATAATGTTTTATTCTTTTATCTGTTTTATCCTTTTGTTGTTCACCGCTCCAGAATCTGTTTAGATGTGGAGCGGTATATATATATATGCTGTAAATAAATAATAAAATAAATAAATAAAATATTGTGTAGCTGTTGTGTCTTTTCTTCCTTAATTATTTTGTGTGTGGGGAAAGAAAGAGAGACAGAAGAAGTGAGGCAAAAACAGAGGAGGGCTGAAAGTTGAAGATGCTGTTGTCT
The DNA here is from genome assembly GCA_021292165.1 of Shinisaurus crocodilurus. Taxonomy (NCBI): domain Eukaryota; kingdom Metazoa; phylum Chordata; class Lepidosauria; order Squamata; family Shinisauridae; genus Shinisaurus; species Shinisaurus crocodilurus. The sequence goes on from JAHFWL010000106.1 coordinate 195,397, forward strand.
TCAAAAATTTGTCATCTCTGTAAAATTCCATGAATGAGGCAGGGCGATTACAAAATCTAAGCCTCATCTGGAAGTATCCCTATTCCTCATAAACTCAATAAATGGAAAGCACTTTATTAAAAGGTCCCTTCCGATGTGTACAGACTGGGTCCCTTCCGATGTGTACGGACTGAGTCTATTTTAAGGATGTCTGCGAAATTTTTTCAGTTTGTTTTTTTTTTACCAGAACTTTCCCAGTTCGCAGTCCTGGAACTGAAGATGGACCGGAAGGCAGTCTGCGATCGAAGTCTGTACATTTCCAAGCTTGTGACACAGTTTGCAGAACCCCCAAAAAGTGTCCAGAAATGTATACATTTGGGAAATCTACATGGAAAAAAAGCGAGTATTTTGGGAAGATGTGTACAAACACGCTGTAAACGCTGGGGGGAAATGCTCACATTTTTAAAATGTGCACAATCAATGCATCCATTAATGCCACCCCAAAATACTTTGCATCAGCTATATATTGTTGCTGGGAAAATTTATTCTCTCTCTCCCTGCCTGCCCCAAGCTACTGTGAGGATTACAGCTAAACTCAGTGGGAACAGGGAAGTCTGAGCGGGGTGGCTGGCAGATGACATCAGCATCCTTGCTAATTAAAAAAAAAACAGATTAAAAAACATTACTTTCTACCCTGTTGATGGTGTAACATCTTCAATTTAATGGATTGCGTAGCTGCGTGGCTAGTGCTTCTTGGTATACTACGTTTGAAGTTTTACCTTCCGGCGCTAATGTCACCAAGTTACTTGGTTTACTAACTCTTGAACACACTACATAAAATTGCCCATGAGAGAAGCAATTTTGCCTTACATCGATGCCAGGCCTATACAACTTTAAATCATCTTAACAATGCTTTCCCTCAATGGATTTCTCTTCTTTTTGAAAAAGGTGTTTTCTGCAATTCCTGGAAATAAAAAGATCCTAAAATGACCTCCTGGATGACTCCTCCTGTTCCCCCAATGCCTGGGGACACATAACAGCATTGTTATGCAGATTTTTTGGGGGGGGTCATTTTATGTTCCAGGCATGTTTGCATATACAGAAAGAAAACTGTAAGAGGCAGGTGGCTGAAATGTGGAAATATTGTTTACTACCCCGTTTTAGGCAAAGTCCTGCCAGGACAAGATTGTAGGTCCACTTATGTGTAGATTACACCACAGAATGTGAGCCTGGGGTAAGGAAAGCACCCCTAGATGCAGGATGAGGGTTTAAGAAAGTTTTCACAGTGTAGTTTTTATTAGTGATCCATAAGCAACAACCATGGGAAATAGGAGATACATGGATGAGTCAGTGAGTCAGGGCTTTTGCTTCTGCAAGACGTTTTAACTCACTCGCACAAAGTCTCTCAGACTTCCAATCGCTTCCAATTGAACAAAGAGCACTGGCACGCTTGGCAGAAACGGAGAACTTCTGGATCTACAGACTGAGAATTCTTAGTCCGTATGACCTTAACCTGGAGGAAAATTAATCATCTGTGTACTGCTGACACCTGTGTTTTCTTCTTTTTAGGAATTTCCATCGCACTGCATTCCAAACTGCCACTCTTGGTATCCATTTATTTATTTATTATATTTATACCCCGCCTTTTTTCCTGCAAGGAACCCAAGGCGGCTTACATAATCCTCCTCCTCTCCATTTTATCCTCACAACAACCCTGTGAGGTAGGTTGAACATCCCAGCTACTGATGAAGGTGGGAGCCAAAACATTTAGCATGAAATATATTTTGAAATTACTCTGTTGTTAGTCTGCCTATATATATATATATATATATATATCAAGGTAAACGCACATTACAATATTCCTAAACATGCATTAGCATCCCCAAAGCCACATTGCCCCTGTTGGCCTGTATTTTTTAATTTATTCAGGATGCAATCCTATGCATGTTTAGACAGGAAAAAAGTCCTACAGCTCCCAGGATTCCCCAGCGTAGCATAGCTGACTGGGGAATGCTGGGAGTTGTAGGACTATTTTCTGTCTAAATATGCATAGGATTCCGCCCTGAATTTATTTATTTTTATTTAAAATTTTCTTGGCCACTTTTCAGGGCAGAAGCCCTCCTAAGGCAGCTTGCGGCGATAAAACACATCAAACTGGTATGATATTAAGAATGATACAAACACAAAAAAGCTGTAAGAATACAATAAAAACAGTGATGAAAAAAATAATAATAAAACAGCAACAAAACAATCATATGAGGAGAAGCCTGGAGTAAAATAGTGACTGGGTTCATGCATGACTTGGCAACCCATTGTGGGTAACTAACTAGGCATGGTAGGTTGTCGTGTGTCATCCAAACCCAGACAGCTCCCCACAGGGTGGCTTATTCTAGGGCAACAAGGCACCCTGACAACCCATGGTTTGTTCTAGGGGTTGTTCATGTGAGAGCTGGACTGACCCGGGTTCAAAAGCTTACCCAGCTAGTGACTCCCAGTCATGCAGACAGAAGGAGGAGATAACAGCAGTTTATAAAGATTAAAGAGTTTATTCAGTAGGACCCATATCCATGGGATTAAGGCAAGCAATGCAGGCTTCTCTTACGCAGAAGAGATGACTCTGCCTTACTACATGATTGCAGATACAAGTCCAAGACCCAAGCAGGTCTCAAGTTCCAAGTCCAAGTGAGAAGTGGGAAGGCTGAGATGAAGTGAAGTGACTGTGACTTCAATTAATGTGATGTGTGTCTTACCCCAACCTTTATAGTAAGACCCTGTGCCTATACCGTAAATAGGATATTACTCACCACCAGTTATATAACCTATCATTCACAACATGTTGACTCCAACTTGCCCCATGATTCTGACTCATAGACCTTGACATTATGTCTGGTGACTATCAGGAGACTTTGTTCTTGTCAGGTGACAATCTCATTCTGCCCATGCAAAACCTAACAGTTCGACCCATGGTGGGTTGTCGTGTCATCCTGGGAGACCGATTCCATAATGGGTTGCAAGCAATGGCTAGCGAGCAGCTCAGCATGAGTGGCAAAAAAAACCCTTGTCACTCTTCGCGATCTCGCCCATGCTGCTGCTGCCAGAGACAGCCACTCCACCAATGCCTAAATGGCACTTTGGATCTACCGTCACTGGTTTGTCACACTCCCACCCTCCCCATTTTTTTGGACCCAGAAATGTGCACAGTTGTGTTCTTCTTTCTATTATTGTTGTTGGTCTTTCGGAGGTGCGCAAGTGCGCACTTATGGCTGTCTGATATATGCAGTCTTGCCTGGTCAATGTTTCAGCTGTCAAAGGGAGCAAAGTGCAGTTGGTAACATAGATGGAAATTGACAAGAGGAGACTGCCTATAGGCTCATTTGCGCACAGCTGCCAAGCTGTCAATTGAAAATCACCGGTAAAGAGGAGAAAAGCGGGAGGGGTAGGTGCACCAAAAAGAGAGTGGCAACAAGATCTCCCCCATGTAATGCGCTCGATTTCAAGTGCTGAACTGACAGTTCTCCGTGCCCTCCACATTTGTGCGACTTCCCCGGGTTTCCCAGTATGTTTACAAGGGCCTTCTTAAAAGCCTGCAATATTAGAGCATGGTGGACCCCTGATGGAAACTTATTCCAGAGGTGTGGGGCCACTGCAGAAAAGGCCCTCTCATGTGTGGTCACCCACCTAACTGCTTTCACAGGTGGGCAAATGAGAAGGGCCTCTCTTGCCGATCTTAAAGTGCGGACAGGCTGATTTGGGTGAAGGCAGTCCTTCAATTAATGTGGTCCCAAACCATTTAAGGCTTTAAAGGTCAAAACTAGCACTTTAAATTGGACTCAGGATAGCCCTAAACGATAAACTAACTTGTAGTATCAAATGCAAAAAAGGACAGTTAAAGAAGAATAATTTTATGGATATATGGAATCAATTATTAGACTATGTATTAATAAAGGGGATGGGGAGTATGCCTTGTCAGGATATGTTATATTTTTGGAATTTGGAATTCATTTGATCAAGGGGATGGAAGCATATAAATTGGTCCCTAGGAGGGTGGGGGGGGGTGCATTTTATGATTTATTGTATGTGGTTTTAGTTAAATCTTTGTGTTATTATTGTATTTTGTTATATTTTGTTTTGAAAATTAAATATATTTTTTTAAAAATAAATGAATTGGACTCAGGAACACACCGATAAGTAGCGCAGCTGCCGCAGTATAGGTGTTAAATTGCCTTGCCCCACCAACACTTGGGCGGCTGCATTCTGCACCAGCTGAAGTTTCTGAACCATCTTCAAAGGCAGCCCCACACACAGTGCATTACAACAGTGCAGCCTGGATGTTACCAGTACACAGATAACCAAGGCAAGGTCTGTCCTTTCCAGATAGGGCCGCAGCTGGCGTACCAAGCTAAGCTGGTAAAACTCACTCCTGGACACCACAGCCACCTGGGCTTCCCCAGTTAGCGCAGAGCCTAGGACAATGTTCTCCAACCTTGGGTCCCCAGATGTTTTTGGCCTACAACTCCCAGCCATGCATCTGGGGACCCAAGGTTGGAGAACACTGGTCTAGGAGGACTCCCAGACTTGGGGCTTTTCTACACGAGGCATTTATTGTGCTGTTAATCACTGTACAGTAATACCTTGGTTTGAGAGTAACTTGGTTTGAGAGCGTTTTGCAAGACAAGCAAATTTTTAAATATTTATTTAATTTTTTTTGACTTGATATACAAGTGACGTCTTGCAGTACAAGTACTGTAGTACAGCTTAAATTAAAAATCTCTGTACAAATTTTTTGGGGGGGATTTCGTTTTGATATAAGAGTGTTTTGGATTACAAGCACGTTTCCGGAACTGAATTATGCTCTCAATCCAAGGCATGACTGTATCTACTTTTGGTTTCATGGCAACAGTGAGATCCGAGCTCTACACAGAGAGCTCTTCCTTTCCTGCTTTCCTGCTGCACAGCCTCTAGGTGGAGCTGTGCTATAGTGGTATAGCAGAAATACACAAGGAGATAGAGCACCTTTTCTCCCGTTGTACTTTACTAGCTCATTTCCCCCATTCTAAAACACACACACACACACACACACACCACAACCATGAAAGTGCTCTGGGGAAAAAAACACAGAAGTGAAACTGGCTCATCTAAAGAGCCTGTAAACAACTGTAAAGAGTCATGAGCAGGGCCAGTGCTACCATTAGGCCAACTAGGCAGCCGCCTAGGGCGCAGGGCTAAAGGGGGCACCAGAAACGCCTTGAAAAAAAAATACAGCGCTCTCAAGTGGGAAGGGGGGCGCTAAATATCTGATCTTGCCTAGGGCACCAAACTGCCTTGCACCGGTCCTGGTCATGAGTGCACAATAAATGCCTCATATAGAAAAGCAAAAGCCCTTGGTCTTTTAGTGGGAGTGCAACCCCATCTAACACCAGTTGTCAACTTCCATCCAGAGTAGTTGGCTTCCCAATGCAAAGTAGCTCCGTCTTGACTGGCTTACGTTTCTTGTCTGTACAGAAGTCTCAAACTTCACCCCTCCACCTTGAAGGATTGCACCATGGTTTTAGCACCTATGGGTGGTGAAGGGATCTAAGAGGGCTGAGGAAAGGACGTGATCACCCCAATTCACAGTGCAACTTTGCACACAGAGAACCCATCACAAGGTTTAAAACACACACACACACACACCGGAAAGAATGTGCATCGTGCAGCAGTTCTTTGATCAACCGATTGCAGCAATAACATGAGAACAAGAGGGGGAAACCCCATGCATCCAGTCACATAACCACAAGAAAGCACATGTATGGGGCTCTGAGCCCCTTGCAGATTAAGCCTTGGTTCCTCTAAAAGTAGAGGAAGTCGAGCTGAATTTGTGAAGGCTCAGCCAAAGTACCATGGGCCGACGACCCAGGATTTGGTCTGTGGATCGGAGGACATTCATTCAACATATTTACTCATTCTATTTTTAATCAACCGGATCACAAAGTTTCTCTGGGCAGATTGCACAGTTGCAAAGCTAAAAGAATAACGACACCGTACACAAAAACACAAAGGACAATGATGAACAGCATGGGAGAAAAGCCCACAACGTAAAGCATAGAAAAGCAGCCATTAAATCTGAAAGTTAAAACGGAACTCTTAATACATCTGGGGCTCTTCTCTGGGGGCTTCTCTACATGAGGCCTTATTGTGCACTTGTGATTCCTCACTCATGGTAGTTTGCGGGTGCTTTGCACAATGTCGTCATCCTCTAGGGCAGTGGTTCCCAACCTTGGGTCCCCAGATGTTGCTGGACTACAGCTCCCAGCATACCCTGCCAACATGGCTAATGACAAGGGATGCTGGGAGCTGTAGTCCAGCAACATCTGGGGACCCAAGGTTGGGAACCACTGCAGGGCCTCTCCTGTGCTTTGCAACCATTTCCACGCCTTTTTTTTAGACCGAGGAAAGTGTGTTATTATTTGGAAATGGTGGGACAAACCGGAATGAAAAGCTCCTGTATTTTCGCATGTCCACTATATTGCAGCGCCACCTTGTGGTTGTGTAATGGAACATATAGAAAGGCAGGGAAAGAAAAGAAAAAAAAAACACATGTAAAGGAGCCGATCGTAGTCCCGCAAAGAATCTGGAAGCAGAAGCCTCTGTAAAGTAGTGGGTTAAAAGCCTCATGTAGGGAAGCCCTTGGTGCCCTGCCATCTAAGGCAGGTGCTGAACAGGAAGAGAGCCTTTTAAGTGGTGGCTCCCCAACTGTGGAATGCCCTTTGCAAGCTATTTTGGTGCCAGACTAAGACCCTCCTGTTTCCCCAAATGTCTCAGTCTTTAAATAGGAGGAACATACACTAGTTCAGACAATTATAGGTTCAGCTACACTGACTGGCAATGGCTGCTCAGGGTTTCAGGCCGGGGTCTTTCCCAGCCCTACCTGGGGATGCCGGGGATTGAACCAGGTACCTTCAGCATGCAAGGCATGTGCTCCACCACTGAGCTGTAGTCCCTCAAGTAAAAATAAAATAAGATTCCAGTCCTCATGGTTCTGAATAAAGTGCTGAATTAGCTAGGAACACAGGAAGCTGCCTTATACTGAATCACACCATTGGTGCATCTAACTCAGTATTGCCAACACTGACTGGCAGCAGCAGCTCCCCAGGGCTTCAGACAGCCCTACCTGGAGATGCCAGGGATTGAACCAGTCACCTTCTGCATGCAATGTATGTTTGTTCTACCACTGAGCTACGGTCCTTTTTATTTATTTATTTTTAAAGCCTCTTTTATCGCCTTTTCTACGCAACACATATATTGTGCACTCATGATTCCTTACTAGCGTTTGTTTACAGGCTCTTTAGACGACGTCGTGATCCTCCAGTTTCGCTTCTGTTTTTTCAGAGCACTTTCCCATTGCTGTTTTTTTTTTTTAGAACGGGGAAAATATGCTATTAAATTACAACAGGGGAAAAGATGCTCTTATCTCCTCGTGCGTTTCCGCTATTTTGCCATAGCACAGCTCCACCTAGAGGTTGTGTAGCAGAAAAGCAGGAAAGGGAGAGCTTTTCGTGTAGAGCTCCGATCTCAATGCTGCGATGAAACCGAAAGTAGATGCAGCGATTAACAGCACAATAAATGCGTGTAGAAAAGCCCTTAAGCTGCTGTATTTTTTTAAACTGGCGGCAAGTGTCTGGCAGGGCATTTTTGTCCTGTTGTCGTTTTTGATGTTTGGTGAGCATTGCACTTTTTATTGTCTTGTCAGCCACCCTGGGAATGCCGACTGGCACTGAAAAAGGCAGGGAATCCAATCTAGAAAACAAATGAAGCAGGTGTGTGGTGTAGCAACGAACCGCGCAATCCTATGCATGTTTACTCAGACTTACATCTGAATGGACATCATGCATAGTATTGTGAGGCAGGTATCAGGAAGTCCCAGGTTCGAAACTTGCCTGCGTGCCCATGAGCTCTCTTAACCTCAGTTCCCCCACCCCGGCTGCAGTATTTGTTTATGTGTTTATCTATTATTTCTTGCACTTATGAACTGTCCAATAATCAGTTACCTTACAGCAGGGGTGGGCAACTTGTTACCCTCCGGATGTTTTGGCCTACAACGCCCATCAGCCCCAGCCAGCATAGCCAATACTGAGGGATCATGGGAGTTGTAGGCCAAAACATCTGGAGGGCCACAAGTTGCCCACGCCTGCCTTACAGCTAGATCAGGGCTGGGCAGAAGGTAGATCTGGATCCACTAGAAGATCTCTGGGTGGTCTGCAGGAGATTGCAAGGCTTTCCCAACCCCAATTATTTAGCAATAGCAGCAACGAAATGACCCCCCTCCCGCAGCACCTAAATTACGGTGCTGAGGTGAAGAAAGGTTGGGGTAACCAAGACAGAGTGGATTCCTGCGTGGCAGGACTGCGAGCTGCCTTCAGTTTCTGAGGCTCAAAACAAATTCCTGGACTCAGAATTCTTTTAATTCTAAAACTGGTGTCTTTTTTTGTACCAGGCTCTAGTTGTTGGAACTCGGGTTTTTATTTAAAAAAAGAACAAAGTCAATCCCACAAGCCTGAAGTCAGTGCTTTTCAACACTTGAAAGCACTATACACAAGTTATTTTCAAGCATGAGAAATACAGATTGCCTGCCTGGAATTCCCCGCTATTTTGTGATGGTAGCTGTCGTGTGTGTGTGTGTGTTGTGTGTGTGGTGTGATGGTGGGACGGCACTGCAGATGCTGGATAATAGCAGGAACCCCAGACTTCCTTTGGTCCTGGGGTACAAACAGAGCCATTGTTATGCATCTTGCCTGCCGAAAAAGCTGATGAAGTGGGGAGGAAGCACCAGCAGAAGGGCCCAGCCAGAAAGGAAGCGGCTCAGTCAGGCAAGCAGCAAAGCGGGAGCAGCAGAGCAGACTGCCCAAGGGTCAAGCAAGCGAGCCGCCTGAATGCCCCCAGGGACGGGCCAGCAATGCTGGGACTGCCTCAGTGCTTCTGAAGAGGATTCCCTTGCAAGAAAATATTGATTCAAGACACAGGGCTTTTCTGGAGAAAAGGTCCGACCTTGGATTACTTTCAAGAGGATTATTGTATGCATTATAAAAAGGTGGGAACTAGTCGGTGAGTTCCACCAAAAAAAGCCTAAAGACATTCCCTACATTACACTAATTAATCTATATATATATAAAAGAAGAAGTCCTGACTGACTGATTGACTCATCAACGCCCAGCTCAAACCACTTGTAATCTAGGAACGTGAAATTTTGAAGGAACATAGTTTTTATGACGTAGACACCCACTAAGGAAGGATTTTTTGAAATTCTGTCCCTAAGGGGGTGAAAAAGGGGAGGGAATCGCCCCACTCTCATATCTCCTATGGGCAAAACAACAGGGGAGCAGTTATGCAAATCGGCCTCACCTCAGAATTCCTGCAGGAGCCAATAGGAGCAGTTATGCAAATAGCCCATATGACACTTAGAATGTTCGTATGAATTCCTGCAGGGGCCAATAGGGGTGGCTATGCAAATCTCCCCTAGGCCATTTAGAATGTTCTCTGAGCAGGTGAAAAGGGAGGGAAATTTTTTAAATGACTGACTGACTGAATGACTGTTGTGTGTGGGCCGTTGTGGATCATGTTTCTTTTAAAAACAATTGTACCAAATCCTAAAATCCATGCGAGCGCAGCTGCAGGCAACAGCTAGTGTCTGATAAAGAGCAGTGGCAAATAAACCTCATGAATTAACAGGTCGCAGCAGGAACCCCACAATTCTCTCCCCTGCTAGCCTCCTTTGGTGTGATTTTGGCTTCCTCTGTATTTACCTTGCAGGGTCGGTTTCTAACTATACTGAGTACAGGGGTGGGCAACTTGTGGCCCTCCAGATGTTTTGGCCCACAGCTCTCACCAGCCCTAGCCAGCATAGCCAATGGTGAGGGCTGATGGGAGTTGTAGGCCAAGTGTCCCAGCCTTGTTCTAGAGCAGGGGTGGGCAGAAGGTAGATCTCCAGATGTTTTGGACTTCAATTCCCAGCATTCCTAACCACTGGTCATGCTGGCAGGGGCTTCTGGGAGCTGAAGTCCAAAATACCTGGCAGTCTACCTTCTTCCCTCCCTTGTTCTAGGTATCCTCACCTCCCTCGTGCTTTGTCTCAATAATCATTACAGCATCCTTGTAAGGCGGGCCTAAGGTCACCGCCTTTCCAACCGGCTCTGCTTAGGGCCCTTTGGCAGCAGGAGTGTCACACCCAGAAATTTTAGCAGCTCAATTCCCACCACCATCACTTTGCTCCAGGCCAGGAAAAAGGTCAAACAGCAGGAAACTCCTCACCTGCTGAATTCCTGTGGTTGCTGTTTAAAGGCAGGACATGTAAAAGAAAAAAGTGGAAATCCCAGGAAAGCTATAAGAACCTAAGAAGAGTCGTGCTGGACCAGACCAAGGGTCCATCTAGTCCAGCATTCTGTTCACACAGTGGCCAACCAGCTGCCCCCATGGGAAGCCCACAAGCAGGACATGAGTGCAACAGCACCCTCCCGCCCATGTTCCCCAGCGACTGGTGTGCAGAGGCAGACTGCCTCTGATGCTGGACGTAGCATATGGCCATCAGGACTAGCAGCAACAACTGGAGAGGCCTCTTGCGTTCATGCCCTGCTTGTAAATAGCCCGCAGAGATCTCTGAAAGGACTTCTCAAACAAGAAATCCTGAGAGAGTTGCAAGCAAGCTATTTACAGATTTTAATCCCTGAAGGCAGCCCAGAAATACATGCCACAGGGCCGAAACATGTTGGGCTACTCTGAAAAATAAAACTGTATTTCCCGACATTCTGAGGCTGGTTTTCTCTTTTGCATCCGGCCACTGTGTGAAACAGCAAGCTGGACTTGGTGGGTCCTGATCTAGTATGGCTCTTCTTCGCTTTCTTTCTCTTTTTCTTCCTTTCTTTATTCAAAGCATTTCTATCCCCATTGAAAAGAATCCAGGGAGAATGGTTTACAAGAATCAGGCTTACAATGTAAAGAGACAGGAGACACAAGGAAAGGCATTGGGAGGAAGGGGGGTGGGGAAGCATGATGGTGATATGCTTGATCCAGGTGCCAGATTAAACTCAGGTTTTCACTGCAGCTATTGTCCTTCCGGGGCTTGCTGGTTCCTCTCTTTCGTTCTTCTCTTCTGCACTTTCTCTTCTTCTGAACTCAAGTCTAATGGGACCCTTCTCCCATCCCCTCAGGGCAAGATGTTTCCTTGGAGGCCTTTTTTAGGTTCTGATGTGGCACAAATATATTTTAATCTGTGAAATGCCTGCATCGCTTTTCAGTCTTCCTTGCATCCATACCCAGTGCCACAAATGAATGAATGAATGAATGAATGAATACAACCCACGTTTGGGGGCCTTCAGTTAAGAGAGGCTCACTCTTCAAAATGTCACTTATTTGCTGTATTTAGGCCAAAAGGCGACTCATAACTACAGAAATAAGGGTGCCATGCTATGCGTGTTTAGACAGAGAAAAAGTCCTACAGCTCACAGCATTCCCAAGCCAGCTATGTTTTTATTGCTGTTTTATTGTTGTTTTTATCAATGTTTTTACTGTATTCTTATGGTTTTTATTGTGTTTGTATCTGTGGAGAAAGCCCAACACAAGTCTGCGTGCGCGCACACACACACACACACACGGTCTTCGCCCAAGGGAGGGGGCAAGGAAGAGGGGATGAAGTCATAGGAGAAGTAGCAGACAGACCATCATCCCCCAACAAAGGAGAGTCTCGGTGGAGATCCACAAAAACCAAGGAAGAACCATTAAGGATCATCAAACTATCAGGGCAGTCTCAAAGAGCTGCAAAGTACTAGGACGTCACCTTCTTCCCGGGCAGGAATAAGCCCACCTGAAACGAAGGGGCAGGTATAAGCCCCCACCTGACCTGGAGGGCGGGGAGAGCGGGAACTCAGGGGTAGAAAACCCCTCTCCCTTCCGGTTTAGGGTTGTTGGGAACCAAGGGGACTTCGGGGCCAGATTCATCTTCCAAACAGCAGCCCGAGTACGCCATTCTCATCCACGGATCGGCCGACCCGGAGCCAGGCTGAAACTGACTAGGCGTAGAGTCTTTGGTCTGAGGTAATTGACTAGATTCACTCCGCTAGCCTAAGCCTGTTCATTGAGAAACCCAGGGGTCAACTAAAGTTGTGTTGATGTTGTAGTATTCCTGGAAAGCTGTTAGTTCCGCTCTGTGTTTTGTGTAAACAAATAAAAGCCTTATTTGGTCATTTAAAGGGCTTCGGTTTCCTCTTGTGTGCGAAAGCCTCGTAGGTGATTGCCAGCGCTTGTACGGGCTGTAACTCAGGGCCGGTTAACCCGTTAAGTGCCAAACTCACGCAAAGGATCCTGTTGGTGATCCTTCACAGTATCATTCTTAATATTTATTGCCGCACGCCACCTTTGGAGGGCTTCTGCCCTGAAAGGCAGCCAAGAAAATTTTAAATAAAAATAAATTAATTAAGGGCGCAATCCTATCAGAAAAAAATCCTACAAAACTCAGCATTCCCCAGCCAGCATGCTGGGAGTCGTAGGCCTTTTTTTAATTTTATTTTATTTTTTATAATTATATTTATTTATTTTAAATGAACACACATACAAAAGAACATAAGCCCACAAATCATAAACTCCAAAGTGCACCCGTCACCACGGGGCCAAAAAAATAATTCTATCCACATAATCCATTATTAATCTATGGTATATTCCAAAAATACATCATATCTTGACATGGCTTACTCCCTTTTCCCTTTATTATTTATTTATTATTTATATTTATTTATCGCCCATCTGGCCGGCAACCGGTCACCCTGGGCGATGTACACAGAATAAAAACAATAAAATACATTTAAAACAATATAAAAAATTTAAAATCTTAACCCACCCCATATTCCCGCCTGAACAACCAGGTTTTTAATGAGCAACGGAAGCTCAGCAGAGAGGGGGCATGGCAGAGGTCACTCGGGAGAGAGTTCCACAGTACGGGGGCCGCCACAGAAAAGGCCCTCTTCCTCGTCCCCACCAGTCTAGCTGCTCTGGCTGAAGAGACAAAGAGAAGGCCATCCGTGGCAGATCTTGTTGAGCGGCCCACTTGGTGTTGCTGGAGACGCTCCTTGAGATAGACTGGACCGGAGCCGTATAGGGTTTTAAAGGTCAAAACCAATACCTTGAATTCGGCTCGGCAAGCAACTGGTAGCCAGTGCAACTCCTTCAGCACTGGCATGATGTGATCCCGCCGGCGGCTGCCTTTAACCAGGCGAGCCACCGCGTTCTGTACCAGCTGTAGCTTCCGAACTTTACTAAAACATAATCTAAAAATGGTCTTCATATATCCTTAAAATTATTTTTCTTTAATTGTCCCTTTTTACATTTTTATGTAGGCCTTTTTCCTGTCTAAACATGCATAGAATTGCACTCTTAATCATACTTGTACGGTACCCTACTTTAACACCAAATGGTATTCAAGGTATTCTATTTACTAGGAACTTCCTTCTCTGCTTACCTATGCCCCCGCCCCCCCATTCTTCTGCTGTTTCCCTCTGTCTGTAAGCTCATTGGGGCAGGGACCGTCCTTTGTAAACTGCCTTGCATATAGATAGTGAATGATAATAATACTGGTATTATTCAACATAACAAGATATGATGATGGTACTGATAATAATAATAATAATGGAGGGAGCAGAAAACTGAAGACCCGCACACAAAAGTGTAAAAGCACCCCAACTAGAAATGTCAATGCCCAGAAAATAAATGGGAAAAATCAAAACCCCTCTCCGTTTTCTCAGATTTTTTCCCCTCCAGGACAAAAAATGTCCCTTTAAAAAAAAGGACTGAATGCCCTACAATTTTTCCACCCCTGGCCCCAACATCTTCCCTAAAGAACAAATTGGCAACGGTGTTTAGGAACAGGAAATTCCCAGGGCACAGAGGCTGCCCCTGGTAACCTCAGGGGTTGTCCCTGCCTTTAGCAGGGGCAATTCACCAGGTGCATCTTTCCCCATTCTCTGCCTTCTAAGCTCTTCTCCATCTGTTGAATTTCTGCCTGTTTTGCAAAGGCGCACAGAACCTCTGATGGGGGGGAGGAGAAGGAAAGAAGGACGGTAGGCAGGAAATCCAGCGCCATCCAGTTGTTTTGGACTGCAACCCCCATAATCCCTGACCATTGGCCATGTTGGCTGGGGCTGATAGGAGTTGTAGTCCTAAACATCTGGATGCTGCCGGATTTCTGCCCGCTGTCCTTCCAGGGGAAGGGGCCGCTCCCACGCCCTCCCAGCCGCGCCAGCCGCGCCCCGCCCCCCGGCCAGGGCCCCGAACTACGGCTCCCAGCGTGCTCCGCGGCGGCGGCGAGGGCGGCCCCGCTTCCCGGAAGCGGCGCGCGCGCAGGCGCGCGGGGCCGGGCGGCGGCGGCGGCGGCGACGGAGGAGGAGGGAATGGAGCGGCCGGGCGGAAGCGCGGCCGGAAGCGCGCCCCTGCGCCCCTCGGACGGAGGCCGGCGGCAGCCAGAAGAGAGCGCGGGGGGCGCCGGCGCCGGCTCCGCCATGGCCAAGCAGTACGACACGGTGGAGTGCCCCTACTGCGACGAGGTCTCCAAGTACGAGAAGCTGGCCAAGATCGGGCAGGGCACCTTCGGGTGAGCGCGCAAGGCCCGGCGCCGCGGGGGGCTCCCCGGGGGCCCCCGCCTCGCCTCGCCTCCCCCTCGCAGCCGCCAACCTCGCCCCCCTTGGCCTCCCGCAGGGCCCCCCAACGACGACGCCCCTACAGGCTCCCGGGGTCATGCCCCCCTCCTTTGTGGGCTCTTCGGTAGGCTCCCCCCAGCCTTGCCCCTCCCTCTATAGCCCCCCAACATCCCTCCATTTGCCTCCTTTATGCCCCCCAACTTCTTCTCCTTTATAGGCTTCCTGAGTCATGTTCCCCCTCTTTTCTGGTCTCCCCTATGCGCTTCCCCCCCCCCCCGCCGCCTCTGTAGGCTCCCCTTCCCTTTATAGCCCACCAACGCTTCCCAGTTGCCTCCTTTATGCCCCCCAACTTCTCCTTTATAGGCTCCCCCATTTGCCGCTTTTATGGGCTCCCCGAGTCAAGTCCTTTGTGAGCTCCTCTGTGAGCTCCCCCATTTGCCTCCTCTGTAGGCTCCCCCCAGTCTCACCCCTCCCTTTATAGCCCCCCAACTTCTTCTTTATGTTCCCTGATGCGTCTCCCCCTCCTTTGTGGGCTCCCTTATACGCTCCCCCCATTTGCCTGTTCCGTAGGCTCCTCCCAGTCTTATTCCTCCCTTTAAAGCCCCCCAACATCTCCCCCATTTGCCTCCTCTGTGCGCCCCCAACTTCTCCTTTATGGGCTCCCTGATTCCCAGATGTGTTGGACTGCAACTCCCATCATCCCCAGCCACACTACATATGCAAATTTAGGCTGCTCCTGAACCTGGAGGGTCCGTGACACGTAGCCCCTCTCAACTCCATCCTGCTTGGAAAAACGACCCTCGTACAAAATGGCTTGTTGGGTTCCCCCTTTCTCCAGTTGCTCACATGGCTGTGCTTTAACAGATTAGAACATAAGAGCCGGGCTGGATCAGGCCAAGGGTCCGTCTGGTCCAGCATTCTGCTCACACGGTGGCCAACCAGCCGCCCCAATGGGAAGCCAACAAGCAGGACATGAATGCAACAGCACCCTCCCGCCCATGTTCCCCAGCCTCTGGTGTACAGCGGCAGTCTGCCTCTAATTCTTGGTCCCATCCCAAATGGCCCCTCGCATTGCATGGCGCCCCCTAAATAACCCCCTTCCACTGAACATCCTCTTTGACAATCCTTGTGCCTGGCAAGCTGATCGCTCACATCCCCCCCTTGAACTGTTTCCTGGCCCTGCAAGATGCCTGACAGGTTGCCTGTGCCTGTGGCCCTAAAGCGACTCCGAGCGCCCTCTTCTATGCCCCCTGATGAGCGACACCATCCCAGACACGCCCATTGATACCCCCCCCAAACTGCTTCCTGTCCCCCTAACATGTCTCCTACCGAACCCTTTCCTGCCCACCGAAATCTCCCCAAGAGGCCCTCAGATGCCTCACTTGGCTGCCCCTTTAAACTCAAGTCCCCATTCGGCCCTGACATCTGCTTTCTCTGGATGTGTGTTTCTTTTCGGGGCATCACCTTCCATCCCTAATTGGGATCTGAAGACTCCATCTTACGCTGTATCTCCACCCTGTATCTGTTCTGGGCATGGCCACCCCTCCCAGTTCCTTCTGTCTTTTTCTTTCTTTCTTTCTTTCTGCCTGTCTGCTTAGTGGGGTCCTCTCCCTGCCTGCTTTGTAGTGTGAAATCCACAGAGCAGAATGAAAAAGAAGAATGGAATTGCGCACAGCCCAAACTTCTGGTGAAAAGTCAAACGCCACCATGGATGGACAGTGGCGTTGCCTTCCCCATGCTTGTGCCCTCGAGATGTTTTGGACTAAAACTTTCATCAGCCCTAGATCAGGGCTGGGAGGGTTTGCACGTCACATGAACCCACCCTGGCAATAAGCCACGGCGGGTTGGTTGTTGTGAAAACAACCCACGGTGCGCCGAACAGACAAATGGGCTCACCGTGGCTTGTCACCCCCCTTCCCCTTTGCTCCACCAGCTGGCATCCCAAGGAACTTTGCGGCTAAAGCCACTCTACCCATCTTGATCGGGAGCATCGTGGCGGGGGGGGGGGGGGCTTTTTACCTTTTCTTTTCCCCCCAGAGGTCCCTTTTCACGATCTCCGTTTTGACAGCCCCTCTGAAGTGCCTAAGCAGCACACTGGAGGGACTGTCAGTGGTTCACCACCCCCTTTTTAAAAAAGGTTTTGCGCCCCAAATGTGTACAAATAGTCTAGTTAATTTTATTTATTTTTTAAACATTGTTAGCTGGAATTGTGCAATTCCGGAGGTGCAGTTGTGCTCATTTCCGCAGGTGTGAAAATGGGAACACCTGCCTGTGTAATGTCGCGCAGGGGGGGGGCACCTGCTGTCTAAATGCAGCAGGTACCAACCACATTGACCCAGAGAGGCTTCAAAGGGGTGGGTGGGTTGCATTTTGCTTAGACTTGACAGCTGTCAAAAGGCGAGCTGTCAATTCAAAACAAAGACATGAGTGCTCTTTGCTTGTGAAAAGGGGGTGGGCGGATTTATCTCCCCTCAGCACTGCAATCCTCAGGGTTTTTTGAATTCCCCTGATAGGTCCCAGTGCCTCCAATTTTTCAACCCATTGGCGAGACTATTATTATTACTATATTTATTTATAACCCGCCTTTTTCCCAATATTGGGACTCAAGACAGCTTTACAACATTAAAATTTGTACAATTAGGTGCTCGGGAAGATGGAAAAGTGGAGCCCACACCCTTTTACTGTGAGAGCTGGACTGACCCGGGTTCAAAAGCTTACCTAGCCAGTGACCCTCAGTCCCAGTCACGCAGACGGAAGGAGGAGATAACAGCAGTTAATAAAGATTAAAGAGTTTATTTGTAAGACCCAATTACATGGGATAATTGCTTAAGGCAAGCAATGCATCTCTTACTCACTACATGATTGCAGATTCAAATCCAAGACCCCAGTGGTAAGGCTGAGATGAAGTGAAGTGACTGACTTGAAGTAGAAGTCCAGAACAAGTGTCAAGTGAGGGGATGTGTGTCTTACCCCGACTTATATAGTAAGACCCCATTCATAGTATCTATAAATAGGATATTACTCACCTATTATATGACCTGTTTTTCACAACATATTGATTCCAACTTGCCCCATGAGTCTGAGTCATAGACCTTGACATTATGTCTGGTGACTATTTGCACACCATCTTGTGTACTTCACCTCAGGAGACATTCTCCATGTCAGGTGACAATCCTCGTTCTGCCCATGCAAAACCTAACATCCCCCTGCTTTTTGCATATGTTGCAGAACGTGGTTATTTACCTAATACAACAGCAACAGCTTTGTTGACATCTGATGCTGTTCCTTATCTATGGACTTTGAGGAAAAAAAAAACTTTGCAGGGATAACTTTACCTGCCAGAAATTTGAACCACCATCAAATCACTTCTGATGTATCCCTCCTCATGACACAGTTTTATTTGCAGACCTAAAACTGTTCTTTGTGTATTGCTATCTGCCTGCAGCATAGCAATCCTGGCTTTGGTTTCCTGAAAAAACTGTAATAGGTTTTTCCCATCAATCCCAGCATCATTTAAACATTTTTAACAATTTAAACTTTAAATAAATGCAATAACTATTCAAGCTTTACAATAGCATAATAGCACAATACATAATACAATGCATTCAGTTCAGCTTCAGTTGAACTCTAACTTTTAGATGATTGTTTCTTACAAAATCAATCAAACAAAGTATGGTTATAAAAATAACAAACTTCAGGTGTATTCTTGTTGTTCTTACTATCACAACCACAACTGGCATTTCTGTGAATCTGTAAGCCACCTGTGTTCTGAGCTGTAACATGGTCTGAAGTGTGATGTTCCTCCCTCAGATGACACACAACTCCTTTTCAGAGCTCTCCAAGCATGTCCTGTTGGTCTAACAGCTTGCCTATTACACTGATAGCAATATCTGGCCTTGTTGCTTGCACACTGAAGCTCAACAGCCCAATGCTTCTGTGTAGCATTCGAACTGCTTTTCCATCAGCATGTGCTTGAAAATGCTCAACTATTTGGAGTCTCTCACTGAGTTAACAATCTCCAAATTCTCAATCACATCCATGATTTTCTCTGGTTTGTTGCAGTAAGATACTGCCCTCTTGGTTCCTCCCTCAACTTCTAGTTACAGATAGACAGTTGATATCCACCAAGCAGTTTCAATTCAAAATGAAATTCCAAACCCTGGATCAATTTTATCATATTGCTTTTATCTGTCCAGAAAAAAACAATAGATCATCCATTAACAAAGTACATATAGTCTATGTCCCCGTTCCTCCTGTTTAACAAACAAACATTGATCTGCCTCTCTGTGCAAATCTCAATCCAGCAGTGTTTGAGTTCAAACAGAATTCCAGCCTCCAGCTGATTCTAGCTTTCCTAAAGAAAATCTCAGACAGTTTTCCATTTAAAATGCTTATGTTCCAATATTTCCAACTGTGAAATATTCATACATCTCTCCACATTCTTAAACATCAGTCTAACTGTTTCCAAAGCAAATTGTTGTTGCAATCACCTCATGATTATCCAGCCCCTTTTACTGAGCAAAATCACAAGCAACCAATCTTGCTATATGACAACCTTGCAATCTGGTTAGTTTTCACCTAAAAAATCTATCTGGTAACAATGAGTTCCATGGACTGCTGTTTCTTTCACCAGCTTCCATGTTTTGTTCTTATCCTAAGAATTCAACGCAGCTTGCATAGTCTGAAGCTATGGTTTAGCTTCCTTAACAGATAATTTTTCACCTCTTTGAAATGTTTTGAGGTTTCAAATGGCTTTTCCTGCAAATTCATCCTGATATCTCACAGGTTGTTTGACTCACCTGTTCCTTACCTCATCAGTTATCAGGTTCCTGTTCCAATGAACTTGCACCAATGATAAACAATCATTTGTTTAGTCTCCATTCCCTGAACCAAATGTGTATCAGAGTTGTCAAATTTACCTGACTGTCTTTCAGCAAATGCTTTTCTATTCTGACTCTAACCTTGATGCATCCCTTGCATCAACAGAATTAATTTTGAAAATATCTCACCTTTTCATTCAGCATTATACTTAACACTTCCAGATATGTCACTATCCAAGTGTTATTCATGTGAAACACAATATTCTCATATCTAGAAAAATCTCATGTAAGTCTCTCTTACAGATTTCTTCTAATTTTGAGGTGTATGTACCTACATATCAGATCCAAGATCCTGAAATGTTTCTCCAGAAGATTCCTTTCTATACACAACTTTCTATAAGGTGTACAGTTCAACACAGAACTAAACTTCTATCATGTACATAATCAAAACATTTAAGATTTTCTACCCAGACCTCATTAGCCAAATTAGCACCACCTCTTCTGAGTGTTTGTTTACTCTTCCACACAATCTATGTGTTCAATACCACATCCTGTTAGAAATGCATCAAAGTATGTACTGAATTGAACTTCCCCCCCTTATCTCAAAAGAAATAGGTAACATGGGTAATGTGCTTGTTTCCCACCCAAGCACAAAACACCTTGACTTTGTTCAATACTCCAGTTTTTTATCTAACATGTACACAACCTTGTACTTAGTGTATTGATGAATTGACATCATGAAATAACGTGCCTCTCCTCTAAAAACCATCAGAGTTCCCACAAGATCACCAAGAACAAATTGAATGAAATGAACTGGTTTTTCAGCTTGCCTTCCAGTTTACCTGTTGAAGCTAGCATCCCTTGTTTATGTGCACAAAATTACCTTTCATGTGAAAATTACAATTTTCCAAATGCTTTCCCCAACAACTGCTTGCATTTTCTTTCACATCCTGTGAATCTAAATGACCAAACATCATGTGATATACATGCATGTACATGTCATACATATAAGCATTTAACCTTTTATAGTTGCAACAGTACAACTTTCCTTTCTTTATTACATCATTATGATAAAAGAAATAATCCATCTCTTAGCTTTGCCATATAAACATACCTTTCAATTATTCAGTATTTCACATTTTGCTACAGAGAAATCCACAATATACTCAAGTCATATATACATTCAGTACATTTCCTGACATTTCAGAGCATATACACTTTCTTGATTCCAAGTTATTCAAACTTTCAAGAAATACAGTTCCAAAAACATGACTTTTAAACCCCTGACCATTTGCATAGTCCTCTTTCTGCTTATTTATGTCCAACACAGAAAGCTTTGGTTTAAACAAGCCACTGTTTTCTGTACAAACAAAATAATGCCCATTTTGTAATGTCCTGGGTTAAAACACAATGTTTTCCCATCAGCAGCACCCCTGCTGATTTCAAGCCCCTTCTTCTGTGATCCCACATGAAGAAAATGAAGAACAGCTTCCCATTTGAAGCACAGCTTTCTCTGTTCAAAAACTGCCGCGCTGTTTCTCCCCTGCTGTCTTAAAACTACGCCTCCGCTGGTTTAGTACAGCCTTCCGTGTAGTATCAAGTTTCCCAAGATACGTTCCAGTCACACGTGACTTTGCTGCGACACACGCTCCAGACGCTTTGCCCACGTCTTTTGTAATCCAAGCCATTTGTTGACACAATGAAAGAGATAGCTGATGCACTGCTGAGTGAAGAAGCAAGCTGTAAAAGAAATATGATCCTCCTTGCTGTAGTCTCGATGAGTAGACACAGAGCCTCCTGGAGATATTTCCTTGCCCGATACAGCTCCTTGACAATCACTCCAGCAAGCTGTGGAAAACGAAATCCTTGTGTTCAGCGTTGTTCACTGTTCAGTAGCCTCGGATCTGCCAAGCCTGGCACCTCCGTTCCAGCTTCTTCCAAAACGAAAAATCTTCCATCTCTCTGTCCTGCATTCTTCAGTTGTGCTGCATTCCAAGCTGCTGTTATCAGCATCCAGCTCTAGCAACATTGCCTTCCCGGTTGTTTACATTCCAAACCGTTCCTTACAAATGTAAACAATCTCTTAACCTCATAACTGCCGATCTCCTGCGTCCCTGGATTATCTAGACCAACAATCAGGGTTATCTGCACCATCTGGGTTATCTCTGGTCGTAATCTGGGCCCATAACCAGATGTGAGAGCTGGACTGACCCGGGTTCAAAAGCTTACCTAGCCAGCGACCCTCAGTCCCAGTCACGCAGACGGAAGGAGGAGATAACAGCAGTTAATAAAGATTAAAGAGTTTATTTGTAAGACCCAATTACATGGGATTAAGGCAAGCGATGCATCGCTTACTCACTACATGATTGCAGATTCAAATCCAAGACCCCAGTGGTAAGGCTGAGATGAAGTGAAGTGACTGACTTGAAGTAGAAGTCCAGAACAAGTGTCAAGTGAGGGGATGTGTGTCTTACCCCAACTTATATAGTAAGACCCCATTCATAGTATTATAAATAGGATATTACTCACCTATTATATAATCTGTTTTTCACAACATATTGATTCCAACTTGCCCCATGAATCTGAGTCATAGACCTTGACATTATGTCTGGTGACTATTTGCACACCACCTTGTGTACTTCATCTCAGGAGACATCCTCCATGTCAGGTGACAATCCTCGTTCTGCCCATGCAAAACCTAACATTTACTGGAGCACAGAGGTGTGACAGCTACCTGTCAAAACTCCAGTCTCTTTTAAAAGGTTTTTTTTTTTTTTTACAGGGCTCCCTGTAGGTTTTTTTTCACAGAAACATATGCAGGCATGAATTAAAATTATTTTTTAGAAAAATTAACTAAGCTTCGCGCATATTTAAGGTGCAAAATAATGGGAGTGGCAAATCACTGACAGCCGCTCCAACGTGCTGCTCGGGCACTTCGGAGGGGCTGTCAGTGGCTGCCAAAATGGAGATCACAAAAAGCGATCTTGGGAGGGGGGGGGAGGTAAAAAGGGAAGCCGCAGCGAGCCAAAACAGCTCCCGATTGTGGCAGGGCAGGGGGAGTGAGCCAGTGATGGTCGCCTCAGATATTTTTGTACTCGGCTAGCATCCCTGACCATTGGCAATGCTGGGAGGGGAGTTGTAATCCAAAATATCTGGAGGGGACTACGTTTGGGAAGGCTGGGTTAGAGGGGCCACTTTATGCTCTGCCTCGCTTTCTCTCTCTCTCTCCCCATGTACCCTCCTCCTTACATTATCTTTTCAGATACAAATACATTAAAAAAAAAAAATTGAGATACACTGCCTTGTGGGAAGTAAGCATGGCAGTGTTTGAATGGTGGTGGACATCCATGTCTGCCTCGTCCCAAGTCCGTGGGTCAGGCAGGATAACCATGCTCCTTGTCCATGCCTGGGTGAAGACAACGACTCCTGTGCCACTTTTCACACGCTGGGTTATGTGTGCGGCTTTCCCCATTAATACGTACATCTAGAAAAATCATGTTGCAGGACGATTAAAAAAAAATATCGCCTCCTTGGGCTACGTGAGGATTGCCTAAGGAGGGGCGCTGCTGGATCCCACCCGGGGACCCTCTGGTGTCCCCAGCATTGGTCAGCCAGATGCCTTCAGGAAGCCCACAAGCCGGCCTCCTCCGTTGCTTGTCTCCCAGCAACTGGTATTCCAATTCAGATTGCTTCAGAGCCTGGATGTTCCATTGAATGTTAGTCCCAGCTGGATCAGGCTGAGGGTTCAATGCTGCGCCCGGCGTTGGCCAGCCTGGATTTCACTTGGTTACTTCTCATACAAGGGTACAATGGCCACGTCAGCTGACTAGTGCCCTCTCCGCCTTGGTAGCCCCCTCCCCTTGCTTCCCTCCTCCTTGACCAATCTCACCGCCGTTCCCATCTTCCCAACAGGGAGGTGTTCAAAGCAAAGCATCGTCAGACAGGCAAAAAAGTGGCACTGAAGAAAGTGTTGATGGAGAATGAAAAAGAGGGGGTAAGTTTGCCCTGCGTGTGTTCTGTGGTGGTTGTGAGTGTGGAGGGTAAAGCAGCTTGGATATACATCCGCCTTCCCCAGTCTGCAGATGTTTTGGACTGCAAACCCCATCATCGCAGCTGGGGGTGATGGGAGCTGTAGTCCAATACACCTGCAGGATTCCAGGTTGAGAATCTGCGTCTAGGCCTGGGGTGGGCAACTGGTGGCCCTCTGGTGCAGTCCTCAGGCCTAGCCAGCATTGCCTGCGGTGAGGGCTGATGGAAGTTTTCAGTTTTTATTTTATTTATTTACATTTATTAATCGCCCATCTGGCCGGCAACCGGCCACCCTGGGCGATGTACATAGGATAAAAACAAGATAAAATACATTTAAGTTGCACTACACAATATTCAGAGGGCCACAATTTTCCCAGCCCCGGTCTAAGGCATGGGCCCCCTCAGGTCACCCTTAACCAGTCACTCTTCCTCTTCTACCCTCGTCTGCATTGATGTGGTACTTGCGTTCCCACAAAACGCCTGCGCCAGAATTCCTCAGGAATCCTGACTCGTCCTTCACGAGCAAGTGTGCTGGCCCACGCTGGCCCGATCGCTTCAGCTTGGCTCCTCCTGCAAGTGGCCTGTGGCTATAAACTAGCCAGGAACTTAACAGGGTGGAAAAGCTGAGCGTTGCCTCTGAATTGGGACCCCTGGCCTCGTTAGAGGGAGCAGCGAGCCTGGGTCCGGAAGCTTACCAGTCAAACCCTGGCTTCAAACCCTGCAGGAACAGCCAAAGGGGAGGCAACGTGCGCCGCCGACTAGTCCATGAGCAATGAGCCAGATCCCGAAAAATTCTGGCGTCGTGTCTTATGCAACTATGGGCAGACTTTCGTGCACCTGGTGCCCTTCGGATGTGTTGGATTCTGTCAAGGAATCCCAGTTTCTTAGCCTATAAAAACTCCCCGTTTTCTGAAGTCGGGCCTGCATGCACTTGTTAAAACCACCTGCGTGTGTTATCTTGTGCCGTTCTGGCTTCAAGGCCAGAGCAGAACTCTTGCCAAATTAGACTGAACAGTTTCATCTGGGCTTTTACCCCCCAACCCCAGAGGGCCTGGGAGAACTGTTCAGCCAGCTAGTGATTTGGCTAGGGAGGCTCACCTCACATTTGTCAAAGGCTTTTGAGTATGAAAGAAGGGCGTGCTGGGGCTGTGTTCTCCAACCTTGGGTCCCCCGTTGTTTTTGGCCTACAACTCCCAGCATGCCCCAGCCAGCGTAGCTGGCTGGGGCATGCTGGGAGTTGTAGGCCAAAAACAACGGGGAACCCAAGGTTGGAGAACACTGGGCTAAGGCTTTGTCTTCATCTTGCTTTTGGCTTGTGACTCTCTGGATCGTGGCTTGGGGCCCTGTCCTACTTGAAAACCCATGCTTAGCTAACGTAAAAGGCAGGCTTAGGTAACTTTTGTTATTTTTTGGCCTGAGGTATTATTTCCAAACGTACTCTGGTTCTTGTATGCTTTTTCTTCCCCTTTCCCCCCTCTTCCCCATTGTAAATAAACGTAAAGGTGTAATCCTATGCATGTTTAGACAGAAAAAAGCCCTACAACTGGGGCATGCTGGGAGTTGTAGGCCTTTTTTTCTGTCTTAAACATGCATAGGATTGCACCCTCAACCTCATTCAAGGTTTGGGTGTGCCTCCTTCCAATTAAGCCCTGGAATTACTTCCACAGCATTCTGTTTGGTTATTGCCACTGTTTAAAGTTTCAAGCTTAGTGCTTTGAAACTAGAGGGTTCTGTCTTGGACCCTTATTTCTTAAGCCCCAGGAGCGCCCGGTAAGGTCTGAGATTCCCCCTGGCTCAGGCTGAGGTGGGCGTAAGAGGTGGTGGCGGCCTGCTTTGGTGACTGTTTGTCCCTGCCAGGAACTAGAGCAACCCACTCCCTCCCTTCCCAGACTACAACTCCCATAACCATGGGCCCTGCTAGCTGACTAGAGCTGATGGGAGTTGTAAATCCACCACATCTGGAGGGTGCCATGTTGGGGAAGGCCGCACTAATCTTTGTTAAAAGCCTCTCAATGGTTCTCTCTCTCTCTAGTTCCCGATCACAGCCCTACGGGAGATCAAAATCCTCCAGCTGCTGAAGCATGAAAATGTGGTGAATCTCATTGAGATCTGCAGGACCAAAGGTACCCCCCAAAAATAAAATAAAACAAGGTCTGCAACATTTAATTCAATCTTCCCCAACCTGATACCCTCCAGATGTGTTGGACTACATCTCCAAGTCAGCCCCAGCCAGCGTAGCCAGTGACTGAGAATGCCGGGAGTTATAGTTCAAAACATCTGGAAGGCGCCAGGTTGGGGAAAGCTAATTTTAATTGCTTTAAAGCGCAATCCTATAACATGTTTAGACAGAAAAAAGTCCTACAACTCCCAGCATTCCCCAGCCAGCCATGGGGGAAAACGTCCTACAACTCCCAGCATTCCCCAGCCAGCCATGGGGGGGAAAGAAGAAGGTCCTACAACTCCCAGCATGCCTCAGCCAGCCAGCATGGCTGCTGGGCTATGCTGGGAGTTGTAGGACTTTTTTCTGTCTAAACATGTATAGGAATGTGCCTTTAACCAATAGCCCTCCCTTTCTAGGACTAACTGGCGTTAAGAAGTACGGTATGTTTTAATTTACATGGGCGTACATATTACACACACGTAAACCAAGCATGAGGGATCTTTTGGCGTTGAGCTCTGGGCACTTCGAAAAACCTGATACCCCAAAAGCTGAGAGCATCAGAGAAGGTCCTTGAAAACAATTCTTTGTTTCATTAAAGAAGGATTTAGAAGGGATTAAACTCACACATTAGGGGGAACTGGGACCACGCATGCATAAGGGGAATTGGAATTGTACATTAACACTGCGAAGGTTCAAAGGTCACAAGCATTGAAAAATCAATAGGAAAGCTAGCTGTAATGGTGAAAATTGTGTGTGTGTGTGCGCGCGCGCATGCTCAAAAACAGGCAGAGGAAGTTTGGCACCTTAAAGAGATCAGTTTTAATTTCTAGCAAGGTGAGTCTGTGTCTGATTATGGAGAAGAGAGGAGAAAGAAGTTTCAGCCTGGGATAATTTGAATGCTGACAGAAACAGGCGGTTTTAGAGTGTGAGAGTGTTTTGGAGCAGGGCGCAGAGAAAATGCAGGGGTTTTGGAAGAAAAGTCAATGGGGAGAGCAAAAGGGACCCACCCACCCCAAAGCCAAGGGTTTTTGGAGTTGGGGGCTGGGATATTTATTTGTTTATTTATTACATTTATACCCCGCCTTTTTTCCTGCAAGGAGCCCAAGGCGGCTTACATAATCCTCCTCCTCTCCATTTTATCCTCACAACAACCCTGTGAGGTAGGTTAGAAAATATTAGGGGGAAAAGGGAGAAAATGAGAATAATTGGGAGTATGGAGTATGGAGCCATTAGAAGAAAAATAGCAGTTAATGCAGAGATTGACCTCTCCGTATCTGCTGACTTGTGGAGTGATGGGAAGCTCTGTTGAGCTTCTCTGGAAAAGAAGGGGAGGCAGAGAGAAGGAAGTTGTGGGGTGGGATGGGGTGGGGGGTTGCTCTTCTGAGAATCAAGGGCCTTCTGGGATGGAAAGACTCCTCTCTCTCCCCCCCCCCCCCAAAGTCCAGGGATTTGGGTTGCTCCTTCTACTCCTCCTCTCAGGATTTAGTAATTAAAATAAAGACCAAGTTCTTTGAGGCTGGAAAATGGATTTTCAGGTGTCAACCACTGAGAGAAGAAAGAAGACACAGGCTTTTTTCCTTCTTCCTGATGTGAGGAAATGGTGATGATGAGTAATATTTTTGCATAAATATCTCTTGGTAATCACAGGTCTGGGGTGAGCAAGACAGCAAGGGTGATTTTGGTGATTGCATTAAACTAAGACCTCACTAACGGCGCAATCCTGTGCAAGTTTAGACAGCAAAAAAAGGCCTACAACTCCCAGCATGCCCCAGCCAGCAGAGCTGGCTGGGGCATGCTGGGAGTTGTAGGCCTTTTTTGCTGTCTAAACTTGCATAGGATTGCACCCTAAGGTGACAAAAGGATTCACGTAGGCATGTCCGGGTACACAGCCTTGGGGTTTCAGGGTCTCACAGCTTTGGGAAAGTATTGAATACATTATTTTCCCCTTCCATCTGGCTTAAACAGGAAGGTTAGAAATCAGCATAAAAGGATTTCGTGGTGGATGCTTCCGTGCTGGTCACCCTGAGGCTAGATCTGAAATGTGCAAGTGTTAACATTAAGGCAGATCGGAAACACAGTGGCTGGCCAGAGATTTGTTTGCAAGATGTCAGGCCGTTTCACTTGGCGTCTGCAAGGCCTCAATATCTAAAATGCAGGGGTGGGCAACATGCAGGCTGCATGTGGCCCCTGTCCGTCCCCCCTGTTTGTTTTTTCAGTGGGGCGGGGGAATGGCATCTGTAGCGACTACGGAGTGGTTTGCTGCCGAATTCTGACAGCAAACCAAAAAGTTCAGCTCCCCCCCCCCCCCGGCACCCTGCTGACTGTGGGCTGCACCAAGGACTGTGGGGTGGTGGTGGTAAAATGGTCCCCAGACCTCTGGATGTCGCCCCATCCTGTCCCAATGGAAATTGCCTTTCTGCCCTTTCCCAAGACAACCCCCCCCCCTCCATTCTCCTTCCAGATGGAGGCCCTTTCTTCTCAAAATAGCAGTATTTGGGGCTTCTTTGTAACACCTCGAGGTCCGTTTCATCGCAACCTGTGTGTCTTCTGATTTAAAATGTCTCTTACTGGGTTGTTGCCCTAATTAAGACATAGCTGTAAGGAAGGGGTGGGGGGGGACACAGGCGGGCGGCAGTGGCAACTTGGGGCCCTCCAGGTATTTTGGATTTCAACACCCATAATCCTCAGCCACCGTGGCCAATGGTCAGGGATTGCGGGAGTTGTAGTTTGAAATATCTAGAGGGCACCTAGCTGTCTGCGTTGGGACGATGGACTAGCTGCAAACCAGGTGGCTGCACGAGGCAAGGCTGTGTTGGAAGGCGGCTTATGAGAGACAGGGAGCGCTATTTGGGGGTGCGCTCAGACATTTTGGTTGGTGTCCTCGGCTGGAGCCAGGTGTCCTCCACCACCTCCTCTCCTGCATCGAAGTCCTCCCCAGCGCGGGAAGTCGGGTGGCGGGACGGCCTTTGGGTTGGCGGCCTCGCACCGCCACCCACCTTTTTGGGGGGGCTGAGGCGTGGCCCCGGATCGCAGCCGCTTTTCTTTTGGTCCCCCCCGCAGCCTCTCCGTACAACCGTTGCAAGGGCAGCATCTACCTGGTCTTCGACTTCTGTGAGCACGACCTGGCCGGCCTCCTCAGCAACGCCCACGTCAAGTTCACACTCTCGGAGATCAAGAAAGTTATGCAGATGCTCTTGAACGGCCTCTACTACATCCACCGGAATAAGGTGAAAGGAATCTTTCTCCCAACCGCACACAAGAGGTCCTCTTTCAGGGTTCCTGGTGTGATTGGAAATATATCAGCCTTCGCCAATCTGGTGCCTTCCAGATGCGTTGGACTGCAACTCCCAGCATCCCTGGGGGATGCTGGGAGTTGCAGTCCAACGCATCTGGAAGGCACCAGATTGGCGAAGGCTGAAATGGATAACGGTGTCTTTGCGTACCCGCCCTGTGGCTTTCATGGTGTAGTCGCTTCTTCTTTAAAAAATAATCTCCCTGGTTTTCTCCCACAGATCTTGCACAGAGACATGAAGGCTGCCAACGTGCTCATCACCCGAGACGGTGTCCTGAAGCTGGCTGACTTCGGCTTGGCTCGGGCCTTCAGCCTGGCGAAGAACAGCCAGCCGAACCGCTACACCAACCGGGTGGTGACTCTGTGGTATCGGCCTCCGGAGCTGCTTCTGGGTGGGTGAGAACTGGAGGGAGTTGCCGCTTTGCACTCTTCCGCGTGACCCGTTAAAAGTCACTTTTCTTTCCTGTCCCTATCGTCATCGTGTTTCCTTAGCCTGTATCAAGACGATACAACACATGAACGCAGTTAGAAATCGTAACTCTATAATTACAAATGCACAATAAATTGTAAACAGACCATCAGTGCAACGGTAGAACGGTAGAAACAGACAGAACGCTTGTACAAATAAATTCATCTGTAACTGACAACATGCGTGAGGGACAGCTGAATCATCTCTACTGGAAGGGAGCTCCAAGTTGGGGTGCCACCACTGAGAAAGCTCTGCCACATGTGGTAGCCTCATGGGCCACAATTCTCAAGTGTATTGCAAGCAGAGCCTCCCTGGCCAATCTTAAATCCTGAGTTGGCCAGTACTGGGGAAGGTGGTGCTTCAAGTGCCTGGGTCCTAAACCATTTTGGGCTTTGTACACTAGTACTAGCACACATACATTTATAGCAATCTCAGTTCTCCAAGTGTCGATCTTTAACAACTTGGGTTCTCTGAAGGGCCTCCTCCCGTACCATTCCTGCCCATATGCCAAGACCTATCTCAGGGGTCCTTTTTGCGTGCCCGCCATTATATTCGGTGAGGTTGGCCATGCACCCGAGACGGGGCCTTCTCAGTGTTGGCCCCGAATCTTTGGAACTTCCTTCCAATGGGTTTTAGCCTTGCCCCTTCGACATTGGCATTGAGGTGTGCCAGGAAGACCTTCCTCTTCGTGGCTGCCTTTAATTGATACCATAGCTTATGAGTCCAGAGCAGCTTTACGAAGTAATTCTACATTTGTTCTGACGTGATTGCTTTTCAATTGTACCTTGTCCCTCGCTTCTTTTTTGTACATTGCTTTGTGAGGGCATGGCCCATGAAAAGCAGCTTGAAAATACTTGAAATTAATCTGTAGCCAAAAAGGCACCATGCTGAGTGACTATTGGAAGGGGCAAGGAAGAAGAAATGGAAAACGTGGTGGTGGTGGTGGTGAGTGAGAACAGAGTATCCTGAAAGAAGGTATTGGAAAGACGCTATATTTTAAACAGTGGAAATGATATTTTAAATAGATATTTAATTGTGGTGAATTTTAAAATGTTTTAGGCTGCCATCTTAAACCTGAGAAAAATCCCATTGAATTCAATCGGACTTACTTCTGAGTAGACCGATGGGATTGCACTGTGATTATATATCATGTCACCATTTTGTTTTTAATTTGCTTTGTACATTGGCTGGTATAAATAGATAAATGCCTTCAATAAATAAACAAGCCTGATCCTGGCATGTTTCGAGCTTTAAAGTTTGAATGCCGGCATCTTAAGTTGAGCCTGGAAACGAACGCATTCTTGCTCTCAAAGCGAGTTGGCTGGCCCTGGTTTATCAAGATTAATGAGAGGTTCTTCTGCTTAGGAGAACGAGATTACGGACCGCCCATCGATCTCTGGGGCGCAGGCTGCATCATGGCGGAGATGTGGACTCGGAGCCCCATCATGCAGGGGAACACGGAGCAGCACCAGCTCACCCTCATCAGCCAGCTGTGTGGCTCCATCACCCCAGAGGTACCTAAGTTCTTGAGGCCTTTAGGGTCAGGAACCAGGAGTTCCTCTCGCCTTCGCGATGAAATCTTGCCAGGTCCAGTGGCTCGGAGCAGAACGGTACGTAAGCCGTGCTGGCTCGGAATTATGGGAGTTGCAAGCTGGCACATCTGGAGGGCGCCAGGTTGGGGAAGGCTGGTCTGAGGCTGCTGCCTAGGTTGCCCCCTAAAGCAGTGTTCTCCAAGCTCGGGTCCCCAGATGTTTTTGGCCTACAACTCCCAGCATGCCCCAGCCAGCGTAGCTGGCTGGGGCATGCTGGGATTTGTAGGCCAAAAACATCTGGGGACCCGAGCTTGGAGAACACTGCCCTAAAGCATCCATTCCCAGATGTCGTTGGACTACAACTGCAGTTTCCAGCCAGTGCGGCTAAAGGTCGGGGATCATGGAAGCTGCAGTCCCGACAGCTGCGACCCGAGGTTGGGGGAGGTTCTCTGGGACCCCACCGGGAGTGTATGGAGTAAGTGAGCTGTGGCATTTGGGGTTCCAGGTTAAGAGCGGGACGGTGTATTTAAACAGGCGTAATTTTTGCTCTTTTGGCTCTACCTTATTGTTGATCTGACCTGAGCCCCTGACATAGGGGTGGATTTAATTAACTGGTTAATAGGTAGTTAAGTTTTTTAAATGGTTATTTTTCCTGTGAGCTTCATACGCAGTGCCAGTTCCAGGTTTTGAAGGGCTCCCTTGGGCATGACGCCCTCAGTGTCTGCCTCAGCAGCGGTGTTAGAGGGAGGCTTACTAGGGCTGGAGCCCCAGATCTTTTATTTGGAGCCCCAAATCTCTGGGAGGCCCTCTGCCCCACCACCCTGCTGTCCATGGGCACTTCTTGAAATAAAGGTACAGGGTCCCTGATAATCTCTGTGGCATCTGATTCCCCTAGGGTGAGCTGGCTTGTTGCCCTCATGTGCTTCACTTTCTGCTGCCCACCCCTTGAATCTTTCTGCCTGAGGCTTTTTTTCTGAACTCAAATGCCCTCCTCTCCCTTCTCCATACATCCCTTTTTACAAATAGGAATGTCCTTAGGAGACAGGATCCTTTAAAGCAGTGTTCTCCAACCTTGGGTCCCCAGCTGTTTTTGGCCTACAACTCCCAGCATGCCCCAGGCAGCATAGAGTAAGCCCTAGTGAGCACAGTGGGACTTTGAGTAAACATTTTTATAAGGTTGTGCTGTGCAAGATAAAATAAATCCATTAAAAAGAAGGTACAGCGACATTCAGGCTAGCATCAAGCAAAAACAGCACATAAAAGCAGCACAGAACCAATTTGGAAGGAGAAAAACTATTTAAAAGGTTCTGTGAACATGAAAATAAGTCTTTTGCCTGGTGCCGGAGAGATATCAAAAGTGGGTGCCAGGCAAACCTTCCTGGGGAGAGCAAAGTTGGGGTGCCACCACTTAGAAGGCCCTCTTCTGCTTTGCCCTCTGACTTGCCTCCACATGGCAGGGTCCCTGGAGGAGGGTCTACAAAGACAGATAAAAAGGCAGGCGAGCCTTCGGGTATCCTGGTCTCAGTTCATCTAATTCTTTGAAGGAATGCACCAGCACCTCGAATTGTGCACAGAATCTTGTTCAGGAGCCAGCCAAGCAACTAAAACACTTGTCGAGATGTGATTTGCAATGTCCGTTTAGCAGCCCAGCAGCTGTTTTTTAAAATAACAGCAATTTCCAGACAGTCTTCAAGGGTAGCCCCACGTACAGCACATCACAGTAGTCTAAGCGGTAGCTTGAAATGTTCCTGTTTACAATGTTAATTTGCTTCCTTATAAACACTGGTTATGAAGTAGGTTTAAATAAGCAAACTGAGGTTTCCTTGGGTGGTTTGAATCTGAAATGGGGCTCGCTCTCCTCTCATTGGATTTAATCTTCTGCCTATAACTTTTTAGGTCTGGCCAAATGTGGATAAATATGAACTCTACCAGAAGTTGGACCTGCCCAAAGGGCAAAAGCGCAAGGTGAAGGAACGGCTCAAGGCCTACGTCAAAGATCCGTACGCTTTGGATCTCATCGACAAACTGCTGGTGCTCGATCCTGCCCAAAGGATAGACAGTGACGACGCCCTCAACCATGACTTCTTCTGGTCTGACCCGATGCCCTCTGACCTCAAGAACATGCTCTCCACCCACAACCAATCTATGTTCGAGTACCTGGCTCCGCCCAGGAGGAGGGGCGGTCACATGCCGCAGCAGCCGGCCAATCAGGGCAGGAATCCAGCCGCGACTAATCAGACAGAGTTCGACAGAGTGTTCTGATTGCTGTGGGTTTAAGGCAGAGAAAAAGGAGATCCAAATGTTGTTTTAAAGTACTGTGACGTTCTTTTCTTTTTAATGGGACAACAACAACTGTTGCGTTTTGGCCGTTTTCGACTCTCTTGCAAAAAGAGCTGCAGAGTATCTGAGAGTTGCAGGGCCAGGTAAAACTGGAAACGCGGAAAGGCCTTACAGAATTCTGCCTGGCTGCAGGCAGTTGTAGAGTCGATGGATTGCTTGCTTTTCTGCGCTTGTCGCTTTCCGAGGTCCTGAAACGATCTCAGTTCACTCTTACAGAGCTGAAGTACCTTCCTGGACTTCCCAAGCTGTAGTATTGCCAGGCCAAGGGGGTAGCTGTCGCAGGGATCAGTCCCCTGGCCGTCTTGCTGCAATGGGGAGAAGTCTTGATGGAATTGATGGGTAGGGTGCACATTAAATCACGCCCTGTCCTGCGGCGTTGCAGAGCATGGCGCACGGTCTTGAGTCCAGGAACAGGTGACGGCTTTGCTGGGGGGGGGCATCCACTCGTGCCCGGAAGCTCCACCCGTATAATGCGGTTGGCAGGGTGGTCTGGTCCGTAGGCGGGCTGCGGCGGCTGATGGATTCTCCCGCTTTTGCTAACGGACAGGTAGTCCTCCTGTGGTGGCAGAAGGGCACGAGGGCACCACCTTTCCGGGGTTGGAACCAGATTTAGGCATAACTCCAAGCTAGACCCATTGAAATCGTTGAGACCTGCGCTAGCCACGACTTAAGTGAAGTCATGTTGATTTCAGTGGGCCTTCTCCAGCCTTCCCCCAGCCCTGGGCCCTCCAGATGTGCTGGGCTGTAGTTCCCAGCATTCGCTGGCTGGGAATGCTGGGGATTGTAGTCCAACACATCTGGAGGGCCCCAGGGTGGGGGAGACTTGGTCTGCTGTAAGTATACCGTAATTAAATCTGGAACTCAACCCTGATCTCCTGTTTCTTGAGTCACCCCAGGATGGGCATCTAATCTCTTTGCTGCTGTGCCTTCTGGGGTCCCTGTTCACCCCACCCCACAAATATTTTCCCCCCTTTTCTTGGTGGAATCAGGTTTGGAGACCCGCCTCCATGCCCTTGCTACTACATAGCTCTGGCAGGAATCTCCTGTAGGGCTTCTTTTTCTTTCTTTCTTTCTTTTTTAATTTAGCAGCAGCAGTAAATACTTCCTTGGACCTAGAAAGCATGGAAAGGGGTCTGCTCCCTTCCCCTTCTGCTCTGGTAAGGCCTGGAAGTTATGGGTACAAATGGAGAATTGTCCATATTGAACCTCATCATGTTCTGTTGGTTTTTTTTTTTTTTTTAAATAGCACTATGAAGAATGCCCTAGCCTGTAATTAAAGATATTTGCTTTAATATCTCACTGTGTGGGGGCCCTCTTGATTTGTGAGATTGCAGAGTTTAACAATGGTGTGCAACGGTTCGCTGTCAGACTAGATCTGGGGAGATCCGAGTTCAGATCTCCCTCCCCCCCCCCTTTGTGAAGCTCATTGGGTGACTTTGGATCAGCTTCACACCACCTCTCTCCCTAGTGCCTAGCCTGCCTCACAGGATTGTTGTGAGGATAAAATGGGGAAATGACATACACCACTTTGATAAAACTGAACAAAGAAACGGACGCCGTTCTGATCAGGAGGAGGTTGGACGTGGTCCGTTCTTGTGGACAAGAAGGCAGTCTCTGGTCCACGTCCCTTTGGATGAGGAGCTGAGCAGCGTCTCAACCACCTGCATACCCCCCTATTATTATTATTATTATTATTATTATTATTATTATTATTATTATTATTAATTTTATTTCTGTACCGCCCAATAGCCAAAGCCTTGGCAGGAAATGTGGAGGAGCAGAGTCTCTCCCGAGAGACCAGAGCCCGGGGTCCTTCGAATGCAAGGCCTTAGGTCAGGGCTGGGGAACTTTTGGGCCTGGGGGCCCAATCCAGACCTTGCCTTTCCCAGATGGCCCCACTCCCTTTTCCCCAACCACCGGTTGTCTGGTGGTTTCCCATTTTTTGTGCGGTTTCTTCCCCGTTCTAAAAAGTTGAAACGCCTCTCCCTAAGGTGTGTCGTTACTGGCAGGAAGAGCTTTAAAGCTACAGTATGCAGGTGTTCTTGGCCCCGCCCCTTTCCCTTTGGCCCCGCCCACTCATGGAATGTGGGGGGGGGCCCTCCCAGAGCTCTGAAGTTGGGAGTCGGCCCTTTGGCCGAAAAAGGCTTCCTGCCTCTGCCTTAGGAGCTGCCTGCCGCGCACCGGTGGACACTCTGCAGATCCCTCCTGACTCCCCCACCCCACCCTGCCTTCCACCCCCAGGTATTAGAATATATGGGGGAAACTTGTTTCTTCACGGATACGCTCCCCACCCCCCACCCCCCACAGCAGCGTCTGGGGCTGCAGCGCGAGTGTGCCCATTCACGTTCTTGTCATCCGTTTCTCCCACGTCGTCCCAAGGTGGTCAGCAGCGGCTGCAACCTGTGCGGCAAAGAGTGCTGTTGCACTTTGGGGCCGGCCCTACTGCCAGGCAGAGCGAGGTGACTGCCTCAGGCGGCAGGGGCGGCTTCCCGGCTGTTCCTCACAGACCCTCCTCCGGCTGTTTCCCTCTGCTGGAGGCCAGAGCTGTGTACGCCACGCAACCTAGAGAGGGGGGCCCTTTAGGCTCGCTAGCTGCCTCTGGTGTGGTGTGTGGACACTCCGTCACTGGCGTTGAAAGAAGATTCGACAGCCAGTCCTGCCAGCTTCTGTACGCCATGTCCTTGGTCCAAAATGGTGACTCACGAGTCACGAGTCCTGAGTCACTCCCAAAGCTGACTCCACGACTCCCTATTAAAATCAATGGGGTTTTTTCCCAACAAAATAAGGCTACTTCAGATGTGTGGCTTAAATAAATTCTAGGCACAAGTGTGCCTTTTTATTTCAAAACTCTGCAACTGATTTTGGCAAGAACAGACCAGGCAGACAAACCCAAAATGTCTGAAAGGTTGCATTTTAGGAAAATGATTTTAAAAAATAAACTTGCTGTACTTCCTAAAACCTATCCATGTTGCATTTGAGGAACATGATTTTGGAACACAAGTCCTTGGTCTCGAGTCCCGAGTCGAGTCCCATTGAAAATATTGGGACTCGAGTCCGAGTCGAGTCCCATTGAAAATATTGGGACCCGAGTCGAGTCAGAGGGGGGACTCAGTCCGACTCACGAGTCGAGTCCTCGAGTCCGAGTCCCCATCCCTGACGCCATCTTGTCCTTTGCTCTCGGGCTGCAAAATCTCTTGGGCCGGCCCTGGTTGCAATGGCAGGAATTGCTGCAGGAGCATGCCTGCGGGATAACACATCGTACAATAATGCGCTTACGCTCCTGTGTGAATCGGCCCTGACACAGCATTCCTATGCATGTTTGCTTTCTTAAGTCCTGGTGTGGTGAAATGCAAGTACCGTAGATGAAACAGCACAACCAGGAGCGGGGGGGAGGCCATGGGCTTTAACACTCCTTCGAGTCACAGGCTAACCAAACAAAACGGCAGGGGGAGAATGCAGCTTTCTGTGGCCTCTGCCAGTTGTTGTTTAACTAGCCTCGGGGAAAACACTCGCAAGCATTTGTGCGCACTCTGCCGCAGGGCGAGAACGAATGGTCAGACCCGTCCGTCCGGCGCTTCATAATGGAGAGAAGAAAGATCCGAGAAACATTCAAGGTAAATTTGTGCTCGTATTTTGGGTTGCAGGAAAGTGAGTTAAGGTGGTCATCGTTGCTGGCTGGACAGGCAGGGGTGTGTGCGGGGGGCGCGCATGGCTTGCACAAGCTTTCAACATGGAAAGAGTGACGAAAGGAAACAAAGTATGTCTTTTTGGGGGGGGGGCGGCGGCGGCTGAGTGTTCAATGAGCCACGCCAGAATTGCTTTCAGGTTGGATGACTGCAATGTTGCCTACGTGGGGGGCTGCCTTTGAAAACAGTCTGTGTCTGGTTGGGTGGACATCTGTCGGGAGAAGCTTCACATGGGAAGGCTGCCTTACACCAAGTCAGACCCGTGGTCCATCCATCGAGCCCAGTATTGCCCACAGCTGACTGGCAGCGGCGGCGGCTCTGTGGGGATTCAGGCAGGATTCCTTCCCGGGCCTGCCTAGAGATGCTGCCGGGGGACTCAGCCAGGGACGTGCTGCACGCAAACATGTGCTCTCCCACTGCCGTTGGGCGTCGTCGGATACCATATCTTAGGGCAGGTAGTTAGAAGACCTTGGGCTGCTCCTTCAGGATCCTCCCAACTGGGGAGTGTGTTAATATATTTTATTTAATTATGTGCACATGCGCGCGCTCATCCTCCCTATCGCCACCACAGCACCTAGAGCCTAATTTGGATGCTTGGAGATACTTCGAGAGTGGGTCAAGGGCAGTATATTGGAAGACAATCTTACTCGGTCACGAGTGATCGCCTGACTGACTGACTGATAATACCATGGTTTAGAGGGGCCATATCTAAAGACAGTGTAGCCATGTTGATGTCCAACCTCTGGTAGGAGAGGAACGAGAAGAGAAAAATATATTTTTTTCGATCTGGTAAGCAGTATATAAATTGATAAATAAAAAGGTCTGCTACATAAGAGCCCTGCTGGATCAGGCCAAAGGTACATCTAGTCCAGCCTTCTCCCACAGTGGCCAACCGGCTGCCTGTTAGAAACCCACAAGCAGGACAGTGCAACAGCACCCTCCTGCCCATGTTCCCCAACAACTGGTATTCAGGGGGTCTGATCCTGGAGGGAGCATAATAGCCATCAGAACTAGTAGCCATTGACAGCTTTATCCCCCCGTAAGCATGTCTAGTCCCTTTGTAAAGCCACCCAAGTTGGCAGGCCGTAGCAAATCTTGTGGAAGTTGATATTGCAGTTTGACTATGCTTTGTACGAAGAAGTCCTTCAGTTTGTCCTGAATCTCCCACAATTCAACTTCACTGGATGACCCCACTGTGTTCTCTTGTCACGAGGGAGAAAAACATTTCCCTCTCCATTTTCTGCACACTATATGCAGTTTTATACACCTCTATCCTATCCTTTTTGCTAAGCTAAAGATACTAAGGGGCAATGCTATGCATGTTTAGACAGAGCGTTTTGCAAGACAAGCAAAACATTTAAATTTTTTTTGACTTGATAAACGAGCAAGGTCTTGCAAGACAAGTCGTAGGGATGTAACTGCAGATCGGCCCCGCTCAAGCCCACCAGAGACTTGCTTTGATATAAGAGTGTTTTGGATTACAAGCACGGTTCCAGAACAAATTATGCTTGCAATCCAAGGTATTACTGTAACTCCCAGCATGCCCATAGCTGGCTGGGTCATGCTGGGAGCTGTAGGACTTTTTTTCTGTCTAAACATAGATAGATTTCATAAATCATACAGTTGGAAGGGGCCTATAAGGCCATTGAGTCCAACCCCCTGCTCAATGCAGGAAACTAGAGGAGGGGTCTCCCATCCAAGTAATAACCAGGCTTGACCCTGCTTAGCTTTCCACACTCAGACAAGCTGAGCCAGTAGTGAGCCACAGGCCTGTAGGATAGCATTCAGCATTGCATAGCATTGCCCCCTTCATGCAGACTCCATGGCTTCAACATTTTTTCTCTCCCCCCTCCCATTTCCGTTTACCATCCCAATGAAGAGTTCTGGAGAATGTGAAAGCTTGCATGCAATTGTGTGACGTTGGCATAATAAATATATTGCCCTAATATAGATTTTAGCAACATTAAGTGTCATAGTTTAATCTGCTTGATGTGGAGCGGTATACAGATACTGTTTAACAACAACAACATGCACTTCTGGTACAAACTGACCTGCTCTTTCCCCTACAGCAGTGCTTTCTCCAACCTGCCCCTTTCCAGATGTTTTGGACTTCAACTCCCATCAGCCTCAGCCAGTATAGCCAATGGTCAGGAATGCTGGGAGTTGTAGTCCAAAGCTTCTGGAGGGCAGCAACTCCCAGCGTTCCTGACCACTGGCCATGCTGGCTGAGGCTGATGGGAGTTGTAGTCCAAAACATCTGGAGGCAGCCCCCAGCATTCCTGATGGGAGCTGTAGCCCAAAATGTCTGGGCAGCAGCCACTCCCAGCATTCCTGACCATTGTCCTTGCTAGCTGAGGCTGATGGAAGTTGTCGTCCACAATGTCAGGAGGCCACCAACTCCCAGCATTCCTAACCGTTGGGCCATGCTACGTGAGGCTGATGGGAGTTGTAGTCCAAAACATTGGGAGGGCACCAGGCTGGTGGCAGGGGGGGGAATGTGTGTGGAGGAAAGGCCTCTCTAGCCTTTAATCTCTGTGGTTTGTCATGTCTTGGGCTTTAAAAAAGAAATAGAAGAAGAAGAGGAGGAGATAAGGAGCCGCAGCCCACAGTTGGCCACGCTCAAAGATGGCCGGGCCGGCTCCCGGCGCGCGGTGCGCGCAGGAGGCGTGGCCTCGCGCCGCCGGCCGGGCTACGTCACAGGCCGTCTGGGGGCCGGCTGCTCGCGCGCGGGCGGGCGGGCGGGCTGGCGGGGGAGGCGCTTGCGATGGGCTCGCGCCGGATCCGGGCTCTGCGCCTCGTGCTTTTGCAGCGGCTGCTGCCGCCGGCCCGGCCCTTCAGCGCCCGCCCGGCCCGCGCGCCCAGGATGGAGTACCAGGTGAGGAGGAGGAGGAGGCCGCTTTGCAAGCGCCGCTGCCGGCGTGGCTGGCTGCCTCCCGTGGCCCCTGCTCCAAAGGTTGCATCAGCCGGGAGGAATGGACGTGGGATGCGGGGGAGAGGGTGGCTTGGCGGTGCAATGCTGTGCATGCCTCCTCCTCCTCCGCCTCCTCCTCCGGAGACCCGTGGGGTGCAGTGGGGCATACTCCCAAGTAAGAGGCTACGGATCGCAGCCTCAGTATTGGGACTGTTTTGTATTCTTTGGTTGAAACTCACAGTAAAAAAAAAAGAAAAAGCATTGGGATTTGATTCAGTCTCTCCTTCAGGGTGCAATCGTGTGCATACCGCCTCCTCCGAAGCAAGACCCGTGAGGCGTACTCCCTAAGGGGCCGTGGGGGTGGGTGAGTGGCAGCCTCAATATTGGGATTTGATTCAGAATCTCCTTCAGGGTGCAATCGTGTGCATGCTTTTAGACGGGTGGTGGTGGGAATATCCTACAACTCCAGGCATGCATGCATGGCTGGCTGGGGGATGTTGGGGGTTGTAGGACTATATGCATGTTTCTGTCTAAACGTGCATAGGATTGCCCTCTTATTTACCTGTTTAGACGACATGCGCGCTCACTTTCCTCACGGCTTTTAAGTTCTGTTATTTATTTACTACTTTGGAATTCTGACATGCGCACACATCTATAGAGGCTCATAGTTTGTAACAGTTCTCGCAGGGCTGCAGAGGAACCTGTGGCTATCCAGATGTGGTCGGTCTCTGACTCCCATCATGCTCCAGCCAGCATGGCCGGTGGTCAGGGATAATGGTAGTTGTCGTCTGACATTTGAAACGCTATCTAGGGTTCCCCACCCCCTATTTTGTTGTGAGTAGGGGGGGGGGGGAAGAAAGAAAAGCAATGCTCCCAGATATGGGAATTGAAATTTTAGAAACCACATAGAAAATGCCCCAATATGCGCTGGCTCTAGACTAGGATTTTATGAGAGACGCTATGTATTTGGGAAATACATGTCTGTGCGTGGATTCTGAGGCTGCCAAAAGGAGGAGCGGGAAAGGGTAGGAGGAGTTCTCGACCAATTGTAGAGACCTCCTTCACTTGCAAACTGCCCCTTCCTCCCGGAAAACCGTCAGGGGTTGGGCTTGCCCTTGGAATTTCAGCAATAGAAATTGCTGAAATTCCATCTGACCGGGTGACCGGACAGATGGGCGATTAACAAATATAAATAAATAAATAAATAAATAAAAGGAAATGCGCAGGCAGCTAGTCCTCATTGCCCAGGAGCAGGGAACTGATTGCAGAGGGGCAGCACAATTGTGGCTTGTGTGTCAGGTGGTTTCTCTGAGCTCAGTTTCCTAGTGGATGGTAGAAGTTGTAGTCCATCACCGAGCTCGATGAAAATGTCGACCCCGTGTGTGGCTGCTGTGAAAAAGGCAAGCTCCATGTTAGGCATAGTTAGGAAAGGAATTGAAAATAAAACTGCCAAGATCGTACTGCCCTAATACAAATCTACGGTGCGACCAGCACTTAGAATACTGTGTACAGTTCTGGTCACCGCACCTAAAAGAGGACAATGTAGAGTTGGAAAAAGTGCCGAAAAGGGCAACTTTTCTGGCTGAAGAGTGGGGTATAAATGCAATAAATAAATAAATAAATAAAATTATCAAGGGGCTGGAGCAACTCCCCTACGGGGAAAGGTTACAGCAGCTTGGATTGTTTAGCTTAGAAAAAGGGCAAGTGAGGGGAGACATGATAGAGGTGTATAAAACTATGCACCATGTGGAGAAGGTGGACAGGGAGACATTTTTCTCCCTCTCTCCCAATACTAGAACCCAACGGGGTCATCCCATGAAGCTGACTGGTGGGGGATTCAGGACAGATGAGAGGAAGTACATAGTTAAACGGTGGAATTCATTTCCACAAGATGTCATGATGACCACCAATCTGGACGGCTTTAAAAGGGGATTGGACAAATTCATAGAGGAGGAGAAGGCTAGCCATGGCTACTAGTCATAATGGCTATGTGCTACCTCCAGGACCAGAGGCAGTGTGCCCATGTGCACCAGTTGCTGGGGAACATGGGTAGGAAGGTGCTGTTGCACTCCTGTCCTGCTTGTGGGTTCCAGTGGGCAGCTGGTTGGCCACTGTGTGAACAGAATGCTGGACTAGATGGACCCTTGGTCACTTCTTAAGTCCAGCAGGGCTCTTCTTATGTTCTTATTTGGAGGACACTAGGTTGGAGAAGTCTGCTGTATAGGCTCTTACTTGTTTCGAGCTAATAGTTTTTGCTCCTAATTTTATTTTTATTTGTGTGTATCAACGTCCATGTCGTCCGTCCATCCCCGGTACCCTTCTGGGGGAGGGGGAAAAAGCGTCTCCTCCTTCGTCTGCCCCACTTCTTCCTCCCCACGAAATATCTAGGCTTTTTTCCCCAGAGATGACTGACCCTGCTTCACTGATACCGCTGCGAGGACGTTAATTTCTTCCATGTGACTCAACTCAATCCTCTTCCAACAGTGTTGCATGGACATGTAATTTTTGTATCTAATCCAATTAGGAATAAGGCACAGTCACATGTAGAAGGCCCGGGGGCAGGGGAAAGAGGCCCTCACCCCTTCTTTCCTGGCCCTGCACATCTCTAGCCTCTGGAGGTTTATTGCAGAAGCTCCGCCGTGTTTGTAGCAGGATACATCTCTTTCCCAGTCTTGATCTCTCCCGGAGTCCATTTGACAGTTTTTAATAATAAGGCAGCAAAGATTCGGCCGCCGGGGGCGGGGGGCAGATGGAGGTGAGTTTTGCATTTTACTCATTTAGTTCCCTGGCTTGTTATTACAGTGGCAAAGGGCCTTCGCGGGTTTCGCATGTTGCTCGCCTTGGCAGCAGTCCCTGCGAGGAAGTTCACTTTTCTCTCAGAACTTGGCGACACACGTTCTCCTCGCCGAGTCGCGGCTTAACCCAGACAAGACGGAAGCGTTGCAGGGCGGAGAAATCCCCTGATCTGGCTAGAGGCGGTGCACCTGGCTCTGAATGGGGTTGTATTCCCACCGGAAGAGCCAGGTGTGCGGGTTTGGAGTTCTCCTGGCCTCTACGCTTGCCACGGAGGGAGTGCTTTTTCTCAGCGTCGTCTATTTAGAGAAGGTGGGCCACGCCTCAGTACCGCATGCTCTGGTTATGTCCGGGCTTGATTACTGTAATGCGCTTTACATGGGGCGGCCCTTGAAGATGGCCCGGAAACTGCAATTGGCACAGAATGCAGCAGCTAGTACACATGTAGGAGCTAGGTGTTTGGATGACGTTATACCTATTCTGTGCCAGTTACATTGGCTGCCTGTTAGTTTCTTGGCCCAATTTAAGGTTCTGGTATTGGCCTTCAAAGCCAAACGGTTTGGGATCGGGTTTTCCGAAGGGCCTCCTTCCCCTCTACGAGCACGCCCACCCTTTCAGGTTGGCATCTGAGGCCCACCTGTGAAGAGCCGCGAGGTTAGCAAGTGCCAGACACGAACCGTTTTCTGTGGGTGGCCGCCCATCTTTGGAACGTCTTCTTCCAGGAACTGCGTATGGGCCCCTCTTTGGTGGCTTTTAGGAGGCTTTTAAAAACCTGTTTATTCCAGTCTGCACTTTGTTAATTTTACTTTAACTTGGGTTTTATCATCGTCTGCTGCTATCTTACTGATTTATGTCTTAATTTAATGACTGTGGTTTTATTACTTACTTGCATTTTGAACAGGGCCGGCGCTACCGCTAGGCAAATTAGGCGGTTGCCTAGGGCGCGTAGCTGAAGAGGGCGCAGAAACGCTGCGCTCCTCTTCGCTGCCGGCGCGCTCCTGCCCCGCCCGCCCGCCTCGCCGACAAAGCCAGGTCAGTGCGGCGGGATTGTGCCTGGAGGTAGTGGTGGGGCCGAGCCTGGGTGCCGCCGCCCCCCGCCCCCACCACCCCGCCGCCGCCGGCGGACCCCCACCACCTACCTTCTCCGCGCCGCTCTGTTTTGGCGGGAGGAACCAGGACAACAGGGTTCCTGGTTTCCCCCGGCCAAAAACAGAGCGCGGGGGTCGCGTCACTTCCTCTTCGGAGGAGGAGGAGGCGGCCAGGGCGGGGGGGAGGTAGGTGGGGGGGCGGCAGCTGCGGTGGGGGGGGTTTGCAGAGCAGGGCTGCTTTGCTCCGGAGCCCCCCACCCACGGCACGAGAGGGGGGGCGCTAAATATAATTTAGCCTAGGGCGCCAAACTGCCCTTCACCTGTCCTGATTTTGAAATATGTTGTAATGCACATTGTGAGATTTTTACCACGAAAAGCGGACCAGAAATCTGTTTAGGGCACAA
Organism: Shinisaurus crocodilurus; assembly: GCA_021292165.1. Taxonomy (NCBI): domain Eukaryota; kingdom Metazoa; phylum Chordata; class Lepidosauria; order Squamata; family Shinisauridae; genus Shinisaurus; species Shinisaurus crocodilurus. Next base: position 239,555 of record JAHFWL010000106.1, read on the forward strand.
TCCTATGCCTGTTTAGACAGAAAAAAGTCCTACAACTGCCCAGCATGCCCCAGCCAGCATGGGAGTTGTAGAACTTTTTTCTGTCTAAACAGGCATAGGATTGCTGCCCTTAATGCGCTTAAAAACGAAATATCCCCAAGGTGCACACCTCAGGGGTCTCCGTAGCATGCAAGCCAAATTTCAGGTCCTTATGGTTAAGGAAGGGGGGGAAATCCTGAACATGAGTGAGCTTCCAAGGTGAGCTGCCCCAGGATGAAGTGACTTCCCAAAGCCGTGTCTGGTGGCCTGCCCTCCCAGGAGCCTCACTCACCCAGCCGTTGTGTCTCTGCTTGAGTCAGAGATCCATAGTGACCCAGAGACACAACAGGCAGCCTCCCCTCGTGCGGTTGGGGCAGGGGTGCTTCCAGGATCATTGAACCATTTCAGGTGCAATCCTATAGCATGTTTAGACTGCATAGCTGGCTGGGGGATGCTGGGAATTGTAGGACTTTTTCTCTCTCTCTAAGCATGCATTCGATTGCTCCCTTAGTATTGTAGAGTCCACTCTCTGGAACTCCCGATCGCTACAGATTAGCCGGGCGGCGACCCTTCTGTGTTCTCGACACCCACGGAACATGTAATTCCCAGGAGGGTAATGTTGTCCTCTGTACATCGCTTAGAAATCTCTTTAATCTGAGTGGCTCATAAATATAGTTGAATGGATGAGTGACCAGGAGGCCGCTGGTGCAGGTAGCATTGGCAGTGCCTTGGCTTCTTGAACGTACAGTACTGCAAAAGGGGACCCCGTTGCTGATTGACCGGCTGCCGCATTGGCAACTGCTCTGTGAATTCCATGTGCGTGTACAGTACCTCTCTACCCCCATGCCAGGAAATACAGTATCTCACTGACAAGGCAAAAGAAGCGGGTGCTTTTTATAGAAGTGGAATGTCCCGTTACACACCAGCCCATAGTGGAGACGCTGCAGCCTATTTTAAGTGCGCCTCCCACCCCGCCGGGGTAATGTTCTTTCCTGCAAAGTTTCTCTTCCCTCCAAGCGGGAAATAAATCCTAGTCCTTTCAGGAGTTCTGGCTCTGTTTTTTTTTTTTTGCAGTTCCAGGGATCTGAGTCGGAGAACTGACTGATCACCCACCCTTCCCCAACCAGCATGGTAACTGGATGATGGGAGTTGTGATCCAACACACCTGGGATTGGGGAAAGCCCAGCTAGGGAGACTTTGGGTGTGTGCGCAAACGCCAGTGTGCGCAACGCCAGTGTGGCGTAGTGGTTCGAGTGTTGGACTGGGACTCGGGAGATCCGGGTTCTAGTCCCCGCTCGGCCATGAAACTCACTGGGTGACTTTGGGCCAGTCACTGCCTCTCAGCCTAACCTACCTCACAGGGTTGTTGTGAGGATAAAAGGGAGAGGAGGATTATGTAAGCTGCCTTGAGTTCCTTGTAGGAAAAAAGGCGGGGTATAAATGTAATAAATAAATAAATAAAATAAACATGGCAGTCACCGCTCAGCGGCGTGTGTATCTCTGTTTATTCTCCTGCGCCGTGGGGTCTGCTTCGTGTTTAGCCACAGTTGCATCGCCGATTCAGTCACCGGTCTTGCCTCCCCCCGTACTTTTATTTTACTCTAACGTTTGCTCAGTGCCTCATTCTAAAATTAATAAGTGAGAGAACGATCCAGTTCTCTGGAGGCTTGCGAAAGTGCTCGGCGGTGCAGGAGGCAGGGTTAAGGTGGCACACTGCCAGCCCATTGACTCTGTACTTTCTACGCGTCATCTGATGCGCACGGCGAGCTCTGTGTGTTAGCAGGAGGCCCCCTTTCCCTGTCGGAAAATACTCTCGTGTGCGCATGAGACTGCACGCCGTGACGGGCCTTTGACCTGCGCACGGCATGACTGACTTGACTGAGGCTGCATGTGCTTTTCAGCGAAGGCGTCGCCACTGCTTTCTCTTACGTTTCTAAAAGCGGTGAGCCTATTTCCCGGTGTTTCAGCTTCGCAAAAGAAATCCACAGACGTCTCTGCTAATGTTTGACTTGCCGGTCTGCCGGGCCTAATCCTACGGTGTGTTTTTGATTTTATTTCTTGTGATTTCAGATGCCAAGTGAACACCCTACACTTTCGTAGTACCTTTTGGAGAGGTGGGTGGGTAGCGGACTTCCTGGCCTTACTCCCAGTTTGAATCTCACAAGCTTCCCTCCCTCCGCACCTCGCTTTGAGGTTAATAATATAGACTGTAGTAAGGGTTACAGCTAGATGATGAGAGGGTTTGCACGACACAATAAGCCACACCTGTGTAGCAATGCTACGCAGTGTGGCCTATAAGCCACCCTATCCAAAATGTGGCCGACAGACGATCGGGCGCACCGTGGGTAGGGTCCCTCGTTCCTCCCTTGGGTATCCCAGGGGACCCTGCAGGAGCAATGAAGTCGTCCGTCCGTCCCCACCACCACCACAGCGGGGAGCCCGAAAGGCAACAGGGGAGCAGGGATCGGTGCCACCAGCCCGCGAGTTGGCAGGCACCGATCTCTGTCCTATGCTGCTGCCGTGAAGCTGAAAGGTGGTCAAGCCGGCTGGAGCGATCTCTGCCCCACGGCATGCAAGCGGGGGAAAGCCGCTGACAGGCCACCCCCAGGTGCCGCTTGGGCACTTTGGGGGCGGGTGTTAGCGGCACTTGCCCGGCAGCCACTTGGCAGGGGTGGCGAGGATTCCGTGTCCTTCGGGTCATGTGAGCCCAGTCAATGTATGTGAAGTGCGTCTGAGCAATAGCAATATAATAAAACATAATAACAAAAAATTGGTTTTCATGGTGTGTAACGTTCTATGTTGTAACTGTGTTTTTATGCTACTTTTATTGTAGTTTTTATTTTGATGAGTCCATGGAGGCTCAGGTGGCAGCTGTGAGCCGGGCGGCGCTGTATCAACTCCATCTGATACGGCAGCTGCGGCCACTACCTTCCTAATCATCTGCTCCCTTCAGTGGTTCATGCCTTGGTCTCCTCTCGCCTAGACTACTGTAATGTGCTCTACGTGGGGTTACCCGTGAAGACTGGTTCGGAAGCTACAGCTGGTACAGAATGCGGCGGCTCGCCTGGTTAAAGGCAGCCGCTGGCAGGATCACATCACGCCAGTGCTCAAGGAGCTACACTGGCTACCAGTTGCTTGCCGAGCCGAATTCAAGGTGTTGGTTTTGACCTTTAAAACCCTATACGGCTCCGGTCCAGTCTATCTCAAGGAGCGTCTCCAGCAACACCAAGTGGGCCGCTCAACGAGATCTGCCACGGATGGCCTTCTCCTTGTCCCTTCAGCCAGAGCAGCTAGACTGGTGGGGACGAGGAAGAGGACCTTTTCTGTGGCGGCCCCCCGTACTGTGGAACTCTCTCCCGAGTGACTTCCGCCGTGCCCCCTCTCTGCTGAGCTTCCGCCGCTCATTAAAAACTTGGTTATTCAGGCGGGAATATGGGATGGGCTAAGATTTTAAAATTTTATACTGTTTTAATGTATTTTAATGGAGAAAAATGTTTTAATGTATTTTATTCTGTTTTATCTTCTGTAACATCGCCCAGGGTGGCCGGTTTGCCAGCCAGATGGGCAATAAATAAATGCAAATAATAAATAAAAGATGCAAGCTGCCTTGTAGATCAATTGATGGGAAGGAAAGCCGGGGATGTTAAAATATTGAACTCACATTCTTTTAAAACATCTTTTTTCAACCTAACTCAAGGAACCAAAGAAACACTTTCTGGAGCTTTCCTCCTTGGCCATTGGAGGCAGCCCTTCGGCGCTGCCTTTCTCGTGGAGTTTGCCCGATATGGTTCGGCCTCCCTCAACTTGGCGCCCTCCAGATGTGTTGGACTACAACTCCCAGCATCCCCACTGGGATGGGATGATGGTAGTTGTAGTCTTTAACACATCTAGGGGTGGTGCCAGGTTGGGGAAAGCGGGGGTTCCACCCCTGACTTAGGGGGAGAAAAAAACACTTATCTACGTACTCCACGTAGTAGCGAGTGTTGGACTTCGGCCACGGTATAATTTTTAATGATCTGCCCGCTGGTGCGCAAGTGTGCGTTTGTCCAGGGGTTGCTCTCCGGCCGTATGTGTGGGAAAGGCGGTTGCATTTGGAGGGGCAGGGAAGGCAAAATCCTCTCTGGGGGTTCATCTCGGGGGCCACCACCACCACCTCACTCTGGCAGTGGAGAGGTCCAGACGTGGAAAGGTGGAAGACCAGCTGGGAAGGGGGCTTCCGGAGTAGGGGTTACCATCTCCCCGTCTTCCTCTTTCTTGCCACCACTGGAGTGTGTGGTGATAACCTGGGACCGTGGACAGCACCAGCCCTACTCCAGATTTTTCCTGGGCATCTTGGGACTGTTCGTGGTGGCTGTGGAGGGTGGGATGAGAGAGGCCACCAATGCCGACCTGGGTACATATGGATCATTTTCCTGATTTTTCTTAAGCAACGACTTGTTTAGGTTGACCGCTCTTGCCTGTGTCCGGTCTTGTTTTAGGATGCCATTCGGACCCTGAACACGCTTCAGACCAACGCCAGCTACCTGGAGCAAGTGAAGCGTGAGCGCGGAGACCCGCAGGCGCAGTTGGAGGCCATGTCCGGGTTCCTGGAACGGAGTGGGTTGAAGGTGAGCGGCCGGCCGAGCTTGCGGGAGGCCCCCAGCCGTGAGGCCTGTGGGCCGCCATCTTGGTTTTTCCTTTTCCTTTCAGGCATAAGGAGCGAGGCTCTCGTAACGGCACCGTGCTTTCCTGCACTGCTGGGGAGGGAGAGGGGAAAGTATCCGGAAAAGGCTAAACTGATAAGATCATTCACTTTCTGTCCGGCAGGTCGAAAGACCTCGATCAATTGAACATCATCCACGTCACTGGCACAAAGGGCAAGGTAACTGGAGGGGAACAACAAGGGAGATGACTTTGAAGGCCTGTGATGTGAAGCGGGGAGATGTGAGGCGTGAAGAATTGTGGCGATTCAGGGAAGGGTGATTCTCAACGTAATGGCTGGGTTCAGACAACGAGATAACCCACACTGACTCAAGGGCTGCGTATGGGTTCCGTGTGGGTTGTCGTTGAAACGTGGGTTATCGTGCGGTCTGAGCCCAGCCGAGATAACAAACCACTGGTGAACAGCCCACAGTTCACAACCCAACAACAGACCCTGGGTGTTCTCTTCATGGGTTGTTCGTGGTTCACAAGCCATGACTTGTTAGCGCAGCTGGGGTCAGACAACACTGGTTTGTTTATTTATTTATTATATTTATACCCCACCTTTTTTCCTGAAAGGAACCCAGGTCAGCTTACATAATCCTCCTCCTCTCCATTTTAATAATAATAATAATAATAATAATAATAATGATTATGATAATATAACCGTACACTGGAATGACTTGGGCACCTTCCTCTCCCACTCCCCTTCCTGACATGGGGGGATCCAGCTGAATTGTTTCTGGGAGCCGTTTTGTCCGCCTCTCTCTTGCCACGCAGAGGTGTCTCTGCACAGTTGGGTTTTGTTTTTTGTAACCAGCTACGCAGAAGAGCCCTGCTGGGTCAGATGAAGGGTCCATCCAGTCCAGTACAGTAATACCTTGGATTGCAAGTAACTTGGTTTGAGAGCGTTTTGCAAGACAAGCAAATTTTTAAATATTTATTTGATATATTTTTTTTAACTTGATATACAAGCGACGTCTTGCAATACAAGTACTATAGTACGGCTTAAATTAAAAATCTCTGTACACAATTTTTTTTGGGGGATTTCGTTTTGATATAAGAGTGTTTTGGATTACAAGCACGTTTCCGGAACGAATTATGCTCTCAATCCAAGGCATGACTGTATTCTGTTCACACAGTCACCAACCAGCTGCCCTCAGAAGCCCACAAGCAGGACATGAGTGCAACAGCACCCTCCCGCCCATGTTCCCCAGCAACTGGAGTACACAGGCATACTGCCTCTGATCCTGGAGGTAGCATAGAGCCATCAGGACTAGTAGCCATTGGTAGCCTTCTCCTCCATGAATTGGTCCAATCCCCTTTTAAAGCCATCCAAATTGGTGGCCATCACGACATCTTGTGGAAGTGAGTTCCACAGTTTAACTCTGCGCCTTCCTTCCTGCCCAAAGAAGTTGCAACCTGTCTTATCGGCTTTGGCCACTCGGTAACTCCTTGCCCCCTTTCTCTCCCCCAGGGTTCAGCCTGTGCCTTCACAGAACGCATCCTCCGCAACTATGGCTTAAAGACCGGTTTCTACAGGTACGGGTCGGCCTCTTGTGGTTTCAAGGAGCTGGCACGGCAGGGGAATTTTGAGCGGCTGGGGGCGGGGCGGAGTCCGGGCTCAGATATCTTGGATGGTTCCTGTGCCAGGCCGTTGCTTGAGGGAAGAAAGAGTTCTGGGCCCAGTCTGTTGAAACGGAGCTCTTTCCGGACGGGAGATTTTCTCCGCCTCATATCCACGCACAATGTGGTGGGCTGAAGCCATGCCCCCGGGCGGGACTCTGCTTCATGTCCTATCCTGCCAGACCTTGTGGCTGAGCAGGGAAAGACCCCTCAGCTAAGAATGCTATCCAGACGTGGCTTCCCTCAAGGAACCCTGGGAAATCCTTTGAGGATGCTGCGCTAGTTGAATCAATCAATCCAATCATTCATTTCAGTCTACCGACCATAATACACAAATAGGTAAAAATACAGATATATACAAATACAGTACATTGGTTTAATATGACATCGATTTCAGTATAACTAAACAACAACAACAAAAGTATTACCTAATGAAAACTACAGGACTAAAAAATGACAAAAGTGGTTGTACACAGATATCATCCGTGGTCAAAGTAAAACCCTCAGACTACATAAGGGGCGCGTCTGTACGTCACGCGAAGCCACCCCAAGAAGAGGCCACGGCGGGTAGGTAGTTTGCCCCTTCCTCCTGACAGATGATCTCCTGCTTGGAGGCTTCCTGGGGCTTGTTTCTCCTCCAGCCCGCTGCCGGCATGTATCCCAGGGGGCTTTGCGGCAGAAATCCTTGTTTCCCCGTTCCCTGCGCCAGCACCCTTTCCGTGGTTGCCAGCTGATGAGGGAAGCTCCACGCCCCCCCACATCAGATCGCAAAAAGGAAATACTTTTCCAAGCTCTTACGAATGTGGGAATGCGTTTGCAAGCTTTTAAAAAATATATATATATTGGGCGTGACTCTTGCACAAGAGCGAAAGACTGCCTGTCCATTATTTAGCCAAACATTCCTATATCCCCCCCTCTTGTCAATGTCCTCCACTTTGGCATTTCCCTTACACTGAAGCAAGAACACCTGAAGGGGGGCGTTCGCAAACTTTATTCTTTATTTTTCCTGCCATAACAGTTGTGTAAATTTATGCTCTGTTCTACTGTTCTATGCCATGGATTTTGCATAATTTCTCCCTCTGTTGTACTGTTTCGTCATGAAATTTGCGCAAGTTTCTGCTCCGTTCTGCTGCTCTGCCATGGATTTTGCATAATTTCCCTCTCTGTTCTACCGGTTTGCCATGGATTTTGCGAAATTTTTTCGATCCCGGTCACTGCTCTGTAACCCCCATGTACATCTGACAGCTAGCGGATCAGACATCCCGCTAAACCGCTCCGCAATCGCCACGTAGACCCCGTGCTATTGTAGTGCAAACCATCAGTGCTGTCCAGTGTGAAGACGTGTGGCTAGGTGAGACTGGCTGGAGCCGGTTCTACCCCCCGGCGAATCACTGGGTGACTTAGGCATGACTCTCAGTACAGGTGAATAAACCAGAGAGGGTCAGGATATGTACCTGGGTTCTGCAAAAAAACGGCGGGTAAATATTAAATAAAAAAAATTCCATGGTCATCCATCAATAACCGAGGAGGACGATAGATCCCAAGGTCCATGAAGGGTGTGCGCCCAACCAGTTGAACTCGGTTGTTTTGTTTTTGTCCTGGTAATGTGTTAATTGTTCCAGCCGACTGGTTGCAGCGATCAAATGAGGATGAAGCTATCCAGGGCTACTAGTCACAATGAGAGTATGTTGCACCTGGGGACCGCCAGCTGTTTTGGACTACAACCCCCAGCATTCCTGACCATCGGCCATGCTGCCTGGGGCTGATGGGGATTGAAGTCCAAAACATTTGGAGGGTGCCGGGTTGGGGAATGCTGGGGTTCTGTTAAAAAATCGATAGGAGCAGTCAATTGCGCAAAGGGTGTACTACCAAGTAGGTAACCCGAATCATTTTCCTGTATATAATGAGTCCCTTCACCAAAGTTTGTCATGCAATCTGGCTTAAGGAACAATCCTATGCATGTTTAGACAGAAAAAAAGGCCTACAACTCCCAGCATGGCTGGGAGTCGTTGCCCTCAAAAACACGAGTGATGCCAGATCAGAGCAAGGGGCCAACTAGTCCAGCGTTCTGTTCACACGGCGGCCAACCAGCTGCCCACGGAATCCCACAAGCAGGACACAAGTGCAACAGCACCCTCCCGCCCATCTTCCCCAGCAACTGGTGCACATGGGCATTCTGCCTCTGGTCCTGGAGGTAGCACATAGCCACCAGGAGTAGTAGCCATGGCTAGCCTTCTCCTCCTCTATGAATTTGTCCAATCCCCTTTTAAAGCCCTCCAAATTGGTAGCCGTCACGACATCTTGTGGAACTGAATTCCATTAACGCTACAGGCCTTTTTATTTATTTATTTATTATTATATTTATACCCCGCCTTTTTTCCTGCAAGGAACCCAAGGCGGCTTACATAATCCTCCTCCTCTTTTTGCTGCCTAAACATGCGTAGGATTGCGCCCTCAATCTCCTATCTGCCTTGTCTCTCTCAAAGTTCTCCGCATTTGGTTCAAGTACGCGAGAGGATCCGGATTAACGGGCAGCCCATCAGCAAAGAGCTTTTCAGCAAGTACTTCTGGCAGGTGTACAACCGTTTGGACGAAGCCAAGGTGAGGCGTCCCGCTCGCCAGGAGCCGCTCCCCCCTGCGCGATGCTCCGGGAGGGCGGGCAGTCGGTTGCTGTGAGCTCGGCCTAGAGCAGGAGGTGGGCAGACTTCAGGCCTCCAGAATCTTACTTCATTATTTTGCATTGATCCATTTTAAAATGATTTCAGCCCCCCTTTCAGTGTAGAACCCTCTCAAGGTGACATAAAGAGAAAAAAAAACGTTAAAAATTTGAGCCTTGGGGTTTGCTTACTAGAGCAGTGTTTCTCAAGCTATGCTGGCTGGGGCATGCTGGGAGTTGTAGGCCAAAAACATCTGGGGACCCAAGGTTGAGAAACACTGTACTAGAGTGAGGTATCCTTGTGTCTTCCAGATGTTTTGGACCACAGCTCCCAGCATTCCTGACCATTGGCCATGCTGGCTGGGGCTGATGGGAGTTGGGGTCCAAAACACCTAGAGGGCACGGAGCTGGGGAAAGCTGGCTTACAGAGCAGTCCTGCGACCCCCTCGACAGCATCTAGGGGGCCACAGGATTCTTTGGGCCAGGGATTATTAGCAGTCCCACCGACACGCTCTGCCTAGTCAAGGCTGCGAACCTTTCGGGACCTGGTTCTACTTTTGTGGAACAGGCTTCCCGTGGGCCTCCAGGTTGGAGGAGGATCTTTCCTGCTTTCGTACGGGATTAGAGACTTATCTTTTTAGTCAGCCAGAATGAGTGGTTGGGCTAATGTGGTGGTTGCTGGGGTTACACTGGCTCAGCTTGTCTGAGCGTGGAAAGCTAAAGCAGGGTCAGGCCTGGTTATTACTTGGATGGGAGACCCCTCCTCTAGTTTCCTGCATTGAGCAGGGGGTTGGACTCGATGGCCTTGTAGGCCCCTTCCAACTCTATGATCTATGAAACTCTATTACTGTTTGGTTTTGGTTATTTTATTGTGTTGTTATGTTTACTGTATATGTCATATGTTCCGTTATAAATAGATGATGATGATGATGATGATGATGATGATGATTTGAATTCCCAGCTCCCAGGTCGGAAACAGAGCTCCAACCTCGGAACTGGGGATCCGAGTTCGGATCCCTCCCCCCGCAGCCCGCGTGGAAAGGACTGCGCCGCCTGCTTCTCCGAGGTCGGAAAATTGATCCCGGAGAAGGGGCAAAGGGGGTGTTCCTGGGGAGGGGGGGAGACTGGATCTGCCAGGATGTGAGGTATCCTGGCGGCGCTGCAGCCTCCTTCCCTCCCGCTCCAAAGCACCGCAGTCTGACGGCCGAAATTGGCTGTCTCGCTGACTTGCAGAGCAGGAGGAGTGGGGAGGCGGAGATCACCTCCGCCGCTTCCCCTGCTCTCTGCGGGGGATGCCCGTAAAGCCTCCCGAGTTCGGAGACTCGTGAGCATCGAGGGCGCAACCCATTGGATTGCACCCTTCGTCGAGCTAAGGCACCGGGTGCCTCCCGAGTCAGACCAAGGATTCGTTTTCAGTATCGGAGCTGAGCTCCCAGGCCTTTCACACCCAAACACACTCCTGGTTCACAACCCGCCGCCCCAGCTTTCTTCATTTTAGCAGCCTGATTTAGACAGGGGAACGTTTTGTTGCTGCTGCTGCTAAGAGAGTTGGGCATCAGAAACGCTTGCAGATCTCCTGCAAATCACCCAGGAGACCCCGGCCTATTTTCTGCCCACCCCTGGCCTAGAATTTATATAAAACAGGTGGAGCGAAAATGTTTTAAGCCGTAAAGTCTCTATGGGCGCAATCCAGTGGGGATGCCCATAAGCCTCCAAACTCAGGGGATGATGGGAACCCAATACGGTGCGGGAGGAGCGCGGGAGTGATCATCGCCTCCCTGCTCCCCCCGCCCTTCAAGTCACCTAGACGACTGATTTCGGTCATCTGGCTGAGCCATTTCGGATGGGGAGGGAAGGAGGCTGGAACACCACAGGATATGCTATCCCTCCCCTCTCCCAGCCCCCTTGGAACACCCTCTTTACCCCTTCTCTGAGGTCGCTCTTACAACCTCGGAGAGGCGGCCAGCTCGGCTCTTTCCATGCCAGCTGCCGTGGAGGGGTGGATCTGAGTGCGGATCCCCAGTTCCGAGGTTGGAGCTCTTTTGCAACCTCAGATCTGGGAATCCGAAGAATCCTGTGGCCCTCTAGAGCAGTGTTCTCCAACCTTGGGTCCCCAGATGTTTTTGGCCTACAACTCCCAGCATGCCCCAGCCTGGCTGGGGCATGCTGGGAGTTGTAGGCCAAAAACATCTGGGGACCCAAGGTTGGAGAACACTGCTCTAGACGCTGTCTAGGAGGCCATAGCATTGCTCTCTAAACCGCTCATGTTTATAAGTCTCTGAAACGTACACCTTTTGGGAAACCAGCTTGGGTGATTATTGGTGGCTAGAGAGAGGCTTTGTCTGGGGCCTAGATTGTCCAGTTTTGAATTCTGGGCCCTCCTAACCAGCCTGCTTTTCCCACAGGGTTCGAACCACACCGCCATGCCGGCCTACTTCCGTTTCCTCACCATCATGGCTTTCCACGTCTTTTTGCAGGAAAAGGTATGCTTCTGCTCTGCCTCTCTCTCATTTTCCTGCATTTGTCTGATGGTTTTTTTCAGGCAAAGCCTCACGGTCCCCAATTGTGATGGGAAAGCGCGTGGTGCTTAAGGATCTGTGTATAGTTTCCAGTAGCAGTTATGGGGCCTTGGCCCTCGTGAAGTGAGCAATAATCAAATTAGTTCTTCACACACATGGCATCCTTCTCCCTTGAGGCTGCAATCCTGTGCCCAATTACCTGGGAATAAGCCCCATTGAACTCAGTGGGACTTACTTCTGAGCAGACATGTACAGGATTGGGCTGTAACTCGATGTCTCTAGCAGAGGCAATGGTTTGGTTTGGAGATTAACTGTAGGGCTGACATGCTTTTGTTCAGATTATCTAATATGAACCCAGTTGTTCTTTAAGAGATACTTGGTATTTACCATTATAAAACATTTCTTTTGCAAAAATCCAATTTATTTTTTTTAAAAAGCATCTGATTAAAAACGGAGGAAGGAGGAAAGCTGATTTAAATGGAAAAAAATAGATTAAAAAACAACATTTATTTTCATCTACCCTGAATAGCTCCCTCTCTTGCCTCCAGTATTCTTATTCTTATTTCAATTTATATCCCACCTATATACTATTATTCTAGGCGGCAGTACAAAATAGCAATCAATTAAACAGATAAATATACAATAAAAACATCTGTTAAACATAAAAACAGTACAAAAATTCCATTAAAATTCCATAAAAACAATAAAATTCCATAGTAATATGATAGAATGTTATAAAAGGAAGGCCTGCTGAAATAACAAAGTCTTCCGTGCCTGCTTAAAGACATTCAAAGACGTCAGCAGGCGTATTTCAACTGGCAGGCCATTCCACAGTTGAGGGGCAGCAAAAGAGAAGGACCTCCGAGGAGTAGCTGCCAGTCCCACATTAGGCAGCTGCGACGGATGGCCCTCCGAAGACGCTTAAGTGGCGGGGTGGAAGATAGGAGAGGAGGCGCTGCGACGACATGGTCCCTTACACTTAGGACCAGGCGCGTAAGCCCTTCTCAGGCTAAGCATCAACACTTAAAAACCTGAGGAGAGGGTCAGATGAAACCTTTCCCCTACCAATGAGGGAAAAGATTAATACTGGATATTAAGGATCTATTTTAAAGCTATGATACTGTGGGTACAAAGGTGTGTGTGTAGATTTAAAAGTAATGCAGGTTAATAACACCAAGCTGACACGTAGGATTTGGGTAGCAAACAAAATAAAAATAAGTTCATTTTAATTCTCAAAATTTTAGTTCCAGAAAATAACTTTAAACCTGCCTACGCCAAACACTTTGTCATTAACCTAAGTCCCTATAACTCCAAATACTCTTACTCCTCATACAATCACTGATTCCTCTTAAAAAAACTCCTGACAAGACACAAATAACCCACCTAACCTAACTCCCAAACTCTCTAACACTCCCAACACACTACAACCAACACTACTTCTTAACTCCCTCAACTCGACTAACTCTGGCATCCCTGAAACATTCCTTATATACTCCTCCCCCCCCCACCCTTTCCAAGGCATCACAAGCCACACCCACTCAGTTCAACATTCTAGACTCACTAAATATACTAAAGCAGACATACACCAGGGAACTGAATTGTGGGGTTACGCCACAGGCGCTCCCTAAGGTTTACCATTATAATTAAAGAACACACTTCTGCTAGGAACAACACACACACACACACACACACACACACACACACACACACAGAGCGTGATTCTGTCCTTACTCCTGTGTTGTGGAATTCATGAGCTTTTTGCACGCTGAGGACTTACGGCACGGGAAGGGAGCCTGTGGGCTCCCCAGATCTTGTGACACTCCCAACTCCCATCAGCCCCAGCCAGTGGGTCAGGTAGTCCAGAAACATCTGGAGGGCCCCCAGGTTCCCCTCCCCTGGCTTGCCTGTACCTCGCTGACGTGCTCCCTCGTTCTTTCCAGGTTGACTTGGCGGTCGTGGAAGTCGGCATCGGCGGCGCATATGACTGCACCAACATCATCAGGTGAGGGGATCGGAAATGGAGCTCACCTTCTCGATAGGCAGTGCTCGAATACAGCACCTTGCACGAGGAAGATTAGCCGCCCACCCCCACCGCCCCCATCCTGTGGGTTGCTTCCTTCTCCCCTCCCAGCGCGTGGGTGCCCCCAAACTGGCACAGCTTCCCAAATGGATGATTCCTGCTGGCCATTTATTTATTTAATATCCCACTATTTTTTCCTGCAAGAAACACAAGGCAGCTTATCTAATCCTCCTCCTTTCCATTTTTATCCTCACAGCAGCCCTGTGAAGTAGGTGAGGCCCAAAGTCACCCAGGGAGCGTCATGGCCGAGTGGGGACTCGAACCCGGATCCCCTGAGTCCCAGTCCAACACTCTAACCACTAGGCCACACTGGCTCTCCCTTTCATATATTTCACCACGTTTTGTTTTCTGCCGAAGCACTCAAGGCGGTTTGCCTTTTATAAGAATGGCTTACAGTCTAAGAGGGCGGGCTGGGTATCAAAATTGTATCAGAAGTTTGTGAGTATTGAAAGCTAGGTATCAATACGGTAAAGTTCAATACCGTAAAGGTACCGTAAAGTTCGGTAACGGTCAGGCAGAATGGCCACGGGTATGAACAGAAAAAGAGCCCTGCTGGGTCAGACCCAGGGTCCATCTAGTCCGGCATTCAGCTGCCCACTGGAATCCCACAAGCAGGACACGAGTGCAACAGCACCTTCCCGCCCATGTTCCCCAGCAACTGGAGTACAGAGGCGGACTGCCTCTGATATTGGAGGTAGCATAGAGCCATCAGGACTAGTAGCCATGGCTAGCCTTCTCCTCCTCCTCCAAGAATTTGTCCAATCCCCTTTCAGTGGCCAACACAACATCATTACAGATGGAGACAGTTCTGGGAAGGGAGGAGCCAATGGGGCAGACGGTCCCAGCCAGGCCGATGGAGGGGGCCTCGCTGTCTCACCTCTCGCCCTCAGATGTGTCCAGGTGGGATGGAGGCACTTACAGGAGGGGAGGAGTCGTGTGGCAGCGTTTGGAGCCAAGCCAGGCCCATATCGCATGATAACACCACTTTGGCCCAGTGGGGGGAGCAGGCCGGCTTGAAGCAGCCCTAAACCCATGACACACCGTGCTCTTGTCACGCCAGCTGCCTCGGCTGGAGCGTTGACCCCTGCGCTTGCTGAATAGTTGTGTGTGTGCTTGTGTGTGTAGTTGTTTCTGGGTTTCCTGAGGCTTGTGGCTGAGTTTCACCAGATCCTCCGTGCGGAGGGGTGCCTTTCTTTTTTCACCTTCCTCCTGGTCCTTGCAGGAAGCCTGTTGTCTGTGGGGTCTCCTCATTGGGCATCGACCATACCAGCGTCCTGGGGGACACCATAGAGAAGATCGCCTGGCAGAAGGGTGGGATCTTCAAGGTAAGATGGTGCCCTGGGGCTTCCCTGTGGCGAGACCTGCTCGCGAGGCGGCCTGAATGGAGAACTAAGCTGAAAAATAGCATTCCAAATCCTCCCCACCCCTCTGGGACCAAACTCTGACAGCCTGGGGCAGATCTGAGAGCCAGTGTGATGTAGTGGTGAGAGTGTTGACTGGGACTCAGGGAGACCCGGGTTCTAGTCCCCACTCAGCCATTAAGCTCACTGGGTGACCTTGGGCCAGTCACTGACTCTCAGCCTAACCTACCTCACAGGGTTGTTGTGAGGATGAAATGGAGAGGAGGATGAGGAGGATTATGTAAGCCACCTTGGGTTCCTTGCAGGAAGAAAGGTGGGGTATAAATATAATAAATAAATAAATAATAATAAATAATCTACATTTCACACAGACTCTGAGCTGGTAGAGTTCTGGACTTGGACTGTGCCACTTCCGGTGGGTGGGGCATCGTTTTTTTTCTTTTAATTCCCACCCTGTGTAAAAAGCTCCTTGCATGCAGTAAACTAGCATGTCAGGGAGGATTTGCAGAACCCGCTTTCTGATCAATTGCTCACGGTATGCACAGAGCTTTTTACACGGTGGGGGGGTGGAAGAACTGGAAAATGACGTGCCTCTGTGCAGTCTAGACTTGTATTGTTTCAGTCCGACACTGAAATGAACATACTTCTATACTAGCAATGGGGAGGGACAGCTTTTCAGTCTCTCTGCAATCCTATAAATATGAAAACAAATCTGTTTCACGGGATCAGTGTTGGAAGGAAGCGCAACGGACATTTAGTCGATCGCTTGCTGACGCGGGAAATCAGCTGCGGCGGCATCCCTTGTAGGTGGCCATCCAAGCTGCGACTAAAAACCTCTAACAAAGGAAATTTACCACCTACCTTTCTTGTTTAGGTTTTAACAAGATCTGCCACAGACGGCCTTCTCCTTGTCCCTTCAGCCAGAGCAGCTAGACTGGTGCGGACTAGGAAGTACAGTTCCTTCTTCAGCATAGGAGTTGCATGCTGAAAAGGGGCAGCTCCCGACAGTGGCCTAGCTGCTGCATTCTACACTAGCTCAGTGTTTCTCAACCTTGGGTCCCCAGATGATTTGGCCTACAACTCCTAGCATGCCCCAGCCAGCATAGCTGGCTGGGGCATGCTGGGAGTTGTAGGCCAAAAACATCTGGGGACCCAAGGTTGAGAAACACTGCACTAGCTCCAGATTCCAGAGCAGCCTTAAGGGCAGCCCCACAAAGAGCGCGTGGCAGTAATCTGTGCATCACAGATTATGTGGGGCCCCCCCCGCTCAGTTATGGTGCACTGTGGGAGATGGGGGCCAAAAGACCACCCTCCTCTGGAGCATAAACTGCGCGCATCCTTTCACAGAGCTCTGAGGCTGCTCTCTGATCATTCCTCGGCTTCCTTTTCAGCCTGGAGTGCCGGCGTTCACGGTACTGCAGCCAGACCGGCCGTTAGACGTTCTGCGGGAACGAGCCCAGAAGATCTCGGTAAGGTGTTCCACAAAGCACCAAAGTGTGCCATTAGCCCACGTGGGCAACCTGCCGGCCAGACGTGGCCCTTGGAGGCCGCCTGTGTTCTCACGCCACCAAATTCCGCCCCCCCCCCCCGACGCTGCTACGATTTTACTGGGTAACGTGGTTCGGAAGGGGCATTCCACCACCTTCCCAGCCCAGTCGACCTACCTGGGACCTTCTGCATGCAAAGCAGGGACTCTACCACTGAGCTATTGTTCTTCGCCTAAAAATAAGATTCCAGTCCTCATGGTTCTGAATAAAGAGCTGAACTAGGAAGCTGCCTTCTACAGAGTCAGACCCTGGGTCCTATCCAGCCCAGTATTGCCAACACTGACTGGCAGCAGCGGCACTCCGGGGTTTCAGGAAGAATTCTCTCCTAGCCCTACCTGGAGTTGCCGGGGATCGAACCTGGGGCCTTCTGCATGCAACGCAGGGGCTCCACCACTGAGCTACGGTCTCTCCCATGATTAAACCTCCCCTTTCCTGTGTGCTGAGATGGTGGGCGTGTGGCGAGTGCGTGTGTTTGCTGTGGACAGGCATTTGTGTGCATGCGCGGCCCCCCAACCCACTAAGCATCGCCCTATATCGCCCAAGGGGCGGAACGGTTGCCTGCTACAAGTCGGCCAGGAGAGGAGGTGTCGATCGCTGTGTCGCTCATCCGCGGAGGAAGGGGCTTGCCTTCTTCCACCACCAGCCTGGAAACGCAGCGCGATGGCGGAGAAGGAGCAGAACAGCCCCTCCCTCCCTCCGCCACCCACTCCTGTTTCCATGCTGGCCGAGGAGGGAGGAGTTTCCCTTCCTCCGCGGCCAGTGTGGAAACGTGGCAGGTTGGTTGAGGGTGGACGGAGCGATCTATCCTCCTTCCGCCGGCCTGCTCGCTCACCTGCATGGAATGCTGTGCATTCGCCTGCACGGAACTGCTTGTCGCCTCTGGTGACTAGGGCGAGTCGTTAAACACGAGGCTGATGCGGCGGGGGTCCTTCCAGGAGGCCGCTGGCGGGGACGGCCCACGTGGTGCAGGGTGGTTAACTGGGACGGCCCTTTGCTTTTGCAGAGCCCGCTCTATCTGTGCCCTGATCTGGATGCCTTTGAGGACGGTGAGAGGCCCCTTCAGCTGGGCTTGGCCGGCGACCACCAGCGCTCAAACGCGGCTCTGGCCCTCCAGCTCTCCCGCTTGTGGCTCGGGCAACATGGCTATCTGGGTAAGGGGAAGCCATTTTGTATAAGTTCCCATGGGAAGTCTCTGGGTGAGTTCGCACGACACGGCAACCCACCCTGTGAATAAACTGTGCAGTGTGCGTTGGTGGTGGAACAACCCACGGTGAGCCCGACAGATGATCGGGCTCGCTGTGGGTCGTCTCCCACTCCTTCCCACTTGGTCTTCCTGCAGGTATCCCGGGGACTGAAGCTGCCTTGTCTCCTCTCCCCGCTCCACTAAGCAGGGTTTGTTTGTTTTTTGACAGGGACACAGACAGGTTTCATGGCTGCATATGTCCCTGTCAAAAAACCTTGCTTATCCCTGTCAAAAACCCTGTTGTAAAAGAAACCCTTACTTTTGACAGCTGTCAACAGTAAGCGCTCCCGTAAATGGGGTGGGCTGCGCTTTGTCACTTTCCCGAGCACCTAGAGGCTCGGGAAAGGTGGAGGACACCGAGAACTGTCAGGTCCAAACTTAAAACCTAGAGGATCTCGCTGCAAAGGTTGCCATCCCCTTTCGCAAGGCAAGTTCTTCTCGTGGATTTGCTTTGCGCTTGACAGCTCGCCACTTGACAGCTGTCAAGTGAAAGCAAAGTAACCGCCCAGAGAGCTTCGGCTGTGGGGCGGTATATAAATGAAATAAATGAAAATGAAATGAAGTAACATATTTGAGGCCTGGCTTTGTCAAAGTCCATGGATGGTGCCAACTTTGACAGCTGGCACTTACAGGACATTGACCAGGCAAGGCATCACATTTAGGATAGTTGGAGTTGCACACTTGTGCAGCTCTGAATTACCAACATTACCAACCCCAGCATAGCTGGCTGGGGAATGCTGGGAGTTGTGCGACTTTTCTCTCTCTCTTAACATGCATAGGACTTCACCCTTAGAGGAATTATTTTTTAAAAAAGAAACTTCAATACTTTTAAAGGCTCATATATTTGGGATGGGTGGGTAAGGATCCGGGGCTCCTCTCCAGCTGAAGGTTGTGGGATATAAATGAAAAATAAAGCATGTTTAGGATTGTAGCAAAAGTGACTGATTGATGAAAGTGGTGGTGGTGGGCTGTCTCTGGACAGATATCGGGGAGTTGAAGGACCCCTGGGCAAGCTCAGAATTGCCAGCGAAGAGGCCTCCCCCTTTAGCTCCTGCTTTCAAGCCAGGGAAAGCCATGGTGCAAGGTAAGGCCTTTCTCCTTCTCCCCCAACTCTTCCCTTTCCTTCTCGGCACCTCTGTGTTTGAATCCTAAAAGTGGGTCGCAGGCCTCCTTCGCTCAAGCTGTGCTTTCTTGCGTATCGCCGCCGTCCTTGGCTTTTGGCAAACCGTGTTTTGGTCCGGAGCGAACCGCTTCTTTCCCTGATACGGAAAGCAACAGCGTGGACACTTTTGTTTAGCCTCCCTGGCTGTTCCAACCAGGATCGCTGAAGGGGTTAAGACCGATGGAATGCAAGGGCGGTGGAGCGGATACAAAAGATTTGATTGCTCAAGCCAAGGCCTCCGTGGTGATAGTGGCTTCCTCTCCCATAAAACCTGTCGGAAGAAATGGGAAGTGCATATCCCTTTTTGGGATGGAGACTCCCTACCACGCAATTCCTTTTGAGTGTTCAAACAATTGTCTTGGGACATTTGCTGTTGTTCAGTCCATGTCAGCATCAGACAAAAGAGAAAGGGTAGCTCAGGAGTTAGTGTGCTTGCTTTCTGTTTGTTTGTTTGTTAGTTTAAAGCTTTTCTACCCTGCCCTTAGCCAGGAAGGCTCCCAAGGCAGGCTACATTTATTTATTTATTTATTTATTTATTTATTTATTCGTTATATTTATATCCCCGCCTTTTTTCCTGCAAGGAACCCAAGGCGGCTTACATAATCCTCCTCTCCATTTTTATCCTCACAACAACCCTGTGAGGTAGGTGAGGCTGAGAGTCAGTGACTGGCCCAAAGTCACCCAGTGAGTTTCATGGCTGAGCAGGGACTAGAACCCGGATCTCCTGAGTCCCAGTCCAACACTCTAGCCACTGCACCACACTGGCTCTCATGTGCTCAGCCATGAAACTCTCCCCGCTCAGCCATGAAACTCACTGGGTGACTTTGGGCCAGTCACTGCCTCTCAGCCTAACCTACCTCACAGGGTTGTTGTGAGGATAAAATGGAGAGGAGAAGGAGGATTATGTAAGCCGCCTTGAGTTCCTTGCAGGAAAAAAGACGGGGTATAAATGTAATAAAATAAATAAATAAATAAACATATGATCAATAAAA
Organism: Shinisaurus crocodilurus; assembly: GCA_021292165.1. NCBI lineage: Eukaryota > Metazoa > Chordata > Lepidosauria > Squamata > Shinisauridae > Shinisaurus > Shinisaurus crocodilurus. Next base: position 259,439 of record JAHFWL010000106.1, read on the forward strand.
ACAAGACAGTCCCTGCCCCATAGGCTTGCAGTCTAAAAAAACACAGCACAAAAGAAAAATGGGATGGGGAGGAAGAGGGGAAAAAGCAAACCCAAGCACCAGTTCTTAAACTACTTGGAAGGTCCTGGGTTTGTTCCCCAGCACCTACAGTTAAAGAAGCTTAGATTTTGTGTCTCGGAATGGCCAATCGATACTCAGTCAAGTTTCCAAGCCTTAAGGAAGGAAGTTTCCTAGCCTTAAGGCTAGGAAATGGTGAATTCTCCCAGTGGAGGGATGTGAACTGTGGGGTCCCACAGGGATCTGTTTTGGGGCCAGTGCTTTTCAACTTGTTCACAAATGATCTGGAATCAGGAGTGAGCAGTGAGGTGGCCACGTTTGCTGATGACACCAAATTGTTTAGGTGGTTAAAACAAAAAGGGATTGTGAGGAGCTCCAAAAGGATCTCTCCAAACTGGGAGAGCAGGCATCGAAATGGCAGTTCAATGTAAGCAAGGGTGAAGTGATGCACATTGGGGCAAAAAAATCCCCACTTCAAGTATAAGCTGATGGGATCTGAGCTAGCAGTGACAGACCAAGAACGACATCTTGGGGTTGCACTGGACAGCTCGATGAAAATGTCGACCCCGTGTGCAGCTGCTGTGAAAAAGGCAAACCATGTTAGGCATAATTAGGAAAGGAATTGAAAATAAAACTGCCACAATCATCCTGCCCTTATACAAATCTATGGTGCGACCGCACTTAGGATACCGTGTACAGTTCTGGTCACCGCACCTAAAAAAGGATATTGTGGAGTTTGAAAAAGGGCAGAAAAGGGCAACAAAAATAACCAAGGGGCTGGCGCAACTCCCCTACGAGGAAAGGTTACAGCAGCTGGGGCTGTTTAGCTTAGAAAAAAGGCGAGTGGGGGGGGGACATGAGAGAGGCGTACAAAATGATGCCTGGTGTGGAGAAAGTGGACAGGGAGACATTTTTCTCCCTCTCTCATAATACTAGAACCCAAAGGGGTGATCCCATGAAGCTGGTAGGTGGGAGATCCAGGACAGATAAAAGGAGGTGCTTCTTCACACAGCGCAGAGTTAAACTATGGAATTCACTTCTACAAGATGTAGTGATGGGCACCAATTTGGAGGGCTATAAAAGGGGACTGGACATATTCCTGGAGAAGAAGGCTATCCATAGCTACTAGTCCTGATGGCTCTATGCTACCTCCAGGATTAGAGGCAGCATGCCTGTGTACACCAGTTGCTGGGGAACATGGGCGGGAGGGTGCTGTTGCACTCATGTCTTGCTTGTGGGTTTGTTTGTTTATTTATTTATTACATTTATACCCCGCCTTTTTTCCTGCAAGGAACCCAAGGCGGCTCACATAAGCCCCCTCCTCCTCATTTTATCTTCACAACAACCCTGTGAGGTAGGTTAGGCTGAGAGTCAGTGACTGGCCCAAAGTCACCCAGTGAGTTTCATGGCCGAGCGGGGACTAGAACCCGGATCTCCCGAGTCCCAGCCCAACACTGAGTTTCCCAAGAGGGGCAGCTGGTTGGCCACCAAGTGAACAGAATGCTGGACTAGATGGACCCGGGGCGTGATCTCGCAGGGCTCTTCTTAGGTTGTTAAGGTTACTGCTTAGTCCAGGTATTTTTTAGATTTAGGGTGGTTGTAATCAAAAGCCAACTCAAATTTTAAGCATTGTGTCCTGATTTGGGCTTTCACGTGTCTCCCGGAGAAGGGCAGCCTAGTGCGGAGGACCCGCCTGCCAAGGATACTCTTCCTGTGTGCGGTTGCATTGTTTCCCTTGGCACGGAGACAGTCGAATTGGGGGCAGAGAGGGGGCACTCACCGAACAGTTCTGCTTCGAAGAATCGTCACATGGTGCCCGCATCTCCTCCAGGCTTGCGAAGGGCTGATTCAGCACAAAGTCAGCAGGGCGCACTCTTATGGCCAGATTTCACAGGAACAAGACTGGTTTCCCCGCTCCCTTGGCTGCAGTTGCTAATGGGATGTTCCAGTTTGTTCGTCTGTTTCAAATATTTCTGTGCCGCCTTGCAGGACAAAGTCCTCCTGCCGCAGCTCACGTACATCATTCATTCCTTTATTAGGTTTCTATACCACCCAGTAGCCGAAGAAGCATTCGGGGCAGTTTACAAAGATTAAAACACTTTTAAAATAGATTATAAAAACCATACACATACAAACATGTAAACATACAACACAGAGAGAGAGAGAGAGATCTTTTTTATTTATTTATTTTATTTTATTATTATTTATACCCCGCCTTTCTTCCTGCAAGGAACCCAAGGCGGCTTACATAACCCTCCTCCTCCTCCTATCCATTTTATCCTCACAACGACCCTGTGAGGTAGGTTAGGCGGAGAGTCAATGACTGGCCCAAAGTCACCCAGTGAGCTTCATGGCCCAGTGGGGACTAGAACCCAGGTCTCCCGAGTCCCAGTCCAACACTTTCACCACTACGCCACACCAGCTCTCTATAAATAATTTTAAACAATCATCAACAAGAAAAATTCAAGACCTGATTAAAACCTCAACATATGCTGCCAAATGCCTGAGAGAAGAAGGTTTTAACCTGGTGCCGAAAACACAACTGTGTTAGTGCCAGGCAGGCCTCATCGGGGAGATTGTTCCATAACTGAGGGGCCAGCACCGAGAAGGCCCTCTCCCTTGTTGCCGCCTTCCGAGCCTCCCTCGAAGAAAGCAGATGGCAATCGTAGTGTACGGGGACGCTCTTGTCGGGAGAGGCACACCATCCGGTATTGCTGTCCATCATGTATTGTGGTATTGCCATCTAGAAATTAGATTGTAAGCCTGCGGGCAGGGACTGTATTGTTAATTGTTGTAAACCGCCCAGAGAGCTTCGGCTATTGGGCGGTATAAAAATGAAATAAATAAATAAATAAATAGAAAAACTACCCAAAAACCTCTCAGGACCATAACAAACTAAAGAAACAGTCTAAAAAACATTGTACAGTCTAGCCCAGCACTTGTATTAGACCAGTTTTAAAAGGAAATTGGCATCAGTTTAAACAGTAAAATAATTTTAAAACCAACAGTCCTACATCTCAACTAAAAGCAGATTTAAAAAAAAAGAAGTGGTTTTTCAAAGGCCTGTTTAGAAAGCCAATAAAGATAAAGCCTAAAGCATATCTGTATTGGGGAAAGGAGTTCCACAGCTATGGGGCCACCATGAAAAAAGGCCCTGTGTAGTGCCCGCAAATCTCAAATTCGCAGAATGCGTGAAGGCCAGCGTGTCTCATATGGGGGACATTTGCTCAGCTGTTCTCTTGCTCTCTCTTGCTCCCCAGGGCTGCAGGAGACAGTGTGGCTTGGACGGAACCAGGTGCTGCACCACGGTCCCGTGACGTGGTACATCGACGGGGCTCATACCACCAGCAGCATCCAGGCCTGCGTCCGCTGGTTTCGCCAGGCGGCCCTCAACGAGGAGAAGCCTGCGGAGTAAGTGGGGCGGGGGAGCTCGTCTTGTTCTGAGTCTGGGCTAAGATGGTTGGGGTGGAGGCTGTTCGTTAAGAGTCTCCTCGACCCAAACTTTACGGGCCCTCGCAAGTTCTAGGAATCGGTATCAAGCATATATTGCCCATTTGTTTATTTTTCTGTAAGGTGTGGGTTTTCAAAGCATCCGCTGTTTCACTGGAGGAACCAAGTGTCACAGATGTACTATTTTATCATTCATTCTTGATCAGGGGCAGGTTGTAAGACAGGGGTGGGCAACACGCAGCCCGCATGCCTCCCCCCACCAAGCCTCTGGTTCGGCTGACTAAATTTGGCGGCGTGGCCACAACAAAAAACCCAGCAAAATAGTATGAAGGCTTAAAAGGGACAAATTTAGCTTGAAGACAAGTGAATTTTGTCCCTTGTAAGCAACCATAGCGGATCGCTGCCAGAATTCGGCCGCAAACCGCAATTTCTTTGCAGTTTTTTTTTGCTGCCGCTGCACCACTAAAATTCAGCAACAGCCGGAGTGCAGCCCACAGGGGGGTGCGGGGAGTGTCCTCTGCCCCCCCCCCCGAAGTTGCCCACTTCTGCTGTCAGAGATATTTATCTCTGAGTCCTATCTGGAAATTCTCTTGAGTTTTCTGAGCATCCATTGCCGAGTTTCTGTGAGGGCTAGAATATCGGCTGCCTTTTTGTATGTGTGTGAACTGCCGAGTCCCACATGCTTGGATTTTCTGCCCGGTTGCAGCCATGCTTTCCCTAGGCTTGTGCCTTCCCCATGTTGTTTGCTACCGGCTGGAAGAGCTGTGCTCCAGGTATTTTCTTCGGCCTAAGAAAATGGGGATACATACCCTAAACGCCAGGGGTAGTAGGCAACCTGGTGCCCTCGAGATGTTTGGGGCTACCGCTCTCGCAAGTTCCAACGGTCAGGGATTGGGGATTTGTAGTCGAAGTCTCGAGGGCGCCAGGTTGTCTAGCCCAGCTACACGCTAATAGCAAAGTCGTTATCCACGTGCCGATCCTTACGCAGCCAAAATGGCGCCGCCCACGCACAAGAGGGGGAGACAGGTGCGCTCCGAGGAACCCCAAGCTTTGCAGAAGTACAAAAGAAAAAAAAAAATTAACCAGAAAGCAGCACAGTGTGAGGACTCCGCTTGCTCAGTGACCACAGAATGCTGACTGGCTGTTGTGGGACGGGGCGTGGAAAACGTAGGGCAGGGAGAATGGAATGGAGTATCGTGGGAAAGGGCATGGCTGGCTGGAATCCTGAGCACGTCATGCTGCAACATTTTGTTGCAGGTCCCGTTCGTACCTCTAAATACCAGGTTCTGGGGGACAGATCAGGCTTCCCACAGGCATCCACTCTTTGGGAGCAGGATACTGCACTAAGTGGATCTTTGTTCTGGTCTGATCTAGCAGGGCTGTTTTTCTGGGGCGGAGATCTTCTTGCCTTTGGCTGGTGTGAGGCTGATGGCGGTCCTGTCTCTTTCCTTGTGTTTGCAGCGGCTCCGAGGTCCGCGTGCTGCTCTTCAACGTGACGGGAGACCGGGACACTGCCGCTCTGCTCAAGCTGCTGCTGGTGAGAGTTTCTGTTGACTTAATTTTTAAAAAATTAAAAATCCTCCTCTATTGTGGGACTCGGTTCGAGTCAATATCGGCCAGGCCTCCATCATTACAGGTTTTCAAGTGGGGCCTAAAAACTCTCCTGTTTATCTTGGCCTATAACTGAGTTAAGACTTTATTGGGTGTCGTTGCGTAGAAGGTGCGATCCACTTTTTGTTGTCAATTTCGATCTTTTAGCCCTGTCGTTTTTATCATTGATCTGTTGGGTTTTGTGGTTTTAAATTTCGTTGTATGTTGTTTTGGGAGGATTTACCCTAAAAGGCTTTTGTAGATCTTCTAAATAAATAGATACTTAACATGGCTGTCGGGACCGCTAACTGACCAAGGTGGAGGTGGGAGTTGAACAATTTAATGCAGCGAAAAGCAAAAATCAACAGCAGAGAAAAATAAAAACGCATGCACTCCCAACACAAATTAAAAACAAGATTTGGGTGACATTTAATTTTAAAAGGCCTGGGAATCTTTGCCTGGCGTTGAAAGCCGCTCAAGGCACCCTGGGATGGGAGAGCATTCCACAGCTGGGGGGGGCACACCTGGGAAGGCCCACTCATTTCTCGGAAATCTGAGATGGGAGAAGTTTTTTTAAAGAAAAAAAAGGGAGTTCCCTGGAAAGCTGCAACGAGGTCAAATCCTTCCCATTTTCTCTGGGGGCCTGGTGATGCGTCCTCCTCAGCTGTAAGAGATCAAGATCAGCGCTCATGGTTTGAGATCCTGAGGCTCCATCCGAGGAGGAAAAAATAGGAAGAGTTGGGTATATTTGCAGTTGGGGCTTTCTAACTTGGGGTGGGCTCTGAGTGATTTGCAGGAGATTGACAAGGATGTCTAATCCCAGTGCTTTTAGCAACAGCAAAAACTAAAAATCTCCCCCCCCCTCTCAAAAAAAAAACCTAGGCTGCTGAAACAAGCAAACTAAAGTTTTAGGGGAAAGCCCAGAATGTACTTTTGTCTGAAAGCACTGTGAGTTTGGTTTTGGTATTAAAGATGACTTCCTGGGGCAAGCGTATGCTCAGAGGCACCCTTGTTCCTTATTTCCCAGGCCGCAGTCTGAAACTCACTTACCGGGGGCTGATTTCCAAATAAAACATTCCAAGGATCTTGCCACAAGTGTATAACGTACCTGGGCCAGCCAGTACTTTGGACTTGGCTGTGGTAGGTGGGCCTTGGGGTTTTTGATGGTGCGGAATGCCCTCCCCAGCGGGGCCCTCCTGGTGCCAACATTGTCATCTTTTCTCAGTGCCAGGTTAAGACTTTTCTCTATTCCCAGGCATTTGATCACATATCATGGGCTGTTTAATGTATCAGCTGAACTCTTTATGGTTGTTGTCACACATATTGCTGTTGTTTGATTGGGTGACTGTATTTCAGTTCAATATTTCAATTGTTTTGGCTGTTTCAATTTTTGTTGTGAGACGCCTTGAGTCTCAATCGAGAAAGGCATCCAAGTAGTAGTAGTAATAATAATAATTATTATTATTAATAATAATAATATTAATTATATTAATTAATATATTATTATTATAAGCCTGGTCTGCTTACCCCTCCTCTTGCTGAATGGCTCAAAGGAGCGCTGTGCTGGCCGCATAGGGCTGCTGTGCAATTGCCATCTTTGGAGCTCTTGAAGGGCAGGTCGGAAAAAGATCGTGCTGGATTAATTTAGCTGGGCTCCAGCTACGAGGCAGGAGGAGTTATTAGGTGATTGGATGAGGCCTCTTTCAGAGATGGCCTGTAAAAGCTCCTTTGTATCGAAAGAAAATTCCCTGCGTGTGGAAAAGTAGCCCGTCAGGATAAAACCTTTCTCCCTGACATGCTAGTTTTCTACATGCAAAGATCTGCATATAATGGGGAGCATTGAAACATACGATTCCAAGACACACACACACACGCGCGCGCGCGCGCTATCTGAAGTGGGATGGTCCAAGAAGGACTTACCCCATTTTCCCCCCAGCAGGCGGTATCTACACTTCTTTTATAATCCTGCTGATCTATTATTTCTGTTATATTTTCAGCCTTGCCAGTTCGACTATGCCGTTTTCTGCCCCAATTTAACCGAGGTGTCTACTGTGGGGAATGCAGGTAGGTTTTAGGACTAGGTTCGGTTGGCAAGCCCCTCGTAAAAATGGCCACAGTATATATAATTTTGTATACATATAATATTATATATATTCTATAATTTTAGGAAGGCAGTTCCTCTCTGACTCAAATGATACTTTTGTTTACCAGAAGTTTTGGAATACAACTCCCATGACCCCTGATCATTGGCTATGCTAGAGGGCTTGTGGGAGTTGTAGGTCAAAACTTCTTGCTTGCCCTTGGTCCTAGAGTGCCAGGCTCGGAGACCTGGGTTCGAATCCCACTTAACCAAAGAGCTTGTTCAGCCAGTCAGTATCCCTGAGCCTCACCTACTGGTCGTTGTGAGGATAAAATGACAATGGAGAGACCAGATGTGTTGCCCTAAAAATAAACAAACGTAACAATAGAGGACCTAGGAAGCTTCCTTATAGGTCAGGCTGTTCAACCATCTATCCCAGTATTGTCCCCTCCAGGGGTGCAGAACCTCTTTGAGCCTCATTTCTGAGAAGCTCTCGGGGGCCGCATTCCAATTGTGGGCGGAGCCAAAGGCAAAAGGGGCGGGCCCCAAAATACCGGCATATTTATAACTGAAAGCTCTTTCCGTCAGTAATGGAGTCTTACGGGGGGGGGCATTTCAACCTTTTGGAATGGGGCGGGGGGAAACTGCACAAAAGCTGGGGAACCACCAAATGATTGCTGGTCGGCAGAAAGGGGGTGGGACTGGAGGAAGGGCGTGGCCATTTGGGGAAGGCTGGATTTGGACCCCAGGGCTGCAGTTCTGTGCTCCTGGTCTACTCCGCCTGGCAGTGGCCCTCCAAGGCTCTTCCCCCATCATCTGCCTCCTTTTAACTGGAGACACCGGGAATCGAACCCGTGACCTTCTGCACGCAAAGCAGGTGCTCTCCTGCTGAGTTGTAGCTGGTCCCCGTAAGCAGTATTTCATCCCAGGTCCAGCACGCCGGGGGACGGACGGACGGGCTGTGCCAAAGCCTTGCTTATTTATTTTTATTTTTTAATTTATTTGCAGCATTTGCATACGGCCCCATATCTAGGCAGATTCTGGAGCGATGAACAATAAAAAGATAAAACGGATAAAGGAATAAAAGCAATGCATTAAAAACAGGATAATGTTAAAACCGTGGCTGGTCAGCAAGGAAGGCTTCCCGGAACAAAGATGTCTTCAGCAGGCACGGAAAACCACACTAGTGTTGGAGCCTGCCTGACCTCCAGAGGCAGGGAGTTCCAGAGAAAGGGGGGCCACCACACTGAAGGCTCTTCTCCTGGTGGACTCCAGTCGGGCCAGCGGCCCATGCGGAACCCCCAGGAGAATGTCTTCCGATGACTTCAGTGACCGGGCAGGTTGGTAAGGGGGAGAGCGCGCTCTCTTGGGTATCCTGGTCCCAAGTTGTCTAGGGCCTTGTACACTAGTACTAGAACCTTAAACCTGACCCGGTAGTGAATAGGCATCCAGTGCGGTTCCTTCAGCAAAGGCATTGCATGCTGAAAAGGGGCAGCGTTTGAGTGGAGCTGGCGCGGGGGCGGGGCGGGGGGGCTGGCATCGCCGTGACACCTCCTTGTCTCTCTTTGATCCTCGTCCTTGTAGACCAGCAGAACTTCAACGTCACCCTGGAGAACGTCTTGACGCGCTGCCTGCAGAACCAGAGCTACTGGAACCGTCTGATGGAGGCGAAGGTGGCCCAGGACCCCTGGCTGTCCGTCTCGCCGGAGGCGGAGGGGGTGGGCGGGTGGCTGAAGCAGGCCCCGCTGCACGGCCCCCCGCTCTTCTTGCCCCCCTCGGCCCGCCCGCTCAACGCCAACTCCTTGGTCTTCCCGTGCATCGCCCACGCCTTGCAGTGGATCACCCAGGGCAGGGACCCGCACTTCCGGCCTCCGGCCCCCAGGGGGCTCCACCCCCACCCCGCGGCCAGCAGCGGGGCTGTTCTGCTGAAGGAGGCGGCCGCCATCCGGGTCCTGGTGACCGGCAGCTTGCACCTCGTGGGGGGCGTCTTGAAGTTGCTCGACCAGGCTCTTTCGCAGTAGCGGGGGGCACGGGGGGGGGGCATCGCTGAGCCCGTGCCCCGTCCGGTACCACATTTGCTGTCTACTTGAAGCCCCCTTGAGCAGGCGGGGCCCGTGCACGCTGCTAGACCTCACCGCAGCAGGCAGGTGGCAGTCCTCCCCTCCCCAGCCCAGGTGGATGGACGTGCACCTGCTCCTGAGTCCGTGTGGGGCCTCTCCTTTCCCCCGGGATCCTGGGGGACAAGACCCGATGGAATCTTGCTCGAACATCCGCTGCCACGAAGGCCGCCTTCCACCTTTGCTCTGAGTTTCTCCTCCAGCACTGAAGGGCTCCGGCTCGGGCCACGGGCCACCTGCAGGCCCAGAGAAGCAGAGCTGGGATGCTTTCGCCCTTTCTTCTCTGCCGTGGCTGCCCTATAAGCCCAACGCGCTGTAAGCCGGAAACCCCCTGGGCCGGGCAAGGTGCGCACTGCTGCTTGGTGCCTGACCTCTGCATCCCCGCTCAGCCTGAGTGAGCCAAGGGACAGGCTGGCAGCCTTCGACTGATGACTCAGACGTGCCTTTTGATCTGCCTCGTAGCCTCTTTCCTTTGCCAACGCATCATCTCCGTTATCTGTCGACGTCGTCCCCTCCTGCGGGCGGGCGGTGGGCTGATGACTTCAGCCGTCTTAATCCCCGTCCGTCAGCGCTTTGGGACGGCTCTCGAGCACTTTGCCTCGCTCTTTCCCCCTTTAAAGCCCCACCCAAGCGCTGAACCCGTGGCCTCGCTTTTTGTCCCCAAAGTGCTTTTGCTGTTCACCGGCGGGCGGGATGTGGGACTGAGGTCCAAGTTGGCGTGTAGGCTTCGGGCCCGGCGAGACGGCCCTTGTTCTTGGGCGTTGGCGCACTTGTGTATCGCACTCGCCCTTCGCAGTGGGCGTGCGCCAGAGCGGCAGACCACCCTGGCCCTCGCGGTTGGCGCGGGCACTTGCGGAGGTGTGGCGCGTGGGGAGCTGCAGTGCTGGATTTCCATAGGGTGCCCTGGAGGTGCAAATGCCCGCTGTTTTCGGGGTGGCTGGCTAGCTAGCTGTCAACACGCTCCCAGTAACGTACTGCCGAGTCCAGTCATGAGCGTAGGGAGGTGATTGCTCTGACCACTGGAGGGTGCTGTCAGTTCAAGGAAAAGAGCCCTCAGGTAGTGGGTTGGGATGTGTGAGGAATCCGATAGGGGGGTGAAAATCCGATGGATTCTCACAATTTGGCCCCCCGGATTTCGGTTCGCCAGCCCTGCGCTGGGGCCGACTTGCTATGGTGTGAGTCAAGCCAGCTTGCGGACTTCTGTCTCTAAGAGGGGCACTTTTTAAAAAAAAAACACTAAGGAAATTTGCACAGATAGCACAATTCACGCAAGTTGGAAGCCGGAAACGATGCAGTTCTCTTAAGAAAGATTTGCACGATTTTACTCCAGGCGCGCTAGATCCATGTGCTTTTCGGGTGCCGATTTGCGCAAAGCACTTAAAACACCATGATTTGCCTAAATTTCCTTAGCGTTTTTTTTTTAAAAATGCACAAACTGCGGCCTGTCTTAGAGACATAAGTCTGTGGGAAAAACCCCAAACTCGGCCCGCTTCCGATCATCAGATCGGAAGTGGGCAGGAAGTCCATCGAGCTCAAATGAGCCGGGCTTCCCAGCGTCAGCACATCCCTCAGGTAGTGGGGCCAAGTGTTCCGATTCCACACGCCCCTCCCCAAATTGTGAATGCCACACGAGAATTGCTGCTCACAACTTCATAGGCGCCATTCCAACCTTCACTTGTGAATTCTTTCTCCCTTTCCACCCTCACTGGAACGTCTGTCCTGTTAGAAATCAGGCCGACCTGCGGAATCCCAAGATATTCTTGGGATTCCATCTCCCATCAGCCACAGCCAGTGTTGATGGGAGTTGTAGTCCAACATTATCCGTAGGGCTAGAGATGCCCAACCCCTGTACGGCTAGAGCAGCTTTCCTCGACCTGGTGCCTTCCAGATGTTTTGGACTACAGCTTCCTTCATCCCTGACTCTCGACGAGGCTGGCTGGGGCTGATGGGAGTTGCTGTCCGAAGCATCTGGCAGGCTGGGGAAAGCTGAGTTCGAGCATCGCTGAATTGGATTTGAGGAGCAAAATGTAGGGCTCAGACCTGGGGGGGAGCAGGGGGGACTTCCACCAACGCTGGAATAAATTTGTACAGAGTAGGTTTTGGGTGGGGAAAGGGCACCGCTGCTTCATAGAGACTTGGACATTTAAAAACCATAACCTGATTCATACATGCAGCTCTCCCTTGTGGGGCTGCCACACCTCTCATTGGTTCAGAGGCCTGCTTATTGATTAGTGCCTCTCTGGAGCGGGAAAACTTGCTGTCTTCTCTCTGATGTGCCAGTTTTCCACGAGCAGGTTGCATTTTGGTGGCCTTTTCCCACTCCGCACATTCTCGAGGTGTGGCCACTGCACTCTGTTCCCTTGCTGGGTATTCAGATCGGTTCGATAAATCTTCCATTTTGACATCTGCCTGGCACGGGGGCGTTGGGGAACTCGTAATCACCCCAGGGGTGGCAGGGGAAGAAAAAAAAAAGAGACGAAGAAAAGATGCAAAAACTGTTCGCCTTCACCTGGGGGCCTCTGTCCAAAATGGGCTTTCCTCCATGAATGCTTTTTGTATGAATTTTACAGAGGCAGACTCGTGTGAACCCGGTAACCTGCCGCAATTCGTCCGTGTGGGGCTTTTCTTCCCCAAAGAGCTAGCAGGAATCCATACGTACGCCTTGCTAGTGGAACCTTCCGGAAAGTATTCCCCGTGGACAGCCAGTTTGGGTGTCAGTGTTTACACCCCTCCCCTTAGGAATCTCCCTTCCCCCAAAAGCCCCCTCCCGGTAGCAAACTTGCAAAAGAGCTGGACCTTCGGTCCCTGCAAAGGTAGAATTGCGAAATCAGAATGTGTGCTTCTTCCCTTGGTACAGAGCATGGCGGGGGTGGCTGGGTTAGAGCTACTGTGTGGTCTTAAAGCAAAATTCCTAATTGTCTGGGATCTTCTTAGCCAATCCTTGTCTGGGATCTTCTTAGCCAGTGTGTGACCCCCAGTTTGGCAATCCACCCTGGGCACCTTTGCTTGCTGTTTTAGGACATAGTTTCCTTCCCCTATACGGTACTTCCCCTTTCCTTTCCGGTCCCACAAGTAATTTCTTCCTTTCCCGTCTCCCCTGTATGGATTCTTGAAAGACGGAAGCTGTTCACCTGGAATCCAAACCTCTCACCCTTCTGATAAAACAGAAGTTCTGAACTCTTGGGGCGGGGGGTCTCTTCGCCTTCAGAGAGCACATATCAGATAGTGACTGTCTGCTTTTAACTAATTGCATTGGTCCCCCCAATGTCTGGGTCTCCCTGCCTCCCCACCGACAGGGGGCAGGAAGCTAAAGTCTTTATAAGAAGTAATTTATCTCAGAATGGTTGTTTTATTTTATTTTCCTAGTTTTTAAATTAAATCTTCTAACAGTTTTTAAAGTTTGACTTTTTCGGGGTGGGGGTATTCCTCTGTAAAAGCGACTTACTGTGAGTTTTGGAACAATACAAATGGATGTTTAAAATAAAGAACCGTTTGACTAGAACTCCCAAGTTGTGTGTGTTTTGTCACCACCACCCCTCGTGCCCGTGGGAACACTTGTGTGTGTGCACTTCTTCCATTTTTATCTTTCAAGGAGTTTAGAGACATACTCTTCCTCCCCGCTTCCCAGTAGAGGATTGAACCCGGGTCTCCCCGTAGTCTCGACATCCGAACCAGTACCCCGCCGTGCCTATATAAATGCCTATATAAGCCTGGGAAAGTTCCTAGTCTTGGTTCTTTTTCTGAAGAAAATGCAACAGAAATATTGCGCTGTTGTTTCCAGACACCCCCCTCCCCCCCCGCCCATGCATCAAACTGGTTTTCAAGAGTGGGTTACGTTTGCTGGATCAATATTTGGGGGGGGGGCTTAATAATAATAATAATAATAATAATAATAATAATAATAATAATAATAATAATAATAATATTTATTTATTACCCGCCTCTCCATCTAGATCTTGCTCCCAACATACTAATTTTATAGTGATGCCCATAAGCCCCCAAACCTGGAGGTTTACGCTCATCCAGTGCAGAGCGGGAGGAGCGGTGAAGGCAATACCCACCGCCCTGCCCTGCATTTTCGGCTAGATGGGCTTTTTTGCCCGTCTAGCTGGAGCGTCTCGAGGGGGGGAGGGAAGGGGGTGGAGAGGCATCCAGATCGCTCGTACCCTGGCCCTTCCAGTCTCCTCCCCTTCTCTCCCCGCTCTCCGAGGTCGCTTTCCTGACTTCGGAGAGCAGCCAGTGCGGTTCTGTCTGCACCGGCTGCGAGGAGCTCCCGATTCCCAGCTCCGAGGTTTGGCGCGCAGGCTGCGACCTCGGAGCTGGGAATCCGAAATATTGCATGGCCCCTCAAGACGCTGTCCAGGGGATCAAAGGATTGCTCCCTAAGGCTGTTTCTCCTGTCTTCAAACTTGCGGTTTTTGTTCCTCACAATTGCGGAAGGGTATTGTGTTAAATGCACACTTTTTAAACTTTTATTGTTAAGCTTTGCTTGTTTGCCAGAAAAAGATCTCAGGACTTGAGGGGGTGGGGGGGAGAGAGAAGGACAAAACTTTAGGTTAATGTAGGTTGGATGGTAATGGCTGACCTATGAGACCTCGACAGCCATTACCTGTGTGTCTTCATTTTACTGTAATTAGTTTCTATTCTCCGCCCCCATTGGCTGAGCTACTCTGACACCATGGCATCTTCATTTAACATAATTGTCCACTGGTAGCCATCCAACACGAAGGGGCCTTGAGATGGAAGCGACTGCTTTGCACTTGGTAAGGAGAGCATGGACGGTTCAAGTTAAAATTAAATCCCCAAATGTTCACTATCTTCCACTTGGATATGCAGACTTCTCTGCTATTTTATTTTATTTACACAACGATATAGTGCGTGAAGTGTCTTTTACTTGATCATTTTTCCTGGTGAAGGTTGTGTGTGGTTTTGTTTGTTGTTTGTTTGTTTGTTTGTTTTCCTGAGCTCGTGATGAGTTCAGAGAGTAAAATTGACACCGCTTTTTCTTTCCAAGCTGGTTAGGTTGCAGTCTGGATGGGAGGATGTGAGAACCTTTGGTCCCTAAATGTGCTTAAGACTTGTAACGCTTTGAACGGGCACTAGATGTTGCTGTGGTGCTTTTTGTGGATCGAAACATGGCGAAAAGGGCGGCAGCACCCTTTCAAGTCCTGGAAAGACTTGTTGCATAAAAGGGGGCCAAGGCGTGTTCTCTGCTGCCCCAGAGGGCCAGGGCCAGCTCTAATGGCCTTAAGTTACAGTAGGGTAGATTTTGATTGAACATTAATGTGTGTGTGTGTGGGGGGGGATTCTTTATGGGAAGAGGTGCAGTTGGCTGGGCTAGTTTCCCTACAAGCTCCCCGCCCCAGCTTTATGGTTGTTCACTAGCTATTGCTGTGTGCATCAAATAGCACTGTCTACAAATGAAGTGTCGGGGAAACATCCATCAAGCACTGTAATATTTTGTCGTTGAGAAGCATCAAGGTTGAACGGTGAGGCAAAAATCTATAAAATTAACATGGCAGGGAAACGGAGGAAGCATTCCGGTTTGGGGGGATGGATCGGGCAGGTGCGTGGCAGGTTCTCAGAACTTTTCGCCTGGAGCCTAGAAAACTCCGGAACAGTCCCTCGGAACAGTCCCTCGGAACGATGTGAAATCGAGACAATCAACATCAAAACAGGCAGCGCCAATATGTAGTGGAGTCCATCTTGGACAAATTCCAAAAGAAACACTTGAAAATCCATATCTCCATATCGTACCTCCCTTTAGGCCTGTGTTTCTCAACCTTGGGTCCCCAGATGTTTTTGGCCTACAACTCCCAGCATGCCCCAGCCAGCTATGCTGGCTGGGGCATGCTGGGAGTTGTAGGCCAAAAACATCTGGGGACCCAAGGTTGAGAAACACTGCTTTAGGCCAATGCGAAGGTCACATGTGAAGGCCCGCAATAAATGGGGGGAAACCCCTTTCCCCAACATTTTCACAGATTTCATAGATCATAGAGTTGGAAGGAGCCTACAAGGCTATCGAGTCCAACCCCCTGCTCAGTGCAGGAAACTAGAGGAGGGGTCGGAGAAGGGTGCTGTACCCTGCACACAAAGCACCTGAACTCTCAGGGGCCCATATCTGACATCATAAGCCGTGTGTGTGTGCGGAAGAGCACTCTGCACATGCCCAGAGGCACTGTTTGCCAGGGCTCTGCTTGGAAGAGCATGCAGCTGGGGACATGTGCCTGTTTAGATCAGCCTTCAGGCAACCTGGTGCTCTCCAGATGTTTTGGACTACAACTCCCAGCATCCCTGACCATTGGCCACACTAGCTGGGGCTGATGGGAGTTGAAGTCCAAAACATCTGGAGGGCGCCAGGTTGGTGAGGATTGGTTTAAATGAGGATCCAAGGTGAACATTAAAGGAATCCAGGATAACATCTGGATCCAGTCCAACACCTGGATAAATTCCTCCCCACCACCCCATGGCTCACTTTAATTGGTCACGTCTTGACGTCGCCGTTCCCTCTTCCAGCCCAAGGAGCGGCAGCACAGTGGACACTGTCAGGTTGTGTATTAATCCCCCTGTTACAGAAACTGTGGCTTTACAGTGCAAGCCAGCCTAGGCATGTCTACTCAGATGTAAGTCCAATTGGGTTCAATGGGGATTACTCCCGGGTACGTGGGTATAGGATTGCAGCCTTAGTTAATCGTTTCCTGAATTTTTCTCCTCCCCTGCTTCTCCTGACATTCATGGCAGCTTTAATTAATCAATATTAATTAATTAATGAACTCCTAAAGTTCTTTCTTTCTCGCCCTCTTCCTCCCATTGTTGTTGGAAGCAACAGTCTCCCCTCCCTAATTCCTTCTCATTAAGGAGAAAAGAAAAGAAAAAGTTTAGTTTTAATTTTAAATTTGCACAATTTCACATTATTGAAATAGCAGATGATAATTAATTTCTTAAATTAGCACATTGGGGAGTGAGGGCCCCTGGAAATGTACAGTGGGCAGTTTGGCCCGAATCATAAAGATCACAGGTGGGGAAGTATTTGAGGAGCACGAGAGGAAATCCTGGAGAAATCCTGTGCTAGTTTGGTCCGCTGCCCTCCCAATGGGACAGACCACCAAAAAAAGCATTCTTCAAGGCTAATAATTTATCCTTAAACAATAATAAACATCTCCCTCTTTGTAGGGAGCCAGGAAATAAGCTCAATCAGTTTCACCCCCTTTTTTATTCTGCCTTTGGGAAAACCCTAATCTTTTCCTTCTTCTAGTTTGCCCTTCTGCAAAGTGGTACAGCTGTGCACACATACAAAATCCCATCTGAAAACCCACATGTGGGAGTGGAAAGTTCTTGCCTTTTATGCTTTGTATGGGGGCACGGCCAGGCCCCCATACAAAGTATAAAAGGCAAGAACTTTCCACTCCCACACTTGGGTTTTGATTTGCAATATTTGAGAATTTGATTTGATTTGCAATATTTTTGTCATTTGAAAATTGATGCTGCGGTCCTGGGACATAGTAAGGTGTGTGTTCCGTTGGGCACGGCACACTTTACTTCTGAGTAAACATGCGTAGGATTGTGCTGCATGTCATTAACAGGTGTGCTTTTTGTTCCCTCTGAGGGTGAGGGAGGACATCTGATTCTCAAATCTGACCCCATCTGCTGACTAGAAACAGAAGAGAGAAAGCTGTCAACTCCGTACTCCGAGGAAGCGAAGAGATCTGCAGGTTCACATTTATTTATTTATTTATTTAATACATTTTTATACCACTCAATAGCCGAAGCTCTCTGGGCAGTTTACAACAGTTAAAACCCTAAAATACAATATAAAATAAATATAAAATGTAAAACCACAGATTAAAAACTAACAGCAGAGCTAGGAGCAGCAGTTACAATAACAGAGTTAAAAACAACTACAAGATTAAAATGATTAAGATGACTAAAATGATTAAAATGCTTGGGAGAATAGAAAGGTCTTCACCTGGCGCCGGAAAGAGTACAGTGTAGGTGCCAGGCGAGCCTCTTTGGGGAGCTCGTTCCACAATCGGGGTGCCACAGCAGAAAAGGCCCTCCTCCTGGTAGCCATCTGCCTCACTTCCTTTGGCAGGGGCTCTCGGGAGAAGGACCACTGATGAAGATCTTCGTGTGAGGAATTCACTGCAGGGCGGGGGACGGACCTCTCTGTGTTTGCTTTGTGGGGCTCCCTAAGGAAGCTGGTGGATCCCCCAAATCCTGGGCTACGGTGACTCTCGGGGCTGCATTTCCTGGCAGAACTACCTTGAAGCTGTATCTTGTCAGGGGACAGAGAGTGACAGTGAGTGTGTATGTCTGTCTATGAGCAGGTCAGCCTATATCTGTCTGAGGAACCAGGCCAGAGGCAGTAGCATTATACAGAGCTCGCTAGGACCCTGTCATTTCCATGCCCCCCACTAATTGCTGCTGGGCCCGTAGTTGCAATACCACCCCCAACCATCTGAAGTGGTGGCGCTGTGGCAGAACAGAGAGCCCGTCACCAGTTCCCTCCACATGTCGGCTGCTATGGTGGCGCTTGGAGCATGCAGCTTGCGCCCCACCATGCTTGCCTACTAGATGACTTTTAAAGGAACTCCCTTCTCCCTTCCTCTATACCAGCATGGATGGCTCCCTTACTTCCCCCACTGAATTGTGGACCTTTGATTTACCCTGACCTTCTTTCAGTCAGCCTGGAATGATTTTCTCTTTCCACATTGTCTCCTCTGAGACTTTCTAGCTTGTGGTTGAGGGAACATCCCAAGGAAGGCAGGACCAGGAGAGGCGTTGTGGGGCAAGAGGCAAGATCTTCAGCAAAAAGGACATATGTCAGAAGATGTGCCGGAGACGTTGCCAGGAAGATATCCAAGGCTAGGGATGTAACCGCTAGCCTCGGGGGAGGAGGGGCGTAGCGGGCCGAAATCGGCCCTGCTCACGCCCGCCCGAGGCTCGTGGGCCTTACCGGGTCCCGGCCCCACTCTCTTCTCCACAACGAGCTGCCCGCACCCGCTGCGACGGTCCCATCGCGTCACTTCCAGCCGTGACGGGACCCCGCGCTGCATCTTTTCCGTAGCTACCAGGGCAACAGGGCTTAAAACGGTGGTGGTTCCACAGTCAGTGGGGTGGTGTATACACTCCAGTTTTCAATCTGGACTTTAAAGGAGCTATTCCTGGTGCAAAATATCCCCATATTTTGGGGATGGGGTTCAGCACCACGGATAGCTCCTTAAAAGTTCTGAGTAAAACCTGGAGTGGATACATGGCCCCACCAATACTGGAGCCACCAGCCATCCACAGGGTGGGATTTCATGTTCATGCTACTAAATACAGTAATACCTTGGATTGCAAGCATAATTCGTTCCGGAACCGTGCTTGTAATCCAAAACACTCTTATATCAAAGCGAGTCTCTGGCGGGCGTGAGTGGGGCCGATTTCGGCCTGCTCCGCCCGCTCGAGGCGAGCGGTTACATCCCTACACTACTTGTCTTGCAAGACGTCGCTTGTTTATCAAGTCAAAATTTATTTTAAAAATTTGCTTGTCCTGCAAAACGCTCTCAGACCAAGTTACTTGCAGTCCAAGGTATTACTGTAAATAAACTGGGTGAAGATTTTGCACTGGCTGCCTAGCTAGATACACTGGAGAATCTCTGGCGTCGCTGCTCTTAAACCTCCCCCTGTGCCTCTTGACCCAGAATCGTCGTGGATATTTCTTAGTGTGGCATCAGCTTCCGTGCTTTGCGGCCCACTTCATCTGACGCAAAAGTGGGTGCGGTGCACTGGACGTTCATGCCGCAATACATTTGTTAGTCTTTTAAGGCGCCACGAGACATTTTTGCTGCAACAGGCTAACACGGCTGGCTCTGTGGATATTTGTGATTGCATTAATAGGCCGCTTTTCCTCCAAGGAGCTCAAGGTGGCATACATGGCTCTTCTCTTCTCCCTCCCTCCCTCCCTCCCTCCCTTTTTATTCTTGCAACAACCCTGCGAGGTAGATTAGGCTGAGAGAGGCAGGCCCAAGCTCACTAAATGAACAGTGACCCAAGTCAGAGACACTCGCCTCTTCATTACCTGCTATAATGCTGAATCCCACAGGTATTCCCATGGCTCAAACTAAGCCTGCTTCGGAAGTTGGGCGGGTTTCAGTTCTGTGCTGAAGTCAGGGGGTGCTCAACCTATTCTAGCCTGAGGACCGAATTCAGTTCAAGCAGTCAGCGGCTGAGGGAAAGGGGTTAGGCCAGTGGAAGGCAAAGGGGGAATGGCCGTCCAGGGAGCCCCAGGGGGCCGATTTGTCCTGCAGGCCTGCAGTTCAACACCCTTCGCTGAATCCACAAGAAGAGCCCTGCTGGATCAGGCCACGGGTCCATCTAGCCCCACATTCTGCTCACACAGTGGCCGACCAGCTGCCACACAGGATCCCACAAGCAGGACAAGCAGCACCCTCCCGCCCATGTGCCCCAGCAACTGGTGTACACACACAGGCAGACTGCCTGTGTGATCCAGGACTCCACGCTGCTACTAAGATCAGCAAGCGGCGTAGCATTGAAGGGTGGTGCTGTGGCTGGCCGTTGGCTTCATTAAAGATGACTCTCGACAACTTCAATCCAACACGTGATATATTTTATACAGTAATTGAGGTTACAGTTGGTTCTGCACGAAAATATTTACAGATCAAAATACAGGTAGCCTCACTGGCGGCGGAGGCAGCTTGTCCCTTGGTGCCACCTGGGTTAGTGAGGAAGGGGGGCTTCAGAAGTGTTTGCACGCATTCTTTTGGAGTTAAGAGTATTTCGGGGCTCCAAACAGCGGCACTGTGCTTGCGGGAAGCGGTCGGCTCCCTGGTTGTGTGTGTGTAGCCCATCGGACCCAATCAGGGCGAATGTTCAACATCTGATTGCTTACCCACGAGGAAGAGGACTAGCCTACTTTTGTGGCTCAACGGTGCCCTATTTTTGCCACTCGTGTGGATCGGAGGGCTATTCACCCCGTGGATCAAACGCCTGCCGTGAGCACTGTGGCCGCCTCCATCTTGCCACGCTAAAATAGTTGTGCAAATTGGCTTCCAGTGTGCAACAGGTTAGAAACGTGTGTGTGTGTCCCCCATTTCCTACCATCACGATCATTCTTTTTGGGGAAAATATACGTATGTATTATTTTGAATTAAGAAATTTCTTTGCTTTTTGTATTCACGGTTGCAAACTCTCCTGAGAGTGATCACCGATTTTAGAGGCAATTCTTCAACTGTCTTGAGTGTGGGGGCAAAAGTGTGTGTGTGTTGCATGAAAAGGCAACTAGTCTCTCAAGCGATCTTGAGAGAGAGAGAGAGCGCCCCTTCCCACCCCTGCGAAAGGCAAGGTACTTGTACTATAAAAACCAACCGGGGCTGACTCTGCTATTAGGTAGAGGCAGCTGGTTCTGAGTGTCATGAGAAGGCAAAACTTACTGGTTACTTACAGTGCAATCCTATAAATGTCAGCTCAGAATTAAGTCCCAGTGAGTTCAATGGGGCTTACTTCTGGGTAAGTGGGATATAGGATTGCAGCGTTAGGGCGCAATCCTATGCATGTTTAGACAGAAAAAAGTCCTACAACTGCCAGCATGCCCCAGCCAGCAAAGCTGGCTGGGGCATGCTGGCAGTTGTAGGACTTTTTTCTGTCTAAACATGCATAGGATAGGATTGTGCCCTTAATGTGTCACTAACTATTTTTATTTTATTGCTCGGAAGGGGCAGTGGTTTAGTGGCAAATTTTGAGGTGCAGGCACTCATGACTACAGCTCCCATAGCTATGCCCCCAAGGAAAGGTCCAAAAATGCAGGCAGCTGTGCTGGTCCAGAATCCAGATCCACAATGCAATTCTAGCCATTCTCATCTCCACCAGGAGGCCTTTTGTAAAGCTCATCATGGCTCTTAACTGCCCATTCAAGAGCAAGCCATCCTAATATAATTTGCATTACAGAAGGGAACAATATATCTTCCCTGGCAAAGTTCATTCCCCACCCCAGATACGGTGAGGATTGCAGCTAAGCTCAGAGAGAACAGGAAAGTGCTATGGGTGGGGTGGGGGTGGGCAGATGACATCAGCATCCCTGCCAATAAGTGTGCGGGCAAGCCCTGGCTCCACACCACTGGGAAGGGGGAAAAGAGGATTGTGGGATCTTCCCCCCCCTAGGTGCCAAATCGACTTGGCCAGCCTTGGAACCAAGCCCACATTACCGAAAGCAAAGCTGAGCCCTAAAGCTGGCAACCTCTTGAAGGTTTGGTGTGGGGTTTGTGTTGCAGACCCCAGTAGTAAGTCTGCCAGAAGAATCCCGTATTTGAAGGGATGTCCATTCGGAATACCACGGAGCAACAACTCAAGCAGAGCCCTCTCCCCGTGTTTTAGGATATTTTTTTTGCATGTGGGTGTAGCTGAAACTGTTGGACCTTTTTCTCACACTCTCGCCTCTTCCACCAATTCCCTTGCCCCACAGCTCTTGATTTTGCTTCCTGTCAGACTGAATTTGAACCCACCGACCCCTCCCCATATTTATGGCTTGTGTAGGGACGAGAACACGCGGGTCTTGTGGAACACGTCTTACAGAAGTCGTCGTTATTTGCCTCCCACGTTGCCCCACGCCTGCGCATGAGAAAACATACCGACAAAGGTGAGGCGACGCATTATTTCCCTGTATGCCCAGATACAAAATATATTCTATGTATAACTATTTATACACGTACAGTAATAAGTATTTCAAAACGGTCCCGACTCCCTGCCCTTGGGTCTGCAATGAGTGGAACGGGGCACTACCTTCGTTCCCACCCCCTCGGCCTGTCCAAAGGTGTTTGCACCATCTTTCCCAGGAGGTGGTTGGGCAGAGTTACTCGCTCTCCTTGTCCCTCATCTTTCCAGAACGCTCTTTACGTTGCATTCTGTGGGGGTGCCGTGTTCAACTTCACGCGATCAAAGCAAAGTGGAACAATTATTTGGGTATATATGTTACCCCACCTTGCTAGTGGAACAGCGGCCAGCTGGGTGCTTGGCACTGTGTTATTTTCTGGGCTGTGTCGGGGAAGGGGGCAGCGGCGGCGAAGGGCAGTAGCCAGTTGCGGCCACAGCTCCAGCCTATTTCAATCGTGCAGCCGCCTACATCTGAACTGCAGCTATAAACGGATGCAATTTACATTAAGGCGAGGCAGCAGCCCATCCGATGGGGAGCTGTGACATTTCAAAGGCTGGAAGAGGTAATCTCCAAATTTGAAGGGGGAAAATGCCTGAAATATTGGCGTCTTTGGCAGCTGCCTTCCCAACTCAAATTTATGCACACCCACAACACATTCCTGGTTTTTTAAAAAAAAGGGTAAATCCTACCCCCTCGCTGTGATCCCAGTTCCAATCGGCCCTGAGGTTGCTATCTAAAGTAGTGTAACACACTTAGTGCGCAAACCTATGCAGCCTGTTTAGACAGAAAAAAGTCCTACAACTCCCAGCATGCTGTGCTGGGTCATGCTGGGAGTTGTAGGATTTTTTCCCTGTCTAAACAGGCATAGGATTGTGTCCTAAACTTGTCTACATGTTTCATGTAACGTAGTTGGCCGTGGCAGAAGTGGGTAGAGGACTGCGGCATCTTAAAGACTAGCACATCTGTCAGGACACAAGAGCTCTGGCGTCGCGGGCTCTCGTCACGGCAATCTTGCGCTGCAACCACAGCAGGAAATGAGTGGCTGTGTGCATACTGGGAGCGCCACTGACTGAACGCAGAAACACTTGCTTGGCAACCTGAGTGGAAGGGCAATCTGATGGGATAAGGGGAAATTCCTGCTTAATCCGCCGCTCAACCCATGAGTGGATCCAGACCTCCTGTCTTCAGTCCACTTTATCTGATGGAATGGGCCTAGAGCAGCCAAAATAAATCTCCCAAGGTGGTGTTTCCCAAACCTTTTAGCCGCTCTTTCTCCCCCCCCCCCGCCCCCTCTGAACTTCCCTTGCACAGCGGTAAAGGAAGGCGAGATCAGGACCCTGCGACTGGGCCGGTGGTGCTTTCCAGTTCCCACATTGGCAGCCCAATTCTGTGCCATGAGCCTAAGTCAGATGCACACTGTTGCGCAAGTGAATGTGTGGAGATCCTCGTGTGTGTGGTAGCACGCTGTGCTGCCGCAGTACAAAGATCTGTGGCTCAGGACCTTAAGCACATAAGAAGAGCCCTGCTGGATCAGGCCAAGGGTTCATCCCGTCCAGCATTCTGTTCACACAGCGGCGGCCAACCTGCTGCCCCCATGGGAAACCCACAAGCAGGACAGGAGTGCAGCAGCCAGCGCCCTCTCGCCCATGTTCCCCAGCAACCAATGCACACATAGGCAGAGATCCCCAGACCTTAATTACAAGAGGCAAAGGGTCTGCTGCACACCTCTTCGGCAGGCCTTCCCAAATCAAGATGGGATCCTCCTGGAGCAAGTGGGGGAGCAACCAGCCCTGCTAATGCAGCGTGGATCCATGAAGGATCTGCCACAGACGGCCTTCTCCTTGTCCCTTCAGCCAGAGCAGCTAGACTGGTCGGGACGAGGAAGAGGGCCTTCTCTGTGGCAGCCCCCGTACTATGGAACTCTCTCCCAAATGACCTCCGCCATGCCCCCTCTCTGCTGAGCTTCCGCCGCTCATTAAAAACTTGGTTATTCAGGCGGGAATATGGGGTGGGCTAAGATTTTAAAAATTTTATACTGTTTTTAATGTATTTTAATGGAGAAAAATGTTTTAATGTATTTTGTTCTGTTTTATTTTCTGTACATCGCCCAGGGTGGCCGGTTGGCCGGCCAGATGGGCGATAGATAAATGCAAATAATAATAAATAATAATAATGAAGGGCCTCGGGCAGGAGCCGTCCATCTCTCACACACCCTTCCAGGCTGCTGAAAGGAGGGTGACCCCCCCCACCCGCCCCGTGTCCCCCTGCCTCTCTGGAACTCGGCACCCACTTCCCGTCAGGTGCCCCCATGCGTTTAAGGGTCAGGGCACCACAAGCCACTGCTCTAAGATGCCACAGAGCTTTTTGGTCACCTTGCTCTAGAAGGGGCAGTTGGGGTGGGGGTGGGAGGTTTGATTGGGGAGGCGGAGCTTTCCAGCTCCTGTTTGGCAGCCTGCTCCGGCGTGAAGGGAGCCAAAGGCCTGCCGTGATCCAAGGTCCCGGGACAAATTAAGCCCAAGCCCTTCCTTGCCGACGGGGCTCCCTGCCAGGACAAAGCCACAGGTTGGGTCTATGTTAGCTCTGGGCCTGCCCCAAGTCACAGACTGAGTGTGCCAGGGCTGGATGCAGGCTAACCGGTGAGCCACTGGCACACTAGTTAGTGGCAGCCGCAGCGAGGACTCGGAAAGAGGCAGGAATGGGGCTGGCACAGGGTCGCTGGACCTGCTTAGCTTCGTTCTTCTCAAACGGTCTACCTACTGGAGCGGCAAGAGCAGGAGGTGCCCTGTACCTTCGTCGTCTTAGCCTGGGTTGTGCGTTGTGCACCTCGGTTGCTCTTGGCATAAATTTTGGTCATCTGAATAAGCGATGCGGCTGGCCGCCCGCCGTGTGAACGGAATGCTGGACGAGATGGACCCGTGGCCTGATCCAGCCTCAGGGCTCTTCTTCTAAATGCACCTGTTTCTTTGCACATCTGCGTCTGCCAGCCAGGTGAAAGGGGGGGGGGTTTACAAATAGGAGAATCACGGCAAATACAATACTCAACAAAACGTTAAACCGCCGTGATTAAACTAACAATTTTTTTCAAACAGAATTCATCATCAGTTTGTGTATTGGATACTTTAAAGCAATGTTCTCCAAGCTTGGGTCCCCAGATGTTTTTGGCCTACAACTCCCAGCATGCCCCAGCCAGCTATGCTGGCTGGGGCATGCTGGGAGTTGTAGGCCAAAAACATCTGGGGACCCAAGCTTGGAGAACACTGCTTTAAACTGATGATGAATTCTGTTTGAAAAAATTGTGTGTAAATGTATTGGATACTTTATACTGATGATGAATACTGTTTGAATTTGGATACAGTAATACCTTGGATTGCAAGTAACTTGGTTTGAGAGCGTTTTGCAAGACAAGCAAATGTTTAAATATTTATTTATTTTTTACTTGATATACAAGCGACGTCTTGCAATACAAGTACTGTAGTACGGCTTAAATTAAAAATCTCTGTACAAATTTTTTTGGGGGGATTTCGTTTTGATATAAGAGTGTTTTGGATTACAAGCACGTTTCCGGAACGAATTATGCTCTCCATCCAAGGCATGACTGTATCTTTAAAAACTGATAAAAATTCAATTGAGTTAGTTTAATCACGGTGGTTTAACTGTTTTGTTGAGTATTGAGGTGCAGAGGCGGGCAGGAATGGGTAGTGGCGTGGGCCCGTGGTAGCTGCACCGCCCCAGCCCTAGAACAGTGGCCCCTGCCACGTGCCACGCGGCCCTGAGATGGCACCCGGGCACGGGCATCCTCATGCTTTCTGGCTGGTGACGCCGAGAAACCGGCTTCACGGAAGGTCGGAGGGAGGGAAGTGCTGCGGCTCTCCTGGGGCCGAATTCTAGACAGGATGCCCGACTGAGTCGGAATTTATGGGAAGGGGCTGATATTTCTGGCCTGGCCACGAGTGTGGCGTAGACCAGCCTTCCACAGCCTCACGCCCTCCAGATGCGTTGGGCAGTGGCAGCGGCAGTGGCAGTGTAGACCAGGGTAGCCTTCTCCAAAGCCCGCTCAGAACCTGGTTTCTCTCTGTTGGGAACTGAGCCACGGCCACTATTCACAGGTGCAAGCGCCAGTCCCCGGACTGATGGTGCCGACAGTTCGCTTGACAGCAACAAGGGGAGGGGTACACCCAAATTTCGGACCCCGAGGTTGGGGGTGCGAGCAAATGACTGGCTCTAGAACCCAAAGGCATGCCGCGTCCGGCTGATCAGTCAACTCGTTGCAGATCATGCTTTCCACCCGTGGCTGGACATGGACACTCTTCTCCAAGGATTATGCATTGTGTGTGTGACCTCACGGGCCATGTTCACCCTGCAGGAGGGACAAGCCACAAGGTCAGCACACAGAAGTGACACCGAAGTAGCTGATAGGATCGTTCTGTTTCTCTGGAGATCTTGATGCTAGTCCAGGAAGTTGCCTTTAAAGTGCTGGCTGAAAACGGTCACTCCTCTGAATATTAGGATCTCAGGGGGGGGGGGGGGAACGTGTGACCTCTTCCTTTCCTTTCCTTTACTTTCCCCCTCTTATATTAAGGACTTCCCTGTGCCCGGCCTGGAGGAGTTCAAATTGTCCGCAGGTCTGACACCGTCCACAAGGAGGTGCCCACAGGCGGGCCTCAGACTGGGGTCGCTATGCCATGCTGCTGGTGGAACACGGGGTGCTCTGCGTGCTACCGATGCTGTGGTTGGTGCTGCTGCTTTCCGAAGCCGGCAGGGTTACCGAAACGGGCTGCATTTTGGCCATTGGACCTGGAATATGTGACAAGAAAAAGTCGGAAACTGTGAGAAGCGGCTGGCGGAGCCGGCGGGAAGAGATTTTTCGCAGCTGGCCTAATCAGGAGTTGACAAAGGGACAGAAAACATATGGCGGCACTTCCTGGCTTGGGCCAGCCACTGCTCTCACAGAGCAGTGAGATAAATCCAGAGAGAAAACAGCTCTCTTCTTTCCCAAGGGTGGATCTGACCAAGCCAACCGGAAAGGAAGATAAAGATGCCTGAGATTTCTTGACTCTTTTTTTTTTGGAGATTAAGAAACTATCTGGGTTCTGGCAGCGAACAAAACAAGATGTTCCTTGGGAGTGGGTGGGAAGGGAGTGAAGGATTGTGGGACAGCAAAGATGATGAGGGGCTGCCTATATTTGCCACAGCTCGGTGGCGGAGCACATGCGTGGCATGCAGGCGGTCCCAGACCCAGAGTCAAACCCCGGCATCTCCTGGCAGGGCTGGGAAAGACCCCCGTCTGAAACCCCGGAGACCTGCTAGCACAGTCTTCCCCAACCTGGTGCCCTCAACATGTTTTGGACTTCCAACTCCCATCAGCCCCGGCCAGCATGGCCAGTGGTCAGGAATCTTGGGAGTTCTAGTCCAAAGGCATCTGGAGGGTACTGAAGTTGGGGAAGGCTGGTGTAGACAGTATGGAGTTAGATGGACGAGTGGCCTGACTCAGTCTAAGGCAGCTTCCTGTGTTCCAATTTAATCTGGCCCTTTATTCAGAACCATAAGGACTAGAGTCTTGCTTCATTTTTAGGTGAAGGAAAATAGCTCATTGGCAAAACACATGTTTTGCACACACACAGGGTTCCAGGTCCAGCTCCCAGCACGTGCATGTAAGGTTGGGAAAGACTCCTGTCTGAAATCCTGGAGAGTCCAAGTCAGTGTAGACCAGGGGTCCACCACCTGCAGTTTCTGGCTCCTCCCTTTGCAGCCCCTGGAGCCAGCTACTCAGATGGGCTGCATGGTGGTGGTGGTGGTGGTGGTGGGGACTTCCCTGGCTTGTGAAATCAGTTTCCCCACTGCTTGTAATGGTGGAGAAACTACAACATCAGCGACGATCGCTGGGAGGTGGGAGGGGCCTTCACCTGCAGCTCCATCTCCCCATAATCTCTAGATCTTAGGGGACAGGGAGAGATCTGTAAATGTGGGGGAGGCAGAGTATGTGTCCGTGACTGGGTTCATGGGTTCAGACTACACGATAATAACCCACACTCAAGGGTTGAGTGTGGGTCGTTGAAACGTGGGTCATCGTGTTGCCTGAACCCTGCACCGCTAACAAGCCATGGCTTGTTAACCGCGAACAACCCACGAAGAGAGCCCATGGTTTGCTGTTGGGCTGTGATCTGTGGGTTGTTCACCATGGGTTGTTATCTCAAACACCACGATAACCCACAGTTTCAACAGCAACCCACAGTCGACCCCTGAGTGTAGGTTATCGTGTCGTCTGCACACGCACATGTGTAACCCAACCCCCGTAGCCGACACCGGAGGCTGAAAAGGTTGTGCACTTCGAGTGTAAGCAATACTGAGCTGGAAAGACCAGCAGTCTGACAATGTCCTTTCATTCATTAGTCTTGGAGAAGCAAGCCCAGATTTCAGATTTCATTCGTCTTGGAGAAGCAAGCCCAGATTTCAGGGTATGTCTGAATGCACAGGCAAAATCTTCCTCTGCATCCGTTCACTTCTGCTCCCCTGTCTCCCACCTTGACCCAAGCCCCAACCCAGTGGGAACGAGAACAAGAACGACTAGAGTGGCTTCAGTACGAACGAGAAAGACTAGAGTGGCTTAAGGCGCAATCCTATGCAGCTTTGGACAGAAAAAAGGCCTACAACTCCCAGCATGCCCCAGCCAGCACAGCTGGCTGGGGCATGCTGGGAGTTGTAGGCCTTTTTTCCCTGTCTAAACCTGCATAGGATTGTGCCCTGAGAGGCACCGGTACTCACGTGTGTGAGAGTAGATGTACCATAGCGCGGCGGTGAGCAGGACTCCAATTAAAAAGGCGCCGAATGTTATTCCTAGCACACTGCCGATGCTGAGGCCTTGATCTGCAAAAGAGGAAAGCATCAGTTTGGGCTCACAACTGCAGACATGCAGAAACGCCGCCTCCTCCTCCTCCTCCTCCTCCTCCACCCCCCTGGCAGAGGTTTCCCTGGCGAATTTAAATTTTGTTCTCCTTTCCACCCTTTTGGGCCTTACTGCGTGCTGAGCCGCATAACAGAACTAGCTGACCAGATTACTCTTCTCTTGTTTTCATCTTACGTTTTATGAACTGTTGGAATATGCTTGTGTTCTGCAAGAGTTAATCTGGACTAAACACTACCCCAGATTCCTGGGGCATCATCACAGATTTGTATCTCCATTCCACCCATGAGCATGCATTGTTCCATTACAGAGGCAGTGTTAGGGGGTGGCCCACTAGGGCTGGCGCCCCGGGTCTTTCATTTGGAGCCCCGAATCTCTGGGAGGCCCTCTGCCCCACCACCCTGCTGTCCATGGGCACTTGCTGAAAGAAAAGTACAGGGGCCCTGAGGATCTATGCTGCATCTTCTCATCCCCCTGGATTGGCTGGCTTTTTGCTGAAATCGAATGCCCTCCTCTCCCCTGTCTATACATCCCTTTTTACAGATGGAGGTGTCCTTAGCAGACAGGGTCCTTTAAAGACACACAGAGAGAGAGAGAGAGAGAGAGAGAGAGAGACTTTAGAGCAGGGCTCTCCAACCTTGGGTCCCCAGATGTTGCTGGCCTGCAGCTCCCAGCATACCCAGCCAGCATGGCTAATGGCAAGGGATTCTGGGAGCTGTAGTCTGGGGACCTAAGGTTGGAGAGCCCTGCTTTAGAGCATATGTAAATTAGCATATGCAGATCTGTGCATTTGTTTTTTTGTCCTGAGGGCAGGAGCCCCGGATCTTTGCGGCACCTAGCACCACCCCTGTTCCATTACGTTCAAGTTTGGGTGCCTTGACCCTAAACTGTAACAAAACTCAAGATGACAGAACATGTTAAAATACATCCACTGCAATTACACAGAATTGCAAATTCTCAGAACTGAAGAACACATGGAACCAATTTCTTCTTGCTCTGTGACAGAATGTAACCTCAGGTATCAAGATGGGCAAACCACTGCAGGGATAGTTAGAACCTTCTGGTGAATTTTAATAGCTGCCAAGGCAGATTTGGCCTGGCCGCCTTGTTCCTGCGCACCAGCAGTGAGTCCGACCGTTGGGCAAAAGGCCGACACCTCCGGCCCTCCAGAGAGAGTGGGGAAATCCAACCCTTTCCCACCATTTCTTTAACCACACTTGATTGCAATGCAATTTAAGCTAAGAAGATCTGTTGGACACCAACATGCAAATACAGTAATACCTTGGATTGAGAGCATAATTCGTTCTGGAAACGTTCTTGTAATCCAAAACACTCTTATATCAAAGCGAGTCTCTGGCGGGCGTGAGCAGGGCCGATTTCGGCCCGCTCGAGGCGAGCGGTTACATCCCTACACTACTTGTCTTGCAAGACCTTACTCGTTTATCAAGTCAAATTTTTTAAAAAAAATTTGCTTGACTTGCAAAACGCTCTCTGACCAAGTTACTTGCAATCCAAGGTATTACTGTAGGCAGCTGGGCTCTTTGGGTAACTAGATGGGGAGGTGGAGGAGAGGCGGCACCCGGACGACCTTGAGCCGCTACGCTCCCCCTGCCCACCCCCTCCCAAGGTGCAGGCAGTGGTGCCCTCTCTGCAAGACACGGGCACAGCTGAGGGGCAGGCGCCCCCCGGGATTGTAGCAGCCCAAGCGGTTGTCTAGTTCGCCCCTTTGCTCGGCCGGCTCAACCTTTCTTGCCCCGCCTACCTTGCCTGTTCCTGGACGGCCACTGGACTCTCCCTGCCTGCCCCCCGTTGCCAGTCCCCGAGCGCCACCGGGAAGGCCTTTCCCCTGGCCTCCGGCCGCCTCACCACCAACGGGGGCCCCTGGAGAGGAGCCGCCACTGACCAACTTAACAAGCTGATAAATTCCTGTGGGAAGAGGAGGGCTGTCTCCGCTGAATTCACATTACTGCAGCCCTCCTAGGCTACCAGCGGCTAATTGGCTACTACTAGTCACGATGGCTATATATGACCTCCTCCAGTACCAGAGGCAGTATGATGCCTGTGTGCATCAGTCGCTGGGGAACATGGGCGGGAGGGCGCCGTAACTGTGCGCATGTCCTACTTGGGGGCTTCCCACAGGCTGCCAGTTGCTCACTGTGAACGCAGAGTGCTAGACTGGAAAGGCCTCTGCCCCGGAATTCAGCATGCTGGCTGGGGGATGAAGGGAGTTGTCGTCCCACGCAGCCGGAGGGTGCCGGGTGGGGAAGGCCACCTCCCTGTTTAAGGTATAGCTAGCCCTGGAGGCCAAATTTCCAAATGAGAACCCCCAACCCTGCCGCTAATCAACACGGGTCACTCACACTTCCAAGAGGTTCTCCTGCACAAGTCTCACCGAACCAAATTGCGGGTGCACGAAAGTTCCAACAAGGGTTGTGCCGGAGAACTTCCTGCTGGATCGTGTCAGGTTGGTTGGATTCCTCAGTCTCACATTTCACCAGCCTTAATTTCCAGGATCAGAGGAAGTCTGCCTACGTACACCAGTTGCTGGGGAACATGGGTGGGAGGGTGCTGTTGCACACTCGTGTCCTGCTTGTGGGCTTCCCACGAGCAGCTGGTTGGCCACTGTGGGAAGAGAATGCTGGACTAGAGCAGGGGTTCTCAACCAGGGGGGAATTCCCCCCCCCGGGGGGGATTTTAGGGTTTTTTTTGGGGGGGGATTGGGACCATAGATTCTAACTGTTGGAATGCTGATCTTTCTGCAAATTACAATTCTACAGGTTGTACATAATCTACAGGACATCACACCTTATTGTATGGCACAGATTAAGTCAGACAATCTTGGAAAGGGGGGGGAATGACATTCTGACATATGGTGAAAGGGGTGCATGGGGCAAAAAAGGTTGAGAACCACTGGACTGGAGGGACCCTTGGCCTGATCCAGCAGGGCTCTTCTGATGTTCTTCATGACATCCTAAATCCTTTCTCTGATGAGCCCGCTTTGCTTTGTCGTGTGACACAGCCACCTCTGGAAATAACAGTCCAGCACAAGGACTGTGCATGTATCTATACCTATAGATCTTTTAAAACCTTGTCTAAGATGCTAGTTCTTAAGGTTTGTTTTTTCCTCATGAGGCTTAGCAGAAATGCACTCACAGAAGCATGCCATTTAAAAGGCGGCCGATGTGGCGCAGGCAGGGCTCCTTGAGCAGAGCGTCCTGCAACTTCACAGTTCGGACAGCCAGAGGTCCGAGAGGGCCCCGTGGTTCAGTGGGTGGAGCACATGCTTTGCTCTTGGTTCAAATTAAGTTGAGAGGATCCCTGGCGGCGTCCTCCCGCAAAACAGCCTCAGAGGCAGGCCTGCAAGAGACTGCTGCCCGAGATGCCTGGCTCGGCCTCCGGTAGGCCCAGTTAAACATCTCGGGAGCAGGGCTGGCAAAGGCCGTTGCCTGAGACCTCGGAACAGCTTTCTCCAACCTGGCACCTTCCCGAAGTATTGGACTGCAACCCTCATCACCCCAGCCAGATGGGAGTTGTAGTCCAAACACATAGGGAAGGCGCCAGGTTGGGGAAGGCTGCTTTAGAGAGAGGCCGCCACTTGGAGGATGGGGAAGAGCCGGCTGGCCTGTCGTGGCAGGGTTCCCGACGCCTGCCTTGCCAAGCCGACCCCTCCCCCGTGCTGCTCTCGAGGCCAGCCCGGCTGCCGCGCGCCACGATTCCAAGGCAAGTGCTAAGAAAACAAGAAGTGACGGTGGGCCTCATGAAAGCCCCGAGACGTGTGCGATGTGCAGGGTGAATCCCCGCCGGGGCTGGGTTCGTGTCAAAAGCCTTTCCTTGCTTTGTTGTTTTGCCGTCCTGCAGGAGACGTGCAAAACAGAGGCAGGAAGGAGAGGAGCAAGGTAGCAGGAAGGCCGGAAACCATCCATTCTTGGATGAGGCCGGGGATTCGGTTCTGCTTGGCAAAGGACCCTGCTTGACCCCCCCGGCCACAGGGCCACTGACAGCAGGAATGACTTCCACCATGGCTACCGTAGTGGCAGCAGCGAGGGGGCCGGGCGGGGGGGAGGGAGAAGCTGCCGAGAGAGAAATACTTGGGAGAGAAATACTCGAGGGCCTTGTTTCAAAATGAGAATACTGGCACATCTACCTGCCTGTTACCAGGGCTACGAGGTCTAGCAGCCCCAGAGATATTTCCACCACCCCCCTTTCCCTGAATTTCATCTTACTATTTTCCCTTTCTGGGCATCCGCAGCCCTTTTCCTGACGGAGACGCAAGGAGAAACCCCTGCAGGCCGAATTCTGCCCGAATTGCCGGTAGAAATGAAACCTGCCCCCCGCCTTCCACTGTTCAGGCCCGCGAATGCAAAGGCACTGGATAATGGGCAGGCTCTTCGCATTTGATTTCTGCTTGTTCTCCTAAGACGCTGTTCCGTTTTACTAAAATATTTAAATTATATGTGCTATACTACTTATATAGCTAGTTGCCACCAACCCGGGTATCCCCCTAGGCCTCTCTAGCACAGCATCCCTGGCTTGGTCTCCCGGTGAATAAGTTAATAGAGGACCCACCCTGCCTTCCAAAAGTATTTTATGTACCCAAAAGCTATTGAAATATTCCCGACTTGTCTCATGCTGCTGGGGGGGTGGGGGGGGGAGGAAACACCCTCTGGACCAGCTTTCCCCAGCCCCGGTGCCCTCCAGATGTGTCGGACTAGAACTCCCAGATGCTCGCAATTGTAGTCCAACGCATCTGGAGGGCACCGGGGCTGGGGAAGGCTGCTCCGGACGGTGAGACCGCTTAGGCTGTGCAAGGCGATTCCTTATCTCTTGTGTGTATCCTTGCGGATATCTGTCCAGCTCCTTCTGCCTTCCCCTGCTATCATTTGGCTCCTTTCTCTGAAACTGTGCAGGCGCCTCTTGGCCGAAAAAGCATGCATCTAGGTGCGGCTGCGCAGCCCAGAACCACCACATTTGGCACGTGTATCTCGGGGACCAGGAGCGGTGGGTGGGCAGATAACATCCTTTGTCTGGTGCTGTCACTGCGACACGTCCCAGAATGATTCCCCCCTCCCACACCGCCGCCACCAGCACCACCCAGATCCAACTGTTGCCGTGTCCCCTATCGTGCGTGTGTTTACGTTGGCTCCAGCTTATATCCCAGCTGCACTTCCTTTGTCCGCACACCTCTTCCCGCCTCCGCCGCCATAGCTCAAAACACGCTAAGCAAAAGGTCACGGCGCACACCTTCCGGGAGGGGAAGGCCTGGTCCCCATCTGTGGCTCCTCCACCAAGCTGTCGCCATGGAGACCTAACCATCGCAGGGCTGTCGCAGTGGCAGCGGGCCATAATTCGGGAGTGTGTGTGTGCGCGTGCGTGTGTGTGGAGCGAGATGAAAGGAAATGCAACCTAAGGGGGGGACATGGGGAGTGAAAGGAAATGCCGGGAATATGGGAAGAGAGGCCGGAGGCTTCTCGGAGGGAAATTGGCCCAGTGCAGGAGCCCTGCGCTCAAACTGGCTTGACAAATGGGAACTCGGACTGGAACGAGCCCGGGCAGTGTGCGCGCACTCTTTGGTTTTGCAATGTGGCTTGGTTGAGAAGGAGCCAGGCACAGCTGTAGCTTTATTGTTTTCAAGCAACAAAACAATGCCAGTGCCAACAATGGTGTGCCTCTGACCATGTGCGGAGTGACTCCTATCATCACTATGGGGGGGGGTGTTTTTGGACGTGGAGAATGTGCAAAATGCCTGCGCCCTCCTATGAGAACACAGTCAGATTTAGACAAACTTAAAAGACCTGGATAATGGAATCCCGACTAGGGTGGCAGTGTGTCCAACTTTACAGGGGACGGCCCTCTCTTTGAAAGCATCCCCTCTTTGAAGGGCTGACCAGTCCAAGTCCAGTTTAAAGATAAAGGAGGAGGAGCAGCAGAAGCCTTGGAACTGCCCATCCAGTTAGCACCTGGAGAGCAGGCACGGAGGAAGCCACCTGGTCAGGATTCCCTACTACGGTGAGATGTACTGCATTGCTATTTTAACTGTAGTAATTATTTCCAAATTTGGAGTAGGAAAGGGTGGAGGTCTGGCGGGTCAGCCAGCCCCCCCCCTTCCTCCACACATATAAATTAGCACACGCAAATTTTATGCAAAGCAGTCTCCTCTCCTTTTCTATATTCTCTTTTTTTCCTATTTGGGTGAAGCATTTGCTCTTTTGGGGTGACGTGTGGAATCGGCCACCCTAACCTCAACCTGCCCAGGTGGGCCCCCCTCTGTACTGCACATGCCCTGGGCATGCGCCGTCAGTCCGCACACTCAGCTGCCAGCCAGCAATCAAGTGTTGAGTAATGAAGGGAAGATTGCGTGTGTGAACCAAGCTGCAGTCAGACAGTTAATGGGTACTTGATTTGCTGCGGATTTTGTGCGTGAAGCATGGAGGAACTGAGAGGCTTCATAAAGGCAATCTGGGACACCTGTTTTATAGAATAAAAACTACAGGCTGCAGGTAACTTGGCCGAGGTTTCCCTGGTGAATTTACAGGCTGCAGCTTGATGGCTATGTTTTGAGTTGCTATGGCCCAGTTCCTTATATATGAAATGTATGAAAGAGTCATTGACTCACTGGAAGTATTGTCGTTCTGGAGCGTCACCTCTAAGGAGCTTTCAAAACTGCGTTGATGAGGCTAGAAGAGAAGCAGGAAATAAAATGAGCTGAATGTTTGATTTGGTTTCGGTCATTCAATGCGCTACTGTCCCGCTTTTCTATAGACAACTATTTTCAAAGCGGCTAATGGGATTTTGAAAACGTATCATGAAGCATCAAAATAATTAAAAATATAATCACACATGTGTACTCAAAAAAAATAATCACGTTACGCATTAGAAAGTTGAGCTGTGCAAGAAGTGGACCGATCAAATGCTTTGATGCAGCAGCTGCTAACAAAGGCCCACTTAAACAAGTGTGTTTTTTAAAGTGCATGCCTAAATGCAGGAAAGGAGGGAGACTGAGAGATGTCCCCCAGGAGAGCATTCTGAAACCGAAGTGCCAATACCAAGAAGGCCCTGGCCCTTGTTTCCATGCCCCATATCTCTAAAGAGGACAAGGCACAGAGCAGAGCCTCTGAATGCGTGGGCAGGTCCATAAAAGGTGAAGGCAGTTCTTAAGGTAACCAGCTCCTTGAGCCAGATACCTTTTTTTTTTTTTAATGCACATGAAAAATAAGGATGGACAAATCAGTCCATTTCAGCTCATATCACGTTTGCTTGTGTTCACGCTTGCATCTGCTCAGTCCCATTTATTTCCACATTAAGAAACGAACGAACACCACAGGACATTTTAAAGTATTTTCTCTCAAACGACCCATTTTAAAAATGTATTTTGATGCGTTTTTTTGAGCTGAGAATTACGTCGGAACATTTGAGAAGCACAAAATTTGGTGGGTAACTAAGCTCCCATCCACACATTAGCCCGGGAGGTGAGGGTCAGAATTTGCAAAGACAGAGTTCCTCAAGGACCCCTGGAAGAGCACTGGTCTCATTCAATCTGGTTTTGCTGCATTCCACGTAGCCTTGAGGATTGCAAAACAGTTGCTTCTCCACAATATCAGGAAGTCAAGAAGACCTCTGGCTAACACTGACATCTTCCATCTGGGATTTTCTTCCCGTCCTGAGTGAGGCGGTGAGGTTTGTTCCATCCTAATGCCTCGAGTACTGCGACCGTATGCGATATGCTGAAATCGACTTACATGGACTCTTTTTTTCAACGGATCCGGATGTGTCGAATCATGGATTTAAAATGGTTCAAGCTAATGTGTAAACCAGCCTTCCGTGCCCTCCAGATGTGTTGGGCTACAACTCCCATCATTCCCAGCCAGGTTTGGGAAGACTGGTCTAAGCTGTGTTTCAAAAGATTCTGGTTCACAACAGCCCTACATTTCATGTCTACTTGCATAATGATAACACAGACCTGTGGCTCACGCTGGCTCAGCTTGTCTGAGTGTGGAAAGCTAAGCAGGGTCAGGCCTGGTTATTACTTGGATGGGAGACCCCTCCTCTAGTTTCCTGCATTGAGCAGGGGGTTGGACTCGATGGCCTTATAGGCTCCTTCCAACTCTATCAGCTCTATGAAAAGCCCAAGATCTTCCTGCTGGGTAGCGGAAAATACAGATGGAAAACTCACACAATTCCAAGATCTCTATCCGTGTCTACTTAAGTCAGGGCTCTCCAACCTTGGGTCCCCAGATGTTGCTGGACTACAGCTCCCAGAATCCCTTGCCATTAGCCATGCTGGCTGGGTATGCTGGGAGCTGCAGGCCAGCAACATCTGGGGACCCAAGGTTGGAGAGCCCTGACATAAGTATTGCTAAAACCCTATTATCTGGGGTTGTATTGTTGGAAGGTTCCTTACTGTAGTATCCTGGGCTATTAAAGATTTCCCCACCACCACCTTTGCTTATGCAGCTTTGAGCAAGTGAACGTAACATTTAAATGAATACAGGTAAAACTAAACTACAAAGTATTACATGGCACAAACCTACACGTGTCTCAGCATTTTCTGTGAGTGTGGATCTGGGAGAAACAGAATGCAGGCTGTTCAAGTGGGTGCCTGGTTTTTTTTTACCTACAACAGAGGGAAGCAACCTGTGACCCTCTAGATGTCGTTGCACTACACCTGCCGTCACACTTGGCCATCTGGAGGGACACAACTGCAGTGCTTGAATTCTGGACACGTGGAGAGCCACAAAGAAGCATCCCCACGGAAGTATGATCATCATATGTAGCTGTTAATATGCACAGCACACGCTCAAGTTGCCACAAGTGTGAACTGGGCCTCACACAGCAGGGAAGAACAGATTCAACAGGAGGCAGCCCAAGGGGACTTGAAAACTCACCTGGTGGTCCAGAGACACCTTGCAGACGAGGCTGGCGGAGGAAGTTGCCCATTGTTCTTTGGTCTCATAGATGAAACTGAAGCGGTGGATCTTTGGGCGGGGAGAATCCATGGACTCCTCAGAATCACTCAGTCCGATGTGACTGAGGGTCAGCAGTTGTGGGGGTGATTGGTCAGCGGTCTTGAGGAAACAACTGTCTGTTTTCGGAATAGCGTTTGGATCGGCTGTCCGGGCTGACACCTATCAAGAAAGGAGACAGAGGAAAAGAGTTCATGATGGCTGCCCTTGGGCTTAAACTGGGAGTCTGGAACTGGGATTTCCAGAACCTGATTGCTTCATTCTTCATTCCCGTACCCTCATTATAACTAGTAAGCCTCAGGGCCGGCGCTACCGCTGGGCAAACTAGGCGGTTGCCTAGGGCGCGTGGCTGAAGAGGGCGCAGAAACGCTGCACCCGGAGGTAGTGGTGGGGCCGAGCCTGGGCGCCGCCACCGCCCCGCCGCCGCTGCCGCCGCCGCCCCACTGCCGCCGGACACCCCCCTGCCACCCCCCGCAGCCGCCGGACCCCCCCTGCCCGCAGTCACTGGACCCCCCGCCACCACCCCGCAGCCGCTGGACCCCCCACCACCTACTTTCTCCGCGCCGCTGCCGGAGCCCCGCCTGCGCTCTGTTTTGGCGGGAGGAACCAGGGCAACAGGGCTTAAACAGCCCTGCTGCCCTGGTATCTCCGGCCAAAATCAGAGCGCGGGGGTCCCTTCACGTCACTTCCTCCTTGGAGGAGGAGGTGGCGGCCAGGACGGGGGGGGAAGGTAGGTGGCGGGGGGGTTCCGGCGGCTGCAGGGGGTGGCGGGGAGGTCCAGCGGCTGCGGGGGGGGGGTTGCAGAGCAGGGCTGCTTTGCTTCGGAGCCCCTCCCCACGGCACGAGAGGGGGGGGCGCTAAATATAATTCCGCCTAGGGCGCCAAACTGCCCTGCACCGGTCCTGCTAAGCCTAGGTACATATAACTGAAATTGCAACTTATTCTGCCCCTTGCTCTGTTATCTCCCCTGTGCTGAATATCATATACAGTCATGCCTTGGATTGAGAGCATAATTCATTCCGGAAACGTGCTTGTAATCCAAAACACTCTTATATCAAAACGAAATCTCCCCCCCAAAAATTGTACAGGGATTTTTAATTTAAACCATACTACAGTACTTGTACTGCAAGACGTCGCTTGTATATCAAGTAAAAAAATATATTAAATAAATATTTAAAATTTTGCTTGTCTTGCAAAACGCTCTCAAACCAAGTTACTTGTAATCCAAGGTATTACTGTAGAATCATAGAAAAGTAGAGTTGGAAGGGACCTACAAGGCCTACAATGCAGGCTCCTCACAGAAGATACCTGCTGTCTGTACTCTGTAAAGTGCCATGCATGTTGTTGGCATTATCAATAAATAAATACACCGGAGTCGTCTCAATTCACAGCATCACCGCCAACTTCCTTAGTATGATCAAGGCATCATTGCCATGTGAAATCTTAACTTATAAAGATTTATACCCCATCTTTCCACTACGCAGAGCTCAAAGTGGCTCACAAAAAAAGAAGACGACTGACAGACAGACAGACAGACAGAAGCCAATGCATAACAAGACAACGCAAACAACCAGTTAAAATGGATGCTAATAATACTGACCAACCTTAGTGTCGTTGTAAGGATTTTGGCAAGATAACTTCTGTGAAGCACTTTGAACACTCTATGGAGCTATATTGATACGTAGGCTGCAAACCTAAACACACTGTTGAACACGATGGGACCTGTTTCTGAGCAGGCAGGCATAGGATTGTACTCTGTTATCAAAAGTGGTCATACTGATCATGTGACTGTGTATCGCTTCAACATTAAATTGTGGCATCCATATAATGTTGGGAATTCCACCCCCGCCGAGCCCAAATTTCAGTAGCCTCTGCTTTAATCATCTTAAGGCATAATCCCATGCAAGTTTAGACAGAACAAAAGGCCTACGACTCCCAGCATGCCCCAGCCAGCTGTGCTGGCTGGGGCATGCTGGGAGTCGTAGGCCTTTTGTTCTGCCTAAACTTGCATAGGATTGCACCCTTACAATGCTAAGTGTCGTTCGTGTGTTAGTTCAGTGATTCTTTCCCCTCTAAAGGATTTCTTGGTTAGTTCTTGGTTATTTTCCTAGTTGAGCAGAGGACTGGTGATTGGGCAGGGGTGGAGGGAAGGGGCTGTTTAACAAAGCAGCCTTTTTGCAACTCTTTGTGCATATTCATCCCTCGCCCCCTCAATTGCTTTTCTCTCCAAAAGGTTAAAGGGAAGGGAAGGGAAGGGTAGAGCGAAACTTCCCATGGCCAGGGAGCTAAATTTCTGTACCCAGACAGGGGAAGCGGCGGGTGGCTCCTATTTTGGCGGGGCTCCTTTTCCATTGCAGGTTTTATTTGGAGCTTTGTGGGGAGCTCTCCGCGGTGCTGAACTCCACCCCAAAGATAGGTTCACCACCATGGACAGCTCCTATGAAGCTGCAAATAAAAGCTGCAAGACCTGTTATGGAAAAGGAGCCCCACCAAAATAGGAGTCACCCGCTTCCCCTGCCAGCTGCACACCGACCTACTCTCTCTCCCGCCTGGTCTGTACCCGCAACTTGCAAGTCACACGCATCAGCCCACACAAGACTGGCAATACCTGGACGTAGGTGGCTTTGTTGACTTCTACCGTGGTGGATGGTGATGATGTGAAGTCTGGCGTGTGATAAAGTTGGAGAGAGACTTTCTCTGGGAGATCACATTGAAATGGCACCTGCACAGAAGGACAAAAAGGAACGCCGGACTCTATTAGCACAGCATTCCCTCTAAGATCAAACTTTGGGTGGCTGAGTGCCTATCGGTTTGGAAGCAAAATGGGGCTCCCCCCAAAATAAGGTAGTGGTTTCTGCATGCTTGAGGGATTCCCTAAGTACACAGAAGTATATATATATATATATATTTGTAAATTAACAAAAAAAGAAATATTTTTCAATTTCCCAAATGACTAGTGACCTTGTTGCAGGCATAAAGATAAGAAGCACGGATATTTGTACGTAAATAAACAGAGACTGAGACCAATTCAATGCTGATGGTCAATCAAAGACGCCTCCAGCCAAACCGCATATACAGTCATGCCTTGGATTGAGAGCATAATTCGTTCCGGAAACGTGCTTGTTGTAATCCAAAACACTCTTATATCAAAACGAAATCCCCTCCAAAAATTTTGTACAGAGATTTTTAATTTAAGCCGTACTACAGTACTTGTATTGCAAGACGTCGCTTGTATATCAAGTAAAAATAATAATAATAAATATTTAAAAATTTGCTTGTCTTGCAAAATGCTCTCAAACCAAGTTACTTGCAATCCAAGGTATTCCTGTAATCTGGCCCAAAGCCAACATCGAGTTGACCCTTCCTTGCCCCTCTCCACGCACTTTGATGGACGCGAGAAGCTCTAAGGGCGCAATCCTATGCATGTTTGGACAGAAAAAACGGCCTACAACTCCCGGCATGCCCCAGCCAGGAGTAGGGAATGCTGGAAATTGTAGGATATTTTTTTCTCTGTCTAAACATACATAGGATTGTGCCCTAAGGAATGCCGGACCAGGGACTCTGACGGAAAGTGTCATTGCTCTCCTAGCTTACTCGGCATAGATTTTAGACAGACCAGGATTGCTGGTGTAGGGTTTGTTTTGTTGTGCATCCTCGATGGTTTGTGAGGGTGTCTGGGTTCAGGCAACACGAGAAGCAAGCCACGGTTCGACGGCAACCCGCATTCAAGCCACACTCACCCCTTGAGTGTGGGTTATCGTGTTGTCTGAACCCAGCCAATGGCTCTCTTCCTTTCTCTCTCTCCCCACTCAGTATGCAGCCCTACAGGGGCAGATCGCCCAAGCAACCCAACCTGCCCCTTCCTTGTAGATGTTGTTTTCCTGCAGTGCAGATTTAAATTTAGAGCTGTCATTGGATGAGAGGAATGTTGGCGGATAATCATATGGGGTTTTACCTGAGTAATCAATCAATTCAATTGCATATAAATAAAACAGATGTCCCGTAGAAATAAGCATCCTTTCTTTGTGGGTAGAATCATAGAAAAGTAGAGTTGGAAGGGGCCTACAAGGTCATCGAGTCCAACCCCCTGCTCAGTGCAGGAAACAAGAGGAGCGTGAGCCACAGGCCTGTACATAGAGGATGCATATACTTGCCACAGCAAGCATGATGTAAGAGGCGTTTCCTCCTGCGCGAGAGAAGAGGAGGAGCACTGCCTCTTGTAAAATGGGCCCCTGCCACCTCCCATTTTGGTAAGAATTGGCATTAAATCTGTTGCCTGGTTATTCAGGGGGGGGGGGGCAGCATGTTAATGGACTGAAAGGTTTTGAATTGATTAGCCAGCCAGTCAATTGGCTAAACGGTTACAGCCTTATTTAAATGATAAAACAAACAAAAATGTTCATGGTTTTCAGTGGGAATGTATATCTTCTTACCGTGACTTTTTCCTGATATGAAGATAGGGTCAGGACCAGCTGGTGTGACAAACAAAAAGAAAAAGAAATAAAAGAGAGCACTTGGTGTGCGTGCAGATAGATCAATAGATGATGGTGATTCCATTCATATCTCACCTTTTTTCTCCAAGGAACCCAAGGCGGCTTACATGATCCTCCTCCTTCTCTCCATCTTATCCTCACAACAACCCTGTGAGGTAGGTTAGGCTGAGAGTTCGTGACTGGCCCAAAGTCACCCAGTGAGCCTCATGGCCGAGTGGGGGACTAGAACCCGGATCTCCTGAGTCCCAGTCCAACACTCTCTAACCACTACGCCACACTACATAGATGAATAGATGCCCTTGGGTCGCTCTAAGAATTATATAGCAATTTATGATTATAATGTATAGTTATATGATGCATATTTGTATTGCAGTTTCATCATTCTAAACTGCCTGGATACGTTGTACATGATAGGCGGCATAGAAATATTTTAAATAAGATGAAATAAAATAATATAGATAAAAAAGGAAAGAGTGGTCACTTCAGCGCTAGTGGTGAGGCCGACTGAGTGTTGGGCAGAGATCGGGGAGACTCTGGGTTCAATTCCCTGCTGAGAAACTTAGTTCACTGGATGGCCGTGGGCCATTTACTATCTCTCTCAGTTTAACATAATCAAAGGGTTTGTTTCGAGGAAGAAAGCGTATATGTGGGGGTGGGAGGCGAACTCTGTAAGTCACCCTGAGCCCTTTGGGAGGAAGGGTGGGATAAAATAAATTGTACTCTAGGGATGTCGAACCTTTTTCAGCCCGCGGGCCAAATTCCATTTTGGAGAAGTTCTCGGGGGCTGCATTCCAGTGGTGTGCAGGGCCGAAGGCAAAAATATAGGGCCGAAGGCAAACGGGGCAGGACCAAAAATACTAGCCCATTTTACTTTAAGGGAGTGACCCTATATGGCTCCTAGACATCATCTGGGGGGTCCATAGGATACTCCAGATTCCCAGATCTGAGGGTCGGAGACAGCACTGCGACCTCAGAGCTGGGAATCCACACTCCAATCCTGCTCCTTCCCACGTCGCAACTGCCACGGGGAAAAAAACATGCCGGCTGCCTCTCCGAGGTTGGGACCTTGACCTCAGAGAGGGGGTAAAGAGGGCATTCTGGGGGAAGGGGAGGAAACGGCAGAGGCCGGGGCCGGGCTATGAG
The DNA here is from genome assembly GCA_021292165.1 of Shinisaurus crocodilurus. Lineage (NCBI taxonomy): Eukaryota > Metazoa > Chordata > Lepidosauria > Squamata > Shinisauridae > Shinisaurus > Shinisaurus crocodilurus. Next base: position 302,882 of record JAHFWL010000106.1, read on the forward strand.
GCGTCTTGCGTCCTCTGCAGCAGCCCCCTTCCCTCCCCCCTCTGAAGCTAGATGGCTGAAAACGGCCAACTAGCGAAAATGTGAAGCGGGGGAGGCAGGAGGGCGGATATCGCCTCCAAGGCTCCCCCCACTCTGATGCTCGCAGGGCTCTGAGTTCGGGGGCTTACGAGCATCAAAGGCACACAACCCATAGGACTGCGCCCTAAAGCTCTTACTGCCAGTAACTAAGCCTTAAGAGAGGCATTTCAACCTCCCCCCCCCCCTTTTTAAATTTTTAGTAGTTTTTTAAAATGTGCATTATGCCAAAACAAAACCTTTTAGAATAGGGAAAATACCGCACAAAAGCCGGGAAACCACCAGTCAGGAAAAGGGGTGTGTGTGGCCATCTGGGAAGCACCGGAGGGCCAACCTGGGACCCAAGGCAGGCCAGATTTGGCCCCGGGGCCCGAAGTTTCTGCACCCCGGATGCGATTAATTAATAAATAAAGGGGGTGGATGGTACCCAAGGACCGCTGGAAGCACACACAAAGCTTTTGCGCTCACTGACCTCATTGTTTGCGAAGATGCCCCCTTCCAAGTGGGTGGAGCAACTTTCCAAGAGACTTTCCAGGACGAAATGCGTCGTGTTCTCGGTTGCCCTGCAGCTGGGGTCCTGCAATGTGACTTCTGTGACAATGCTCGATAAAGCCTACGGGGGGGGGGGGGGGCGAGAAAACGGCCAAATGTTATTTCAGCTAATCTCCACCCCTCCAGCATCATCTAGGGCAGTGTTCTCCAACCTTGGGTCCCCAGATGTTTTTGGCCTACAACTCCCAGCATGCCCCAGCCAGCTATGCTGGCTGGGGCATGCTGGGAGTTGTAGGCCAAAAACATCTGGGGACCCAAGGTTGGAGAACTGCTAGGGATGGGGAGAATTTCATTTGGTCCACATTTTTAATTTGGACCAACCTAGTTCACACTTCCCGGACTAATACGTGGATCAGAACACAGTAATCCTTCGGATTGTGCACTTTTCTGAATTCTCTTTCCTTTTCTTTTTAAAATATTTTTATTCAATTTTCAAATATAACAAAACATCCCCCCCCTGCCACCCCGAAAGACAATATCAGTTCACAGTATACGTTGGTTGCTTACAATTACTAGTTACATACGGTACATTGTTATTTACTCATTATTTTATCTCCTGAGAAAGTGCTTAATAAAGTCTACTCATAATCTAGATATTATTGCATCCATAGGCTATAAAAGGCAGTTGGAACTTGAGTTGGTGCTGCTGTTTTATTTGTGAATAAAACAAAACACCGCAATTGCGAATGTAGGATGGAAATGAAGAGCCGAGACACTTATTTGGTGTTTAACTGGGCCACGTTTATTTACATACAATGAACTGCAAAGGGATGGAGTGCGGGTTATTCTAATCCGGCCTCCTAGGCCACTCAATTGTGCAATTGGGCGGAGCATCCAAAACAGGGAGGTGGCGTTGGATCCGCCGCCGCCCCATTTTCCACTTTACAGTGTTGGGAGCCTTTGTTGCGTCGCCCCCCCTCGGAGTCCCACGACAACAAGCTTGGCGAGAACAAAGGCATCACAGGCGTTCCTGATCCTCAGCTGACTGTGCCTACTGACCCATCAACCTGAGGCCTCCTGAAACCGCCTGTCACCTGAATGGTGCCAGGGATGCTCACCTCACCCTATCAATACCCTAAGCCGCACTTACCTGCCTACTATCCAAATGTGACCAAATAGACTTGCTATGTACACTGATTGCAAACACCCCCAACCCTGCAGCAGTATGGAGTAGGCGAAACGTGCTCATCCCCCTAATAGAGACGAGCCAAAATTCCTACTCGACCCCTTAACGGCGGCCAGAGGAGCCCATACTGTATACAGGGCGGGAGGGATGGAGCTGCAGGAAACAAAGAGGGTGTGGGTTGCTTGGGGCTGCCAGGCCTAATATTGGCTCCTGTAGCCCCGCCCCCTTGCAGACGAATTACCTGCATCAACAGGTAAGCCTCGACTCTCTTCCCCCACGTCCGCAAATTCCTCCCCGCCCACAGCTGCGCGTGTTCCGGGGGAAGGTCCTTCTATTGCAAAAGTGTCTTTTTTCTTTTGCCCTCTTGACACTCTCACTTTTCTGAATTTTCTAATGCAGTTCTTGGCCCAAAATTTTTGTACAGAAACATATGTAATAGGGGACATTGCGTACAAAAATGCCTATATTGGGGGAACTTGTAAACAAAACATGTATGTTAGGGGTAAATTGTGTATGAAAATAAATGTGAATTTTCGTGCAGCTTTTAAAATAAAATAAAATCAGAGACTGATGGGATGGATCATTGGATCAGACTTACGATTGAATATATGAAACTGACACAGACTGGAAATAGTCTGATTTGCCCAACTCTAATATCATCCCATTCTCTCTTGCTAGAACGGTTTACGTGACAAACCAGGACACGACACATTCACAGAGGAAGAGGGCTTATCAATGGCTGTTAAGCTTTGATGGTGGAACGGAACCTTCACGTTCAGAGGAAGTAAGAACATAAGGAGAGCCCTGGTGCTGGATCAGACCAGGGGTCCATCTAGCCCAGCATTCTGTTCCCACAGTGGCCAACCAGCTGCCCCAATGGGAAGCCCACAAGCAGGACAGGAGTGCAACTGGACCCTCTTGCCCATGTTCCCCAGCAACTGCTGCACATAGGCATACTGCCTTTGATACTGGAGGGAGCGTATATAGCCATCAGGACTAGTAGCCATGGCTAGCCTCCTCCTCCTCCAGGAAAATGTCCAACCCCCTTTTAAAGCTGTTCAAATTGGTGCCCATCACTACGATCTTGTGGGACCGAATAATTCCATAGTTCAACTCTGCGCTGTGTGCAGAAGTCCTTCCTTTTACCTGTCCCGAATCTCCCCCACCAATCAGCTTCTCGGGACGACCCCCATTGGGTTCTAGTATTAGGAGAGAGGGAGAGAAATGTCTCCCTGCCCACTTTCTCCACCTCGTGCATAATTTTGTACGCCCATTGTTTATCTCCCCGTAATTCTCTAAGGGGTAGCTTGTTTTTCCCTGCTCTCCCACCTCCCCTAGCATGAATTTCCCCTAGTGGGAAAACGTGGGTGGGCAGCTCCAAGGTCCCTGCTGCTGCTGCTCCTCATGTTCCAGAGCAGGGCTCTCCAGCCTTGGGTCCCCAGACGTTGCTGGCCTACAGCTCCCAGCATACAAGTTACAGGAACCTAGATTCCACCTAAACATCAGGAAAAATTTCCTGACTGTCAGAGCAATAAGACAATGGAATCAACTACCTAGGGAGGTGGTGGGCTCTCCCACTCTGGAGGCATTCAAGGTGCAGCTGGACAGACATCTGTCGGAGATGCTTTGACCTGGATTCCTGCATTGAGCAGGGGGTTGGACTCGATGGCCTTGTAGGCCCCTTCCAACTCTACTTTTCTATGATTCTATGATTCTATGATACCCAGCCAGCATGGCTATTGGCAAGGGATTCTGGGAGCTGTAGTCCAGCAACCTCTGGGGACCCAAGGTTGGAGAGCCCTGGTGTAGATAATGCTGAGGTCGATGGGCAATTGCACTAATTCTGTATAAAGCAGCTTCCTGTGTCCAAGCTGATGAAAACCGACCGTGTAAATAGCAGCAGTTGTGTTGGCGCCTCCCTTTTCCTGGCAAGGCTCCTGCATTTATACTATTTTGCTACATTTAAACGGCTGAGAACTGTATTTGGCTAGATAGCTAAGTTCCAATCTGCACACTACTCCAAATGGGGCAGATCAGGAAAGTCCCTATCGTAATTTGCAAAGATCAAATTCCTCAGCTATCCCTAGTTCACAGTTTCTATAAAGAAACACCGAGACTCATGAACGACCCAGCAAAGAAACACCCCGAGAGTCTCATAGAGATGAGGAAAAGACACCATGACAGGCCGTATTGGTCTAGAACAGCTCCCAGCTGTTGGACTACAACTCCCAGCATTCCTGACCTGTACTGTACTGTAGGCGATCACTCATGACCGAGTAAGATTGTCTTCCAGGATTTTTTTTTAATTACAAAAAGAAAATTTTAAAAGGAGGAAATTCTAAAGAAAAATATTGTGTAGACTCTAGCGATGGGTCCATAAGTGACTGTGGAGGCCAATTCTAGATCCACACAGCTTTCCACAATGAGGACACAGGTTACCAGATGGAAGATGGTCCTGTAAAGAATTTGTTTGATGTGCTTTTCGCTTAGCATGTTTCTCCCTTTCGCCTTGCACTCGGGCTTCTTCAAAGTCCATGGAACCTTTGTGAAAGGCCAACCTCCATTTAGATCGTTCATGGGCCAGAGCTTCCCAGTTTTCTGTTTATATTGCATTTTTTTAGATTAGCCTTAAGAACATCTTTAAACCTCTTATGCTGACCACCGATATTCCGCTTTCCATCCTTGAGTTGGGAGTAAAGTAACTGCTTTGGGAGACGGCAGTCAGGCATTCGAACAACATGACCAGTCCACTGAAGTTGGCGTTGAAGGATCGTTTTTTCAACGCTAGTAGTCTTTGCTTCTTCCAGTACACTGACATTTGTTCGTCTATCTTCCCAGGTAATTCGCAGGATTTTCCGGAGGCAACGTTGATGAAACCTTTCAAGGAGGTGGAAGTGACGTTTATAGATAGTCCATGTTTCGCAGGCATACAATAAAGTTGGTAATACAATGGCTTCATAAACCAGTGTTTTGGTCTTCTTACAAATATCCCGATCCTCAAACACTCTATGTTTCATTCGAGAAAATGCGGCACTTGCGGAGCTCAAACAATGCTGGATTTCAGTGTCAATGTTGGCTGTAACAGAGAGATAGCTGCCAAGATAGAGAAAATGATCGACATTTTCCAGTATTGTCCCGCCAAGCTGGATAGATGGCATCACCAAAGGGTTAGCTTGCACTTGCTTTGGACTACAACTCCCAGCATTCCTGACCACTGCCCATGCCAGCTGGCACTAATGGGAGTTGAAGTCCCAAACGTCTGGAGGGCACCGGGTTGGGGAAGGTCTAGGATTTAACTATTTTTTCCAACTCTAAATTGATTCCTCCAATGCAAAGTATACAGAGACACCAAAGGCTTTGGCCCAATTTATTTATTTTATAGAATTTATACCTCACCTTTTGCCACAAGCCATTTCAACAACCCAGCGATACTTCCAATAGTAAAGACAATAACGATACAATATCAAAAAGCAGTAAAACCACAAACTAGAAGCAGCCAATCAAGCAGCAGCTAAAAATAATTAAAAAGTATCTCAGACCACTAAAAGCATGGGAAAACAAGATGGAGCTCACCTGGCACCTAAAAGATAACAGGGATGTTGCTAGACAAATTTGCCTGGGGACAGAGTTTGGGTGCCCCCGCAGAAAAGGCTCTGTCCCCATATTCCTCACCCCTGGCTATTTTTGCCTCAGCCAGGCTTACTTCCAGTTTCAGTGCCCCAGCTGGAGAGGGATAGCAATGAAAAAACAGCTGGCACCAGTGTGTGTGTGTGTGTGTGTGTGGGAAACAAAAGCATGTTCAGGGAAGAGTAGGTTAACATATTCTCCCCTGGAAGTGCTTCCCTCACATCATCATCATCATCATCATCATCATCATCATCATCTTTATTTGTATCGCCTTTTTCCCAACACTGGGACCCAAGGCGGCTCACAGCCTTTAAAATCCATACAATTAAAACAGAAATAGAAAAATACAAAAGTTAAAAATAGAATTAAGCTATCAATAATATTAAAAATTTTATGTATATAATTTTAGCGTTATAACACTAGTGTTACGAGTGAAGCACAGGGAGGATGGTGGGGAAGAGAACGGGGACGTTACGAGCACCTCTCATTGAAGCAGCAGATCTACTCACCTTCAAATCATTCTTGGACAAGGCTATCTTGATGCCACTGTCCAAGCACCTCCACGGCTTGCACGCGTGTATCAGGGTTTGGAAGATGTTGGTCATGCCGGACACCTTGTCTTCTGGTTTTGCCGTTGCCACCGTTTTCTGCCCTGCTAAATGGAGCATCAAAAGGCATGTTGGGATGGGGGCGGCGGCTCAGGGGGGATCCCTCCTGCAACCCTGAAATACTTGCTGCTGCAAACGTTTATAAAAAAAATATCGGGACCGAATCTGGCGGACGAAGCATGCAACAACAACCCAGCGCTACTCCAGGGCCGTCCCAAGACATTTTGCGGCCTGATGTGATGCAAAGGACGAGACGGCACAGCCATACCACGAACAGAAACCAAGAGGGATTGCAGTGGGATTTTACTTCAACACCGGCAACGGGGGGACATCCTCCACTACGCCCAAGGGCTGCACACTAGGTTAGGGGGTGAAGGACAGGAATGGCTGGTGGGGGTGCTCAGCGGGAACGGCTGGCAGGCTGCCGCCACCCTCCCACGTCTGCCGCCTGAGGCAGTTCCCTCACTCTGTCTTAGCGGGAGGGCTGGCCCCGTGCCGCCCCACACTTCACTTGATTATTGTAACTGTCACACAGATCCCTGCTTGTGCCCTCAGTAGTGCGAAGTGTTCGAAGGAGCTAGTGTGGTCAATATACTGCAACGCTCCCTGTTCATTGGGGAAAGTCCCGATTTCAGCCTTCCCCAACAACCTGGAGCCCTCCAGAGGTGTTGGACTGCAAAACTCCCACAATTCCAAGCCAGCATGGGAGTTGCAGTCCAACACCTCTGTGGGGAACCAGGTTGTTGGGGAAGTCTGAAATCGGGACTTTCACCTGATGAACAGCGAAATTTTGACAGTGGAACGGATTGCCTTGGGAGGTGGTGGTGGGCCCTGCTTTGCCGGAGGCTGGATGGCCAACTCTCAAGGACGCTGAAGTTGCATCCTGCATTGCAGCTCCTGCACTGAGCAAGGGGGTTGGACTAAACGATCTCCAAGTTCCCTTCCAACTTGATGATTCTATGAGACTGGACGGACTCACCACAGATCCTGACCAACTCAAGAGTGATGCTTTTGGCGGATGGGATTTCTGTGTAAGAAGCGATGAATGCAGAATAGTTACGGGCCACTTGGATCAGGCCTTCCTTGGTGTCTGGGAGAGCAATGCCACCTACTGGTTCAAAGCCATTTATCTTAATGTGGTATTTGCCAGATACCTGCAGGGGGGAAAGAAATGAAAGCTTAGCAGGGACCTTTGATACAGAAATGGCTCGATACTTTGACAGCTGGCGTGACAGGCAGACGTTACACCTCCACATCACATCACTCTGCCTCCACCCTGAGGGATGATATACCGTATATGCTCACCGGTCCGGTCGTGAGGCTGTTAGTAGCACAGAGCATGCCAAGGAAAAGGTGGGATTGGGGCAGGGAGGAGGAGAAGCCATTGGAGACTTACAGTGTCTTTGCAAAAATATATTTATTTACACATTCGGGTGGACTAGGAACATAGGAACCTGCCTTATAACAGGTCAGACATTGACTGGGTTCAGACAAGACGAGTCGATAACCCACACTGAAGGGTTGAATGTGGGTTGTTGTTGAACTGTGGGTTGTTGTTGAAACATGAGTTATCGTGTTGTCTGAACCCAGCTGAAATAAGCCAGTAGTAATTAGGTGGGTTTTTTGTTGTTTTTTTAAAAGGTTGTAATTTTATCTTCTTTGTATTATACTGATTTAAGGTAGACCGCCTTCTGTACTTTTTGTCAGAAGGCAGGATATAAATGTGGTGGTGGTGGTGGTGGTGGTGGTGGTGACGACTACGATGACGACGATGACGACGATGATGATGATGATGATGCAAGAGCTTGATGATGTTTCTTTCTCGCTCTTACCAAGAAGCCTCCTAATTGGGGCATCTGATTCATGTTCCAAACCAGACTATCATGGCTTTTAAACATCAGTAGCAATGGCAGCTCGTTAGCTGGTCCTTTGTCATTGCAGGTCACCTTGATGTTCGTATCCACGGTCTGTATGCTGAAAAACAAACCTGAGCATGAATGGCAGGCCCCAGAGTTTTGTTTTATTATTACATTTATATTCTGCCCTTTTTCCTCTTGCGAGGAACCCAAGGCAGTAAGTTTACACGGTCCTCCTCCTCTCAGTTTTATCCTCACAACAACCCTGTGAGGCATGCTAGGTTGAGAGTCAGTGGTGGGGCCAAAGTCACCCAGTGAATGTCATGGCCGAGTCAGGACTAGAACCCAGATCTCCCGGGTCCCAGTCCAACACTCGAACCACTACATCACACTGGTGAGTTGAGCAGGGTCTTTCCTTTTAACAGCTCACATCTCTTTCAAACAGATCCCACTTTGGTGGACCACGTTCTCCCAGGCAGGCCGAAACAAAAAGTAACACCGACCGACACCACTACATTACTGTTTAACCTTTATTTGGGCATCCATATCATTCAAGGTGCTATACACCAGAGACAGTCTGACTTTGGTCTTGTGTACTCTGCATCTGTTTTTGCTGCCGCTTTTTAACTAGTCTTCCCATGGCCCACCAATGTGTTATAACATTTACAAAGGCAGAGTGCATGCTCAGGAACTCTTAACAGTTGAACTGCCTTGACTAATCTGTCTTCAGAGATTCCAGAGAGAATGTATTTTGCTTAAGATGACCCACGGTCCAACTTGGTCCCACATCTCTGCAAGAATCCCAGGAACCAGCAGGTGCTAGGTGTTCCACCACCGGCCATTATTTCACTATTAAGCTGATCTTAATAGTGATCATAATTACCGTAGCTCCCCGATTATGGAATGATCTCCCTGACGAGGCCCCCCTGGTGCCAACATAGCCATCGTTTTAGCACCAGGTTAAGAGCTTCCTTTACTGATCAGGTTTTTAATCAGGTTATGGGATTTCTTACTGTTGATTGATAAAATTGCTTGGATATATGTGTATGTATGTGTGCTGTCTGTTTATGTTTGTATGTAAATGGTTTTTATATTATGTACAATATTGTATTTTTAGGGTTTTAATCTTTGTAAACTGCCCAGAGAGCTTTGGCTATTGGTTGGTATAGAAATATAATGAATGAATGAATGAATGAATGAATGAACGAACGAACCTTCAGACTACTATGAAGACTTATGTACCTCTATTAAGGTAGATGTAGCTTTATTTTTCTATTAAGATGGAACTACTTCCCCATATCTCGATGGCGGGCCTTCTCAGTAGTGGCACCCACCCTGTGGAAAAAACTCCCTCGTGCAGTTTGGGAGGCAGAAAATTTGGCATCTTTCAAACACCTCCTGAAAACACACTTGTTCACCCAGGCTTTCCCTGGCCTGTAATTAAATCAACCACGCTGTCCCATTTCTACTGCTTCTGCACTGCTGTGCTGCGTGTATTATTGTGTATTATTATCATTGTAATGTTATTGTTTTTAAAATTGTATTTTAAATGTGATACTAATTGTGGTTTTAATATCTATATGGAAACCGCTTAGGGATTTTCTTAATATTTAGCAGTATACAAATAGTACAAGCAAACAAATAAATAAATATTGGCTTATCTATTCCTTCCAACCTTTAAGGCTAGATCTCCCTACCACTGATCTTTCCTCTTTAGAGTTTCCTTTCCTCCTAGACAGCAACACCAGAAGGTTAATTGCTACAGCATTCTTGAATGGCCTTGTGGGACCTGGGCTGTTAATTCAAGCTGACCATGGGCTTCTTCTGTCCTGCCATACTGTCCTCAAACCCTCCTTCCTTGCCCCCTTTCAACCAATCCTTGCCAAACATTATTATTATTATTATTATTATTATTTATTATTTGCAGCATTTGTATACCGCTCCATACCTAAGCAGATTCCGGAGCGGTGAACAATAAAAAGATAAACACAGATAAAACAAACAAAAACAATACATTGAAAACAAAGTAAAATCACAGTGGTGGCTGGACAGAGAAGGCGTCCCGGAAAATGGATGTCTTCAGCAGGCACCAAAAGCACAATGTCAGAGCCTGCCTGACCTCCAGAGGCAGGGAGTTCCACAGGAATGGAGCCGCCACACTGAAGGCCCTTCTCCTGGTGGACTCCAATCGGGCCAAAGGTCCATGAGGAACCACCAGGAGCAGGCCATCTGCTGACCTCAGCGACCGGGCAGGTTGGTATGGGAGGAGGCGCTCTTCTCAGGTAGCCTGGTCCCAAGTTGTTTCGGGCTTTGTACACAAGTATCAGAATCTTAAACCTGAACCTGGACCCAGGTAGCCAACAGGCAGCCAGTGCCGTTCCTTCAGCAAAGGGGCAGCTCCCGACAACAGCCAAACTGCTGCATTCTGCACTAGCTCCAGCTTCTGGAGCAGCCTCGAGGGCAGCCCCACATAGAATGTATAAAAACATTGCAAGCCAAGCAGGATGGCGATTGTGTGTGTGTGTGTGTGTTATCATTTGCATAATTTATTCACAGGGCTGAATGTGGATCTACACAAGCAAATTACCTGGAGTCTTGAAGCCACACGATGTGGGCCTCCTTCTGGGGCTTCCCATCGGAGCCCTGGCAGCTCTTGATATTCTGGGAGATGATCTCGGTCTCTAGGTACTGCTCAGCATTGAAGTTCTGCTGCGGGACGCAGTCCTCAATGGAGCTGAGCTCTGAGGGACAAAGAAGAACAATTGGTTACTTGGTGGGAAGCTCAGTTGTGACCTCTCCCGTCTTTGTTGGGCAGGAGACGGCCGATGCTCAGGAACAGGGGAGCCCTAGGCTGCCATTTGGGGCAGCCTCCCCCTGCTCAGGGGAATGGAGCAGAAGACCCCTCCGTCAGGATCTGCATGGCCCGCAAAAGCGCTGCAGCTCCTCCAGGAGGCCCGCGTGAGACGGCCGGCAGCCTGCTCTGCCGTGCGAGTGTTTGCAGGGTCGGCTGCACACATCTGAGTGGTCACGGGATCACCCTCAGTCCTCTCAGGCAGGCCAGCTGGGAGTCCTAGGAAGCTCTATAAAAGGCTTCCCTTCCCTGCTCAGCATTGCCCTAACAACATGAGTCTTTGTGGGTGGCTGCGTCGTGGTCCCGATTCTGCCTCTGCCCCTGGTCCTGCCCCGCCTCGTCCTGCCCGTGTTTGACTCTCGCCTGTTCCTGGCTCCGCTTCTGCCCCTGGTCCTGCCACGCCTTGCCTACTGCTGACTCTGCTTCTGCCTCCAGTCCTGCCACGCCTTGCCTGTGTCTGACCCTTGCCTGCATAAGACCAGGGCCGGATTAAGATAGGCGCTATTGGAGCTGCAGCTCCAGGCCCCTACCACAAAATAGGCCCACAATCAGTTTGGCGCCCCAGGCGAAATAATATTTAGCGGCCCCCCCTCTCCAAAGCAGCCCTGCTCTGCAACAAAAAAAAACACCCTGCGCCGCCACCACCAACCTACCTTCCTCCCGCCCTGGCGGCTGCTGCCGCTGCTGCCACCGCCGCCGCTGAGGAGGAAGTGACGCGACGGGACCCCCGCGCTGTTTTTTGCCGGGGAAACCATGGCAACAGGGCTGTTTAAGCCCTGTTGCCCTGGTTCCTCCCGCCAAAACAACGCGGGCGGGGCTCCGGAAGCGACACGACGCGGAGAAGGTAGGTGGCGGGGGTGGTGGTGGTGGTGATGGCGGCGGTGGCGGGAGGCGCAGCGGCAGCGAGCGGGGCGGGGGGGAAGGGCAGCGGCGAGCGGGACGGGAGGGTGAGGCGGGCGGGAGCGGCGCAGCGGCAGCGAAGAGGAGCGCAGCGTTTCTGCGCCCTCTTCAGCCGCGCGCCCTCCTCAGCACCAGGCCCATAATGCTCTTAATCCGGCCCTGCATAAGACGTGGTTCTTATTCCATTTCCGTTATCCCTGGCCCCGGTGTCCTGGTCGAGTTTGCCTGCTGCTTCGGTCCCGGGGCTGACGCTCTCCCTCAGGGAGCTATAGGGGTCCAACCATAGCTGGAGCCATGCCTCGGGGTGCTGAGTGGGTGTGGCTTCACTCAGATGGGGCGGGCCCAATGTGTCCAACTCTGACAAATGTGTAAGTTTGCCTGAAGATGTCACTGTATCAGACTAAGGGCTACTCTCACCTGTGCAAAGCCAGGCCTGTTTGCTCGTTTATAATACAAACAAACAAAAAAATGAAAACAAAAAAAAAACACCTGATTGAAGACGAACTAAATACATACATATAAATATTTTGAAGACATGTCAAACTCTACAACAACAGAGCAGTGAGATATTACAGCAGAAACGGCCATCTTAACGGGACTGACCTCTGCCCACTTGAAAGCGGATCCACTGAGGGCTTTCCAGATCTGTGAAGGAAGAGACGCCCCCAAACGTTGTTTTGGCCCAATTCAGGAGGCCCTCGCTGGAGAAGGGCAGCACAGTTTTGTTGTTTGCTCTATTCAATTGGGTTTGGCTGCCCTGTAAAAAGAAACATAAAGCAGAATCAAAAGAGATAACAGTGCTCCCGTCTGATGATGATGATGATGATGAGAGCAGTTGCAACTTGGAAATCCTCCAAGCTGGAGGAGGAGAAGCGTTACATGTCTGGATCCAAGCACAAGATCGAGAGGTTCACTGCAGATGGCATTGGGCCACCTTGGGCCTTGCTACCCTACACCTTACTTGTCTATTGTTAGAAAGTGAATTCTGGGTTGCCAGGAGACTATGGGCCTGTTGGATGATACTGACCCGGTTCGGACGACACACTGCAGCTCACTGTGGGTTATTTAACGTACGACGAGCCACAGGGACTGCGGGTGCCCACGTTGTATATACAGCCCCCCCCACTAAGGGGTTGTCATGTTGTTCAAACCTGGCGAGCGTGGGTTATGCGTGGGTTAAGCAACCCCCGCATAACCCTAAAACAGACCATGGGTTATTGTGCAAAGGTTGTTTAAATATTGCAAGGGTCGCATCACCCATGCTTGCGGGGTTCGCATGGTATGACAACCTCCGAGGAGGGACTGCATATTCAAAAATGGCGGGCGCACAGGCCTTGCACGGGCCAGAGCCTCACTATGGGTTAAATAACCCATGGTGCACTGTTGTGTTGTGTGAACAGCCCCACTTTGTCCAATTGCTCATCTACACATGGAGGAGGTGCAGGAGCAAGGATAAGCGAGTGTACCTCCCTGTTATACCTACCTAGTGCACCTGCTCTGTTTCTGACATCACTGGATATCTATATGGGGTTATAATGCTCAAATAGGTCATATCATGCCGTCAATTGACTGTGCAATCTGGACCTACATGCATAGGATTTCATGCGCAGAACTGCTTTTGAATGTTTTGCTCTCATATGGATGTTGGGACCGGGGGGCGGGGGGGGCAGGGAAGGAAGATGTGCCCCCAGTCTTGACTACACACAGGGGAGTAATCGGAAAAAGCCAATGCCAACTTTCCTGTTTGGTGAATTTCAAAGATACAATCTGGATTTCAAGGCAATTTCCTACTACTTGGGAAATACTTGTATTATACATCTTTGGGTTTAAAAACAACATTGGAATGTATTGGAGAATATTAATGCCTATGACATATGTGTTTGCAGACTGCCTGGAAGCTTAAGAATGAGGCAAAGAAATACTTCACAGCACAATCCTGTGGTCCACTTGTTTATATTTATTTATTTGATTTCTGCCCCGCCTTTCTACCAAGAAAATGACACTCAAGGCAGTTTACAACCATAGGTAAATAAAACTTAATTAAAAATAATAAAATCAATACATTAAAACACAATTTAAAAACACAACAATAAAAGAATAAAAACAGCACCCAACCCAACAGACCAGCTTACATGCCAAAGGCCTCCTTGAATAACAATGACTGGGTTCACACAACACGATAAGCCATGGTGCATTGCTGGGTTGGGGATTCTTACTAGTTTAATTACAGTAGTTTATTTTATTTTTGCTGTTTCAACCTTCATGGTCATATCAACTAAAATAATACAGATACTGTACATACACACACACATACAGAAACACACACACACTATAAAAAGGTGTATAAAAAGCTTCCTTCTGCGGAGCTTTGATAAAATTAAGACAAGATTCTCTATCAAAATGAAACTCCCGAGTGCCCCGGGGGAATCACACAAAATACATCCAAACAATAAAATTAGAACTAAAACAATACCTGTTTAAAAAATACAAACGACTAAGCTATGCTGCGACAGGGTGGCCACCTAGGCACTGCGAAAAAAGAGGAAATGCATCACCCAAAAGGATGAACGAGAGCACAGATTTGCATAAAATCTGCACATGCTAATTTATGTAGAAAGATGTAAATTTGGAAATCAATGCTATAATTTAAATAAGAGATAGAGGATGCCCTTCAAATAGAGGACTGTCCTTGGTAAAGTAGAGCACATGGCCACCATATCCTGAGGTTAGTGGGCCGCCGCTGGCATAGCAGGACCACTGGATTGATCTGCCCATGAGGTTACGCCGTGTCTGGTGCATAAGTGACTGGGATGCTGGGATGAAGGAGGCATGGATGCTTGCCCTTGGAAATTATGGAAGCCACCAGTTATTTGTATCTGCCTCTAGCGCAAGGGCACCCATATTTTCATCTGTGAACTGTTGCAGTGGGAGTGATATTATTCTGGGAAAGACCCTCTAAGTTGGTACTTCCCCTTGCTTGGTTTGGTCAGCGCTCCGCAATTATGGCCAGTGACATGAGTTGGAGCTTAAGGTCTTGGGTATCCATGAAGGAAATAGGAAGCAGTTGTTAACACAAGGGCCATGCCGTAGCTAATTTTATCGACGCCAGTTTTTAGAATTTATTTTTACACTTTTTCTAGCCCACAAGTTACGGAAAAAAGGAATGACGTGTAGATAGATTCTCCCTGACCCCACAATCGCCTTTGTAATATGGAAAGGAGAGAAAGAAGGAGAGCAGTCAGAAAAAAAAAAAAAAGCTGACACAGCTTATCTCCTCCCAGGATCAACATGATTTTATAACCTATTGTTGTCTGCAGTGGGATCTGAAAAAGGGCAGGCGTCAACAATGAATCCTGCGAGGTTGGCCTGGATGAAAAGGAATTCTTTGAAGGGCTGGCTGCACCCCCCAACATCAAAACGGGCAGCATCTGTTGTGTTTTGGCATTTCCATTTTTATTTTATTTTTTTAAAAAAACAAAAAAAAACCCTCTTTGTTAAAAAGGATGCTAATGTCACAGATAGCGATGGGGGTGGGGATGAACATGGCTGACACAGCCCTCCTCTGACTGATTTTAGTGTAAAATGGAATAAAATGAAATCAGCCCCTCTAATAGCAAACTCAGCTGGCAAGTGTCAATAGGACTGATCAAAGCAGAGCCCCTGGGAAACAAGAGGGAGGGGGATCAACATGCTAGAGAAAACCATGAGGTTCCCCCTCATTTTGTCCTCCCAATGACCCTGTGGGGGAAGACTTAGCCTGGGAGGACTCCCTAGTAAACTTCATGGCAAAGCCGGGAACGGCAACAGACTCGTGTCGCCCAGTCCAAATCCAACAACTCTATAGACCATTTTAGAGCAGTTGGAGAAGGCTGTTTTAGAGGGAATTTGTTTGTATGCCATGCTGGCGGTGATGGGAGTTGTAGTCCAACACATTTGGAGAGAGCACCAAGTTGTAGAAGGTTGGTCTATCCACTGTGCTGGCTTTTCTCTCTCTAACAAAGATCCCTTCCCTTCCTTGTTATTTTTTTCTCGTTCATACACCTTCTACTCATACTTTCTGGAGTGCCCCAAAGGATGGATTTGTAACTGGTTGCTCAACGAGGAAGGCTGAATCAGTCTGGCATAGCTTGGGGATTTTCCAGGGCTCGCCGGCTCATCCGCTCTTCTGTCACTGCCCGTAGGTCCCCCTTTGCCAGCCAACGGAGCAAGGGGAGTGACTAAGAGCTGGCCTGGCCACCTATGCTGGCCTCCTGACCTCTTCCCGGGCAGAGAATGGAGAGCACAAGCCAGCGTGGGCGTCCATCTGATAGCGCCTCGCACCCTGCCCTATTGTCAGACCTGTTTTTTTTAAATTATTATTAGACACAAATAGGAAAAGAGTTTTTATTTTGTTAACAAAGCTCACAGACTCGGCTGAGCTGGCTGGAGCCAAACGCCATCCCTGACCTAACTCCAAGCGGCCAGAGGAAACGGGAGATTTTTCCCAAGTTCTGTGCGTCACAGACCAGCCTGCCGCTTCGCTCCACAGCCAGAGGAAACGGACTTGCCGGACCTAGCAAAGGGCCTCGTTCACATGTTATGGGGGGCTGACTGGCTCCACTGCCCGGAGCTTGGCGGACTCTCCTTTGTTAGACGTTTTCAAGCAGAGGCTGAACGATTCCCCCATCAGTTGGGCGAAAGAAATGACCTTTGAGGTCCCTTCCAAGTCTATCGGCCCTGTTTGGAGGTAACACGGGTTTTGGTGGCAATGTGTGGGTTAGTTAACCCACGAATTGTGGGGACGTGTGCCCCTAGCTTGTTCTTGGGTTAACTTGGGGTTGTTTAACCCACGGACAACCCCAAGTGCCCCTGTTCGGAGGTCACGGTAACAACTCTCAAACGCGGCATTCAAGGGTTGTTAATGCAAACAGGAAGCGGCTTGCGTGTGGCTTGGGCACGGTGTGTGTCCCCATAATTCCTGGGTTAATCAACCCACGACTTGCTGCTGGATGCCGCTGTTATGTCTGAACAGAGGGTCCGTGACCAGTCTATACGACCAGACAGATAGTGATTTTTAAAGCATTAACATTATGTGAAAACAACAAGGAAGAGAATCACCAATGGGTTTGATCCTTATGCTTATTACATACCCTCCAACATTTCACTGGTGAAAATAGGGCAGGGAGAGGGACCGTGGGGCCCTCCAGATGTTGCTGGACTGCAATTCCTCTCACCCCTCACCATTGGCTATGCTGGCCAGGGCTGGTGAAACAGGGGCCAGCTTTGGAACACCCACGATTACCTGTTCCAGTGATTTGTGCTTCCCTCCTCCAAATAATTGGGGAGCTTAACTCTGCTTTCTATACACAATGACTGGGTTCAGACAACATGATAACTCACAAGTGCTGAGTACGGGTTAAGTGTGGGTTGTTGTTGAAACGTGGGTTATCGTGTTGTCTGAACCCAGCTGCGCTAACAAGCCATGGCTTGCTAACCACAAACAAGCCATGAAGAGAACCCATGGTTTGTTGTTGGGTCGTGAACTGTGGTTTGTTATCTCGGCTGGGTTCAGACATGATAACCCAAGTTTCAACAACAACCCACAGTTCAATGACAGCCCACACTCAACCCTTGAGTGTGGGTTATTGCGTTGTTTGTACCCAGTCAATCACATCAAGGTTGCTAATTCCTAATGACTTGGTTCTGCTTTGGAAGAAGGCCACATAAATCAGAACTCCAACATCAGCAGGAGAACTGGTGTAGCAGAGCAGCTAAGAGACGGAGTTGCGATTCAGGAAGCCCCTGGTTCAAATCTCTCCTCTGCCACAAACTCACTAGGTGGCCTTAGGAAAGTCACTCTCTCTCAGCCTCAGTCCACTCCCCCAATCTGCAGTGTGCAGAATAATAATACCAGTTTATCTTACAGGGTTTTCGTAAGGACTGCAGCTAGGTAATACACGAGCAGCACCTTGAACATCTGGAAGCACTATACAAATATTACATTTTCTTATTAAATTGGGATGGGGAAGCATCGTTGTCCGTTTCACACACTGTGCAAGAGGAAGCTGCAGCCAGTCACAGCGTGATGCGCATATTTTGCACATGTTTGTCTTGTTCACACTTCACATTTTTCGGTCTACACAAGTGCAGAGCAAAGCAAAGCAATGCAATGTGTTTAGTAGACCCCAGACGAACAATAGATCCCATGCTTTGCTGAGAGTCCCTTGCTACTGCAGAAGATTGAGTGGCCTTCTGTCAATCTGGAATCTAGAATCTGTGTATCTTCCTCCACCCTTAGAGCTGTCAATCCCCCCCCCCCGACTGCCACCCCCAACCCCATGGTTAATACTCTCACTCCAGCTCCAGCAGTTTGTCAGTATCCCTAAGTCAGTGTTCTCCAACCTTGGGTCCCCAGATGTTTTTGGCCTACAACTCCCAGCATGCCCCAGCCAGCTACGCTGCGCTGGCTGGGGCATGCTGGGAGTTGTAGGCCAAAAACATCTGGGGACCCAAGGTTGGAGAACACTGCCCTAAGTAAATGCAGCCTGGGACTGGAATGTGGGAGATTTCTTCCAGCTGTGGAGAATGAGAAAGAGGGTCGGAGCTTTATCTGGAGCCAATCACGGCCTATAGAGCCAAGTTAGCTGTTATTCCAGATGGCTCCAGCTGTTGGGTGCCAAATCCCAGACAAGAAGAGACAAGGAATGAAAGATTTTGAGGACAGGAAGAAAGAAAGGGAGTAGTCGAAGAGAGAGGACTCCACATATTACACAAATGCAAGACTGACGTGCCAAATTTCACTCCGTACAATGACATTTGCACCAAGCTGAAGTAGGAGTTTTCCTTTCCCTCCTGATTGTATGATACGTAAATTCACGCAATATGCAACTCCAACAGGTTGCTTCTTCTAGGATGTGTGTTATGAACATAATTACACTGGTCCTCTCTCGCCTTCACTGGCTTGCAATGTGTTTTCCACTCCAGGCCCAATTTGAGGCGCTGGTTTTACATGGCTTGGGACCTCAACGGAACCTGATGGAACACCTCCTTCCATATGTACCTGCCTGTGCCCTTAGATCATCTTCAGAAACCCTTCTCGATGGGCCCTCTCAAACAGAAGTTTGAAGGGTGGCCATGGAACAGAGGGCTTTCCTGGTGGGAAATGTTATTCCTAGGAAAGCCCTGTGCTCCTGTCTTTTCAGCAACTTACTGTTTCCCCATGCTTTACCCCACTCCTGTTCTCCCAGGCTGTAGGAACATCCAGAGTACGGGGGAAGGGATTAAACATTATCCCACATGTCTCTCTTAGAGGCCCAAGAGCTGCACCAGAATAAGAGTGTGGACCACGGGAGAGACCAGTGGCTGCAGGTTGTAAGAAACCTGGTTGCTGTCTGCTGCATTTAACATTTTGGGGGGAAGTGGTGATTGGTTGCGTGTGAATGCCTCAAGGCATTGGAAAGGTTTGGTGAATCTGTCTTTGACTTATGCAGTACTGATTAATATAAAGTGATGCTGTGTCTTGCCTATTTTGTAATTAATTTGAAATGTTATGTTAGTATTACTGAAACTGACTAGGTGACTTTGGGCCAGTCACTGACTCTCAGCCTAACCTACCTCACAGGGTTGTTGTGAGGATAAAAAGGAGAGGAAGAGGAGGATTATGTAAGCCGCCTTGGGTTCCTTGCAGGGAAAAAGGCGGGGTATAAATATAATAAATAAATAAAATAAAATAATTGATTGGGTTGTTGTGGTAATGTTGCAACTGACATATCGACATGCATTCTTGCTTTTGTATTGCTGTACGTGTGTTGTGAGCTGCTTTGAGCACGTTGTGTGGAAAAGCGGCATACAAATTAAAAGCGATGATGAGTGACGAAGATCGGCATGCTAGTCCCTGTGGTTTGGTTTTAACTCCTGTTTTTGCAAAATCTGAAATGAACTGGCCTGACCCACACACCTCTTGAACTAATGAGAGGATCGGAATATATCTAGCTATCCATTGCATTTCACATATGTTGAGGTACAGTTCACGGCGTATTTGTGTGAATTTTCATGCTGGTTTTTTTTTTTTTTTTTTTAACTGCAACTTAGTAATGTGGAAACAGGATGGAACAGATTTCTGGGTGAACACACGCGAAAGTGACACAGAATGGAAACTAGAGCAATACTTCCATCCCTAATTATATCAGCACTGTCTCAAATCCCAAAGGTATTCTTTGTTAGTGAATTCATAGTCCAAATGCTTCTACAACCAAGAAAAACAACTGCCTTGGGTGCCATTTCCTTGGTAAAAAGGAAGGATATAAATCAAATAAATAAATAAATCACATTTTTCCTAGAGACCAAGCTGGAGACAAGTGTTCTGTACTGGCTGAACCTTATCCTGGCTGATTCACAATCCACTGGAAGGTGGAGCTTCCCTTAAGGCTGGTCCAGACACTGTAGCTGGTGCACAATGCTTTGGCTAGACTGCTCTGAGGGTGACCCACCAGCCGTGTAACACACATACGCTGAAGGAGCTGTACCAGCTGCCTGTTTGCTACCAGGCCAGCTTTCAAGGTTTTATTCCTAGTATATAAAGCCCTAAACCACGTGGAACCTGATTACCTAAGAGGTCCGTTTGGTCCCCTATACACCCGTTTGATCCCTGAGGTCATCTGGTGAGGCCCTCTTGATGGTGCCACTGTCACATGCTCCTGAGGTTGTTTGGAGCAGGCACCCATGTTGAGGAATAACACACCCACCCCGAGATTAGATATGCACCAATAATTCTTGGTTTTAGGTGCATGAGGCGCATCTATTTATGCAAGCCTTCCCGGTCTAATTTAGCTTACCAAGTATTTTATTATTACGGATATGTAGATACAGCAAATTAATCCAGAGTTAATAAGGTTGTACAGTAATACCTTGGATTGCAAGTAACTTGGTTTGAGAGCGTTTTGCAAGACAAGCAATTTTTTAAATATTTATTTATTTATTTTTGACTTGATATACAAGCGACGTCTTGCAATACAAGTACTGTAGTACGGCTTAAATTAAAAATCTCTGTACAAATTTTTTTGGGGGGGATTTCGTTTTGATATAAGAGTGTTTTGGATTACAAGCACCTTTCCGGAACCAATTATGCTCTCAGTCCAAGGCATGACTGTACGAGAATTTTGTTTCTGTTCACAAATGATACAAATATGTCCCATGTACAATCCGAAACATGAACAGGAGTGCTTTTTTTCAAGAAACGTTTGCAAATGCCCAAATTTGTGACTGCGTCCGATAAATGCGTCCCCCCCCCATATGCATTTTCACACTTTAGTCAAGGGGGGGAAAGTGCACACTTTTGAAAAATGCACACAGAAATGCACACTTTTCCTGTTCAAAATGTACACTTTCCCCGTTCGAAATGCTCACTTTCCCCATTTGAACGAGCCAAAACAAGCTTCAAAGTGATTTTTGGAGAATTTAGGCAAGCTCGAACATTGCTGGTTCTCCCATCCTGATCTATGTCTTGGCTTTATATTTTTAGTTGATTTGTGTATACCACTTTGTAATCTGTAGATATAAGCAGTTTATAACTATGCACAAACAAGCAAACCGCCTCAGTATTCCATGAAGTTGTCTGTTGTTCTGGAAACTAAAACCTATTCTGTCTCTACCCCCATGTGCTGCCCTCTGGTCTCTCATCACACATTCTGCTCACATATCTGCAGGAGGAGATTCCAGGCAAGGTAGTACTCACAGAGATGATGCTCAGATGACAGTGATCCTGGCGGCAGTCCTCCGTATTTATGGTCAAATTGCAGAAAACATCACAGTGCACCACGAACACAGTTTTGCGGTTTCCTGTTGGTTGCGGCATGCTCACGTTGAAATAGACATTGGAAATAGACTAGAGGGAAATGGATACGGGTATCCGTTAAGTTTCTCAGAAGAGAGGAAAGAGATTCAGGTCTATGGGGGTTGGCCATGGGGGAAATATTTGGAGCAACAAAGAAGATAACCACCAAGATACACATGATAGGGAGAAAGAGATGTACTGGGCAGAGGATGTTGGTCCACAGCAACCCTCTGAACGCCTTTCCACATGATCCAAGAAAGGTATGGTTGTTACTCACTGGTGGCACAGGATCCAGGTGTCCTCATTGGCTGGCTCCAGTTAGTCATGACTAATCTGAATCCCACTGATTTCAGTGGGTCTACTCTAAGTATGGCTAAGTCTGAAACAAACCCAGTCTGTCTGGGAGCAATTGTGTTTCCCCCCAACGCTCAAACTACCATCAAATTGTCACTGGGAAAATATTGTTCCTTCACCTAGGCAGGGAGGCTGCTGTGATCTAGAGTTCATTTGTTTATTTTTATGTATTAATGTATATATATATATCCCACCCTTCAGTGTAAAGATCACGTTTCCAGTTAATTTCACTTAAGGCACAATGCTATGCACATTTAGACAGGAAAAAGTCCTAAAACTCTGGCTGGCTGGGGAATGCTGGGAGTTGTAGGACTTTTTTCTGTCGAAACGTGCATAGGGTTGTTGTGCCCTTAATGGCTTTACAAGTGTCACAGGCCCTTAGGCATCTAATAATGTTAATAAGACAGAAAGAGAGAGAGAGAGAGGCTGGCCTACCAAAAAAATTAAATCATAATGAACACATCTGCACACATCTGCCACCTAGCCGCAGCATTTAAAAAACCCAATTTACAACAACTCTTACGATTTTGAAAACATATTTGTTTATTTCTCCCCACCCCTAAAATAAATAATAACCTAAACTAAATATCACTCAAGAAGATACTCTCAAGAAGATACTCTCCTGTGTTGCCCCCGAACTATGGAATGTGCTCCCTCAAGAACTCAATTGGCCTTTAGAAAGGGTGTGAATCTTTTCAATTTAGCCATTTAAAATATGTAGTTTTGATGTTTTAATGGTTTTACTGTTTTTAAAGTTTCTGCTGATATTGTTTTCAGGTTCTATTGTTTTACACTGTTGTACACTGCCTTGATGGCTTTTTAGCAGATAAGGCAGTATTTAAATGTAAATAAATGAAGATGGCCTACCAAAAAAATTAAAATCGACTGACCAAATAACCATTTGTTATAAAGTGATCCAAAATCAATAAAACAGATGCAAGCAGGAGGAGAAGCACACAGAAAGCTAGCATATCAGGTAGGGGGGAGTTCTAGACTAGCCCTTTTTACCCCTTGAGATGCTAGTATTCTACTTGGGAGGGGATTAGCTGGACACATTTTGTGCAGTTGTAAAAAGAAAAAGTGCAGTGGAAAACTAAGTTTTCGCACAGTTGGGAATATGAACTTTCATCTTTTTATTGTTTCCCATTAGAAAAATTCTGGGAGGTGCCCCCGCATTAGGCTGCACTGAATGCTTGTGCAGTTGAAAACAATGCTTAGAAGAAACCCTGCGGAGGAGCATTCTGTCAAGCAAGCTGCAGACGGAAGTGGGACAACCCGGACATAGGCTGGCCACCTCAATGAGGACTAGGCCACTGTTTGTATAATGCAGCTTTTCCCAACCCGATGTCCTTGCTTTGGGCTACAACCCCAGGGACGCAGTGCCGGCAACTTTTTTAGTAGCAGGGACATCATCTGATCCCCCACCCCACACACACACACACACCAGGGATGGGGACTCGGACTCCAGGACTCGACTCGCGAGTCGGACTGAGTCCCCCCTCTGACTCGAATCAGACTCGAGTCCCAATATTTTTAATGGGACTCGAGACTCGACTCGGGACTCGAGTCCAAGGACTCGTGTTGCCAAAATCGTGTTCCTCAAATGCAACATGGTTAGGTTTTAGGAAGTACAGCAAGTTTATTTTTTAAAATCATTTCCCTAAAATGCAACCTTTCAGACATTTTGGGTTTGGCTGCCTCTGCCTGCCTGTTTGGGGTTCCCTGCCTCCTCTGCCTGCCTGCCTGGCAGGGCCAGATTAAGATAGGGGCTATTGGAGCTGCAGCTCCAGGCCCCTACCATAAAATAGGCCCACAGCTGGCCCGGCAGCGCGCGGCGCACCCACTCGCCCGAGCCGCGCCGCCAGCCTGCTGGCTGCTGCCGCTGCCGCGCTGCCGCACTTGCCCGTCGAGACGCCAGGCAGCGGCTTCCTCGCGGCGGCGGCAGCGGCGGCTCTTCCCGCCGGGGACCTGCGACTCTGCGAGATGCCCCGTCTGTCCGGCTCGGGCGAGCCAAAGCCACTCCGGTAAGGTAAGGTGGTTGCCCGCGTGCGCGCCTGCCTCTGACCCGGTTCTCACGGCCTGGTGGCAGGACTGGCGCGCCGGCCCTGCGGGGAAGCAGCAGCGTGCGCGGCTCTGGCTGGGCGCCGACGGACTCCCCCGGGTCAGCCTTCCCCAACTGGGTGCCCACCAGCGGTGTTGGACTACAACTCCCATCGTGCTGGCTGGGGGTGATGGGGGCTACAGTCCAGTTCACCTGGAGGGCGCCAGGTTGGGGGAGGCTGGCCGGGGGTGGGTGGGGACAAAATCCTCAGCACCAGGCCCATAATGGTCTTAATCCGGGCCTGCTGCCTGGTCTCTTCTTCACCAGTTCCACAGTTTGAATTGTCCAAGACAAAGGCCCCTGCCTGCCTGCTTTGGGGTTCCCTGCCTCCTCTGCCTGTCTGGTTATTTTGGGTTTGTCTGCCTGGTCTGTTCTTGCCAAAATCTGTTGCAGAGTTTTGAAATAAAAAGGCACACTTGTGCCTAGAATTTATTTAAGCCACACATCTGAAATAGCCTTATTTTGTTGGGAAAAAAACCCATTGATTTTAATAGGGACTCGTGGAGTCAGCTTTGGGAGTGGCTCGGGACTCGTGAGTCACCATTTTGGACCAAGGACTTGGACTCGGACTCGGACTCGAGACTCGGGTCCAAAGACTCGTGACTCGACTCGTGACTCGAAACCAAGGACTCTTCAACATCCCTGCCCCCCCCCACACACCCACGCACACACTTCGTTGTCCCCTCTGAGCTCCAACCCTCGCAGTAGCTGCAGGGGTTGGGGACAGAATTCCAGCAACCGTATATAGCTGCTGCAAAGTAATGCAAAGTATTTTGGGGGCAGCTTGGTCTCCTGGTGGAGATGAAAACTGCAAGAACTGGTTCGTTGATATGGATCAACACAGCGGCCTGCAATTCTTGGACTCTCCTTGGGATTGTGATTATAGGGACGGTCACGCTGAGCGTCTGCACTTCAGAGTTTACCACTACACCACTGGCTACAAGTCCCATCACCCTTCACTATTGCCCATGCTGCCTGGGGCCGATGGGAGCTGTAGTCCAAACCAAGTGAAGGACACCGGGCTGGGGAAGGCGGGTATAGAAAGACTGCATATATCCTGTAGCCTTCGAGTCTGAAGTCTCCCCGCCGGCCGGCCGGTACCCAAAATGGTTCCCCGAGCTGTTTCAGGGGCCAGCAGAAATCAAAACAAAAACACACAAAAACACACAAGCGGTCTCTCCCTGACACGCCACCCTCTTCAAACACATTTGGGCTCCATAGCGATGGCATGAGCTAATAAGTAAATATGACTTTTGCAGGGGGGAGGGCGCTGGACCCCCTCGAGTCCCCGCGGGCCTGCGTCGGCGGAGTCTTGCTTCTATTTTTATCCCGGAGCCTTTTCAGAAGCCATTGTTTCTCCCCCTCCAGCACGGCGGCAGGCTTTCTTCTGCCCCCTCCAGCACGGGGATCTGCTTATAGAAACCGGCTTCCAGTAATTCTTTTCGGGCTGGAGACGGATCGCCCTCCCCAGCCTTCTCTCTCCCCCCCCCCCCCCGTCGCTGGGTCGGGGCTGGGAGCCAGTTGTCTGAATGCCACGGTCGTGACATCAGAGGCCGCCTCCCGCCAACACACAACCCCCCTCTTCTTTCACCCGTGCCGTCTCCTTCGGCGTGCCCGTGCCGTGTAAACACGGCAGGGGAATCTTGCCTCCATCCTATTTACTGGCAGGGTAGGACGAAGATCATTTCCTAGGCATCAAGGGCTGCGCCATTTCCGGACCTGTTCGTCTCCGCCTACGGAGGCTGGCGGCCCGTCCGGCTGCTGAGGGACGGGGATACGGGGGAAATGAAACGTCGCGAAATACAGTCTGCCGTAAGCCCCCCCTTCGGAAGTGACCTTCCGCAGCGGCCTTGACCCATCTGGTGCCCTCCAAATGTCTTGGATGACAAGTACGGTCATGAAAAATGCAGCCCAACTGGAGGGCACCAGGTTGCCGACGGGGGGATTATGGGGGAGGTAGTCCAGCACATTTGGAGGGGAAGGCTGGTCGGTCTACATGTTCCAAGAAAGCGTGGGGGGGGGGACGACACACACACACTCAGCCACACATGTGGGTCCCTCCCCAAGCATCCGCAGCCTCTCCTCTCCTGAGACCGAAGCGCTGGCTCTGTCCACCAAACCTGATGGCGTGGAAGAGAACATAAGAAGATCCCATGATGCTGGATCAGATAAGGGTCCACCTAGTCATTCTGTTCACAGTGGCCGACCAGCTGCCTTCAGGAAACCCACAAGCGGGACAGGAGAACAACAGCGCCCTCCCGCCCATGTTCCCCAGCAGCTGATGTGCTCTGACACTGGGGGGGGGGGGGGGAGCATAGAGCCATCAGGGCTAGTAGCCATCATCTCCTCTTCCATGAATTTGTCCGATCCCCTTTTAAAGCTGTCCAAATTGGTGGCCATCGCTACATCTTGTGGGAGTGAATTCCACAGTTTAACCATGCGCTATGTGAAGAAGAGCCTGCATGTGTTCAGCCAAATGCACATAAATAAGATCCCCCTTCGGACCTTCTGCCCATGTCTGGATGGTGGACAGGGCCAGCGCTACCGCTAGGCAGACCCAGGCGGCTGCCTAGGGCGCGTGGCGGAAGAGGGCGCAGCGTTTCTGCGCCCCTTCCTCGCCTCCGGCACGCTCCTGCCCCGCCTGCCGCCTCCGCTGCGCCTCCCCGCCCACCTGCCGGCCGCTGCCGCCGCCGCACCTCCCCCCGCCCCCCCGCGCGCAACCGCGCGCCCGCCCGCCCGCCACCTACCTACCTACCTTCCCGTCGTTTCCGGAGCCCCGCCGGCGTTGTTTTGGCGGGAGGAACCAGAGCAACAGGGCTTAAACAGCCCTGTTGCCCTGGTTTCCCCGGCAAAAAAAAAAAAGCGCGGGGGTCCCGTCGCGTCGGAGGAGGCGGCGGCGGCAGCAGCAGCAGCCAGCAGCGGGGGCGGGGGGAAGGTAGGTGGTGGTGGCGGTGGTGGCGGCGCCGCGGGGGGGGGGGTTGCAGAGCAGGGCTGCTTTGCTCCGGAGCCCCCCCCCCACGGCACGAGAGGGGGGTGCTAAATATAATTTGGCCTAGGGCGCCAAACAGCCCTGCACCATTCCTGATGGTGGAAGTTGAGAGCTTGGGGTGAGAGGAGACCACACGCGGGCCCGCTCCCTGTGTTCTCAGAACATGGGGAAGGGAACTTCCGAAGGGGGCCTCGGTTGGGCTGGCTTCTAGACCTAGACACACAAAGCGGCCTCCACTTAAAAAATAAAGCAAGATTGCAGTCCTCATGGTTCTGAATCTTAGATCAGAACCACTTTGGGCACTGCCCTTTAGAGCCATCCATACAGGAAAATTGGAAGCTGCCTGCTTCAGTGGAGTCCGGCGATCGGCAGCGATGCAGCTAGGCCTGGGCCAAAGACCCAGGCCCCAAGCACAGGGCTGGGGGTGGCAAACAGCCATCCAGAGAGCAGCAGGTAATGGGGCCAGCAGCAAACAGGCCTGGCGTTAGCCCTTGACCCAGAATGGGAATCCCAAGGCCCAACAAGGCTGATGCTGCTTACTTCAGCACCTTTTCTTATTATTATAAAAAAGCATTTTATACTCAAGAGTGCAGCTGGCTGGGCATGTACGTGGTTACAGGTGCCCATTTTATTCCTAAGTACAAGCAAACTCATTTTTATTCCTGTAGTCGCAATTGTGCTATGATTTAATTGACTTTCAAAATGCAAAACTGCAGATGCTTGGACATTTTTTGTTCGAACTGGGTTTGGCAAACAGTTTTGTTTTTTGTTTTGTCTTGCTTTTGTTCTAACACGTGAGCAATGCAGAAGAAGAGGGGAGGGGAAAGAGGAATGTTAGTTGTGTGCTTCACAACTGAAGTAATACAAAGCGGTCATCTAAAGCCACACCCACACACCCACACACCAATGAGACCATTAGGTCTAGGGTCTAAAGTTACCTAGCTGTACCACTGACCATCCATCTAACCCAGTGTTGATTGGGTTCAGACAACATGATAACCCACACTCAAGGGTTGAGTGTGGGTTGTCGTTGAACCGTGGGTTGCTGTTGAAACATGCGTTATCGTGTTGTCTGAACCCAGCTGCACTAACAAGCCATGGCTTGTTAACCACAAACAACCCATGAAGAGAACCCATGGTTTATTGTTGGGTCGTGAACTGTGGGTTGTTCTCCATGGTTTGTTAACTTGGCTGGGTTCAGACAACATGATCACCCATGTTTCAGCAACAACCCACAGTTCAATGACAAGCCACACTCAGCCCATACTCAGCCCTTGAGTGTGGGTGATCGTGTTGTCTGAACCCAACTGGCAGCAGCTCTCCAGGGCAGAGAAGGGTCTTTACCATCACCTGCTGCCTGAGATCTTGTAACTGGAGATTCCAGAACTTGGGGCCTTCTGCGTGCAAACACATGCTCTGCCATTGAGCCATGGCTCCCTTCCCTGCAAAAGGTACAGCCACCTTCTGCTCTGCAAGCAACATCTAGCCAGGCACATCACAATTTTTGGCAAGACAATGGATGGGGAAGGAAGGGTTATATCCTGTGGTCCCCGTGAAAATCTCACACCCCCCACCTGCTATTAATTAAAAACAAAACAAAACCCACACCCAGATGTACTTCCTGGTTTAGCATCACATCTGGTTTGTCCCTAGAAGAGCTGGGCAAACAAATAATTTTCTTTACAGCATCAGGTGATGAACCTCCCTGGCAAGGGAATGAATTCTAAATGGAGAGGGAGCCACAGTTAAAAGGAAGCACTACTTCACACAGCACATGGTTAAACTATGGAATTCCCTTCCACAAGATGTCGTGATGGCCACCCATTTGGAGGGCTTTAAAAAAGGGGATTGGACAAATCCATGGAGGAGGAGAAGGCTATCAATGGCTACTAGTCCTGATGGCTATATGCTGCCTCCAGTGTCAGAGGCAGTATGCCTATGTACTCCAGTTGCTGGGGAACATGGGCAGGAAGGTGCTGTTGCACTCATGTCCTGCTTGTAGGCTTCCTGTGGGCAGCTGGTTGGCCACTGTGGGAGCAGAATGCTGGACTAGATGGACCCTTGGTCTGATCCAGCATGGCTCTCCTTACGTTCTTATGAAAAGGCCCTATCTATAGAAGGGTGCCGCAACTGAAAAGACCCTGTCAGCACCTGCATTATTTTAGGAGGATGGCGCCCAGGGCAGGGCCTCCGATCCTGACCTTAAAGTCCAGTCAGGTTAGATATCCTGGTTCCAAGCCCTCCTACCAGGGCCTGACTCGCCTCCACCATTCCTAGCCTTGCCTAATGCAGTTTGCAAGCCTTATTTCATAGATTTCATAGATCATAGAGTTGGAAGGAGCTTGGGGGGGACGGACAGGTTGGGAACATTACCAAATCTGGGCAGCTGTCTTTGTTCCTTTGGGATTTAAACTTTGCCCAGCAAACTATTTTCCAGAGAAAAATCACCCTTCTCCTCTACTCCTTTCTTTCCCGCAGGGGAAAAGATACTGGGTCTCTGTATTATTTTCCCCTATGGCGACAAATTCAGCTTGGGAAGGGTGATCTTTAGCTAGAGGATGTCCTGTGGGGGAATGGGTTACTCACACACCTTCCTCTCCAAATACTCAGATCAAATTCGGAGGGGGGGGCCTGCTCCCCCCACCGGTGGTTAAATTAAAGTTAAAACAACAAAGCAAAACAGGACCCATTTCATATGTCTCTTGCTTTGCATCTCTTTTGGCCCCAAACCTCTTCAGAAGTCAGAAAAGCAATTAAGAACAAAACCATCCTTTATCCAATATGCCAGTCCTCACAATGCGGCAGTTTAATGTCATTTTAGCATCCTACAACCATCATTGTGGCCCCCTTCCAATCCAACCACACCCAATTAATGATGCCAGATTATCAAATTAACTTTCCCAAATTCCCTGCCTCTATGATTGTTATTACATATTGATTGACATACCATGGGACATGTTAGCTGTTTTTAACAGGTCTAGTTTTTTTAATTGGGAATTGTTTTATTTATTTATTTATTTATTTATTTATTATATTTATGAATCGCCCATCTGGCCAGACATCCGGCCACTATTTTTTAGTTGTTTAAATAAACTGTTTTAAATTTTGTATATTGGAATGTTTATGCCGTTTTTTAAATTGTATTGGTATTTTATTATTGTATTGGTATTTTATTATTATTTATTCTATTATTGTACCTGTGTTATGAATTTTTGTGAAATGCCCAGAGAGCTTTGGCTATTGGGCGGTATAGAAATGAAATCATCATCATCATCATCATCATCATCATCATCATCATCATCATCATCAAAACAACAACAACAATTGGTACCCTGCTTTAAAAAAAAAACAAAAAACCTACCCAAAGTAAACAATTGCTCTTAAATGGTAGTCTGGGCACTACAAGCAGACCATGCTTCTCTTTTGTGTAGTACCCAAGCGTAT
Organism: Shinisaurus crocodilurus; assembly: GCA_021292165.1. Lineage (NCBI taxonomy): Eukaryota > Metazoa > Chordata > Lepidosauria > Squamata > Shinisauridae > Shinisaurus > Shinisaurus crocodilurus. Next base: position 333,176 of record JAHFWL010000106.1, read on the forward strand.
AATGAAAATAATATAATATTAAAGAGCCACAGGAGTGTGTGTGTGTTTGAAGTTGAATCAAATGCTGAAGAAGCAAGCCTTAATTGAAAAGAAGCTTGCCTCTTCTTCAGCAGCTCAAGTGGTTGCAGGGAAAATTTCAAAGAAACCCTCAGAAGTGTGTGTTCAGTTCTCCTGTGGGCAGCTTGTGGCCCTCCAGATGTTTTGGCCTATCAGCCCTAGCTAGCATAGCCAATGGTGAGGGTTGATGGGAGTTGTAGGCCAGAACATCTGGAGGGCCACAACTTGCCCAGCCCTGGGATACCAGCAGCAAAAGCCTCTGTAATTTGAAACACTGCAGTTTCCTCTTATGTGTTTGGTTGTAATGTTGCTGTCCACAAGGAACAAGCAAACCAGGATGTTAGTTCAGCCCAACAGTTTTGAAGAACTACTGCTCTGTATGCACGAGCGGAAGACCTCTGCCAATCTCTCTAAAGATCCCGTCGAAAGCAACGTAAGACCTAGCCACCCTGTCTCCCTCTCACTGCACACAATAAAGAGTATAAACATCACACCCAGGCGTTAGAAACAAAGCTAAAGAGGAAACCAAAAAACCCTGCGCGCCCTTGCTTGTCTCTTGGCAATTTATGTTTATTTCTGCGGAACGTGGAGCTAGGGAGGTGAGAGACCCAGCTCCTCTTTTTGCAGTCTGCACCCCTGGGTGCAAAAGATTTGCAACCATCTTGTTAGAAGATCATAGCTGCGACATTAAGGGGACATCATGGCCCCTTAATCTCTATTAGAGGTTTGAATTATTGAATTGTCATTACTCCCTCTAATAGCAAACATAGTTCCCCTGTGCGGACAGAAATTGAGCTAAAACTCCTGAGAAACAAGAGGGGGATATCAACATGCTTGGTTGAACCTCAAGGTTTGCATACGTATAAAATCATTAAAAATAAATCCTACAGGGACAGCCCAATGAGTCCCAAGCATGCCTAGTGGCTGTCAGGAACCACAGAATGTGGAATGTCAAGGCCAAACGGAATGTGCCATTCATTAATTGCATGAATGCAATTATCATGCATGTTTTTTATTTATTAATTATATTTATATTATATCCCTCCTTTTTCCTGTAAGGAACCCAAGGCAGCTTACATAATCCTCTTCCACCTCTCCATTTTATCTTCACAACCACCCTGTGAGGTAGGTTAGCAGCCAAGGGGAGGCCTGAGCAGACATGTGACAATGGCTGATAGTTTAATGCTCTCTCTCTCTCTCTCTCTGCAAAAAGTCTTTCTGAAGCTGCTGTTTGAATTTCGAGGGACGCTCCCATTGGCAACGATTTATTTATTGAGAATATTTATAGGCTTCCGTTCAGTGCAAGAGCCCTCCCAAGATGGCATACAACATTAAAATGCATATAATAAAATTCATAATTTTTAAAAAAACTGATGTGATAATAAAAGCAGCAAAAGTTCCACAAAACAACAAACATCAGCATAAGGCAGAACCTACAACACACAATTGCAGTTATAACCCTGCCTAATAAAACATAATCGGGGAAGAGCAGAGTAAAGAAGTAAGTCTGCAGGGCCTTCCTAAAAGTCTGCAATGATGGGGCCTGGTGGACCCCTGATGGCAACTTAGTCCAGAGGTGTGGGGCCACTGCAGAAAAGGCCTTCTCTCGTGTACTTGCCCACCTTCCCAAACTATGTAAGTCTAAAGGTCAAAACCAGCCCTTTAAGCAGTGGAATGACAACGTAGTTCCCAGGGGCATTCTGGCCCAGGAAACAAGGCAGGAGGCTGCAGAGCACTTTGCCATTGCTGCAAGATTTGGGGAGGGGCTTTTTAAACTGAAAAAAGGGGAGGGGGATGTGTCCTGGAATTAAAAAAAAAAAAAAAAGACGGCTGCACAATATAATGTCCCCAACACGTTTCAACTATGTCTTCATTCAAGACATTTGTGTCTTTCCCCCTGATTTTAAAAGGGAACCTCAGAGGTTGGCGTGGCAAATCAATGACCACTATCTGTTGTATTTTCTAAAGCAACCGTGGCCCGCTGGTGCAGCCGACTCCTCACACACTCCCTGCGCTTCCCCTTCCTTCCTCCCAAGCTGCCTGCCTGGCCCTCTTCTAAAGGAGAAAGCAGCAGCAAAGAGTATTTTACAAGATTTCTGCCCTCTGAAAAACTTGTAAATTTCACTGCACCCGCCAGACCATAAACTGGAAATGGAACTGGAAGACGAGAAGAAAATGGGGCATGGAAGTTAAATTTGGCTCCTGGGGGAAGCACGATGCATGGAATTGGGGAAGCATCTTACATAATAACCTCCAACTAGACCTGTTGTTCGGTTAAAGAAGAGTTGATTCACTGTATGAGTTTTATTTGGTTAAATCAATTGCTTTAATCTGCATAAATCTGGGGAAATCACTGTAAAGAAAAAGCATACTTGCTGTGTATTTAGAGGATACTCACACATGACCCAGCAAGTATAATCTCAGAACTCAGAAGAGGCATTCCCACATCTCTCTGCCTGTCTCTTTCCCACCCTCATAGGTGGGAATGCCTCTTTTATGGCAGTATACACCATCTGATCTTGCTATAAGTCAGGGCTAGGGAAATCCTTTTCAGTCCAAGGGCCAAATTCCAATGCGGCAAAGGCGTGGGTGTGTGTGTGATGCATTCCATCTATGGGCATGGCCAAAATGTGATTCTTACCGATTTTAAACTTACTCAGCAGGGCCAGCCCTCCAATGAGGAGGGGTGAGTCCCCTGTCTCGGGCGGGGGGGCGGGGGCTGTGCACCCCACCACCAAAGTGAGGGATAGGGCAGGTGGCAGCCTCAGAGAGCCCTGCTGGCCACTCTACTGCGGCAGCAAATTCAGCAGGAAAGCAATTAGTAGTACTGCAGTTTTCCGGAGCAGCTCCACCGCCCGTCTTGTGCCTCGCTCCGAGCAAGGCAGAGGCGGGCGGCCGGCCACTCTGGAGAGCTGCATCAGGCACTCTCCCGCGGCAGCAAATGAGAGCACCTGGCTTGGCTCTCTCCAGAGCGGCGGGGCTGATCCCTCCCTCTGAGGGATCCTCAGAGCCAGGCATCATCGGCCCGCCCAGCACACCAGAGAGCTGCACTGCCCGCTTTCCTGTTGAGAATGCCCACAGCACGGCACTCTGGAGTGCCGGCGCCCCACTCTGAGGAGTCCTCAGCACGAGGGATCGGGCAGACAGGCTCTTTGCGGAGCCTCGCCAGTGGCGAGGCTCCGCAAAGAGCCTGTCTGCCCGATCCCTCGTGCTGAGGACTGCTTCTTCCCTGCTGTGGCAAATGCCTCAGCAGGACAGCATCCGGTGTGGCTCTTCACAGAGCCCGCCTGACCCAAATGCCGGGTTTTGGGTGGTTTTTCCCCTCAGAGCAAAGCACTTTGGGTGAGGTGGCCCTGGAGATCGCCAGCGCTGCCATGTCACAGGTGGTCTCCAAGGCCGGCCACCTCCCTGCCAACGCCTCACTCTGAGGAAGGAACCTTCAGAGTGAGGTATCCAGGGGGAGGTGGGTGGAAGCAGCGGAGGAGACAGGCAGGAGAGGGGAAGAGAGGAAGAGGAGGAAGGTGGCAGCAGCTACCGCCGCCACCGCCACCAAAGGGGGTGGGGGGGGGAGGACAGCGTGCATGTCCTCCTGCCTCAGGCAGTGGGAAGTCTTGCCCCAGCCCTGCTACTCAGAAGCAAGCAGGACAATGCTCAGAAATCAGCATGAGCAGCATGTCTACTCACAGGTAAGCAAGACAAGCCTCTACTCAGCAGGAAGGAAGGAAGCACTCATAATTAAGCACTTTCAAATAGCATCCCAAATGCCCAAGCCTCTGCATGTCTATTCATGCTGGCAAGGGATGATGGGAGTTGTGGTCCAACACATCTGGAGGGCAGCTGGTTGGAGAAGGCTGCACAATGGCACGCAGGCCTAAGCATTAAAATAGTGGGAATGATGATGATGATGATGATGATGATGATGATAATTCATTTATACCCCACCTTTTAACAAAAGCTACACAAGGCAGCTTAAATAAAGAAGTCAATAAAATACACAAAACAGAAAACAACAAAAAATGCAACCAAAAAACAAATAAAAACCTAAATAATAGAATCAAACAGCAGTTTAAGACAGCAACCCTGAAACTGGGAGACCTGGCAAAGAAAGAGGGCCTGGACCTGTTCCATGGCCTTATCGGCCCCTTCCAACTCTACTTTTCTATGATTCTATGATTATCAGCTGCTCACCCCGGGTATGCTGCTGAAGAACGTCAGGTAGAGAACATGGACATCCAGGTTGGTGTCTGTGGGACCACGGCTAACACAACCGCTTGCAACCCTGCTGGTCGTGTAGAACACTTTGACATCCTGGTCCTTCCTGACCGACTCGGTGCAGTCTGGAACATTCACTGGGCCTAGGAAAGGAAAGAATCACAAGGTCAGCCATTTTGAACTTCCCCCAGAGGAAGGAACGAGAGGATAAAGTCAAAACGTGTTCAAGGTTAGGACACAACAGCACTACAATGGTATTGAGAAGTAATGAATCAAGAGAGGGAGAGTTTCTAAGCACAGGCAAAGTGTGTGTGTGTGTGTTTGTGTGTTAGTCCAAAGAGCATTTTCATGCACAAGGCATGGGTTTGTCACGCAAACACATCCACATGACAAATGTCTATTTCTGTTAAAGTCCTATCACTCTCATCACAGAAGAGACTACAAAGGACAGAAGTTTGTAATGCAAACGAACGTTTTGGCTGTTGTTGGTTTTACATTCTTTCTTTTTTTTTAAGGAATTGGAGCAAATGGGAACCTGATGTAGTGCTAGTGGATTTGCTGCCCACTGAAGGAGTATCTATTTGCTTCGGATATGCTCTGCTCGTATGTTTCTGAATAAGCAAATGTCTCCGCTGCTGCTCTCTCAACTGAACCCTAAAGGGTGCCCCTGGAACCTCTCCCTGTCCGGGGAAGTAAGGAATGTGGAGCAATGATATTATCTGTCTAAGTCGGGAGTCTAAATACTAGCAGGAAGAAGTTTGACTCAGGATTTCTCTGCTTGACTCAGACAGCACGGATTTGCAGCAGGCAAAATCGTTACGCTTAGGTTCCTTTAAAGAAAAGCAAAGGGTGGGGGGGAGGAGAAGAGAAAACTTCCTCTCAATTGTCACATGAGCTGAATGAAGTTAGGATCTAGTACGGAGATTTCCTGCCACAATCCACCCCTGCCGGGAATCACATGATGCCTCGGACAAACAATTGGAACGAGGAAGTTACCTTTCTCCAGGGAGGGTCCTGCACCATTAATTCATGGGCCAGCAGGGGTTGAGGAGAGGGGAGAGGGTCTGCGGTGGGGCAGGAGGAGGACATCAGAAAGCTCCCAAGCTGTTATTATTTCAGTTATCCCCAGACTGGAGTTCTGTGGGGGGTTTTTATCAAGATGACGGCAACAAAGGACATAGGGAGGAAATAACACCGACACCGCCATCACCCTGGTTTCTACTCAACGGCAAATGTGCAGCTGGGAAATTGATTATTTACATTCCAGTGCTCGAGTGGCTAGATCAGGGCTCTCCAACCTTGGGTCCCCAGATGTTTTTGGCCTACAACTCCCAGCATGCCCCAGCCAGCTACTGCAGGTAACCTCCTACTATGATAGGGTTCATATTTGACCAGTGGCAGTCTAGTGTTAGATTACTGATAAAAAGATTATTTTTACCACCAATAACAACAACCTTTCTTTATCAGCAATAAAACCAACGTGCTTCACAAAATAATACTGATAAAATACCACATGCACACACACATACACAAAATACAAAGAAGCAGCAGGGGAAAATAATGAAAATCCACACGTAGCAACTTTGGATATTCCCTCATTCATTCGATTTATACTCTGCCTTTCCACCAATAAAACGGCACTCTCAAGGCAGCTAAATACACCTCAAGGCGGATCACTAGGAAACCACAACAGTCAGACAGCAACATTGCAGCCAGCCAAAAGCCTTCTGAAAGAGCCAAGCTTTTGCCTGGCATCCCAAAGAGTATGGAATTGGAACCTGCCTGGAGAACCTCTCTCAGGGAGGGCATTCCACAAGGTTGGCACCACTTCCAAAAAGACCCTGCTCCTCGTGGATGCCTGCTGGTCTTCATTTGGAAATAGCAACGCCTGAGATGTTGAGTGCCAGCCAGGATGAGCTGCTCTTTCCCTCCTAGGATTTTGTGAAAGAAAGCTGATGTACTGGAATGGATGTCACTCTTTAGGCATAAAGAACTGGCTAGAGTGGCCACTTCAAAGGCAGCATTCAACATACCTCTTTACTCGATGGAAGGGAAAAAAGAGAGTCAAAACTTTTCAGCATGACAGTAAATAAAGTGGCTTCATGAACATAACAGAAGTGAAATATGTGGCTCAAGTTGATGTGGGAACCAAGGTTGGCTTGATGAGGTGGGCTGAAGGCCCCACATCTCAGGTGACAAATTCTGGAGGACACTGCTGCGTTTATACAGGCCTGTGGCTCACGGTGGCTCAGCTTGTCTGAGCGTGGAAAGCCAAGCAGGGTCAGGCCTGGTTATTACTTGGATGGGAGACCCCCCTCCTCTAGTTTCCTGCATTGAGCAGGGGGTCGGACTCGATGGCCTTGTGGGCCCCTTCCAACTCTATGATCTATGAATCTATGAACTGGTAGATGCTAATACCTCAAGATCAATGGCTACTCGTCCTGATTGGCTATATGCTACCTCCAGTATCAGAGGCAGTATGCCTATGTACTCCAGTTGCTGGGGAACATGGGCAGGAGGGTGCTGTTGAACTCTTGTCCTGCGTGTGAGATCCCGTGGGCAACTGGTTGGCCACTGTGTGAACAGAATGCAGGACGACTAGATGGACCCTTGATCTGATCCAGCAGGGCTCTTCTTATGTGCACGGCTCTTCTTACTCTGTCCAGTTCTGGACACCACACTTGAAGAAGGATTCAGATAAATTAGAGCAAGTTCAGAGAAGAGCAACAAAGATGATCGGGGGACTAGAAAGTAAGTCCTACAAGGAAAGGTTGAAGGAACTGGGTATGTTTAGCCTTGAGAAGAGAAGACTGAGGGGGGATATGAGAGTACTTTTCAAGTGCCTAAAGGTTATCACACAGAAGAGGGCTTCAACTTGTTCTCTATCATCCAAGTAGGACACGAAATAATGGGCTTAAGTTAGAGGAAGGCAGATTTTTGTTGAACATCTGGAAAAACGTCCTAACCATCAGAGCAGTCAAACTATGGAATCAACTGCCTAGTAAGGTGGTGGGCTCTCTCTGTTGCTGGAGGTATTCAAGCAAAGACTGGACATCCCTCCATCAGGGATGCTTTAAACTGGATTCCTGCACTGAGCAGGGGATTGGACTCGATGGTCTAAATGGCCCCTTCCAACTCTAGGATTCTATCATGCTAATATACACCACCAATGGGAAGCAAGGGATTTCTGCAGAGGAATGAAACTGAACGTTGCCTTCTTGCTAATTTCACAGGCCTCACCAGCTACAAGCACACGATAATTTCAAGCGTGTTACAGCTGACTGCGTGGTTAAGGTGCAAGTTGCTCTATGAACCAGAAAGAAAAAATGTGAAAGCGCCGGTCACCTGAAAAGACGAAAGGAGGAGACCTCAGGTGCACAAGAGCAAAAATGTATTGAGCCCTGATAAAGCTAGATAAATTCATCCCTAAAGTGCCTATATGAGAGCCAGTGTGGCGTAGTGGTGAGAGTGTTGGACTGGGACTCAGGAGATCCGGGTTCTAGTTCCCGCTCGGCCATGAAGCTCACTGGGTGACTTTGGGCCAGCCACTGACTCTCACCCTAACCTACCTCACAGGGTTGTCGTGAGGATAAAATGGAGAGGAAGAGGAGGGTTATGTATGTAAGCCACCTTGGGTTCCTTGCAGGAAAAAAGGCGGGGTATAAATATAATAAATAAATAAATAATAAATAAATAAAATGTATCTCCAGATGTTGAACTTGGCTGGAGACAGTGTGCCTAAAATAAAATTAAGTGCAATCCTATGCAAGTTTAGACAGGGGGGGAAAGCCTACAACTCCCAGCTATGCTGGCTGAGGCATGCTGGGAGTTGTAGGCCTTCTTTTCTTACTAAACTTGCATAGGATTGTGCCTTAATGTACATTATCCTCCTGTCCTGCAGACTTTTCATGCTCCTACCATATCTTTAAAACAAATCAGCTGGTATTTGCAAGCACCTTTGCTAAATAGGAGACCTGCTTTAGATCAACGGATAATGAAATGTACTCACGCATTAACGTATTTGTACACCAGCTTTTGGCCCCCTTAGTGGGATCCCCTAAGACAGCTAACGACCAATGTTTTTTTCCCCCCCTGAAACCCAAATAAATAAAATAAAAACCAACTCTTAAATAAAAAAGTTGGCTGGGGCATGCTGGGACTTCTTTTCCATCTAAACATGCCTAGGATTGCGCCCTAAATAGATATTTTAATGCTGCGAAGATTCAGATGCGCGCACACCACACATGATTCATGGGCTCCCTTGGGGTGTCAAAGCCCAGTTTCCTGATCCCGCTAAAAAGGAAGCTGCAGCTGCAGCTATAATGTATACAAAATGGGAGGTGGTGGTGGGGGGAACACGTGACACCCGAGAAGACAAATTTGCTCAGCGAGATGAAGGAGAAGAAGTCAAGCCCGGCTCTGGCAGATTCCTCCAAGTCCCTCACTCTTAAGGTCACGGCCCAGGCCGCTTCCATGACGCTGCGTTCGCTACCCACCTATTGTCCTGGATTTCCTCAGCGTACCAACCTAGGCCAACCCCACAGCCGGCAGCATCAGGAAGAAGACAAACAGCCGCTTATCTGAGCTCTGCAGGCTGCGTCAGCCTTCCCTTTCAGCGCCCGACCCCGCACAGCCTGTCTAGGAAAATACCGCCGGGACGAGACACCTCATGGCTGAGCAGAACTCCCCAGACAAGCTGTATCTGCTTATGTTATTTTGAGGGGGGGGGGGAGCTTCCCGCCTCCTCCTGCCCCCCGAACGCAGAGATCTGTGTGGGACTCGCGCACACAAAAGCAAGGAGATTAGATCGGCCTGGCGACGGCGGGCCGCTCGGAGACCGCGTTTCCGAGGCGAGCGGCACCGGCCGCCTGCGTCTGACGGAGATTAACCGGCCGGTCTGGCTCGGGTGGAAAGAGAGAAAGAAGGAAAAAGTTCCCACACGAGGGGACACGGCCCATTTCGTACCAGCTGGGAGGCGTTTCCGAACACCTCACGGGGTGTAACAAAACTGAGACCTGCCGGGCGGGCGGCGGGTGGAGAAGGCTCCGCAGCGGCAGCCCTGGCTGCCTCCTGACCAGCCCTTTGCTCGGTATTGTGATCGCCGGTGAAAGAAACGTGACCATAATAACCCAGACTGAGCTGGATACATAAAAGCAAAAGCCCTCTTTGGGTCCTTGATGGCGGGCTCAGATCTAAGGTCTTGCCCACAGGACACTGCAAGACCAGATATGAGCTATTTTGCAGCTCAGCTTTAGCACTGACATCGCCTGATGATGATGATGATGATGATGATGATGATGAACTGTATTTTTATTGTGTTGTCTGAACCTGGTCTCTGTCTACGGTTGAGACTCAACATTTACAAGTGAAAAGCCTCTTCGACTGTTGCATTTGGGAGTAAATGAGTGCAACTGTTAAAATCAGAGAAGGGGGCAGAACCACAAGGGTCCACTCTGAAAAAGGGTCGACAGACCCGGATGTCCACACCCATCCGGAAAGCTTTGTGGGTCCTCCTAGAACAGTGCTATACTTCTGAAACCTATTGCCATCAATATGCGCGGTGCCATACAGAGCATAAGATGACGACAAGTCCCTGCCCCACGGAGCTTACAGTCCAAACATTTGACCCAAGGAAATAATAGAAAGGCAGGGAACAGCTGTCACGATGTGGGTGGCCAATATGTCCTACTTTAAAGAGGACAGTCCTTATTTGAATCTGGCTGGACTGGCAGTGGAAGCTTCCTTAAAAAATGGCTGTCGCCCCACAGTATCGGCCGCCTGAGGCAGCCACCTCATTCTGCCTAATGGTAGGGCCAGCCCTGGCTACAGGTACTACTTTACAGAGGACAGTCCTCTATTGGAAGGCATCCTCTGTCTGAAGGGCTGTCCGGTCTAGTCCAAAGCCCCTATGGAGGGAGAAGAGCAGGGGGCTTTAAATAACTCATCCACAGGTAGCCCCCGCCCCCCTGGACAGCAGCCTGAGTAGGTAGGCACACAAATCAATTCAATGAAGGTAATTATAGCAATTCCTTCTGAACTTGCAAGCAACCTTACGTATAAATCGGCCAATTTTATGCAAATCCGTGTCCTTTTTTGGCTTTTTTTGGGGGTGTGTGTGAATGATGCATTTCCTTTTATTTATTTTTCTTTCTTTTTCTGGCAACGTGTCAACCCTTACGATCCTCTATGCAACAGCACTCAGACGCTTGCCAAAGAAGTGTGGCAGGCAGGCAGCGCTTCATGTGATGGGTATAGTACTTATTTATTATTTATTATTATTCATTATATTTATATCCTCCCTTTTCCTGCAAGGAACCCGAGGCGGCTTACGTAATCCTCCTCCTTCTCTCCATTTTATCCTCACAGCAACCCTGTGAGGTAGGTTAGGCTGGGAGTCCGTGACTGGCCCACAGTCACCCAGTGAGCTTCACGGTTGAGTGGGGACTAGAACCCGGATCTCCCGAGTCCCAGTCCAACACTCTCACCACTACGGTGTGGTGTTAGGAGCCAGTGTGGCGTAGTGGTGAGAGCTGTTGGACTGGGACTCGGGAGATCCGGGTTCTAGTCCCCGCTCGGCCATGAAACTCACTGGGTGACTTTGGGCCAGCCACTGACTCTCAGCCTAACCTACCTCACAGGGTTGTTGTGAGGATAAAATGGAGAGAAGGAGGAGGATTATTATGTAAGCCACCTTGGGTTCCTTGCAGGAAAAAAGGTGGGGTATAAATGTAATAAATAAATAATTAATAAATACGCCACACTGGCTCTCTTTGAATGCAATATCTCCATGCCAGCAATGACTGCCCCCCCCCGCCCGCCCCCAGCGTGGAGTTTAGTCAAAAGGGATTTGGGGAAAACATTCTCAGGTAAGTTCTCCTAGCCCTGAATTTGCTTGTGAGATACTTTACTTCTTATTCTCTTACTCAGCTTTGCTCCAACCTTCGCAGCTATGGATGCCATTACTAGAATCTTGCAGGTTGAAGACTTAACATTCTGCCCGGCCGTCTCACTGTGCGAAGGGAGACAGCGAGGCCTCCTCCATCAGCTCAGCGGGGCCAACTACCACTTGGTTCCTCCCCCCCCCCCAGAAATGCCTCTGCCTGCAGCCCTTCCTCCCAGCTGTGCCAGATGGAGAGGCAAGACAGCGAGGCCCTCTCCATTGGCTCTGTCATTATTGTCTGCAGACAAACTAGGAATGTGCGAAGTTTCAGCTTCCTAGCTTGTGCTTAGAATGTAGGGACCGTCACATAATCTAAGCCGCAAGTATCGACTGAGTGCTTGTACTGGAAGTCCCAAAGGCGGCTCTCAACTGATTCTACACTATCAAGGTGTTATCTGAAAATCCATGCCACCTAGCCAATACTTCGGCAGCTTCATTCAACAGAAGCTGTGCATTGACCTTGAAAATTCAAATTCTAAGATCTCTCCACCCCATGTGAGCACCCCAGGCTGCCCGGGCCCTCTGTGACGTCATCAGAGGAGCTCAGCCGATGGCAGCTACAAGGAAGCCCAGCTGAGCTCACCCCACCAATGATGCGTGCACCGGCCATGCCCCGGCAGCAACTGTGCACGTGGCCCAGGATTCCTCCTCGCATAGAAGAACCCTAGGCGCATAGAACTGTACATACAGAGGGCCCATTCCTACAACACATCACATTGATAGCGGCGGCAGGGGGCCTGCAGGGCCGGTGCTACTGCTAGGCGAACTAGGCGGCTGCCTAGGGCGCGTGGCTGAAGAGGGCGCAAAAACGCTCCGCTCCTTCCGGCCGACTCTTCCTTGCTGCTGGCACGCTCCTGCCCCGCCCGGCCGCCTCGCCGACAAAGGCACCACCAGGTCAATGCGGGGGGATTACGGGCGCCGGGCGGGCTCGGGGTCGCGTTCGGCTTTCCTCAGCGGGGGGGGGGGCGCCTCTTCCTGAGCTAGGCCGGGTCAGGAGCGCATGTGGCGGTGGCGTGGCGACCGGAGATGCTGCAGCGGTGGGTACGGCGAGGCCGGCTTGGCAGCGGGGAAAGCGGCTGCCTGGAAACGGGTCCCGGAGGCGCCGCCGCCTCCAGGCCCGCGGAGGGCTGCTGGCTCCAGTGGCGGGGCCAGGGCGGGGGGGGGTGCGCAGGCGTTTCCTGGCTGCTTTGCTCCGGAGCCCCCCCTCCCCAGCACGAATGGGGGGGAGCTAAATATAATTTTGCCTAGGGCGCCAAACTGTCTTGCACCGCTCCTAGGGGCCTGTGACCCTCCCCCCCAATTGCCTCATCTCAGAGTTAATGCTCACTCTGTTCTTGTGTGCAGGAACACAACTGTCCTATCTACACACACACACACACAAAGGCACAGACGTTTTCCAATTAGACAAGTGTGTTTTTAATTAGGAGAGTGCATTTCATTCTTGAAGAATGCCTAAAGCATGTGAAAAATGAAAAGAAAAGAAGAAGAAGAAGAAGAAGAAGAAGAAGAAGAAGAAGAAGAAGAAGAAGAAGTAGTCCCGAGGTGAAGCTAATGGGCATTCCTCATCAGCCAGTCTTCACACAACACTAATGAACTCTGGGCCTTTCTGACTTCAGACAGGAGGCTGTGGTTGGTTGCAAGCCGAGCCATGCTTCATCGTGGTTCAAGTCCTTTGAACATGGCGGGACTGACGCCCTGGGCATGAAGAGGTCTCCCAACTCTTCCTCCCTTCGCTAAAGCGGTGCAAGGGGAGGAGCGGGGGACTCCAACTTTGATCGGAGCCCTGGCACTTAGGGAGGAGGTGTTTAACCCTTTCCTGCCACATAGTTTACCTGATCTAAATGCACACACACACACACACACACACACACCTACTTCCATGCCTGTATTTCCCCCCACCCACACAGTGGGACTAACAGCAACTTCAGGGGTGGGATTAGATGACGGAAACGGAGCAGGAGCAAATGGGCAAACACCTTGCCCCACAACTGCTACTCCGCTCAAAATTAGAATTCCCTGCAGCTGCTTTAAACAACAACTGGATGCAATTTCAGTTATGGATCTCCTGCATCGTATTCGTGTTTTTTTTTGGGGGGGGGGGCTTTCATATTGCCTAACTGGCTGAACTGCGGGAAACATGCTAGAATGTATAGGGTTATTTGAGGGGGGGGGGGAAGAGAACGTTCAATGCTGCTTTCTGTCCCGCAGGGCCAACACTTTGCACATGCCATATGCGGAGGGGCTGTCAGTGCAGCGCTAGAGCCCCCGGTTTTGCATGAGGAAGGTCCCGGGTTCGACCCCCCCCCCTGGCACCTCCCACTAAAATGGTCAGGTAGCAGGTGATGCGGAGCGGGACCCCGGGGGGGGAACTGCTCTGTCAGACTGAGTTGAGGGAGCTAGATGGACAAATGCTCGGACACAGTACAAGCCAGCCTCCTATGCGTCGAAAGAGCAGGAGGCTAAAAGAAAAAAATATATGAATATATATAAGGTGTTGTTGTCTTTCTATGCACCTTTTCACCTCCTGCTATGTGGATGCATAAGGACGCTGCCGTGTGCAATTCTTGGCACGTCTACTCCGAAGCAATTTTCAGTGAGCTTGGTGGGACTTACTCCCAGGTAAGTTCCTAAAGAGGACTGCGGCCTTAGGCTGCAATCCTATGCATGTTTAGACAGAAAAAAATCCTACAACTCCCAGCATTCCCCAGCCAGCCATGCTGGCTGGGGAATGCTGGAAGATTCCAACTCTATAATCTATGAATCTGTGAAATCTATGTAGAACTTTTTCCTGTCTAAACATGCTGATCGGGTGGTGCCCTTAATGTGCTTGAATCTTGCCAGGACTTGCAAGATCAAGTCTCTCGTAGGGACGTGACCGATGACTGGGTAAGAAGTTTTGTTCCCAATCTTTTTATAAGTTTTAATCCTCCCTCCCCCACCCCGATGACAGTGGCTTAACCCATTTCTTTCTCTCTCTGGATGTATGTGTGCTCATATTATGATTATGTATGATTATGATTATTATATTTATTTATATCCCTTCCCGCCTTTCCCCCAATACTGGGACTCAAGGCGGCATACAAAGCGACTCCTCTCGCTATTCAAAGGACTCAAAGCTGCTCCTCTCGCTATTCACTGCTCACATAACTTCCCAGGGAGAGTTTATTCCCCCCCCCCTCTTGCTTTGCTGGGCTAATCCTTCATCGCCGACACTTTCTAAACTCTTGCAAACTTTTCATTGCCCCATTGCCCCATTTTCTCTCCCTCTCTCGGCCTCTCCTCCAGTTGCTGAGAATCACAATGTGAACAAAATGTGAAACTTTGCACTTTCCTCTTTTTTCTTTGCATCACGGATCTCTCTCCCCCCCGCCCTGCTAACCCCTTTTAAAGCTATTTTCAGGAACACGAGAATAACTTTTCTTCCCCTGCCATCATTCCGCATTTGTCTTGGTCAGCCACAGCTTAATTTCATCATAGTTTCCAAAAAGTTTCCAAACCAGAACTTGCGTGGGAGGCACAGATTAGAACAGTGAAATATAACGATTTACTGGATCTGAGCTGGGGAAGTTCCCACTTCAGATCTCTCAGCCTCAGCCGCCTATGTTACGGACAGGGGAGAAATTTGTTCAAGTTCGCATTTTAATGCAGAGTTACTGAATTTTGCACTTTCAAACGCCTCAGTGAACAGAGAGACTCACGCCTCCTGCAAAATTCGTACGTCTCTGAATTTTGCAAAGGAGTTCTCCAATCAAAAAACGGTGTACAAAAATGCATATTATATTAGGAAAATTGCTTGCAAACGTGCATGTTGGGCAAAAATGTATGGAAAATGTGCACATTTTTAAGGATGTTCATGCAAACTTAAAAAAAAAAAGAATTCTCAATGTTTGAGATGAAATGAAGACTGGAGAAATTCTCAGCGTTCAAGAGGAACTGAACTTTGAAGACTGGAAAAATGAGAAACCGAGAGAAACTGAAATTGACACTTTCATCTACCCCGGCATATAATATAGGGATAAAATTGGTGGCCTAACTTAGTGGGCTGTCATAAAGATGACTGGAAATGCGGCATGCCCACATTCTGACTTTCTCAGTTTACCAGGGTTCATTCCTGATTTTCTGGTCCCTCTTCAAGGTTAATCGCTTCCCTACTCTTGCGTTTTGGAGGGTGCCTTTTTAAAATGTGGTTAGTGTCATCTTTAAAATGTGCTACAGTTGTGCTTTTTCAGCGGTTGCCCTCTTCCGACTTTCCTAATAGTTAAATCTTGGGGCGGGGGGGGCATACATGTTGCCTGTAGCGCATGAACACATTAATGCACAGATATCAACATACTAAAGCCCGGAGTAATGTCCAGTCTTCCATTCCACACAGATATATTTTGAACTGTCTGTAGCCTCCAGTCATCACAAGCGCATGGACATAGAAAGCTGCCTTATACAGAGTCAAGCCACTGGTCCATCAACTTTAGCCCAGTGTTTAGGCTAGCCATGGACAAGGCTGGACCACAGAGGTGATGCTAGGGGGCAGCCCACTAGGGCAGGAGCCCTGAATCTTTCATCTGGAGCCCCGAATCTCTGGGAGACCCTCTGCCCCACCACCCTGCTGTCCACAGGCACTTGCTGAAAGAAAGGTCCAGGGGCCCTGAGGATCTCTGTTGCATTCGATCCCCCTGGATGAGCTGGCATTTTCCCCACATGTGCTTCACCTCCTGCTGCCCCCACCTTGAATCTTTCTGCCTGAGGTTTCTTTCTGAAATCAAATGCCCTCCTCTCCCCTGTCCATACATCTCTTTTTACAAATAGGGGTGCCCTTAGGAGACAGCGTCCTTTAAAGACACACACACGCACAGAAAGATACTTTAGAGCACTGGTTCTCAGCCTTTTTTGCCCTCTTCACCATATGTCAGAATGTCATTCCCCCCTTTCCACAGATTGTCTGACTTAATCTGTGCCATACAATAAGGTGTGGTGTCCTGTAGATGATGTACAATCTGTAGAATTGTAATTTGTAGAAAGATCAGTATTCCAACAGTTTGAGTCTGTGGTCCCAATTGCCCCCCTGAAACCCTAAAATCCCCCCCCCGGGGGGAGAATTCCCCTCTGGTTGAGAACCCCTGCTTTAGAGCATAAGTAAATTAGCATATGCAAACTTGAGCATTATCTTTTTTTTTTTTTTGTCTTGTGGGCCTGAACCCCGGATCTTTTCGGTTCCTAGCACCGCCCCTGCTGGCCCAAGACACTGTGCTGCCTGGAGCATGGAGGACAAGCCCACCCACCCCCAATTCAGAATCCTGCAGTTGAAGCTTACTTCAAAACTGGTGATGTGACAATATCTTCCGCTCTACCTGAGGGCAGCAGGGTAGACGAGGGGGCACAGAGTAAGCTGACTCAGGGGATTCAGGGGACACGGCAGGGACCCCACAGCCTCTGCCACCTGAGGCAGCCGCCTCACTGTGCTCAAGGGCAGGGCCGGCCCTGACCACGTGCCCTGCTTTGCAGGCGACAGGCCTCTGTTTGAAAGGGTGCCCACGTAGGCCAAGTGTGGTTTAAAGTTCAAAACCCCTAAGAAGGGGAAGCGCGCAGGGGCCTTGGTGGGGCTGCCCCACCCACATTTAGGACCTGTACAGCACGCTGAGCATCGACCACACAGCTCTCAGTCAGTTTTCCCCACTAGTGTGTGAAATGTATTGTATTTCTTTCTATGCAAATTATAGTCATTTCCCCCCACAAAAAATGTGCATCTATCTACGCAATATAGGGTTAGATCCAGATTTCCACGTGTGCAATGGAGCGAGCAGAAACAGTCTTCCCTACCCTTCTCCTGCCCACAGAAGTCCCTGCAGCCCCCACAAAATGGGGGTGGGGGGGTCCCACTGAATGGGGTGAGCTGAAGTGCAAAGGGAAGGGGGGGGGAAATCCCCTTCCAAAATCAGGCGAACACAACTTCCGTGCGTAGAGCCCTTCTGTTCACGGAAGGCCGGTCCTGGTTCCGAGCCACTGAAATTAGCATACGCAAATCTGATGCAGATCCGTGGATGTACATCCAATGTTACCCCCTACTTAGGGTAGACCCAGTGGAATGAATGGGACTTTTGCTAGTTATGACTAACGTAAGTCCTATTTATTCCACTGGATGCAATCTTGCATCCTCTTTTGGGGGGGCAGTTTCCAGAAGGTTAGCCCCTGTTAAGTCTGTTGTTGCAAAGACAAATTAGGGCATAATCCTATGCATATTTAGACAGAAAAAAAGTCCCACAACTCCCAGCGTGCCCCAGCCAGCCATGCTGGCTGGGGCATGCTGGGAGTTGTGGGACTTTTTTTCTGTCTAAACATGCATAGGATTGCGCCCTAGTTTCTGTGGCACCTTAAAGACGAACGCATCTATTATGGCACAAGCTTTAGAAGAGCACGACCACCTTACTGGTAATGGGCTACTCTGGTGGGCAGCAGCTATTCAGGGTCTCCAGGAAGAGTCTTTCCCAGTTCTGCTATATGACATCCTTTAAAATAATAATTTTCAAAAGCAGAGACGGTAGGCTTTTTAACCCAGGACTTTCCATCTAGCTCAGTCAGCATTGCCTGCAGTGACTGGCATTGCCCCTCCAAGGTCTTTCCCATGAACCGCCTGCCCGAGATCCTTTTTAAATAGAGGTATACTCCCTGTTCGTTTCATTTTGGGGATGCCGTGAATCGAACCTGGGACCTTCTGCCTACCTCGCTAGATTTCCACAAACAGCTGCAGAGGTGCACAACCGCCAAGCCCTGTTCTTTTCTGACAAACGGCTCCAGTGTTTTTCAGTGCTGTGCAACTGGCTGAAATTCAGCAGGTCGGGCCGCCCACAGACCCCAGCCACACAGATCTCGACCTGTTACATTGCCGCTTGCTGTGCAGGCATTAAAGGCCGAAGGGACCCTGCCTTCTGGGAAAGAGAGAGAAAAGAACGGGCAACCTTATGACGGAGTGCATGCGCGATTCTGGGCTTAACCATGTGGCAGGGGCGACAGATGACATGCTATCTCCATGTGGATATAGAAATACCCTGCAGTAAGGTTTAAAGGTGGCTATGGATTTTCTGAATCCACGATGTTGGCTTGCCTTAACTGTATTGAGATGGTTTATTATTTACTGCAGGGGGGGTGGGGAATTTGTGCCTTCCAGAGACAGTGTTGAATGACAAGTCCCATCATCCACTGGCCATCCTGGCTGGGGTTGATGGGGAGTCGGCCTCCAACAACACCTCGAGGGCTGCAGATATCCCACCCCTGATAAACCGACCTATTTATTTATTTATTTATTTACAGCATTTGTCCACCGCTCCATATCTAGACAGATTCCAGAGCGGTGAACAATAAAAAGATAGAACAGATAAAAGAATGAAAACAACGCATTAAAAGCAGGATAATGTTAAAAACCGTGGCTGTTCAGCAAGGAAGGCTTCCCGGAACAAAGACGTCTTCAGCAGGCGCTGAAAACCACACAGTGTCAGAGCCTGCCTGACCTCCAGAGACAGGGAGTTCCAGAGAAAGGGGGGCCACCACACCGAAGGCTCTTCTCCGGGTGGACTCCAGTCGGGCCAGAGGTCCATGCGGAACCACCAGGAGAATGCCATCTGATGACCTCAGTGACCGGGCAGGTTGGTAAGGGAGAAGGCGCTCTCTCAGGCATCCTGGTCTCAAGTTGTTTAGAGCTTTGTACGCTAGTACCAGAACCTTAAACCTGGCCTGGTAGTGAACAGGCAGGCAGCCAGTGCAGTTCCTTCAGCAAAGGAGTTGCAGGCTGACCGACGGGGATTCACAATGGACAGATCCTTGAGGAGGGCCCAGAGCTCAGCGGTAGAACCCATGCTATGTGTGCAGAACATGCCAGGTTCAATCTCTGGCATTGCCAGTTCAGCAGGTTGGGTTGTGTGGGTCACAGGGCAAACCTCTCTTCATCTGAGACCCTGGAGAACGGCTGTCCATTTGAGTAGACCAGTCGTTTTCAGCCTGGTGCCCTCTAGATATGTGGGACGACGGCTCCCTCCGACACTTCTGGAGAGCACCAGGCTGGGAAAAGTCTGGAGTAGTCAAGGATGGGCTGTGTGCACCAGTGGTGAGTTCTGGTTGAAAGAGGGGTGGGGGGGGTCCCTTCTGTTCCTATTTCGCACCTGGTGCTTATATTTATTGCTGCTCATTTTACATGCGGAAAGTTGCTCTGGGTGCAATTCAGTGGGAAAGGAGCGTAAGAAGAGACTCCGAAAGGACAGTCACCCGGCGTGTTTGGCGGCTAAGGAGGATTCAGCTCCCTGTTTTTAAGCCTGGTCTGCCATCCACGACGACACCGTGGCAGCCCCGCGGAGCAGCTAGAGAGGGAGGAACAAAAGATCCGTGGGGAGCGCCCCCCCCCTTCAGGAGAAAAGAAAGTGCCCCTGTCCAGGACTCCGCTGTTTACACCAGGGGCAGGGAGCCGCTCGCCCGGCAGATGTTGTGGGACAACAACCCCCATCAGCCCCAGTCAGAATGGCCAATGGTCAGGGGTGATGGAAGGTGGGGTCCAAAACACCCCACCCAGGTGTACACAGACTTCCCTCACCTGACTCTCAACCCTCCACACCAGCGTTCCCTAACCCAGTGCCCTCCAGCTGTATTGGACTACAACTCCCACAATTCCCAGCCAGCATGAATTATGGGAGTTGTAGTCCAACACATCTCGAGGGCACTGGGTTGGGAAAGGTGGTTCTACCCTGACTTCCCAAGAAGGATGAAACTGGAATAAATAGATAGATGAGACAGACAGAAGCATTTTTTAAACGGAAAGATGGAATATAAATACTTTTGTGGCACAATCCTAGACTCACTCACCTGAAAGTAAGTCCCATTGAACCCAGTGGAGGTTGAGTAGACACAGGCAGGATTGTACTGTTGGTACATGTAATAAATCAACTACAGTAATACCTTGGTCTTGGATTGCAAGCATAATTCGTTCCGGAACCGTGCTTGTAATCCAAAACACTCTTATATCAAAGCGAGTCTCTGGCGGGCCAGAGCGGGGCCAATTTCGGCCCGCTACGCCTGCTCGAGGTGAGCGGTTACATCCCTACTTACTTGTCTTGCAAGACCTTGCTCGTTTATCAAGTCAATTTTTTTAAAAATTTTTTGCTTGTCTTGCAAAACGGTCTCAGACCAAGTTACTTGCAATCCAAGGTATCACTGTACCTTTTTCTAGGCCCTGAGATCTCTCAACATCAGAACCACCATGCACTCACGCACAGGAAAGCAGCTGTGGCAGGACACATCTTTAGGTAACAGGTACAGAAATACCAAAGATGAGAGCACCTTGGGGGCATGTGCAGAAGGCCTGACACTCCCAGCAGAAGGAGCCCAAATGATCTGGGACTAGATACCAAAGCCTGGAGGAAGCAGCTTAGCTCAGAGGTTCGAGCGCCAGGACCCTTAACTAGTCCCTGAATTATTTGGGCAATGAGGCATTGATTGCATAAAGAGGCATCCATCAGCTTTGCCTTCAGTGGCGCTAGCACTCAGCGAAGAAGAAGAAGAAGAAGAAGAAGAAGAAGAAGAAGAAGAAGAAGAAGAAGAAGAAGAAGAAGAAGAAGAAGAAGAAGAAGAAGAAGAAGAAGAAGAAGAGAGAGTTCAAGAAGCAACTTCACACACGAGGCTTCTGTTGCTTGGAAGCCTCTCTTGGACAGCTTAACAGCTGGTTCATATTGCTCATGCAGGAAAAGTAAAGCAAAGGAGGGGCGTTTGTCATGTAAGTGAGCATTCTGGCCAAATACGGGCTTTCACATTTGCATTACAGGGATCAAAACAAAACAAGAACCATTTACTTTAAGCCCTCTCTGTGAAAATGCAGAGGTCCTCCACTCTCTTCCTGTTCCTCTCCTGTTTCTCTCTTTCGCAAGGCTCTCTTTGATAAGACTGTTTCTCAGGCTCTTGAACCGGTAAACAGTTTTAGGATGCAATCCTACTACGCATGTTTAGACGGGAAAATGCGCGGGATCGCGCCCTTCAAGGTTCAGGAACCAAATGACTTCGCTTACCTATCTAAGAGGCTTGCCAGCTTCCCACCTAGAGAGGCTGCCGACATCTTTTCAAGTGGCCCAAAGTGCCAAGAAGGGCTCTGGCCCCTGGACCGGATTCTGCCGCGTTCCTCCAGCCATTCCCCAGCCCACCTGACTCCCCGGCCTGCCATGGCGGCTGGAGGGCACCCGGAAACTGTACTGAAATCTTCAGAGGGGGGGCTGTAAGGAACCGAGTGGAGACAGAATAAACAAACTCCCGGCACATCTTATTTCTGGATCGGAGGAATGTGAAGAGGCAGCCATGCCTCTCCCCAGTCACTTTCTGCGGCGGCCGCCTTCCCACAAGCCGGTGTCCTCCAGATGTTCCGGACCACAGCTCCCAGCATCCCTGACTATTGGCTGGGGCTCATGGGAGTTGAAGTCCAAAACAGCGGGGTTGGGGAAGGCTGTTCTACAGGGTCCCACCACCCCGTCTTCGAGAAAGAAACAGCTGGAAGGCTTGCGCGTTCCACCTCCATTGCTGCAAAATTGTCTCCTAAAGCAGCTCTGGACTGTGCCTCAGTGGTACTAGAGCCCCTGCTTTGCCTGCGGAAGGTTCCAGGTTCAATCCCTGCCATCTCCAGGTAGAGCCGGAGAAATGCCTGCCTGAAAAAAACTGGAGAGCTGCTGCCGAGCTGTATCAACGATACAGGGCCAGAGGGACCACCAGGCGTCTCACTCCATGTAAGGCAGCTTCTCCTGTTTAATTCAGCCTAGCCTTTTATCCAGAACCCTAAGGACTAGAATCTTACTTTATTCTTAGGCAAAGGACCATAGCTCAGTGGTAGAGCCCCTGCTTTGCATGCAGGAGGTCCCAGGTTCGATTCCTGCTGGCATCTCCAGGTAGGGCTGGGGAAATTCCTGCCTGAAACCCTGAAGAGCTGCTGCTGCCAATCAGTGTCAACAATACCAGATGGACCAAAGGTCTGACTCTGTATAAGGCAGCTTCCCATGTTCACTTCTGGAGGGGATTCTCGGTTTGTCTATTTAAAAAAAACACACATAACTTTCTTCTCTGGCTGATTTTCCCCTTCAGAGGTTTTTTGTTCCTTCTTCCCCTCCCTCTGCTTTATATTTTTTTCCCCCTTTTCCAGCTGCATCCAAACAGCTGTAGAGCAGGCAAGGCCAGGACGTGGAACCATGGGCCGGCTGCTGCAAGCACTTACGGCAACCCACTGCCTGATTTGACCCCTCCCCCCCTCCAGCGTCGCTGAGAGAACCACTTACTTGTCCCCATCATTGCAAGAACCGGGGCCAGAAGTAGCACTGCAAGGCACTGCGCTGTCTCCATGCTGCCAAGACCGCCGCGCTGGATCCTCGCTCCTCTTCGGCCGCCTGCCTGGCTTCTCTTAGCCCGTGTCGAGGGTCCGGGGTCCGGGAACACAGATCTCTGCCGGGCCGCAGCGTTTTGCGACAGGATGCAGGAGAAGCAGCTCGGCCCTTCTCCACTCCAGCCTCGGTCCGTGTCGGGAAGATCAGAGGATCGGAGGCGATGGAGGAACAGGAAAGAGGCAACCGGGCTGTGTGGGTGGGTCGGATCGGAGTTTGCCACACACAGGCTGGTTGTGTCTCCTCGGAGCTCCACGGCCGGAATGTTCAAGCGCCGGTTCAGCTCAGCCCTGATGACCCACCGAGGCAGGAAATCGACTCCCTTTCGAGGAGGGAGGCCTTGCCAAGTGTTTGGCCTGCCAAAACAGCAAAAGGAAATGCTGCTTTTTGCTCTCTTTTTTTAACTTCTTCAAAGAATGCCAAAAAAAAAACAAAAAAAACCAGCACACACACACACAAACCACACAGCTGCTGATCACGCACTGACAGCAAAAGGCGTTCGGTTGCGAAAAGGCCCCGAATAAACCCCAGACAGAGAAACCACCAAAGTTCTCCAATTTTGGGGGTTGCCAGAACTCGGGGCTTGACCCGGTTTGAGGGTGCTTTCACGCTTCCTCCCCGGGGTCACCAGGGCAAGGAATTCAATCAGGGTGAGAAGGGCAGAAGCAAGGAAGGGCGGGGGACACACACACAAGCTGACTTCCACAAGGCCCATCCTTGGCCTTCTTTCCCCATCATAAATTTTAAAACAGCTTCCCTTTCGCCTCCCACCCCCCGCATAGTCTTCCAGTCTCAATGATGTCCCCTTCTCTGTGTTGGGTGGACACCAAGACAGGCATAATAAATCTATTTTGGAAAAATGTGGAAAAGGCAGAAATAATCTTGCTGGAAGGTGAGGTTGGAGACCTCTTAAAAAAAAAACAGCACTCCAGACTCCACCCCTTTGCTCCAAGAGAGCTCCACCCCTAATGCCCCACCCCTAAATTGCTCCTAATCCATTGCAGGTTTTATTTGGAGCTTTATAGGAACTATCCATTGTGCTTTACTGCATCTCCAAAATAGGCACCATGGATAGCTCCTATAAAGCTCCAAATAAAACCTGCAATGGATTAGGAGCCCCACCGAACGGGGCGTCACCACCAGCCTCCACTGCCAGCAGGGTTTCTTCTTCTGTTGTCATGAGCACATGATTTTTATTTATTTATTATATTTATACCTCGCCTTTTTTCCTGCAAGGAATCCAAGGTGGCTTACATAATCCTTACATAA
The DNA here is from genome assembly GCA_021292165.1 of Shinisaurus crocodilurus. Lineage (NCBI taxonomy): Eukaryota > Metazoa > Chordata > Lepidosauria > Squamata > Shinisauridae > Shinisaurus > Shinisaurus crocodilurus. Next base: position 357,041 of record JAHFWL010000106.1, read on the forward strand.
TCTCCATTTTATCCCCACAACAACCCTGTGAGGTAGGTTAGGCTGACAGGCAGTGACTGGCCCAAAGTCACCCAGTGAGTTTCATGGCCAAGCGGGGACTAGAACCCGGATCTCCGGAGTCCCAGTCCAACACTCTCTCACCACGACGCCACACCGGCCCTCATGATGGGCTTGCTGGTCACCATATGCTCTGGAGATGCTTGCTTTTATCTTGTCTGGTTGTCCCCTCTGTTTGAGTAACCCTCAGCCTCATCTCCCCGAGCTAGAGCTTATATAAACTTCAACGGGAGACTACTGATGTGACACATTTAGGAGCCGATCCTAAACACGGTCACCACGTCATCGGTGACAGCGAACGTGCATGATATTTCAAGGAGGATCTTTGACAAACTGGGGCGTGTCCAGAGGAGGGCAGCCAGGACGGGTGAAGGATCTGGAAACCAAGTTCTAAGAGGAACAGTTATTATCATCCTTATGATCATATTTATTATATTGGGAGAGCTGGCTATGTTTTAGTCTGGGGAAGAGCAGAGTACAGGGAGACGTGATCGCGGCCTGCAAATATCGGAAGGGCTCTTGTGCGGAAGATGGAGCAGACTTCTTCCCCGTTGCTCCAGAGAACCAATAGATGGAAAGTGCAGGGGAAGCAGATTTCGGCTAAACATTAGTTGCGACGCCATAGCCATTCGGCGGCGGAACGGGCTCTTTTTCAGGAGGGGTGGGGGCTCTCCTTCACTGGAGGCATTGAAGTCGAGGCTGGATGGCCATCTCTCAGGGATGCTGTAGCTGCATCCTGTATTGCAGATTGTCCTTTGAGCAGGGGGTGGGACTTGTTGACCTCCAAGGCCCCTTCCAACTCCATGATTCGAATTATGTCGGACTCACTGCCTGGTATTCCAGGGTGACCAGATGTCAAAGAGAACAGCCTCCTCCCCTCAGAACCCTGTAGGAGAGGAGAGGGGAAATTTGTAGTGGTGGGGTGTGCAGCTTTTCAGACAGGAAGAGAGAAGCTGCCTATGACCAAATTCTCTTTCTCTGCGAAGGGTAGAAGAAGGACCATACTCTCCTTTGTATTGAGGCCTTCTCATTGATGATTTGTGTCCCTCAGCCCTTCAGTGCTTGTTGAGCTCCACAAATATTTTGCGAGCGTTCAAAATCGCCAGAAAGCAACGTGCTTATTCACATAAACCTTTCGCCTTTGATCCTGTGCCAGCCGTCGATTCTGAGGGGCCCCGGCTTCCACCCACCGGATGTCTGGGCTTGCTCTGCAGCGCGTCCAGGGGTCACTTTGGGAAGAACCGAACAGCACCAGGGATGGGCAGAAAGTCGATCTTCAACTGCCAGCATTCCTGGCCATTGGCCACGCCGGCAGGGCCTTCTGGGGGGTTGAAGTCCCAAACATCTGGAGATCTACCTTCTGCCCACCCTGATATTAGCCTGCCCAATCTCCAACCGCAAAGCTATCGAAAACGCGCCCACCAATACTTCAGCTCACACAGTCCAGCCCTCGAATGCCCCTAACAGAGCTGGTATACAACAAGATGTGCTAACTAGAGATAGGTGAGAGTTTAATTCAATTCAGGGGTGTTGGAGTGTGTGTGTGTGTGGGTGGGTTTTTTGTTTTGTTTTGTGGGGAGCTGATCTTTATTTTCCTTTCCTTTTTTAAACAAGTATTTTATTTAAGAAATACAAGGTAACAACAACGATATAACAAAAACATCAGGACACACACAGCCTGTTTTACAGTATTCATCACAGGGTCTGTACATAATTTAGGATCGTTGTCCCTGAATTTACTACCCGTGTAGTGTACATTTTAAGCTCTGTTACAGCCGCAAAATGATCACTTTTTTTTATTATTCGCCTTGCTAGTTATTATAGGGCTGTGCGTTTGGTGGGTGCTGGACTCTGCAGACCCTGCATTAATACATGTAACGAAGCAGAACTATACAGGCCTGTGGCTCACGCGGGCTCAGCTTGTCTGAGCGTGGTGGAAAGCTAAGCTGGGTCAGGCCTGGTTATTACTTGGATGGGAGACCCCTCCTCTAGTTTCCTGCATTGAGCAGGGGGTCGGACTCGATGGCCTTGTAGGGTTGGAAGGAGCCTACAAGGCTATCGAGTCCAACCCCCCTGCTCAATGCAGGAAACTAGAGGAGGGGTCTCCCATCCAAGTAATAACCAGGCCTGACCCTGCTTAGCTTTCCACACTCAGACAAGCTGAGCCAGCATGAGCCACAGGCCTGTATATTAATACATAGGAAGCATCTGACACCTGGGAAACGAAATCATATCAACACAAACCTTTCCCCAAATTGCTGGAAGGCAGGACCGGTGCAAGGCAGTTTGGTGCCCTAGGCAAGATCAGATATTTAGCGCCCCCCCCTTCCCACTTGAGAGCGCTGTATTTTTTTTTCAAGGCGTTTCTGGCGCCGCCCCCTTTAGCCCTGCGCCCTAGGCAGCTGCCTAGTTGGCCTAATGGTAGCACCGGCCCTGCTGGAAGGGTTGGCAGGTCAAAGGCCACTTTACTCCATATGTTGTGAACACATACAAGTATTTTGGACAGCCATTTTCAATTACTTTTCTCAACAAACAGTTCATGGCACCCTGTTATTAGCTCTTCTTTCTCTTTTTAATGACACACAAAAGCAGCTGTTCCATACAGACCTAATTTTACTATTACTAGCAGCGGCGGGCAAGCGCGGTTATAGCACGGTACTGGAAAACGAACATCAGATACACTGTGAAGGGATGGTCTCTGAAAATCTGGGAAAGATTTTCGGCTCGGGCCGAAAAAACTAACACGGCATAACTGCTTGATCGGAGGGATAATCAAGCAGGACTCATTCTTAGAAATGTGGTTCCATAGATGTCATAGATCTATGAAATCTATGAAACAACGGTGCCTCGCTCCAGGAACGCCCCCCCCCCCACGGGGGAACCTAAGACAGTCTTCTGTCTTTGGTTCCCTGCCGGCGCATAAAGAACCGCACAGACTACAAGGTGGGGGTGAGGCGGGCACTAAGGGATTTCCGGAGTCACACTGGGGAGCCCGGATCATCCTATGGCCCCCAGGCAAGGCCGGCAGGACTTAGGATTGCACCGCTAAAGTTGGAAAGAGGCCATGGAACTTTATTTTTATATAGGACAACGGCAGCGAGATTATCGTATGCACGACACGAAAGTGGAAATGTTGTTCAACGTTGCCTACGACAGAAGAATGTTCGGTGAAGATGCTGGAGTTGGCAGAGATGGCTAAACTCACGCCATTAATGAAAGAAAAGACAATATCGACGTTTATTCCTGAATGGAAACCTCTAATAGATTTTTTTGCCGGGATTCGGGGGGGAAAATGATTTGTTTATTTGTGGGTTTGGTGAATAAGAAGACAAATTTTGAGAATAGAAAAAAGAGAATTTTCTTTGTAATTATAGAGTAAGAGAAAATATTGTTACTTATATTTGCTGTAGAGAAAGTCGGAAGTCCATTTTGGTTCCTCCCCCTTTTTTTTCTTCTTTGTTTGTTAATTGTCATATGTTTTGTGGTGTTCGTTTTTGTTTTTAATATCAATTATACACACACACACACACACACACAGATTGCACCCTTAAGTGGGTTCTTTCCCCAGATTGTATTTCATTGTGTATCTGTAATCTGTTCCCCAATATCCTTCTCCAAAACTATGTTTAATCCTTCTCTTGTTCAGCTATGATGTGTTACTTACCAGCTATAGATAGGAGAGTCTAAACCTTTAGATGGGGTTTGAAGAACTTACCAAAATTTGCAAATGTCTTCACAAACGGGATGGAAGGTACCAGAGATTTTTAAAATATTTTTTTTAAAGAATGTTGGGTGGGAAAGGAAACTGATAGATTTGTGCATTTAGGCCCAGGGCTTTTAAAGAGTTTACTTAAAAGTCCAACTTTGAATCCCTGTGTACTCAACTATGTGGTGCAGAATTAGGATTGCCACTGATTCTTTTTTCCCCCTTTCTAATGGGTTCCTCGTCATCTTTAGCGACGCAGTCCTCTCCAGGCTGAGAACGGCTCTGCTGATTGAATCTGGCCAGTGCAAAAAGGGTTGAGAATTTTGTTCACTTCAACTGTTCAGTAAGAACGTTTGCAAATTTCTTCATCAATACGGTGGAAAGAACTTGAGGTTTTTAAACAATAAAATCAGGTGTGGGAGAAGAACGAGAAACTGACGGGTCCGTCCATCCCGAGTGGCGATGGAGCTGCAAATCATGAGGTCTGGTGCGAGAGAGCCAAGCCAAGCTGTAAAAGGAGAGCACCAGCAACTCCCGCTGTGGCTGCTGGGTGGGGGAGGAAAGCAATGTGGGGTGGGGGCATTGCTTTCATGTCCTCTTTGTGGGCTTCCTGAATGCACCTTGGTTGGCCACTGTGGGAAAGAGGGTTCCGGGCTACTTGGACCTTTGGTTTGATCCAGCAGGGATCTTGTGGCAGGCCGACGGGCTGAAAGCTGCTCGCAGGCAGGGCCGGCGTCAACGGTAGCCACGGCCGGGCACTCCATATCCCGGCAAGGGCCCACCAACAATAAGCCCCCTGGAGTTGCTCTTCCTCTTCACGGTAGCAACCTGCTTGCTCACCCGCCTCTCTCTCGCTCTGGCCCGGGCAATGGACGTGGTGAGGGGGAGCAGGAGCATGCCACGGCCTACTTGCTCGCCAGCCCTCTCTGCCTGTCAAGCAAGCAAGCAAGCAAGCAAGCGGCGGCCGTGAGGAGAAAGGGGAGGATGAGCAGAGCAACAAGAGCAGCTGGCGACAACGGCGGGGAGAAGGTATTGGCAGAGGGGACCCGTTTTGGGTGTCTTGCCCAAGAACCCTCCGCACCCGGAACTGGCACTGCCCGCAGGGGTGCCCTGCCCTGCACCACCTCCTTCAATAGGCCCCGCCTCACCTCCTTCACCAGGCCCCGCCTCCTCTCTCATCTCCGATCAGCAGCTCACCGATCACCACCCCAATGCTGCATTTAGGCCAGTGTTCTCCAACCTTGGGTCCCCAGATGTGTTTGGCCTGCAACTCCCAGCATGCCCCAGCCAGCGTAGCTGGCTGGGGCATGCTGGGAGTTGTAGGCCAAACACATCTGGGGACCCAAGGTTGGAGAACACTGATTTAGGCCTTTCAGAAACCTCCAGTGGTTCGAATGGATGCTTTTTAAAAGCGTAATAGCCATGAGGGGAGGCATTTGGGGGGGGGGCACGGCTGTGGAGGGGAGGGCTAAACCCCCCCTCCCCGAATGCTGCTGCAACTCCCTTTGAAAAATCACCCCTGCTGCCCTATGGACGTGTTTGAAAAGCCCAGTTGTCACATGTGTGTGTGTGGGTGTTTTCAGGAGGTGCGGATGTGTATCGTGAGTGTTCTGTGTGAAAATGGAGGGGCGTGTGCGTGCGTGTGCACATGAGGTCTTGGGCAATCACCTTGGGGGGCACATGTCAGTAGTCGGGCGCCCCCCCCCATGTTGGGATGCTGCCCTGCCCACTGCTAGCATGCACCCCCCCCCCAAAAAAAAGATTCCCCACCCCTCCTCTTATGGCATGAGCTCATCAGATCAGTGGTGCCGTCGGGGCAGGACTAAATTGGGGCAGAATGAGGAAGGCCCCCCCCCAAACACAGCAAGGCTTGCCTACCCCGTTCTGAAGTAAGGGACATCATCCACATGATCATCTATCTAAAGAAGCAGGGAGGGCGCTGACCGTCACATCCTAGTCTAAGATGATCTTGTTGTGCCACTGCGCCAGAAGCACGAGTTAAGGACAGGGATGGGCGGACGTTGTAAAATCCGTTGTGCCTACGTTTCGCGGATTGTCAGGTGCCTTTCGTTCCGTCGTCCGCTCATTGTGGGAATCGGATTGTGTGCGAATGCGTGCGTGCGCACGTGCGCAAATCCGCATGCCTGAAAATGCGCAAATCTCCCCCAAACACACAAAATCCCCCCCCCATGCATATTTTCACACTTTTGTATTTGTTTTGTATTTTTTTGTATTTGTTTTGTATTTTTGGTTGGTGGGTTTTTGTTTTGTTTGTTTGTTTTGTTTTTGTATTTTTCTATGACTACATTTGCGTAAATCTACACGGGGAAGAAAACCGTCCGCAAGCCTGCAGAATCCGCACGACTTGGGAAAAGATGGTCCACTGCGGAATCCGTGGGTCAGATTCTTATAAATCTGAACTCATTTGAGTCTGACGTGGATTTCTCCGAAATCCCTGGTTAAGAACAATCTTTGTTGTCCTGAATTCGCCGCTCTTTGCCTCTTGGCCGCGTGGTCTGCCGCCCCTTGGGCCGCTGGAGAAAAGCAGGGAGGAGGCGATATTTTTGACAGAGTGAAGGCAGGCCAGGTAAAGTCCCAGACACCCCACCCCGCCCCATCCTCAGCTCTTTCTCTCTGTCTTGCTGAGTTTCCTAACCTCACACCAAGAATTTCCTGGATACTTTGTTGTTGTTTTTCCAGCAAAAAAATCACCTAACTCTCTAGGCATTTGAAGTTCCCAAGTTCCCAAAGGGAGCCCTTTGATTATATGATCCTGTTTGCAGGCTCCAGTTCCTCTGACCAACTGCTCTTTCCTCCCCAGCTCAGCCAGCTGGCAAGGGGATGGGAAGGAGATACGGCTCATGAATGGAGAGGTCACCGGAGGATGCAATCTGGCCAGGGGGAGAGAGGTGGGAGAGAAAACCATCCTGCTTTAGCGCCATGTGCTCTGAACCTCATTTCAAGATGGAACTGAAGTTGGTTCCTCCTAGTTCCCAGTTCCTTTCTCATAGTTCCTTATTTGATGCAAAGTTGCACAAGCTGCCTGAATGAGGAGTTCACGGAATTGTCGAATTTGCAGTGACCTTGGAGAACATCTCCTCTAGCAGTCCTGCAGAAGGTAAATCGGGATACACTGGTAGATCTCTGGGTGCTTTGCAGTCGATAGGTTGAACAACACCAACGCCACACCAATAAGTCTCCACCGCTTCGAAATTAGGCTGCTAAGACTGAAGAAGGCTTGGACTGGAGAGAAATCCAGGAATGGATTTTTGTGTGACTGGACTCTGGGCTCAGTACTGGTACAAAAAGCACATTCTTGGGCAGTTGAGCATGTGCTCAGAGGCACCCTTGTTCCTTAATACTAAGAGTATGGTTCCCTCCCTTCCAAGCGGTAGAGTTTGAAAAAGTGTGGGAAAGGGCATCTGAAATGATCCAGGGGCTGGAGCAACTCCCCTACAAGGAAAGGTTACAGCAGCTGGGACTGTTTAGCTTAGAAAAAAGGCGACTGAGGGGAGACATGAGAGAGGTGTCCAGAATTATGCCTGGTGTGGAGAAAGTGGACAGGGAGACATTTTTCTTCCCATCTCATAATACTAGAACCCAAAGGAGTCATCCCATGAAGCTGATTGGTGGGAGATTCAGGACAGAGAAAAGGAAGGACTTCTTCACACAGTGCAGAGTTCAACTGTGGAACTCACTTCCACAAGATGGAGTGATGGCCACCAATTTGGACGGCTTTAAAAGGTGATTGGACAGATTCATGCAGGAGAAGGCTATCCATGGCTACTAGTCCTGATGGCTATATGCCACCTCCAGGATCATAGATTCATAGATCACAGAGTTGGAAGGGGCCTACAAGGCCACCGAGTCCAACCCCCTGCTCAATGCAGGAAACTAGAGGAGGGGTCTCCCATCCAAGTAACAACCAGGCCTGACCCTGCTTAGCTTTCCACGCTCAGACAAGCTGAGCCAGCATGAGTATGTCTGTGTACTCCAGTTGCTGGGGAACATGGGCGGGAGGGTGCTGTTGCTCTCCTGTCCTGCTTGTGGGCTTCCCGTGGGCCACCGTGTGAACAGAATGCTGGACTAGATGGACCCTTGGCCTGATCCAGCATGGCTCTTCTTATGTTCTTACGTTATGTTCAAGCTACCATTCTGCACCTGTCTCCAGTTGGTCAATCTCGGGGTTCTACTAATAAACAAAGTACATCCCACGAGTCTGAGGTCTGTCTGCCCCGATCTGCTCCAATCCTCTGCTCAGTGGAGGATCTGCCTTGCAGGATGCAACTTCAGCATCCTTGACAGGTGGCTGCCCAGCCTCAGAATGATTAAATACCTCCAAGCGAAGGGGAGCCCACCGCATCTCCTTTCCCCGCACTCCAAAATAAACGTCGGGCTGGCTAACCCATGTCATACCCCTCCACGATGGGGGAGATTGCCCCCTTTGTGATGCGCCCACATACTCTCTCCACTTTGAACCGCTGGCTTCGCACAACAGCGCTTCAACATGTGATGTCTTCAAGCCACCCTGAGGAACAAGGAACAAGTATTCAATGCAGAACTTTGAGCAGACTATGAGGCTGCAGTCTCTTCCTTGTTCTTTCCTGCCCGGGGTCTTTATTCAATCCAGAGCAGCAAGCAAGAGCAGTACAGAAAAGGAACAGAAATGTACAGTATATGACCTTCCGCCTCAAGATATCTATTTGTTTGCTTGTTTGTTTGATGTGTACCCCACCTTTCTACCAATATATATATATATATATATATGGCACTCAAGGTGGCTTAGAGAGCCAATCAAAATGGATTAAAATAATATATTAAAATGTATTAAGAACATAACAATTACAGGAAAAAAATATTATTAAAAACAGCACAAGACTCACTTACAGGTGAAAGGCCTCCTCAAGTAAAGTGGGTCTTGCCTGCTGGCGGAAGGACAACAAAGAGGGAGAGAACCTATTCGCCTTCTTAAGAGGGAGACCCATAGCTCGGGAGCGGCCACCGAAAAGGCACTTTCTCGGGTCGCCACCAAACGCGCCTCTGAAGGCGGCGGTCTCAAAAGATGGGCCTCTCCAGAAGATTTTAGGAACCGGACAGGCTCATAGGGGAGGAAGTGGTCTTTCAGGTAGCCTGGTCCCAAGCCCTGTAGGGCTTTATAGGGTCATAACCAGCACTTTGAATTGTGTCTGGAAACAGACAGGTAGCCGGTGTGAAGCTGTTGTAACGTGGGAGTCACGTGCTCCCTGTAAGACAGTGTTTCTCAACCTTGGGTCCCCAGATGTTTTTGGCCTACAACTCCCAGCATGCCCCAGCCAGCATAGCTGGCTGGGGCATGCTGGGAGTTGTAGGCCAAAAACATCTGGGGACCCAAGGTTGAGAAACACTGCTGTAAGATATGCTTTGGGCTGTGGCACTAGGGGCGGCTGGTGACGCCTATATCAGTGGGGCTCCACATCCATTGCAGCTTTTATTCCGGGCTCTATAGGGGCGATCCATGGGGCTGTACTCCACCCCCAAAACCGGCTCACCACCATTGAGTACCATGGAGACCTCCTATAAAGCTCAGACATAGGTATCATCACCAGCCTCCCCTGGGGCTGCCCTATATAACTAGTATTGGCTTGAAACGAAAAGGGTCATTTTGAATCCATTTCACATTGGGGGGGGGGTGTTGGAGCAAAATAAATAAGAGCATTTTGCAAAAAACCAAAACAAAACCCAAATATGTTTTACTCGAAAGCAGACCCAACGGTTTAAGTGGCATCCCATGCCATACATTTGTTTGGGGTGGAGGAAGGGGTGAAATCAGAGATTAAGGGCGCAATCCTATGCCTGTTTAGACAGGAAAAAAGTTCTACAATCCCCAGTATTCCCTGGCTGGGGCATGCTGGGAGTTGTAGGACTCTTTTCTGTCTAAACAGGCATAGGATTGCACCCTAACTGTCCGATCCTATGCATGTTTAATCAGAAGGAAGCCCCAATGAAGTCCAATGGGACTTACTCCCGGCTAAACATGCTGAAGAATCATTGAAATGAAATCAGAAGAACAACTTTTGGGCAGGAGTGAGAGAGAGAGAGAGAGAGAGAGAGACAGACAGACAGACAGACAGACAGACAGAGACAGAGAGACATTTCATGAAATGGTTTCTCCTCAACTGTTTCTCTTCCATTCCTTTCCTAATTATGCCTAACATGGAATTTGCCTTTTTCACAGCAGCCGCACGCTGGGTCAATATTTTCATCGAGCTGTCCGCCACAACCCCAAGATCTCTTCTCTTTCTTGGTCAGTCACCGCTAGCTCAGATCCCATCAGCTTATACTTGAAGTTGGGACTTTCCCCCCCAACGTGCATCACTTTACCCTTGCTTACATCTGCCATTTCTATGCCCATTCCCCCAGTTTGGAGAGATCCTTTTGGAACTCCTCACAATCCCTTTTTGTTTTAACCCCCTTAAATAATTTGGTGTCGCCAGCAAACTTGGCCACTTCACTGCTCACTCCTAATTCCAGATCATTTAGGAATAAGTTGAAAAGCAACTGGTCCAAATGGATCCACCGTGGGACCCCACTGTTTACATCTATCCATTGGGAGAATCACCATTTATTCTCCCTCTCTGCTTCCTGTTTTCTTCTTTAACCAATGTCTACCAGATCACCCCTTCCACATGTGTATTGACACTCTCAAAGAAACTCTCAAAGTGGTTTATTGACACTCTCAAAGAAATTTAGTGAGACAGGAGTTACCTTCGCGGAAGCCATGTTGATTCTTTTTCAGCAGGGCTTGTCCTTCTATCTATATGCTTACATATTTTATCTTTGATGCTGCTTTCAACCAATTTACCCAGAACAGATGTTAAGCTAAATGGCCTGTAATTCCCTGGATCCCCCCCCCCCCAGATGCTTTTACTGCCCCTTTCTAAGCTTGGGTTTAGTTTAAAGATGTGTTTGAGGTTGTCTTCAACCACTTGGGAGTCTCTTGTTTCCCAGAAGGCAAAGTGGTGAGACTAAAAGAAAAGCAACTTGCGCAAGAACCTAATTGCAAGGCAGAGATGGGATCTGCTGAGCTCCAAAACACACACAAAAACCCCTCATTTCAACCCAAATGAAGATGGTGCTTTGGGGGCAGCACTTTGCTTTGCAGCATGACAGCCTCCCAGTTAAAACAAAATGATTTTTTTCCCCCACACGTCTTAAGGAATAAAAGAAATGTGGGGGGAGAAGCCAGGCAGGTGCCAAGCAGGGTAGTGCAGGCACATTGGTGCCCACGAGCTCCACGTTGGGGGACCCCAACTAGGTCATTTTGGGCAGACAGGCTTGGAGACCCACATTCTTCCAAACCTGCCCCTTTGTATACATCTTTGTCCCACAACCGCCTGGCTTGGCCCGTTCTCTGGCTCCTGCCTCAAAGCGATGCTTTGGCAATGTTGGGACGCCCTTTCCCGCCCCTGTGAAAATGGGGGGGGGGAGGTACGTGAGTGTGTGCGCGCGTAAGGGTGTGTGTGATATCCTCCCCCCCGGCATTCCAGGCACGCGCCATGTCCCACTGTGACTTTGTAGACCGGGGGCTGACTCTTTTTGTCACAGACATGCTGTCTGTTCCTGTTTACCGCTCCTCGACCTTATTTGATGACTTGGACATCTGAGTATGTTTTTACAGTCGGCTTCCTTCCCCTGCAGCCGTCTCTCCACCGACCTCAGCTTCTTCCCAAAATCCTCTCACTCCCGACCTCAGAGAATCACCAGTGGCTGGCTTGTATCATTGACCCTTTACCATTTTTTCGTGTGTGTGTGAGTAAGTGTGTGTGTTAGACTCAGTGGTTGTACTTGCTCGCTTTAAGGATCTGCCTGATCACTATATTTCGGGTTAAAAAAGGTTTACTCCACTGGCAGTAATCAACAAACAACCTTAGGTATTTTAGAATCGATTTCATGGCATGAGGTTTAATCGGTTGATTGAGCTATCCGGGGAACAATCCCATACTCGAGATCTGCCGGCAGAGGACAAGGGTGGTGCTAGGTACTGAAAAGACCGTGGGGCTCAGGTCCACAGGACAACAAAAAAAAAAAAAAAAAAAAAAAAGGACAAATTTGCATATGCTAATTTACATATGCTCTAAAGCAGGGCTCTCCAACCTTGGGTCCCCAGATGTTGCTGGCCTACAGCTCCCAGAATCCCTTGCCATTAGCCATGCTGGCTGGGTATGCTGGGAGCTGTAGGCCAGCAACATCTGGGGACCCGAGGTTGGAGAGCCCTGCTCTAAAGCGTGTAAAAGACCCTGTCTCCCAAGGACACCCCTATTTGTAAAAGGGGATGTATGGATGCGTGACGAGGGCATTTGATTTCAGAAAAAAACCTCAGGCAGAAAGATTCGGGGTGGTGTGGTAGCAGGAGGTGAAGCGCTTGTGGGCAAAAAGCCAGCTAGTCCAGGGGGATCCGATGCAACAGAGATCCTCAGCCCCCCCCCCCTTTCTTTCAGGAAGTGTCCATGGACAGCTGGGCGGTGGGGCAGAGGGCCTCCCAGATATTCTGGGCTCCAAAGGAAAGATTCAGGGTTCCAGCCCTAGTAGGCCGCCCCCTAACACTACCTCTGGGCAGAGGGGCTTCAAGATTTGCCGGAAACTCCACTGCACCAGCAGAACCACAAGATATGCTGCTGCAATGAAAAACACACCAGCGGAACGGTACCAGTACGCCGTCGGAAAACCGCGCCGGTGAAACAGCCGAAGCAGGGTGGAGTTATGAGCGGGACCTTGGTGGGATGCGGGAGGCACACATTTGCACCATAGCCGATGCTCCTTCATGTCCCCATCAATAGCAGAACTATATCGCCAGGCCTGGTGCAAGACATTTCTATCCCATTGACTCCAGTGGGAGGGGGATGAAAAACAGCCTGCACCCCATCAAGACAAGAACAGCCCCACCCAGGTACATCTTGATGGAGCATAGGATAACTCCGCCAAGAGGGTGCGTGGTGGCATGGGGCTTCCCTCCCTTCCTCTCTCTCTCTCTGGCCACATGTGGTGCACACACAAGAGCTCACAAGGGAGCAGCAGAAATATTCAGAGCACAGCGGAAGAGACGAACCTGCCACCGCCACCCTTGTCTCTGTTGGAGCCCTGAGAACTGCACCAGTCCAGCGTGAGAAAGTTGACCAGGAGAGAGAGATCAGCTGCTGCAGGCCGTAAGAAACCCTGTTGCTGCTGGTTTCTGCGGTTTGTACTCTTGGGGTGGCTGCTTGACGTTTGTATCGTTTATCAATGCCTCAATGCACGGGAAAAGTTTAGGGCGCAATCCTATGCATGTTTAGACAGGAAAAAATGGAAAAGGGAAAATTGCACCGCACATGATGGCAATACCGTTTCACGCTTTAAGAACATAAGGAGAGCCCTGCTGGGTGAGACCGAGGGTCCATCTTGTCCAGTATTCTGTTCACACAGCGGCCAAGCAGCAGCCCACGGGAGACCCACAAGCCAGACAGGAGTGCACCCCCTTACCCATGTTCCGCAGCAACTGATGTACATAGGCATTCTGCCTCTGATCCTGGAGGCAGCCTGTAGCCATCAGGACTAGTAGCCATTGATGGCCTTCTTCTCCTCCATGAATTTGCCCGATCCCCTTTTAAAGCCCTCCCAATGGGTGGCCATCACTACATCTCATGGAAGTGGATTCCATAGTTTAACCAAACTCTGTGGTGTATGTGAAGAACTCCCTGTGATCTGACCTGAATCCCCCACCAGTCAGCTTCATGGGATGACCCAGCTGGGTTCTAGTATTATGAGAGGGGGAGAAAAATGTCTCCCTGTCCACTTTCTCCACACCAGGCATCATTCTGTACACCTCTATCACATGTCTCCCCTGACCCCCCTCACTCGCCTTTTTTCTTAGCTGAACAGTCCGAGCTGCTTTAACCTTTCCTCAAAGGGAAGTTGCTCGAGCCCCTTGGTCATTTTAGTTGCCCTTTTCTGCAGTTCACAAGGAGCATCAGCGCATGATGCGCATCTTCTTTTGGAGACCCTCAAAGATGCCAAGGCTGTTCTTGCCCAAAACATCTTGCAGCGCTTGCTTTGAAAGTCGGCAGGCTTGGTCCCCTCCGAAGGGCCACCTATCCCTGGAAGTTTTATCCAATTCGGCCAGGAAATTGGATAAAACGCAGTCCCCTTTTTAAAAAAAAATCAAAATATAAAGGTGCGTAGCACAAAGAGCCCAGCACCTCTTAAGGGGCTGCTACACTTGCAAATAGCATCCAATTCTGACCAGCAGGAAAAAAGTTATAGCAGATTTTGGATTTCCCATGATAGTCAATAGGAAGCACGAAGCCTCGGATTTCCGAACCTCGGCTCGGGTTCCGTATCGAGTTTAAGCAGATGGACTCCGAATCAGCCTGTGTCAAATGAGAGCCAGTGTGGCGTGGTTGGATTAGTGCTGGGCTGGGGCTCGGGGGAGGCCTGGGTTCGAGTCCCCACTCGGGCGTGAAGCTCGCTGGGTGACTTTGGGCCAGCCACTGACTCTCGGCCTACCCTACCTCACAGGGTTATTGTGAGGATAAAATGGGGAGGAGGAGGATTATGTAAGCCGCCTTGGGTTCCTTGCAGGAAAAAAGGCAGGATATAAATATAATAAATAATCAGGCAGCTTTCTGACGTGCTGAATTGGGTCCAATTCAAAGAGAGGGGCTGGTGCAAACCTCTAGAATTTTATTAGATTTTGTTTCAACTTGCTTTTTTCAGGTGGTTTTATAATTTGTTGATATTGAATTTTACTATTTTATATTATAAGCCACTTTGGGAAGACTACGGCCTTGAAAGGCAGCTAAGAAATATATTTAAATATATTTAATGATGATGATGATGATGATGATGATGATGATAATTTATTTACAGTATTTGTATACCGCTCCATATCTAAATAGATTCCAGAGCCAGGACTGGTGCAGGGCAGTTTGGCGCCCTAGGCGAAATTATATTTAGCGCCCCCCCTCTCGTGCCGTGGGGGGGGCTCCGGAGCAAAGCAGCCCTGCTCTGCAACCCCCCCCCCACCGACACCACCACCACCACCTACCTACCTTCCCCCCGCCCTGGCCGCCGCCTCCGAGGAGGAAGTTACGCGACGGGATCCCCGCACTCTGTTTTTTGCCGGGGAAACCAGGGCAACAGGGCTGTTTAAGCCCTGTTGCCCTGGTTCCTCCCGCCAAAACAACGTGGGCGGGGCTCCGGAAGCGACGCAGAGAAGGTAGGTGGCGGGGGGGTCGGGTGGTGGTGGTGGCGGCGGGGGGGCGGCCCGGCAGGGGGGCGGCCCAGCAGGGCGTGGGGAAGGAGGCGGGGGGGAGGCGTGGTGGGGGCGGCCCAGAGGCAGCGGGGGGGAGGCGTGGCGGCGGCGAAGAGGAGCGCAGCGTTTCTGCGCCCTCTTCAGCCACGTGCCCTAGGCAACTGCCTAGTTTGCCTAGCGGTAGCGCCGGCCCTGTCCAGAGCGGTGAACAATAAAAATATAAAAACAGATAAAAGAAACAAAAGCAATACATTGAAAACAAGGTATCATCAAAATATTATACCCATTTCTTCTTTGTAGACAAAACAATTGCTTTTTATTATCTAAATTTCGTTCTTTTTTTTCTGAGCCACCAAACATCACAGTGAAAAGCACTTTTGCATTCCCCCATCCCAAGTGTCCCTCTGTGATGGATGTAGTTGAGTTCTAATTTAAAGGTGTGGGCGAAGGGTTTCTTCATATACAGGATGGAAAGAACTTGAGATTTGCAAAACTTGAATGCAATGTGGGAGGAGGCCAAACAGACAGATGCATCACCCCTACTGATAACAAAACTGTTAGCCAGTTCAGGACGATCGGGACAATCAAAAGGAACAGGGACAACCCAAAGGGTTTGGGACGATCAAAAGGAAACAGAGGGCCCAATCCTATGTATGTTTAGGCAGAAAAATGTCCTGCAACTCACAGCATTCCCCAGCCAGCTATGCTATTTAGACTTTTTCTGTTTAAACATGTTATAAGTATATGTTATACTTATTCCCAAAGTTCAGGCTGCAAGTGTCGTAGTGTCCTACTAGTCTAGCCAAAGCAGCACCATTCATGGATTGCTGAAGTACCAGCAGCAGGGTGGGGGTGGGGGAATAAGGGGGGGGCAACCAAGAAGAGCCCAACCAGCCGTTTCCCACACACATCACTTTCTGAACCAAGAGGGAAAATGCACACACAAGACTTTTATTTATTTTTTACACGCTTTAATGACGACATGATGAATTCATTCAGACAGCAGGCCACGCTCAGGGCCTTTAAGACTCCAGGTGGGACAGGGCAGTCTTGCTGATTCTCCCCCCCCCCGCCTTATAAATATTAGAAATCATTGTACAAAAGAGAGAGAGAGAGAGAAGAAGAAGAATAACGAATACATCAGTGTGCGCATAAAACATTACCTGCGAGTTTGGAGAGCTCTAGCCGTGGAGAGGACAGAAAGAAAACGAGGCACAGTGTTGTTGAAAGAATAGGATCCTGCCGCCACCCCAAGTTGAGATACGCCATCCTGGGCTCCCCCCCCCCACTTCTCCCTTGCCTGTTCCTCCTAAAGCTGGTTCAGAGAAAGCAAGAAAAGAAAAAGGGGGAGATCTGCAGAAATGGGCAGCTGCCCAAGGATCCTCATGGACAGACCAAAGAAAAAAGGCACGCCGTTCGTGGATGCTTACGGACATTCCGATCGGAGGCCGCAATGGGACCAATGGAGCGGGGGAGGCATGCAAAGTTTTTATTTTTAAATAAGAGGTAGTCTGGCCTCCAGCACGGAAGCTCCTTTCCTATCCCTCCCCAGGGCAAGAATTTGCACGTACGTTTTATTGTGCAGAAATCTCACCGCATGTTTTTTTCTTGGGGGGGGGGGAATACAACAACTGTCCTGCATTTTTCTGTGATTATGATGCTCTTAGAAGCCTTGACTGTTTGACTGGTGGCACGTCACAATACGGGCGAGGGCTCGCACTATGAAATGCTCCTCCTTTCCAAACCGCCCCCGCCCATAATTTGTTTTAGCTTTTTGTGTAATTTTAAACATGGTTTTAATCTTTTTTAATAATGTTTTTATTGTGCATATTTTATATTGTATTACGTCTTTTATCGGTTGTTGTAAACCGCCCAGAGAGCTTCGGCTGTTGGGCGGTATATAAATAAAATGAATATTATTATTATTATTATTATATATATATTATATTATTATTATTATATATATAATAATAATAATAATAATAAACAACCACCTTGCACATAGAAAACTAGCATACCAGGCTTCTGGTACAGCTTTCTCCCTGACACGTTGCACTTTTCTCTGCAATGTGGGGACTTGGGGGAGCAGTCTGATCATGTGACCCCTCTCGCCGACCACGCAGAGCGGTACCGTCCACTCACTGCAGTGGGCACTAAAGCCATCAGCACATCCCCATGAGCTAGAGAGAAAGAAGACTATCTTTCTTTAGTTGGAGTAAGTCGGTAGCCCCTTCTCTGTGCCTCTTAATAAACATGACGTGGGGCATATTTATAACACATAACCACAGAAGAAATGCAGGGATGCCTCACCTGGCGGGGTGTGGGTGGGAGATATGCCTGCTGCAACTCCTCTATGGAAAGACGGCATTCAGAGGAGGAACCCATGGACCGACAGGAGCAAATATCTTGCCCGAGTTGCCCTGTATGGCGAAGAACTCAAAGGTGAGGGTTTCGCTTTGCTTCTTTAAAAGATTCTGATCCGATCTTAGTCCCTCCCCGAAGTTCTATCAATAGGGTTGTGTGTGTGGAACCCGCGGCTCCTGCAGAGGCTGTTGGACTACAACTTCCATCATCCCAAGCCAGCATGGCCATTGGCCGGGGAACATGGGGGCTATACTCCCAAGAACGTCTGGAAGGGGGAGGGTGCTGCCGGTTCCCTAACCCCTGTGGTTAGAGCAGCCTTCCCCAACTTGGCACCCTCTGGGCAATGTTAAGACTACAAAACTCATCATCCCCAACCATGCTGGCTGAGGATGATGGGAGTTGTCAGTCCAACAACTTCTGGAGAGAGTGCTGGGTTGGGGAAGGCTGTGTTGGGGAATGTCTCCCCCCCACACACACACTAGAGAAAACAGATTCCCTTCTTCTGCTCTGGACTGGAGTATAAACAGGAGGCTTCCTGCCCTTAATCAACCCTTGGAGTGAGGAACATAAAATAAAAGTCTTTTTTTTTTCCTGTTGCGGCAGCGGCAGCAGCAGCAGGAGGAGAAGAAGAGAAGGGAAAAAAAAAAAAAGATTAAACCATCTCAAACGCACGAAAGCCAACTTTACTTTGGAGAGAAGGCTCCGCGAGCCAAACACAATGTCCTCGAAGTTTCCTCCACGGGGCGCCGTCCACAAAAACAGGATAAAGCCACTTCCGTTGTCACAGCCCCTGAGATGATATCGGAGGTGGGGTGGGCAGGAGAGAGGGACCGCCAGGGCTTGTGGGGCGGGGGGAGGGGGAGCGGCAGGAAGCGAGGCCCAGCGCGGATGGCGAGGCGGGCGGGCGAGGGAGTGAGAGAGAAAGAGGGTGGTGGTGGTGGGGGGTCCGAGAGCCGAGAGGGGTCCTCCAGCGTTTACTTCAGGGCGTCCAGGTGAGTGCAGACCTGGCGGAAGACGTCGTCCACGGAGCCTTCTGCGTTCAGCTGTGGACAAAAGAGAGCATTTAGGGCAGCGTTCTCCAACCTTGGGTCCCCAGATGTTTTTGGCCTACAACTCCCAGCATGCCCCAGCCAGCGTAGCTGGCTAGGGCATGCTGGGAGCTGTAGGCCAAAAACATAGCGTAGATCGCGTCAAGCGGCGCGCGCCCCCCCTCCCCCGAAAGGCATGCATGTAGAAAACCGCTTTGGCTAGCACGTGGTTATGAGAATGGGATGTGCCGGACGGCCAGCAACTTAAGATGGCTTTAACGGGGGATGAAGCAAATTCATGGAGGAGGAGGAGGAGGAGGAGGCGGCTACCAATCATGATGACTACGTGGATCAGGTTGAGGGACAACTGCACGAGAGGGAAATTGCCCTCCTTGCGGGCTTCTGACGGCTGACGTGGCTACGGCAGGAAGCAGAGTGCCAGCGAAGGTCGTAACATGGCCCACGGCAGGGCCTTGGACCTCTTTCAGCCCGAGGGTGGCCGAATCACATCTTGGAGCAGCTCTTGGGGGCCCGTACCCCAGCGGTGGGCGGGACCCAAGGCAAAAGGGACGTGGCCAAACAAGGCAGCCTATTGTCGCTTAAAGCCCTCGCTGCCCGTAAAGGAGCCTTCGCAGAGGCATTTTCAACCTCTGAGCACGTAGGGGAAAAAAACGGCACAAAAGCCGGGGAACTGCCAAATGATTTTGTGGGGGGGGGGAGAGGGCGTGGCCGGCCACGGAACCCCAGAAGGAGAGATCTGGAGCCCTCCCACACTGGTTTTGGGGCCCTGGATATGGGTTTCTGCACCCCTGGCCTATGGGCATACAGTCGTAGAGTTGGAAGGGACCTTGAAGGTAATCTAGTCCAACCCCCTGGTCGATGCAGGGCTGCATCCCTGACAGACGGACGCCCAGCCTATGCTTAGGTACTTCCAGTGGAGAACCCACCACCTCCCAAGGCTGTCTCTGCTTCACTGCCAAAACGCCCTCATTGGCTGGGGTTCAGACAACACGATAACCCCGACTCATGGGCTGAGTATGAGTTCGAGTGTGGGTTAAAGGAGTTGAATGAAAGGGTGGGGGCAAAAAGACAAAAAAGAACAGCCTACTCAAAGCTTAAAGCTCTCGCTACCAGCAACGAAAGGCACAATCCTACACATGTTTAGACAGGGGGAAAAAGTCCTACAACTCCCAGCATGCCTCAGCCGGCAGAGCTGTAGGACTTTTTTTTTTTCCTGTCTAAACATGCTTAATAGGATTGTGCCCTGAGCCTCAGGAGAGGCATTTCGACCATTAGGAATGGTGGGGGGAAAACTGCACAAAAGCTGGGAAACCACCAAAGAACTGGTGGTTGGGGTGAAGGCGG
Source organism: Shinisaurus crocodilurus (assembly GCA_021292165.1). Taxonomy (NCBI): domain Eukaryota; kingdom Metazoa; phylum Chordata; class Lepidosauria; order Squamata; family Shinisauridae; genus Shinisaurus; species Shinisaurus crocodilurus. The sequence goes on from JAHFWL010000106.1 coordinate 376,827, forward strand.
TGGAGGGCTGGAGTTGCCCCACCCCCACCCCCCTGCCTTAGTAAAACGATTTTCCCCGAGCTGCTCTTCAAAAAGACAAGTCCGGCAGAAGACACCCGCTAGCTCCAACGCAGGAGCGCCGTCTCTCTGCGCCAAACTGCGCCAAGTCGGGGGGACCCGCTTGCTCCCCGCCCAGAATGCCACTTCCCTCTCCCCGGCTCTGCCCCGAAATCCCAACACACTGTCTTCTCCGTCTGCCTGGTGCTCCTCGGCTGCCAGATTACTCATCGCTTTGCTATGGCAAGCATTCCCGCTGGAAACTTCCTCTGGGTGATGAATGAAGCCGGTGCATCCTCAGGGAGACGACACTCCAAAGAGATCAGGGCCCCCGCCCGCCTGCTCCCGTCCCGGGGCTGCTTTGAAACTCCAGTTGCTGGGGAACATGGGCGGGAGCTCGCTGTCCTGCTTGTTGTGGGCTCTCCGTGCTGGTCGGCCCCTGTGCGAGCAGAACGCTGGGCGAGATGGGCCCTTGCTGCTCTGATCCGGCAGGGCTCTCTTCCTATGTTCTCATGGAACGCCACCACGCCCTCACCCCTTGCGGATACTAAGCCTAAAGAGGCGCAATATCTTATGGGAGGGGGCTGTAGCTCAGTGCTTTGCATGCAAAAGGTCCCCGGTTCGACCCCCGGCATCTCCAGGTAGGGCTGGGGAAATTCCTGCCTGAAACCCTGGAGGGTCACTGCTGCCAGTCAGTGTTGACAACACTGGGCTAGGCGGACCCAGGGCCCGACACAGTATAAGGCAGCTTCCGCTGTTCCGAGTTAATGATGCAGCCCTTTATTCAGAACCATGAGGACTAGAATCTTATTTTATTCTTAGGCAAAGGACCATAGCTCAGTGGCAGAGGCCCGGCTTTGAATGCAAAAGGTCCCCAGTTCGATCCTCGGCATCTCCAGGTAGGGCTAGGAGAGAATCCTGCCTGGAACCCTGGAGAGACGCTGCTGCCAGTCAGTGTCAACAATACTGGGCTAGGCGGACCCAGGGTCTGACTCGGTGCAAGGCAGCTTCCTGTATTCCTGTGTTCCAGCCCTTGCTGGAACTTGTTGCCTCTTCTCTGGGACCTCTCAGAGTTAGAACATAAGAACATAAGGAGAGCCCTGATGCTGGATCAGACCAAAGTGGCTCCATCTCGTCCAGCGTTCTGTCCACACAGTGGCCAACCAGCTGTCCCAATGGGAAGCCCACAAGCAGGACAGGAGTGCGACAGCACCCTCCCGCCCATCTTCCCCAGCAACTGGTGCACACAGGCCGACAGGCATTCTGCCTCTGACACTGGAGGTAACCTATAGCCATCCAGACTAGCAGCCATTGAGAGCCTTCTCCTCCATGAATTGTCCAATCTGTTTTTAAAGCCCTCCAAACTGGTGGCCATCACTACATCTTGTGGAAGGGAATTCCATAGCTTAACTCTGCACTGTGTGAAAAAGTACGGTACTTCCTTTTCTCTGTCCTGAATCCCCCACCAGTCAGCTTCGTGGGATGACTCCTTTGGGTTCTAGCATTATGAGAGGGGGAGAAAAATGTCTCCCTGTCCACTTTCTCCACAGCTGGCATACTCCTGTACACCTCTCTCATGTCTCCCCTCACTCACCCTTTTTCTAAGTTTACCAATCCCAGCTGCTGTAACGTTTCCTCGTAGGGGAGTTGCTCCAGCCCCTTGGTCATTTTAGTTGCCCTTTTCTGCCCTTTTTCCAACTCTACAGTACCCTTCTTAGGTGCGGTGACCGGAACCGTATACAGTATTCTAACTGCAGTTTGCGGAAGGGACCCCGTCTCTGCCCACTCTCTTCTTCCCGGACATGGGACCAGGTGGGCCTCCCCAAAGGGCCTGGCCTCCTCTGCTGCTGCCTTCTCTGCAGGCTTTGGAGTGCCTTCCCATGGTAGGCCCATGTGGCTCCCTCCCTGATCGCTCCAGAGGCATGCTAGGGCCTTCCAAACTGAGTCTGCCAAGACCCTTTTCTCTCCACTTTTTGCTTGTTTATTGGCTTTCCTCTTATTGCAAGGTCTGGGCTCTAATCACGTATTTATTTATTTATTATATTTATTTATTACATTTATATCCTGCCTTTTTCCCCTGCAAGGAACCCAAGGCGGCTTACATAATACTCCTCTCCATTTTAGCCTCACAATAACCCTGTGAGGTAGGTTAGGCCGAGAGTCAGTGGCTGGCCCAAAATCACTCAGTGAGCTTCATGGCTGAGTGGGGACTAGAACCTGGATCTCCTGAGTCCCAGTCCAGCACTCTCACCACTACGCCACAGTGGCCCTGATCATCTGTGATCAGATGGTTGCCATTCGAAGGTTGTACGCCACTTTGGAATCTTATATTGAAAGGCGGTACAAAAAAATCTAATCAATATATCTGGTCTAATTTTAGAATGCAGTCTCCTCAGGGCAGAGACCTGCCCTCTTGCATTTTGCAAAGCACCATGCACGTTCACGTAGCGATATAATAATTTGTCAGTCACTCTGTCAACTTTCTTTCAATTTCATTCTCATCATCATCTAAACAGGGAGGTAAGGTATTAGGTAGGGTGGGAAAGCAGGAGTGTTTTTTTTTGTTTTTTTTTAATGTGCGGTGCGCTTTAAAATGCACCCCAGAGGGCCAGGCTGGGCGTTTAGGAGGTCCACTTTTGGCTCCTGGGCCAGAAGCTCCCCGCCCCTGTCCTGCGCTTTCGGGAGGGGGGGGTGCCTGTGCCAGTCGTACCTTACGGACGATCCCCCTTTTCTCGTAGAAGGCGATGACGGGTTCCGTGGCCTTGTAGTAGGTCTCCAGGCGCTTCTTGATGGTTTCCTCGTTGTCGTCCACCCGCCCGCTGGTCTCGCCACGCTTCAGCAGCCGCTTCACCATGGTGTCTTTGCCGGCATCCACGTACAGCAGCAACGTGGGGGGCGCGATCTGAGCAGATGGGGGGGGCAGAGAGAGAGAGAGAGAGAGGAAGAAAATAAGTTTTGCGCTACTACCAGAAGCGAGAAATCTCAAAACAGTTTCAGCTTTCCTGGAGACTTTTACACACACACACCCCATGGCTTTAGGAGACATTCACCAGCATTAGCCATGCTGACTGGGGATGATGGGAGTTGTAGTCCAACACAGCAGGTCGAGGGAGACTGGTATGTGGCAATATACCACAGAGGACTGTCTCTATACCAGCCTTCCCCCAACCTGATGCTCTCCGGATGTGTTGGACTACAACTCCCAGCATTGCTGGCTGGGGATGCTGGGAAATGTATTCCAAGATGTTCTAGTCCCCACTCGGGCCATGAAGCTCACTGGGTGACTTTGGGCCAGTCACGGACTCTCCAGCCTAACCTACCTCACAGGGCTGTTGTGAGGATAAAATGGAGAAAAGGAGGAGGAGGAGGATTATGTGAACCGCCTTGGGTTCCTTGCAAGAGGAAAAAACACTGGGATAGAAATGTAATAAATAAATAAATAATGTCCAAATTTGCACCTACCCATAAATAAACAAACAAATAAATATGTCTAAATTTGTGTCTGTTCGTATAGAAATAAATAAATGATATGTCTGGATTTGCAGCTATTCATAAATAAATAAATATGTCTAAATTTGTGCCTGTCCACCCATATAGGAATAAATAAATAAATAAAATGTCTAAATACGCATCTGCTCATATATATATATATGAGCAGATGCAACTATCAGGCAAGCCGTTGTCCTCTTCTTTGGCGTTGACCAAGCGGTCACCCTACTGCTATCCGAGTTCAGCTGGAAACTGAACCTGGCGCCTTCCGCGCAGCGAGAGCCTGCACGACTTAGCAGCTGAGCCACAGTTCTGCTGCTCGCTCAGGTATTTCAAGTTCTTATCCGCCCAGGCTTCTTCTGGGTTGCATCACATGACATCAGTCCTTCTTCGCCAAGCGGAGGACTGGAAGGAGGTGACACACTGCCACCTTGTGCTGCTTCAGAATCTTACAGGCAGGGAACGCTCAGAAAATTGCTCCCGCCATTCGGGGCAGGACTTTGGAGCAGACGTTCGCGGCCCTGGCCCCTGACTCGGCAGGCACGCAGGGGCAGTGCTAGGTACCAGATGAAAGATTCGGGACTCCAGCCCTAGCGGGCCGCTCCCTAACACCGCCTCTGCTTGGCAAAAGGAGCCTTGTTGCAATGGCCGGAAGATGTCTCATTCCAAAGTAATTAATTGCAAGACACTTTTAGCTGTAAATCAAATCCCTTATACCAGGGGTCCTCAAACTTTTTAAACGGGGGGCCAGTTCATTGTCCCTCAGACTGCTGGGGGGCCAGACTATAGTTTGAAAAAAATATGAATGAATGGATCAAGTAAAAAAAAAAAGGACCTGGGTCCCTTTTTTTTTTACTTGATAGGGGTGAATTTTTTCCCTCTTAAATGGAAAGTTATTTTATTTATTTATTTATTTATTTCATTGTTATACCGCCCAATAGCTGAAGCTCTCTGGGCGGTTTACAGCAATGAACAAGACAGTCCCTGCCCGCAGGCTTACAATCTAAAAAGACACGACACACAAGGAAAAAGGAATGGGGAGGGAAGAAGAGGGAATATTAATGAATACTCCTGGCAGGGCTGGTGGTATTTACATATATAGTTGCACAATTGTTTCATGCCTAACACGAATATACTTTTGTTTTTGCCATCACACAAATGAGCATACTTGACAAATGAATCGGCTGCTTGAAGCGAAAGAGTTTAAAAAAAGTCTGCTTCCGCCAATCAGCCACCAGGCCGGATAAAAAGGCAAGGCGGGCCGGATGTGGCCCGCGGGCCTTAGTTTGAAGACCCCTGCCTTATACTCTAGCACAGTGTTCTCCAACTTTGGGTCCCCAGATGTTTTTGGCCTACAACTCCCAGCCATGCCCCAGCCAGCATAGCTGGCTGGGGCATGCTGGGAGTTGTAGGCCAAAAAACATCTGGGGACCCAAGGTTGGAGAACACTGCTCTAGCATCATGTGTATACCTGCTCAGGTTCCACTTCATTCTGCACATCTGGCGAAGAGGGAACTGCAGCTTGCTTCCACACAAGAAACCAAACAGGAAATATATCCCATCCCCCAAAACCAAAAGCGACAGAGGTCAATTGGGATGAACAAACGGGTGAAGAGATAAGATCGTCTTCCAAATCTGATCGAGTGACTTTATCTCACAAACTACTACAACCATACAATCGGAGACGACAGAAGAGTGTACAGTCCCATTGTATGCTTGTCTATCATCTATGATTGTATGTTTTTGTAGCTTGTGATGTTGTGAAGGAAAAAGCGTCAACACACACACACACACACACACACACTTCCACACCTGTAAACAAGATAATCCCAGCTGGGGGCTGGGAAAGTCATGCAAATGTACATAGTTCCTCTGATGGCTCCGGACGCCCCAGAGTCTCCCATATCTGTGATGGCTGGTGCCACCAGTATTTGCACGCAAATACGGCCCAAGCACTATCAAAGAGCTCCCCCATTCCTACCTAGCCCAGATGAAGTCATCCTGATTGGCCAAGGACAGCCAAGCTACGGAAAGGAGGGGTGTGGGTGGGGAATCTATACTGCCTGCCGTGGCTTTTGGGTTGTTGTTGTCTGCACGCTTTCGCGGGAGGAGGGCTTTTGCTGAGGCAAGCCCTGAAGAGGACAAAAACCCCAGGTAAAGGAGTAAGGCCTGGGTAGTTATATAGTCATAGAAATCATAGAAAAGTAGAGTTGGAAGGGGCCTACAAGGCCATCGAGTCCAACCCCCTGCTCAGTGCAGGAATCCAGGTCAAAGCATCCCTGACAGATGGCCGTCCATCAGGGCCGGTGCTACCAGTAGGCCAACTAGGCAGCTGCCTAGGGCGCAGGGCTAAAGGGGGCGCCAGAAACGCCTTGGGGGGAAAAATAGTGTTCTCAAGTGGAAGGGGGGCGCTAAATATCTGATCTTGCCTAGGGCACCAAACTGCCTTGCACCGGTCCTGCCGTCCATCCAGCTGCACCTTGAATGCCTCCAGACTGGGAGAGCCCACCACCTCCCTAGGTAGTTGATTCCATTGTCTTATTGCTCTGACAGTCAGGAAATTTTTCCTGATGTTTAGGTGGAATCTAGGTTCCTGTAACTAGTAAAGCAACTAGCTTTGTTATTTTGTAGCTCTACTGTGTATACCAAAGTGTCTTCCCCACCTTTCTCCCTCTTCCCTCATTCCCCACCTTTTATTGTAATCTGTTTACCTTCAATAAACTTCCCTGGTTTTACCCCACATGGTGTGTGTGTGTGTGTGTGTGTGTGTGTGGTTCCTCTGTGGTTCAGTGCTAAATCCAGTGTATAGACCCAGGGCAAGGCCCTGAGAGAATCAGGTCAAGATGGCAGGCAGAGCTAAGGCTGGCAGTTTTGCACCTTTGATCTCTGGTCTTGAGTAAAGGACCGGTTGGCAGTCCTTCACAGATACAAAGTCACTTGATCAGATTTTGAAAATGACTGATCTTCGCCAGTTTGCGTTCCGGCTAAATGTCCTCCCGTTGGCAGGCCTGGCAAAATTCCCAAGGAATCTTAGGACCCAGAATCCCAAGGAATCTTAGGGCGCAACCCTATGCAAGTTTAGACAGAAAGAAGTCCTACAACTCCCAGCATGCCCCAGCTGGCTGGGGCATGCTGGGAGTTGTGTAGGACTTCTTTCTGCCTAAACTTGCATAGGATTGCGCCCTTAGAATCCCAAGGAATCTTAGAATCTGCCCGTGTAACACAGTAGCAGTGGAGGAGCATGTCCATTTTTTACTGGAGTGTAAAATGTTTACTACGTTAAGAGTCTTGTATATACAGCCGCTATCAGCAAGGAAAACCAAGAAAACGAGCCACGAGAAACTGCTATATTTGTTATCTGACCAGGACAGATATACTACATTCAGAACGGCAATGTTGATTATACTTGCCTTGAAAGTGCATCCAAAAGTAACGGGGATCAGAGACTTGATCTATACTAGTTAGATTGTTTACGAGCTGGGAACTTAGCCCTTTGCACTCTACTGTCTAGGCATAATCACAGATCAGAGATCAGATCTCCCCGCCTGTTCCCAAAGCACCCGCCACCCTCCAGGCCAAGGGGCAGGGCTTGGGCATGGGAGCAGGTGGGGCCCACGGAGGGAGCGCAAGCCCTGGGGGGCCAGATGGGTGTGGGGACTAGGCCCATTAGTTCTGCAGAGGAGCTCCAAAGGGACACTGGAATAGATTCGGATTCAGATGAAGAGGAGGCGGGGGAAGTGGAGAATGAAGGGCCAAGGACGGGGAGGGAGAGATAAGGAAGGAGGGAAGAAAGTCAAGGTATTCCTGAAACCGTGGGAAACCAGAGCTTTTCCGAGGAGCCGCAGCAAGGGGAAACGGGCATGACAGATCTGAGGAGCGTGATGTCAATTAAGGGGAGAAGAACAACGAAGAGCAATAAGGCATTCTAGGCGGCTGGCTCTGCAAAACAACAACCGCCTTGAAGGCCTGGTTTTGAGATACCAGTCACTGAGAAGGGGAGGGCGTTAGTCAATCCTAATTAGTTCTAGAATCAACTTTCAGTCCGGTCATGTGGCACTGATGAACTGATTCTGCAGAATTCTCACGCAGCTTGTTTCTTTGGTTACTGACCTCTGCAAAAACGCTTTAATCTGTACGTAGGGATGTGCTGATGCTGGGAAGTCCAGCTCGTCTGAGCTCGGCGGACTTCCTGCCCGCTTCCGATCCGATGATCAGATCAGAAGCGGGCGGAGTTGGGGGGTTTTCTGTGGACTTCCGTCTCTAAGATGGGCCACGGTTTGTGCATGAAACAAAAAAAACACTAAGGAAATTTGCACAAATGGCGCGATTTGTGTAACTTTATGCAGTGTGCGTAACTTTACGCAAATTGTGTAAATCGCGCCATTTTGTATGTTTCCCGCAAATCAGCACCTGAAAAGCACGTGGACCTGGCGTGCTTTGTGTAAACTTGGCCAATTGCACTAGATCCATGTGCTTTCCGGATGCTGATTTGCGGGAAACATGCAAAATACTGCGATTTATGCAATTTGCATATAAAGTTACACAAATTGCATAAAGTTACGCAAATTGTGCAAAAAGCACCATTTGTGCAAATTTCCTCAGTGTTTTTTTTTTTTTTTAATGAGCAAACCACGGCCTGTCTTAGAGGCAGAAGTCCATGAGCTGGCTTGACTCGCATCATAGCAAGTCGGCGCCAGTGCAGGGTTTGTAAACCGGAAGCCGGGGGGAGGGGGGGCAGATCATGAAAATCCATTGGATTTTCATCCCCCTATCGGATTCCTCACACGTCCCCAATAAAGCCATCTTCACTTGTTTGCAGTTTTACATAATAAAGCTTAGTTGATTAGAAGAACAGTTTCTCCACTTAACTCCGGAGGGAGAGAGAAGCGGCCTTGACAAGGGGCAACCTCCGCAGGCCGGATTAGGCCTGGGGGCCGGAGGTTACCACCCGTGGTCTATCTAGTCCAGTGTCATTTACATTGCCCAGCAGCAGCTCAGATCTCAGGGGTCTTTCCCAGCCCCAAGATCTTTTAAACTGGACACACTGGGGACTGCATTCGGGATTTTGATCATGCAGTCCATACGTTCTACTACTGAGCTATATAGACCCTTCCAATTTATCACCTGAGCAGGGAACAAGCAGGACCGGTGCAAGGCAGTTTGGCGCCCAAGGCAACATCAAATATTTAGCGCCCCCCTTCCCACTTGAGCCCGCCCTCTCTCCCTCCGGGGGGGGTCCGGAGCAAAGCAGCCGGGCCCGGGAAGCACCTGCTCGCCCAGCGCCCCCCCCAAGTTCTCCTTTGGAAAAGTTTTTAGGAGGGGGCGGCGGAGCTGCGGAGAGCGCGCTGGGCTCTCGCGGGGGGGGGGGAGACGGGCACGGCCGGGGGCGTCTAGCTTAGCCCGGGTGCCCACTCACTCCTTGGGGATGATGCGCTGCTGCTGGCGGGGAGGAGCGGGAGGCCGGCTGCCCGCCACGCTCCTCTTCTGCTGCTGCTGCTCCTGGCGCGGCTGCCTCTGCCCGGCGGAGCTGCGGGTGTGCGCACGTCCCGCTCCTCTCACCTATAGGCGCCACCAGTCACGTTCTCGTGCCCCCGCTCGGCCTTTCTTCCCCTCAGCCCGGCTCGACTCAGCCTCCGTTCCGGACGGCCGAGGAAAACGACACCGCTCTCGCGAGAAGTCCTCTTCCCATTCCTCCACCCCTCCCTCTCCCCTCCGAAGGAAAGCATGAAGGCCGTAGGGACGGGAGAGAAAAGATGCGCTTCAAGCAGCCATCACTTCGGGTTCTCATTTGAACGACGCCATGTGCGGGGCAAGAGCCTTCATGCGGAAGCACGGACCTAAGAAAGCCGCGTGAATTTTTCTATCTCTATGTGCATGGGCTGCCCCGCACGTTCAGTTGGGAATCGGAAGTGTCACATTGCTTTCGTTGTGTGTTTCTGCGCCCCCTTAGCCATGCGCCCTAGGCAGCCGCCTAGTTGGCCTAGCGGTAGCGCCGGCCCTGGGAACAAGCAGTATTAGCTCATTCCTTCTGCTGCAAGGAAACTGACTTTCAGAAGGCATTTCCAGCAGTGCCCTGGCGCTGATCTTGTCTGGCAAGGGATCCCATACTATCCAATGCAAGCAAAGAGTCTCCCCAGGAAGTTCATTCATTCCGCCCCCTCCAGCTGAGCACCCTTCTGCCCCGCCTTTACCTTCTTCTCAAACTCCTCGCCCTGCTTCACCTCCCGGGGGTAGCCGTCAATCAAGTAACCCTTGGAGGCGTCCGCCTTGGCAACCATGGCGTCCCGGAGCATATCAAGGACCGTGTCCTGGGGGCAGAGACAGGAAAGCAATGCTGTTGATGTGGGAGAGCACTCGTCTCCAGCTCCGCGGGGTCTTGGCCCGCATCCGAACCACAGGCCCATTTCTGATTTTGTCACTGGGCTTTGAGAGAGTTTGGATTTCACAACCATTGGGTCCTGCTGCAATTCCATTGGCTCCCCCACTCAGTTCAGAAGGTTGCATAATCGGTGGCCACAGGAAATAGATCCACAGGCCATGGGAAATAGATCGGGGGCCACGGGAAGTAGAAAGGGAACAGACCCAAGGGTGCACGTGGCAAGGATGCAATAGGGCAGGGGGGCAGCAGCATGAGGAGTGAACACCCAAATAGGCCTGATGTGTCATGGGTCTCACCCCTTGACCAAAGATTCCCAAGAGCCTTTGCACCTGGAATTAATTAACAGATTAGAAAGAGCCTACACAAAAGTGGGGAGTGGCTTGATGTTTGTAGGGCTCCCCTGCCGGCAGGCTTGCACCAGGAGGTTTAGGTGAGTACAGGAGGGCCAAGACACTAGAATTCTTATTCCGACCCTTTTAAGTCCTCACCCCTCGACTGCAGCCTCCACCAACCCAGCGGCCCCTTCCAGATGTGTCGGACTACAACTTCCATCATCCCCCAGCCAGAACGCCTATGAATGGGGAAGGTGGACTTTGATCCTCCTTTTTGACCAGAAAGGATCCGTGGACCACAGAGAAGGGGGAACTGTGGCGCAGAACCCTGCAGGGCACCGGGTTGGCGAGGGCACCCAAAGTTGGCACCATGCAGGTGTTCCGGGAGTCCGCTCCAGATGTAAGGGGCGGCAAGGGAGAAAGGGTGGAGCTGGATAAGCCAAGGCAGCCTTCTCCAACTTGGCTCCCTGCAGATGTGTTGGACTGCAGCTTCCATAATCCCCAGCCAGCATGGCCAAAGGCCATGCTGGCTGGGGATTATGGAAGCTGCAGTCCGACACATCTGCAGGTAGGGATGCATCAGGATAGAAGAGTGGAGTTGGTAAGCATGCCAGCTCTATGGCAGGCTTTGAAGGTGGAGGGGGGCCCTGTCAAACAAGTCCCCCGTCCCTTCCCGCTGCAAAAACTCACCAGGGGGACTAACTCTCCTTCTCCATGATGGCGGACAGCTTTTTCCCCCGGTCCGAGCCGGAGTTGACCTCCTCCCTCAGGAGGTCGCCGGTAGACAGGTGGGTGTAGCCATACTTCTGGACGATCTTCTCACACTGGGTCCCCTTTCCCGAGCCTGGCCCGCCTGCGACCAACACAGAGAATTTGGCCACAGAGCCAGCAAAGGCAAATGGTTGTTTTCTGGGCATCGGGTGAAGACCCGTTTATTCACTTAGGCCTTTTACGAAATCCGCCAGCGAGGAGCCGGCTGCATCCTGGATGGGCTTCGCTTGCCTTCCTCAGGTAGAGCAGCCTTCCCTAACCTGATGGCGTCCAGATGTATCGGACCGCAACGCTCGGAATGCCGCAGTCGTTGCACAACACATCTGGAGGATTCCAGGTTGGAGAAGGCTTGGGTAAGGCAACTGAGGAGAAAAGTGGACTGTGCGGCAGACTCCAGGAGTGCTCCTCAAGGCCGTTGGACAAGCACTGCCCACTTCCCCTCCCTCCTCAGAGGGAGCAAGGCTTCTGGGAGCAGCCCCGCAGGCTGGATGGTGCAGGCTGGATTCGGCCCATGGGCTGGAAGTTCCCCATCTCTGGTTCACAGTGGCTGGGTTCAGACAAGACGATAACCGCTGAGTGTGGGATGTCGTTGAAACATGGGCCACTGTGTTGTCTGAACCAACAAGGATGGCTTGTTAACCACAAACAACCCATGAGGAGAACCCATGGTTTGTTGTTGGGTTGTGAACTGTGGGCTGTACATGTTCCCAGCTAGCGCTGATGCAGTGGCTTTGACGGCAAATAGCTCTGAGATATTTTGCTGCTGATCTTCTCTGGCTCCTTTCATCCCCTTGCCTCTTTTGTTTCTTCTTGGCCTTTTGACGCCAAGGTCACCCTTCCTCCTCCCACATTACCCTCCACGGGAGGTCTCTTGGTGAGGCGGAGAGAGATGGGATCACGAGAACATCCACCGCGCGGGGTCACGGAGAGAGATGCAGCTGCGCCGACTGGGAGTTCCCTATCTCTGGTTCACAGTGGCTGGGTTCAGACAAGACGATAACCGTTGAGTGTGGGATGTCGTTGAAACATGGGCTACTGTGTTGTCTGAACCAACAAGGATGGCTTGTTAACCACAAACAACCCATGAGAGAACCCATGGTTTGTTGTTGGGTTGTGAACTGTGGATTGTGTTCACCATGGTTTGGTATCTCGGCTGGGTTCAGACAACACGATAACCCACGGTTCAACTGACAACCCACACTCGACCCTTGAGTGTGGATTATCATGTTGTCTGAACCCAGTCAGTGACTGTCGACGGCTCTCCAGGGTTTCAAACAGGGGGCCTGAATTTTGTGTTTGACTTCTGACTGTCTTCTGATGATTTTATGTCGTGAACCACCTCAAGGAGGCTATTTTGGCTCGGAAAGGCAGCAGAGGCCCCTGACTGTGGAACGCTCCCTTCCAGTGAGGCCCGCCGGGCGTCAACATCGTCATCCTTTCAGTGTCAGATAAAGACTTTCCCCTACTGCCGGGCATTTGAAGGCAAAAGATAGGCTTTTTGTGCATCTATTGTTTTGGTTATGGCCTGTACTGAAGCTTTGGTTGATTTATTATATTTTGGTATTTTTAATGCAATTTTTAAAACCTATTATTTTGTACATTTTAATAATTTTGTTGTAAGTTGCCTTGGGTCTTTTTATTTTTATTTTAAAGGTGTCTTACTCTCCAAACTCAGAGGAGTATGGGCATCCTATTGAGGGCTGGAGGTAACGCAGAGGCAAGCATTGCCTCCACGGCACGCTTCCCTCACCCTCCAAAACACTTAGACGGACGATTTCAGCCATCTAAGTGTTTTAACACCAGCTCGCAAGGAGCCGGAGGCACTGCCAGGATTCCTCATAGGATGGTGGTCCCTTGCTTGCTCCTTCCCTCTCCTCCTCCCGGAACACCCCCACCCCAGCTCCGGCTGCGAGAGCGGAGGGAACCCCCCCCCCCGAGGTCGGCATTCCAGTCCTGATCTCAGAACACATTTCCAAGGTCGGAGCTGGAACTCTGACCTTTCCCGTGGTCATCTAGGCAGCGTCTCTAGCAGCCACAGGATTGCACCCTTAAAATATTAAAATAATAATAATAATAATAATAATAATAATAATAATAATAATAATAATAATAATAATAATCATAGAATCATAGAATCATAGAAAAGTAGAGTTGGAAGGGGCCTACAAGGCCATCGAGTCCAACCCCCTGCTCAATGCAGGAATCCAGGTCAAAATTAATAATAATTTTGTTAGCTGCTGCTTCTTTTTTTAAATGGAAAAGCAGGACGGAAATACCTGGAAATAAAAATTAATCAGATGGATTACTAAATTAGATTGGATTAGATTAGACAAAACAGGCAGGCAGAGTTGTAGCTTCAAGCTTCTTCCGAAATCTATCGACCAATTTTTATCTGCTCTTCAACTGGCAATGGAGTTCTTTCCTGGTCAAGCTCACAAAAGAATCCATGGAAAGTTGAGAAAGCCACCTCGAGGTGGATGGAAACGAGCTTGACCAGGCTAAAAACAAGCACACAAACAAACGAACAACAACAACAACAAAAACTCACCGACTACGAAGATGATTTTGTGGTTTTTCAATTTTTCTGTATGGGAAGAGGGGAAAAAAGCAGGGAAAAGCATTAAGTTCTCGGAGAGAAACCCTAGTGGCTGTTTACCAGATGATTGACAAGGAAGGGAAGCAAATATTCAGGCCTTCTTTGTCTCAGAAGGATATTCCACAGCCTTTGAATCTCTGCCTTGGGGCCATGTTAACAAAAAACAAAAACAAAAAACGATTTTAAGAGGATTTCAAGCCAGCCCTGACGAAGACAGACACAAGGAGCACTGTGAGCGGAGAACTCCCAAGGTTACCTTTGCCAGCTCTGACATCTAGACAAGGAGCACTGAGAACCCATCTTTCCAAAAATGCCAGGCTCCTTTGCTGTTTCTACTTTGTTTTTCTTTCCCGCCCCACCCCCCAAAAGTGGGTGTTGGTTAGGATTTTATTTTTCTTTGCATAGCATATTTTGGGTTTGTGTGCCTCTGGCCATTCCCCCACCCCACCCCAGCTGTGGCTGGGCTGAAAAGGTCCTTGTGGCTCAGTGTCCAACCCAGGTTACCGTGGAGATGGTTGCTAAGGGGGCAGCAGATGCCAAACCTCAACTGTTCCACAGAACATCTGGAGGAGGCCAAGTTTCCAGTCCTGGTGAAAGATGCAGGAGACATTCCCTTTTTTAAACAGGATCCAGCTCAAAAGGATTATATAGAGATGGAAGGGGTCCGTTTCACTATGAATCTTCTCCACTTTTAATCTGCACTGCGAATCCATCCTAAAGAACACATTTCACTGAAACGAGTCATGACAGGATATGAGGCTGAACCTGCTTGGATTTGTGCCGTTCACGTCCAAGGGAGACAGGCTCTGTCCATTAGAAAAAGAAAGGTAGTGCCCCCTATTGCAACCTGATTGTCACTTAGGGTTCCTTTGATTTCCACCTCCTCCAGGACTAGCAGCATGCAGTGCCTCAGCGGGCTTTTGGATGAGCTGCAGTTGCAATGTGGGCTTCTCCCTTATGCAGACCATGGCCAGTGGAACATGGAAAATGCATGGTCAGGCACAGTGTGGGTTTACTGAATCCTTTACAGCTATGGGGGCTACTATTACAGATAGCCTCATCTTCTGAGCTAGAATAGGGCATATGTCTAGAAGGAAAGCTGTGGAAAGTGACAGTGCTGGGGAAGGCTTGGCCAGAATTGTAATAACCCATCAAAATTTTATTATACTTATACCCCGCCTTTTGTCCTGCAAGGAACCCAAGGTGGCTTACATAATCCTCCTACTTTCCATTTTATCCTCACAACAACCCTGTGAGGTAGGTTAGGCTACGAGTCAGTGAGCCCAAAGTCACCCAGTGAGCTTCATGGCCGTGTGGGGACTAGAACCCGGATCCCCCGAGTCCCAGTCCAACACTCTCACCACTGTGCCACACTGGAGCCACTACGCCACACCTGTGAGGAACCCCAGGTGGCTTACATAATCCACCTCTTCTCTAGTTTTATCCTCACAACAACCCTGCGAGGTAGGTCAGGCTGAGTCAATTCAGTGACTGGCCCCAAGTCACCCACGGCTGAGAGGTGACTTGAACCTGGAACTCCCAAGTCCCAGTCCAACACCCTAACCACAACGCCACACTGGCTCTTATTCCTGAAGTCCAGGGTTGTAGTAGAACCTCAGACCTGGAGGCAAACTCTGCCCCACCTGGGGCCCCAATCCGCCCCTCCAGAGTTTCTGAGGTGACCACACCCGATCATCTGGTGGTTTCCCGGCATTTGTGCAGTCCCCCACCCCCTTCTAAAAGGCTGCTGCGAAATGCCTCCTATGGCTCGGTTACTGAAGATTTTAAAGCTAAAACTTGTGGGCATTTTTGCCCTACCTTTTTGCTTTTGGGCCCACCCACTACTGGAACACGGCCCCCCGAGAGGTTCTCCAAAATGGAATCTGGCCCTCGGGCTGAAAGAGGTTCAACACCCTTACTGCAGTCAGTTGTCAGGAGAGGAGGATGCAGAGACAGAAAACAAGAGTTGTGCAAGTGAAAGAAGGGGGTGGAATTGCTTCCCCTCTGCCTTGCGGATGTTTTTTTTGCTTCCCCTTGCAAGACAAAGATTTTGAGGACGGGGTGACAAAATCCCCACGCCCTTGTGCAGCTCCTCTGTGATTCCAAGCTACCATTTTAAAATCCCCAGAATTCCCTGGGCCGAACGGTGCCACCTCATGACACGAGGTTGCTTCGGGGCATCGTGGGGCATTTTTCAACACGGCAGCCAGCGGCAAGGAGGAAGCAGGAGACGCGCTGGGGGGACGTTCGTGTGCCCCTCAGCTTTCGTGGCCTGTGAGGGGGGGAGACGGAAAAGGGGGGGCACATATTTTTTGCTGCAGCCCTAGTTTCTTGCATGAGGCTCTGACGGACGACGACTCTTCTGACTCCGGAACAGCCTTTCTCGAACCTGGCGCCCTCCAGATGTGTCAGACTACAACGCCCATCATCCCGCAGCCAGCTTAGCTGGCTGGGGGATGATGGGCATTGTAGTCCGACACATCTGGAAGGCTCCAGGTTCGCAGAAGCCTGCTCCAGAACATGGAAAACTTTCCAGACCTGGACGGTCAGAAACCTAACGATAGTGAAGCAGGACAGCTAAAAATAAAGCCGTCTGCGGTTTCTGAGCTGTCCTGCGGCGGCTCAGGGTTTCATCCTGCAGGCTGCAATGAAAGGTCTCCTTTGATTACAGCTTTCTAGAATTACAGCCCCCCACAGCCCACCCACCCAGCAGACGGGGAGCGGGGCAGGCACAGGCTCCTCAGAATTCGGGAGCTGGCTGGCGCGTCTGAGGGAGAGCTTTGCGCGTTGCACATCTAGCGCATGGAAAGGCTGAAAGGAGAAGTCACTCACCCAAGGAGTGATAACACAGCCTCCCCCAACCTAGCGCCCTCCAGATGTTTTGAACTGCAACTCCCAGGATTCCTGGGCCATGCTGACCATCGGCCATGCTGGCTGGGGCTGATGGGAGTTGTAGTCCAAAACATCTGAAGGGCACTGGGCTGGAGAAGGCTGAGATAATGCATCTGTCGCAGAGATAGGAACCACATCCAGGCTCCCAAGGTAGATTTTTTTCGACCACACTATCTTATCCTTCGGAAACACTACTGGTGAATGATAAATACTAGATATTTTGATCAGGGTACCGGCAAATCTTCCCCCTTCTGTGCCATTTCCCCAATTTACGTAAATCAGCCTCTGAAGCTGCTCTTTAACCCTGCAGCAGAAAAGAGTGAAAGCAAGTGTGGCCTAGTGGTTAGAGCACTGGACCGGGACTCGGGAGAACCAGATTCTTGTTCTTGCTCGGCCATGAAGCTCACTGGGTGACTTTGGGCCAGTCACTGACTCTCAGCCTCACCTACCTCACAGGGTTGTTGTGAGGATAAAATGGAGAGGAGTAGTATGTAAGCCAACTTGGGTTCCCTACAGGGAAAAAAAGCGAGATATAAATATTAAAACAACAACAACAATAATAAATAATAATATATCAGCAAGGGTTTCTGACCCCAATTGTCTAACTACAGGAAAAACGAAAAAAAAAACTCCCCCTGCCTCCGCTAAGTTAGGTTGCTGAAAAAGAATGTTTGGAAGAAAACCAGAAGTGGACGGGTGTGAGTAACCGGACTATGAGCTGAGTTCTGGAAACAAATTCCTAGGCAGCTGAACATATGCTCAGATACACCCTTGCTCCTTAATTCTACCGTTCCTTCCCTCCCAAGCCACCGTGTTGCACCTGGCTCCGGTTGGTGGAGCTCGAGGTTCCAGTAAAGAACAAAGCCCCCCAAACCCCCTCCCGTGCTACAGAGAAACCATTAGACTTGGTTGTGGGGAAGCCCAGAAAGCAGGAAGTAGGTTTGTAGAAGAGCGATGGGGGAGACATCTGTTTTGTTTGCGTATTAATGTGAACCCACCTAATTCTGATTTCCCACAATGCCGCTGGTGTAGCGTCACACTGGGACATTGTGGGAAATTTAAATGGGAGGTTCCAGGCCAGCCTCCGTTCCAGCGCTGCTTGGAGCACCAGAAAAAGCCCCCCCACTGAAGGTGGGCATCAGTGGTGTTCTCGGCTGGGGCGGGGCTTGGCCGCTGCCTGAGGAGGCCCAGTGGAGGCTGATGGCACCACTGGCAATGGGGGTGGTATATCCACTCTGGGTTTCAGTCTGAACTTTTAAGGAGCTATCCACTGAGCAGAACAGTATCCCCCCCAAATCGGTTCAGCAACATGGATAGCTCCTTTAAAGTTCAGACTGAAACCCGGGGTGGATACACCGCCCCTCTGACATCAGAGCCACCGGCCACTGCTGGAGGGCTGTGTTCTGTAAAGCAGGCCACGTGGTCACCCCGCTCACGAGGAAGCGCCCCCAGCTCACCACTCAAGGTCGCCATGCCGAGGCTCTTTCTCCCAAGCGATTTTGGCACCACGGATCGCTCCTTTAAAGTTCAGACCACCCCACTGGCATCAGAGCCACGGGCCTGCAAGTCGCCACCCAACACGCATGAATCCACGGACAAGGTCAATTTGGGCGTGGACCCAACCAGACCCCAAAAAACCGGTTGTATATGGATCAGGCCAAGAGAAGGAGAGAACAAAACGAGACCGACCAAGATGGAGAAGGAGAATTCGCTCACCTGCTGCCATGCTGAAAAAGGCCGGGATGAGAAGCTCTTCAAGCTGAAACAAGAACAGAGGGCTTGGTTAGAGCAACGGCTGAAGAGCTGGTCAAAAAGGACCAGAGGAGGGCATGGGCGGAGATTCTCGGTGGCTTGAGAATCTCCTCTTTCAGGGCTGGAAAAAAGATTTCAGGACCATCCGCAACAGTTGGCCCAGCCCTGGTAAATGTTCTCGGTCTGGCCCACTCCCCAGAACCCTCAGATGTCATAGAGGCACAGAATCATAGAGCTGGAAGAGGCCATTCTGGCCATCACGGCTTGTCCTTTCACTATCAGCTTTTCCTTATTGTAAAATCCTCTGTTTGGTTTATGACTGTAACTCTCTCTCTCTCTCTCTCTCTCTAGATAGATAGATATAGTAATACCTTGGATTACAAGTAACTTGGTTTGAGAGCGTTTTGCAAGACAAGCAAATTTTAAAATATTTATTTAATTTTTTTTTACTTGATATACAAGCGACGTCTTGCAATACAAGTACAGTCATGCCTTGGATTGAGAGCATAATTTGTTCCGGAAACGTGCTTGTAATCCAAAACACTCTTATATCAAAATGAAATCCCCCAAAAAAAATTTGTACAGAGATTTTTAATTTAAGCCATACTACAGTATTTGTATTGCAAGATGTCGCTTGTATATCAAGTAAAAAATAAATAAATAAATATTTAAAAATTTGCTTGTCTTGCAAAATGCTCTCAAAGCAAGTTACTTGCAATCCAAGATATTACTGTACTGTAGTACGGCTTAAATAAAAAGTCTCTGTACAAATTTTTTTGGGGGGATTTCGTTTTGATATAAGAGTGTTTTGGATTACAAGCACGTTTCCGGAACGAAATTATGCTCTCAATCCAAGGCATGACTGTATATACAGTATACACACACACACACACACACACACATATTGTAAAATCCTTTACATCGACACAGGTCATGAGAGGAAGAAAAATAGGTTTGCCCCCACCATATATTTCAGGGGTGGGCAACCTGTGGCCCTCCATATGTTGTTGGACTACAACTCCCATCAGCCCTAGCCACCATAGCCAATGATGAGGGTGATGCCAGTTGGAGTCCAAGCTACAAGTTGCCCAGTTTAACTCCAATTGCACAGTCTTGGATGCAGAGAGAGTTAAATTGGCGTTTTTCCCGAACACCATCCTTGATATATATAAATATATTTCCCCCAAATACGCACACACACTCATGGGACAGGGCACGAGAACCCAAACAACGGTTTTCTGGCTCTGCTTTAGATAAGAGGGGAGAGCTGGGGAACACAATCCGGGGCTCGGAGGTTCCTCTTTTGACGGGAGCTGCCCACCACTTCCGCAAAGAGCTGGTGTTTGAAGGGCCAGCCAAGGACAGCTTTGTCACACAGATAAACAAGCGGCATCCGAGGTAACACACAGTGATGCACAGACAAAGCTAGGAAACAAAAAAGCCCTGCAGTCCAATGGGAACCGTCGATGCCTTGGGAATGAATGTGTTCCCGCAGCAACCGGTTCTCTTCCATCGATCATCAGGAGACAGGGAGGAAGAGGAAACCAACCAGATGGAGAATAAGGGCAGGAGCGGACCTGGGCAGAACCACTTGCAAATCCCCACTGAAGCTCTTTGCGTCAATCCCAGCCTCTCGCAGGGCGTATTCCAATGTGCAGCTGGATGCATTTTGTGCAGTTGTAAAAAATAAAACTGTGCAGCGGAAACGAAGTTTTCCTGCAGTTGGGAATATGAACTTTAATCTTGTCATCATTTTCCATTAGAAAAATTCTGGGGGTGGGTGGGGTGCTCACGCACTGGCGGATGGGGCCACACCGGATTCTTGTGCAGTTGAAAACAATGCTTAGAATAAACCCTGATCTCTTGGCCTCGCCTACCTTATAGGGCCGTGGTGGTGGTCAGCCACGGAGAGCGGCTGCCCTGAGCTCCTTGGAGAAAAGAAGCTGGGATGAAGTTAAAAAATAAGTGCATCTCTCTTCCCATGAAGCCTTGCCATGGCGGTTGCCTTGGAGCAGTGTTTCTCAGCCTTGGGTCCCCAGATGTTTTTGGCCTACAACTCCCAGCATGCCCCAGCCAGCATAGCTGGCTGGGGCATGCTGGGAGTTGTAGGCCACAAACATCTGGGGACCCAAGGTTGAGAAACACTGCCTTGGAGGGAGAGGCTGCAGCGGCTTCATGTCAGCCGAGGGACAATAGCTTGGATTGACACAGTTTAGACACGATCCATCCAACAGATGCAAAGAGCCCCGGCCGGAACACTGTCCAAAGCAAGGCCTCCGCCGGCCCATTACACACCTCTACCGGCAATTCTCCATCTGCTGTGTTTGTTCAGTTTGCAAATGCCTGCCCCATTCTGAAATCGGACATGGGCGTTTGTCCTTTCCGCTAAGGATGTGCTAGAAATACCTTTGCTGTCGGACGGACGTATATTTAAATTTCCCACAATGCCCCCAGTGCAGTGTCACTCCACGGCATTGTGGGAAATTGAAAGGGTTGCTCCAAAAAGGGATGGAGGAGGAGTCTTTCAGTTTTACTTTCGCCCCTTTTTGATTCTGTTTAACAAATAATAATAATAATAATAATAGAAAAAATAAAAACCCGAACAAAATTTGCACCCAGCAATAGACACAGTTCTTTCCAGTCCGGAGAGGCCTCTGTTGTACCTGCCTGCCACACAGCTGTTAAAGCTAAGGAGCCTTTCAGGGGGGAAAAAGGTGGCAACCCTAATTCAGCACTGCATACGTGGTTGAATACGCAGGGATTCAAAGCCAGACTTTGAAGAGCCAAGCAGTCAAAACCGTCTGCCCGGAAGGACGGCAGGAGGGTGGATCTCTCCCACATTCGCGTTTATAAAATCTCAACTTCTTTCTATCCTCTTTAGGAAGAAGTTTGTGGGTTTTGGGGTAAATTCTCATTAAAAAAAAAAGGAAAGAGCGGAATGAAATCCTCACCCAGACCTGGATCCAAGGGGCCCGACACTCATCGCAGTAATGCTGTGGCCCACTGGGGGTCCACCAGATGGCACTTTGTCACCACCACCACCACCACCACCAAACCTAGAGCCGGCTGCAATCACACGGCCCCTTGGTTTTCATGTGTGCGCACTGGCACGTATGCGCGTTAGAGACAAGATGCCTCCGTCCAACACAACTCACTGATTTAATGCCGCCTTTCCCAGCCTTGTGCCTTCCAGTCTCAGCCTTCGCCAGCCCAGCGCCCTTCAGTTGTTTTGGACTACAACTCCCATCAGCCCCAGCCAGCATGGCCAACGGTCAGGAATCCGGGGAGTTGGGAGTTCAAAACACCTGGAGGGCGCTAGGTTGGGGGGAGGCTGCGACTCGAGTCACTTCCCCTTTCAGCCTCAGCTCTCCACCAGTAAAATGGGAACAACGGTGGCCTACCTCTCAGGGAGAACGCACTGGCAGAGGTTATGAATTCAAGATCCTTATCTGACTGGCCAACATCTGGGCCCACCCCATTCTTGCATTAAATCGACACAAATAAAGGTCCACCCCCAAAAGGAACAGCTGAGAGCATTCGGCCACACGCTCAGGGAGAGTCCAGTAGGCGACAGACAGGTCCCTAAAATAGACATGTGGCTGTTTGAAAAGTTCACACCACACCTAGATGGATTCACTGGAGTGGAAAGGAGAGAGGTCCAGTTACACTCCCCTCCGGCCACACCTAATAAGGCCGGATGACCTTGAGGTTTTGCTTGCTTGGGAGTTCTAAGTACGGCAAAGCCAAATAAATCTTGCACGGGGGCGGAACAGGCATGGCGGAGCATGGCGGCGGTTGCTCTCCCCAGATGTTAAAGCTGATCTGTGCACTCAGAAATAAGCATGTGGTGCAGCCCTGCTTGGACCACACGACTTCAGAATGCCGGTGTCTGAATGCCCCGTCACTACAAAAAAAAAAAAAAATTCCCCTTGCATTTAGGGAGTGGGCGGCTGCAATCCGGTATAAAAGACAGTAAGTCTCATTGAACTCAGTGGGACTCGCTTCTGAGTAGACATGCAAGGGAGTGCACTCATCAGTGAGAAAGCAAGGCCAGAAGCCTGAGATGCTAGCCATCTATGTGCAGGGAATCGTTGATGCGTGGAAGCATTCAAACATTCAGTTCCATACACACACACACACACACACACACACCCTGAGGTGGCACAATCACAAATGACTGTACCAACTGTCACTACCACCACCCCACGCACGCACACGTGCACACACACACACACACACACACACACACACACGTGTTCCTCCAGATGTTTTCATTCATTCATTCACTTACTGCATTTCTATACTGCCCAATAGCCAAAGCTCTCCAGGCGGTTTGCAAAGATTAAAACCTTAAAAATACTTTACAAAAACCATATACATACAAACATATAAACAGACAACACACAGAGAGACACGCAGATATCTGAAAACAATTTTGTACAATCAACGACAAGAAAAACTCAAGACCTGATTAAAACCTCATCATATACTGCCAAATGCCTGGGAGAAAAGGTCTTAACCAGGTGCCGAAAAGGTAACAGTGTTGGTGCCAGGCGGGCCCCGTTGGGGAGATCATTCCAAAATTGGGGGGCCACCACCAAGAAGGACCTCTCCCTCATTGCTGCCTTCCAAGCCTCCCTCAGGGCAGGCCCCTGGAGGAGTGCCTTAGATGATGAACAGGTACAGGCAGGTTCATGCTGGCAGAGGCACTCCGTCCGGTATTGCGGTCCCGAGCCCTGTAAGGCTGTAGTTTTGAACTACAGTTCCCATCAGTCCTGTCCAGAATGACCAATGGTCAGGGATTATGGGAGTAAGCCCCTGGTGTAGAATAACTCTCTTGATGGTTAGACAAAGGCAGTAGGTGTGAGAAACCCAAAAGGCACAGAGGAATACCAGCCAAACATGCTCTCCCTTTAGTCGAGAAAGTCACTACTAAATCAGAAAGGATTCAGAGGGCATCCCACAAGGCAATAAAGGCAGAGAAGACTGGGGATCTCTTGTGACACGTAAACTGGTTTCAGACAACACGGTAACCCACACTCAAGGGTTGAGTGTGGGTTGTCGTTGAAACGTGCGCTATTGTGTTGTCTGTCTGAACCCAGCCGCAATAACAAAACATGGTGAACAACCCACAGTTTGTAACCCAACAACAAACCATGGGTTCTCTTCATGGGCTGTTCGTGGTTAGTGCAGCTGGGTTAAAAAAAAACACAATATGCCAAATTTCAACAACAACCCATGGTTCAACGACAACCCACACTCAACCCTTGAATGTGGGTTATCTTCTCTGAACCCAGCCGAGATGACAAACCACGGTGAACAACCCACAGTTCACAACCCAACCGCAAACCATGGGTTCTCTTCATGAGTTGTTGGTGGTTAACAAGCCATGGCTTGTTATCTTGGCTGGGTTCAGACAACACGATAACCCATAGTTCAATGGCAACCCACAGTTCAACGGCAACCCACACTCAACTCATAGTCAACCCTTGAGTGTGGTTTATCGTGTTGTCTGAACCCAGTCATAATATATAAAATTGCACCTACATGTTTGTGGCTCATTGATCCAGAAGACATTACCACCTCCAGGATCTGCGCTAAAATTGAGAGCTGATCTACACTGATCAGAATAGTGAAATGGGACAAACTGACCAGCTGAGCTGTTTAAATACTCCCCCTGCTATTCATTCATGCATTCATTCATTCATTCATTCGATTTATAGCCCGCTTCTGGCATAAATCCCCACAAAAAGTGGATTACAATTTCATTAAAGATACAAAACACATAACCAACCTCTAAAAACATGTTGAATATATGAACAAAGTGAGATACCTATTAATCTATCTATAATAAGAGGATGCATGCCTGTTTCTTTACCTGTCCGTCATCACCATAGCAGCGGGACCGTGAAACCAAGGCACCTGAAACTTGGCTTGCATCCTAAGGAGACCACTGAGGTGAGCACCTTGGGGATAATTTGTTTTTAAGTGCATTCAGGGTGCAATCCTATGCATGTTTAGACAGAAAAAAGTCCTACAACTCCCAGCATTCTCCAGCCAGCCACTGCTGGCTGGGGAATGCTGGGAGTTGTAGGACTTTTTTTCTATCTAAACATGCATAGGATTGCATCAGGGCTGGTGCTAGGCAACAAAAAGACCCCAGAGCTCAGGCCAAAGGACCAAAACAAAGAAAGATGCATATGCTAATTTACATATACTCTAAAGTCTCTCTTTCTCTGGGTCTTTAAGGGACCCTGTCTCTTAAGGACACCCCTATTTGTAAAAGGGGATGGATGGACAGGGGAGAGGAGGGCATTTGGTTTCAGAAAGATTTGGGGGCGGCAGGAGGCGAAGCACCTGTGGGCAAAAAGCCAGCTCATCCAGGGGGATCAGATGTGACAGATCCTCAGGGCCCCTGTGCCTTTCTTTCAGCAAGTGCCCGTGGACGGCAGGGTGGTGGGGCAGAGGGCCTCCCAGAGATTCGGGGCTCCAAATGAAAGATTTGGGGCTCCAGCCCTAGCTGCCCCCCCCCAACACAACCTCTGGATTGCACCCTAAGCAATTTTAATTAATGCAAACACTTCCATGAGGTTGAAGCCTGCCGTGCCGTGCCACCTTCAGCCAGGAGAGCAGCAAATAGCTCTGCCATCCATACAGCTTGATGCCAGAGGGGGATTCGTAGGCTGAGGGACGGAGTTATATAGGCCTGCCCTCTCCCTGCTGCTGTGGGGCAGCCCCCCCCCCCCTTGCAGGGGAATGGAAGTGGGCAGACACCTCCCACAGGGGGCTGCAGGCGTGCACCACAGGCATGGCTTCACTCGAAGAGGGTGTGCACACTTAGCCCAGTCCTGGCAGCTGCGTTCGTTTGCTCCATTCGCTAGTCTGTACTAATAAAGATAGGTGTCTGTCTGTCTGTCCGTGCCATTGAACCCAGCCAAGATTAAAAAAAAATACCATGGTGAGCCACCCACAGTTCATAACCCAAGAACACACCGTGGGTTCTCTTCGTGGGTTGTTCACGGTTAGCGCAGCTGGGTTCAGACAACACGATGGCCCACATTTCAACGACCACCCACGGTTCAACGACCACCCACACTCAACCTTTGAATGTGGGCCATCGTGTTGTCTGAACCCAGCCCGTGTGTTTGAAGCCTGCCCCCTCCCCCTGCTGTGGGGCAGCCCCCTGAAGGGGAATGGAGTACTGGGGGCTATAGGGATGCACCTTGGTGTGTGTGTGTGGGTGTGTGCATACTTAGGGGTGCCAACAGCAGCGGTTTCACTCAGGGCACAATGTGTCCAGCTCTGACACCCATGTAACTTTGTCTGAAGGCTTTCCTATAGCAGACGAGAGGGCTAATCCAGCCCTTACAAAGCCAGGCACATTTGCTAGCAGCCAATAAAACAGCAGCAGCCGCAGCGGATGAAACCTTAGTTTAAAAAAAAAAAAAGCACAGGACGCTGGAGTGAATCAAATGCAGACTGGAATTTAAAAAAGGCTTCAACATCCTCCTAAAGAGGAGGCCATACATAGTTTCCCAGGCGAATGGCATTCCAAACGTGGAGCCACCATCAAAAAGGCCCCGTCCCTGGTACTTCCCAATCTCACAGCTCTTGCTGGTTTATCAGAGAGCAGGACTTTGGGTATTGACCTTATAATGCCTGCCTGCCTGCCTACCATATCAATGCATGCCTGAAGTGGTACAATCCCAGTAGCGTTTTACCACTGGATTTAGCTGCATGTATAAATTCGGCTTCAGAGAGGCCAGAGAGGAGAGAGCACAGGCAGGAGCTATATTGTGGTTTGACTTTATGTATGTGATATGACCTGATATCATCTCAAGTGAAACAACACTTACATACAGAAAACACATGTGATGCAGCTCTCCCTGGTCTGTACCACTCCAGACTGCAGAGGGAAGATTGATTTTACTTTTTTTTTTAAATGCTGCACCTTATTAAAAGCTTCCTTGCACCTGGAAAGCTAGAGTCTAAAAACCCTTTACCCTGACATGCTATCTTTCCATGTGCAGGGAGTTTTGTTTTGTTTTGTTTTAAGACGGTGGAGCATTGAAACACGCAGTTCCCCCCACCTGCAGTTGGAGGGGTACGGTTAGCCTTCTCTGCATATTTGCATAAGCAAATAAGCTACTTAGAGGGAGAGGAATTGGGTGCCCTCTTTTAGTGTCCCTAATCTCTTCAATCCTTACATGCAGGGGGTTTATGTATTACTTTATTCATTTGAAATGCCTGTACACCACTTTCCAAGAAAACATTCTCTCAAAGGGGTTTACATAGTAAAAGGTGGCTTGCAACCGAGATGGGCAAAAGGTAGATCTGGATCTACTGATAGAACTCTGGGTGATTTGCTGCAGGGGTGTCTGATTCCAAATTGTCTAAACAAGAATTACAATGGAAAAAGCTCCTTTCTCTCCCCCCCCCCCGCCCCCCAAATTAGGCTGCTGAAAAAGAACGCCTGGGGAAGAAACAGGAATGGATTGGTGTGCAAAAAGACTCCTGTGAGTTTGGTTCTGGTCCAAATCACATATTCCTGGGCTGAGCATGTGCTCAGGGGAGCCCTGTTCCTTAATTCTTAGCTATGTCCGTCTTCCTGAGCCGCTACTCTGCACCTGGTTCGGGTTGGTGGTTCTCAGGGATCTAGTGAAAAATGAAGTAGACCCCACAAGCCTAATTTAGTCTGCCCAAGCCTGGGGTACAAACATGTTTCAGTAAAGTTGGTTACAGTCTCAGCGGGAGGAGTGGGGTTCGCACATGTACATCTTCTTCTGCCCTGGAGCAAAGGAACAGACTTCTTCGCTGTACATGTAACTGCCTACCCAGGTTCTGGCTGTCTTGGAAACCTGGATGTATCTGATGGAAATTGTAATATTGCTTGCTTAAATCAACAAGGTAATATAACCACTAGTTAGAGTGGGAGGAAAGGGTTAATTCAGTGTTTCTCAACCTTGGGTCCCCAGATGTTTTTGGCCTACAACTCCCAGCATGCCCCAGCCAGCATAGCTGGCTGGGGCATGCTGGGAGTTGTAGGCCAAAAACATCTGGGGACCCAAGGTTGAGAAACACTGGGTTAATTGAACAATTCCCCAGGGTGCATGTCTTGCAACTCCTCCTCCCTCCCTCCCTCCCTTCCTTCCTTCCTTCCTTCCTCTCTTTCTCTCTCTCTCTCTCCAACCTGATGGACACACGCATATGAATAAACGGACTGTAAGTAAAACTAATAAATGTCTTCATTAGTCTTAAACCTTGTTTGGACAATCCGTTTCCTTTTAAGAGCCTTTTCAGCAGGGTTTAACAACCCACGTGGTGATAACCAGTTTCAATGAGCAGGTTGCGCATAAGGGGGAAAACTCTGCTTCATTCTAACCAGGATATAGGACCGACTCCTTCCCATATATCCTCCAACAGTATCCATGTCCAGGATGCTTGGTGGTATTCATTGACTGACTCAAAGGGTTTCAGAATTGTTAGGAGTAGCTCCTCCCAGCGCTGGCTCAGTCCCCAGGTTCGCACACCCCTGGTCCTACAGAGGGGAATTCCCCGTCGTTATCTCTGCCAAAGATCAGAGATAACGGGGAATTCCTCCAGGGGGGCAAGCTTCACCCCCTGGAGAAATGAAAGGAGGCTCCACAGGGCTGGATTAGGTCTGCGGGCTGGAGCTTCCCCATCCCTGGGCTATGTCCACATCAACCTGGTACCCTCCAGATGTGTTCGACTACAACCACCCATCTTCCCCAGCCAGCAGGGGGATGGAGACATGACACCCCAAAAAGAGGTTACCTCCGGATGTGCTAGAAAGCGCGCAGTCCAAGGCAGTTTGAGTGTTATGAAAGCCTGAAAACTGACAGGTAATGATCAAGACGGAAGACCCGAAGTTCCCCTCCTAACAGAGGCCGGCGCCTGACACAGAGTGAGGGCGACACACGGGGACAAAATGTTGTCTTGCAGACCAATTTGCACACCTTGAATCGGCACCTGGAAGTGAGTAGCTACCAGGAATTTGTATTATTATTACGAGTTATCGTTCATAATAAAATGCCTAATGTTTGCTAAGTGCTGTACAGGGACAGAAGAAACAAAACAAGGTGGTCTCTGCCCCACAGGCTTACAATCTGATGAAAGGAATTGGGGGTGGGGGGAGCAAGCAAATTCAAACTTGTCAAAAAAAAACAAACTGCAGGTCAAGAGAGAGGGAGAGAGACTCAGTTGGATAAAAAGATTTCTGCCCTCCCCCCCCCAAAAAAATGGGCAGCAGAAGTTTAAATTTTATTTTGTATTATTTTTATTTTTATTATAACCCTTGATAAAAATTGCAAATGGCAAGCAACATCTTAAAAGAGGCATTCCTCTACCCTTTCTCGTGCACACGGGAGGGCATGCCTCTTCTGAGAGGTTGCTGGGGCTACAACACCCGTGATCCTCCTCATCTGAAAACAAAGTGTGCCTTTTCCTTTCAAAGGACTGCATTTTTCTCAAATGCAAATTCAGCCCTGGGAACAGAGGAAACTTCCTTTGTCTATCGAACCCAGTGCCGTCTACACTGACTGGCAGCAACTGTCTGGGGTCTCTGGAAGAGAAGGGTCTCCTCCATCTCCTGCTCCATCCTTTTAATATGGAGACGCCGGGGATTGAACCCGGGACCTTCTGCATGCAAAGTAGGGGCACTCCGACTGAGCAATGGTCCCTCCCCTAATTAATTCATTAGTGTGATCATATTAGGCCAGTACTTTTCCATCTGCGCTGGCTGCCAGTCCATGTCCAGGCCCGATTCAAAGCGCTGAACGGTTTGGGGCCAGGTTACCTGAAGGAATGTTTCCTCCCATATACACCTCCCCGGACCCTAAGATCATCTTCAGCAGTCCTTCTCTGGGAGCCCCCACCAAAGGACACAAGTTGGGTGGCAACTATGAACAGAACCTTTTCTGCTGTGGCACCCCGGTTGTGGAACGAACTTCCCAGAGAGGCTCGCCTGGTACCTACATTTAGGGATGTGTGAGGAATCTGTTCGGGGGGGGGGGTGTCTGGCAGATTTCCCTGGTTCAACCCCCCCAAACTCCACCTCGCTTATCGCTTCCCCAGTGCCGACTCGCGTTCTCCCCGGTCGAGCCAGAGAACTGACTTCCGTTTTCAAAGGTGGACCTACACCAAAAATGGCCATAGTTTGTGCAACCCACGCAAATTACGGCCATTTTCAGCGCGTTCTTGGCGTAGGCTATGGCGGTTTCTACTTTGAAAACGGAAGTCACTTTCCAGGCTCGACTTGCCCTGCTTCCGACTCGCGTGGCGGCAAGATCCACCAAGCCAGAGGCAGGTAGCGTGCCGCAGTGTCCCCAATCCCTACTTGTGCTCTTTCTTTCCAGCGCCAGGTGAAGACCTTCCTATTTTCGAAGGCATTTTAGTCTTTCAGGTTTCTGTGGTTTGAAACTGTATTTAAACCTTTGCATTGTTGCTGCTAGGTTTTATTTGGGTTTTTCATTTTTACTTTATATTGTAGCTTTAAACCTTTTAAACTTTTACAGTGTATCTTATGTCGTATTTTATGGTTTCAGTTGTCACTGAACCTCCCAAAGAGATTCGGCAATTGGGCAGTACAGAAATGTAATAATAATAATAATAAATAAATAATAAACAAACTTAAGATTTCTTTCATCGGGGTGACACCCCATCTACCACTCTTCCCCAACTGGGTGCCCTAAAGATCTTTTGGGCTGCAACTCCTATCATCCTTGACCAACAGCCATGCTGACTGGGCATGATGGGAATTGTAGTCCAAAACATCTGGAGGGTGCCAGGTTGGGGAAGGCTGCCTTACACACACACACACACACACACACACACACAGAGCAAACGCATTCATACATCCGGAACAATAAAAAACGCCCCACCTACCTGCAACAGATATGCAAAAGAAAGAAAAATTAATTAAGCTAAAGTTCATCTGTAAGGTTCTAAGCACCTCGCTTGCAAAGTATCCCTCTCTTACTGCCACTCAAGTCCTCCCGGCTCTTTTTGACCTCACTTCAAGGGTAGCCTACAGACAACAACATGGAAATATATTTAAATGTGTCAGAAACGAGCGCCGGTTTCTAGGCAAGAGGCAAAGCCATTGGAAATTCCAGAGAGACTCTGCTAAGAACAAGCACACTTCATGGGGTGAGGGTTGAAATCTCACGCTGGCGGGTTGCACAGAACGGCTCCCCCTGAGGACCCTTCTTAAAAGCCCGAATTTTGGGTGGTGGGGAATACGAGGAAAGAGACAAGATGGGAGCAGTTCGCCCAAGGTCATTGTAAAGGGGGCAGCTTTTCGATGTCCCCCGAGGCACAGACCAAGCGAGACACACACATACACCCACACACACACGCATGGACTGACTGACACATTCATTGCTTGAGCAAAAGGGGTCATTATGTCCCGGCAGGCACGGATCGCATCGCTTCATCGCTGCTGGCCTGCAAAAACAGCAACAACACAAAAGCACACACACACACAAGCAGCTGCAGAACACACACACACACACACACACACACACAGCACAAATAGCGTCACACACCCTGTCGCTGAATCCACCCGCACAACAACACTTCTCTTTGCGTTTTCCTCTTTGCTTTTCTGGGTGGCAACCCGTGAATGAAAGAAAGGACGTCTCCAGCATCATCTCTCTGGCTGCCTGCAGCAAAGGGACTTGTTGTTCTCCCACACAGCGACCCTGCCCCAAATCAATGTGTTAAAAAAATAATAATGATAGAAGTCTCCCTAAATGAGGCTCAAACCTACCTCTCAGCGCTGGAATGGAGGCGGGACGGACAAAGGGGGAGCTCGAAGAGCGGAGCGTGTCCCACGCCAACGGGCTGCCCGGCACGGCTCCGCCGGGCTATTTTTACCTCTCTATATACTGCTGTCAGAGGCGCACGGCATGCTGGGAGGAGGAGGGGGGGGGACATTCTTGCTGCCAGACGGGGGCTGGCAGTGGCAGCAAAGGACGCCCCCGACTCTTCTCGGGAGACGTGAGCCGCATGGCAATATTAGGCAAAAAAAAAAAGAGAGAGAGCAGAGGGACGGGAAACTGCAGCCGGGGAGGCGCACAGGCCCCAAAGGAAAAGAAAACAGAACCAGGCAAAGAGGTGGAGAGAGCTGCATGTTCTAAATAGCTCGCCCCGTTGACCGGGAGGGGGCAGAAAACCTTGATAAAATTGCATTCCTGTTAAAATGATTCCAAGCCGGTGCACAGATTAAACGTCATTCCCCCCCACTGTCTCGACATGTTATTCGCTCCCCCCCCCCGCCGCCTTGAAAAAGCAGCACAGGAAATTGCTTGAGCGGGCAACCTCGAGTGGCAAGCTGCGGGCGTCTCCTCGTGAGTAGGGTGGCCAGATGCCCTACTTTACAGAGGACAGCCCTCCAGCCGCGCGGCTGGCGGCTCCAGTGTCAGTGGGGCCCTGTGTATCCACTCCGGGTTTAAGTTTGAACGTTAAAGGAGCTATCCATGGTGCCGAACCTATTGCGGGGGGGGGGGGTTTGAGTTCAGCACCTTGGATAGCTCCTTGAAAGTTCAGGCTGAAAGCCCGGAGTGGGTACACCGCCCCACTGGCGTTGGCGCAACCGGTCTCCACTGCAGCCTTCTGTTTGAAGGGCTGCCCGGGCTCAAGTCTGCTTTAAAGATCGAAAACCCTATGAAGGGGAAGCCGGCGGGGAGGACCTTGGCACTGCCCACCCAATTTAGCACCTGGACAGCAGGCACAGCAGCAAGCACACAGGTCACCTGGTCACACTCTTCCCCAGTATGGGGAGAGGTATTGCATTTCTATTCATGGGGGTCATTTGCATCCCCAGTTCAATCCCTGGCATCTCCAGGTAGGACAGGGAAAGAATCCTGCCTGAAACCCTGCAGAGCTGCTGCCGGTCAGTGTCGACAATACTGGAGCAAGATGCACCAAGGGTCTGACTCAGTATAAGGCAGCTTCCTGGGTTCCTATTTAAATGAAAGTAATTACGTCTACGTCTTCTCCCTTACAAATCTGCCCAGTCACTGAGGTCATCGGAAGACATGTTCCTGGTGGTTCCTTATGGACCTATGGCTTGGCTGGAGTCCACCTGGAGAAGAGCCTTCAGTGTGGTGGCCCCCTTTCCGTGGAATTCCCTGCCTCTGGAAGTCAGGCAGGTGCCAACATTGTATTCAAACATCTGTATTCCAGGAAGCCTTCCTGAACTAACCAACCACGTTTTTATTGATTCTGTTTTAACATATTGTTTTATTCTTTTTGTATTTTTATTGTTCCAGAATCTCCATACTGGAATATGGAGTGGTATATGAATGTTGTAAATAAATAATAAATATCAGTGCAGACTTGCATCATCAGAAAAGGGCAAACGAAGACACGTTTCCACATTTTTTTGTGGCTGCCCAACTCAAAAGTTGACCTACTTGTGGGTAGGTTTGCCAACTGAAAAGGGAGGGCGGGAAGGCCCCCGCACAAGCAGAACTAGGCTAGAATTTTGCTTCACCCCCATGCTTTGGGCTGGCTTCTGATGTCTACATTTCCCCTCCCCACCATCTGCAGGCATCTGGAAAGGTTATCCAATTACATTAGTTGCCTGTGAAAACACTTACGGTATATTAGAAGGCATGAGTGGAAGGGACTTTCTGGTAGTGGCCCCATGTTTGTGGATCTCTGTTCCAGTTGAAATATGCCAGGCCCCATCAAGGGAGGCATTTAAGCGGGCCTTGAACACCCATTTGTTTCCTCCGGCTTCCTCTTAAAAGGATTGTATTGGGTCGCTGGCTGCATGTATGTCCCAAGGCATGGTCTGAAGGCACATGAGGTAGCCACCATGCTGGGCAGGTCTGGGTCTAGTCCAGTGTTTCTCAACCTTGGGTCCCCAGATGTTTTTGGCCTACAACTCCCAGCATGCCCCAGCCAGCAGAGCTGGCTGGGGCATGCTGGGAGTTGTAGGCCAAAAACATCTGGGGACCCAAGGTTGAGAAACACTGGAGGGGAGACCACCTGGGAACCACATGTAGCCACCTTGAGTTCCATGATGAAAGAAAGGTGAGATATAAATAAATATATGCTGTGGTTTTAGCTGTAACTCTTTATTTGATTTTATTGTGTTTACTGGGGTATACAATATCTGTTTTGGTGTTCCTGCTGGTTCTTATTTATTTCATTATTATGGTATTTTATGGTTTTAAAAATGTATGGTTATTGTATGCTGCAAAAGTATACATTGGAAACTGCCTTGTGAGGATTTCACTCTAAAAAGGCATCCCGCAAATATTTTAAATAAATAAAATGTTTGCAGAGCGCCCTTTTTTTAAAAAAAAAAAAGTGCCAACAATCTTGGTTGTCTATATTTGTTTTTAAATTGGTAACATAGCTCTTTGTAGATGTAAGATGGAGGGGATAAATGGATCAGTCAACTTTGGTTTTGCCGAGTTTCTCATTTTCTCCAACCATAAGTTCATTTTGGCCTGTTTCCACATCAGTTTGTGAATTCAAGGGGGAAAATGTCTGCACGAACATTGTGCGCATGTCTTCTAATATATGCATGTTTGTATTCACTTCTCCTAGTGTGCACACGTTTTTTGCAAGTAGCCTTTTCCTAATCAGCCAACCAGGTCTCTGCACAGCCTGCCTGCCAGGGAGTGTAGAGGAGAGGGAGGCGGCTTTCAGAAGGGGCAGCCATTTGGCACTCTGAACAGCCACCTTCTTCTGGAAACAGCTGATTGGTCCTGAAAGCCCTTTTGGAAGTTTGTAGGTGTGTCCAAAAAGGAGGCGAGCACAGACTCACAGAAAAGATATATACATACAATTTGCAGCTGTGACATGTGAACCAGGTGATATATACAGGTCATGCCTTGGATTGAGAGCATAATTCGGTCCGGAAACGTGCTTGTAATCCAAAACACTCTTATATCAAAACGAAATCCCCCAAAAAAAATTTGTACAGAGATTTTTAATTGAAGCCGTACTACAGTACTTGTATTGCAAGACGTCACTTGTATATCAAGTAAAAATAAATTAAATAAATATTTTAAAATGTGCTTGTCTTGCAAAACGCTCTCAAACCAAGTTACTTGCAATCCAAGGTATTACTGTACATCTGTACCAATGTCCCCACCCCTCAAGTATGCATTCCAACCAATGCTTCTTTTAATAATATGTTTTGGCAATGCCCCGTAGTTGCCGCTTTTTGGGTGGAAGTTATAATACAGATAAACTTTGTATTAGAACACTCTTTGATATTTTCCGATGTGCATGTTCTTTTAAATTATCTACCTGTTTCTTGGAAGTTAAAGCATGGTCAACGCAAATGGGTTTTCCACACCCTTTTGGCAGCTAAAAGACTGATACTACAACACTGGACAGCTCACTTTCTATAAAGCAACGGATCGAAGGCTTAATGATGCTTTCAATATTTGAACAGAACGGATGACATGCAGACACCACTCACGAATGGACATATATATGGATATCTGGTCTGCTTTTGCTGAAGCTTATGTATAATTGATACAC
The DNA here is from genome assembly GCA_021292165.1 of Shinisaurus crocodilurus. NCBI lineage: Eukaryota > Metazoa > Chordata > Lepidosauria > Squamata > Shinisauridae > Shinisaurus > Shinisaurus crocodilurus. Next base: position 411,604 of record JAHFWL010000106.1, read on the forward strand.
CTGGATTTATGCTGTTGTACAGATATTTACATATAAACAATTGTTAATTGCAGGGGCTTTTTGGTTTCCTGTTTAATTTAGATTTCGTTGTGTTTTGGTGAAATTCACAATAAACAATAGATGAAAAAAAAGTATGCATTCCAACCAAGTGGCAAATTTGCAGGGGGGGAGAGAGAGAGAGTGAATGGTGCTCACAAAGTTTTTCTGAGGAATATGGCAGCAGCAGCAGCAGCAGCAGCGGCTGGGTGGGGTGGTAAGGTAGTATTGACTTTCTCCGGGATAAAAACTGAAAGCAAAGCCCGAATCAGGGACACCATTGGAATCAGGTGCAGGTTTAAACACCTGTTTCTGGGATGTCCCAGATCATACCGCGTGTCAAGGAAAACGGCTGGTGCAGACACACCTAAAATGACCACAGAAAACGGAATACTTAGGGCTGTCGCCCAATCCAAGGAATATATTAATCAAATGAGATTTCACTGATTAAATCTGTATACATTTGCATATGAATAAAAGAGCTGGGTATCTTTAGCCTGGAAGATGGGAAGGGAAGGTGAAGGGGAGACACGAGGGTTGTTTTCAAATTTCTAAAGGGCTGTCACATAGAAGATGCAGCAGACGAGAGCAACCTGTCCCTTCCCCAGGGTGGGTATGAAGAGTGAAAGTGAGTGAGAGAAAAGAGAGTGTGTCAGAAAGGGAGCGAGAGAGAGAAAGAAGATGTGTCAGAGAGAGTGAAAAAGGGTGTCAGAAAGGGTGAGAGGGAGAGAGAAAAAAGGATGTGTCAAAGAGAGAGAGAGAGAGAAGGTGTCAGGAAGAGAGAAAGAGAAAAGGATGTCCGAGAGAGAGAAGGGTGTGTCAGAAAGAGAGAAAAGGATGTAAGAGAGAGACTGAAAGAGAGAGAGAGAAGGGTGTGTCAGAAATAGAGAGAAAAGGAGGTATCAGAAAAAGAGAGAGTGAGAGCAGGGCTTTGGCAGAAATAGAGAGAAAAGGGGGTGGCCTGCTCACTTTTGGCTCTGGCCCCGCCCACCACTATTATGTGGCCCCCGACAGATGACCCTGGGGGAATGTGGCCTCGACAGAAAAAAGGTTCCCCACTCCTGAGTTAGAAGGATCAGGTAGCAGGTGATGGGAAAGCCCCCTCTCCCAGAAACCCCAGAGAGCAGCCAGCCAGGGTAGACAGACCGTAGTAGGCTCAACGGACCAATGGCCTGAGATATAGCAGCTTCATGTGTCCGTAAGACTTGAGCCTTGGATAAGGGAGAGTAAGGTGGCCGGATTCCCACAGAAAGGATTGGAAGATGGTTCCAGGGCGCAGGAGAGACACAAGCTCCGCGCTCAACCAGGACCTCTCGGTACCGCCCGATACTTCCTCTCTTTTACTGTTTGCGTACCAGGCAGGGTGGACTGCCAACCCACGGTTGATCAATGCCAACCTTTAACCCCCGGCTGCTGGTTCTGGTGTTTCCCACCAGGAACTCCCACCCCATCCCCCTCAGTTCCTGTTTTCGACCCAGAAAAGAGCAAGTGGAGCTCATATCCAACCCAGGCTCTGTGGAAAAAACCCAGGAGGCTTTGCCAAGAACCCGGGTCTGGTGTATGTCACTGCAGCGACCTTACCTCCCCCGCCTTACTTTCTTCCTTTGGAGATTCTTGGCTTGGGCTGAACAGATTGTCCAACGGAGATGGGAGCGGAGACTCTAAGTCCAAAAAGATAAAAACAGGAGACGACGTGAGATGCTCAGAAGGTTGGTTCTAATGGGAGAACAACAAAGAAAGAGCTACTAGAATTCCAAGGGTGGTCAACGTGAGTCTCGGACGCAAACTCAGTCATTTGAGAATTCTGGGCATGAAACAAACATGGGGCTTTCCAAATCAAATAATTAAAAATAAAAAAAATAAAATAAAAAAAAAAACACCTCCTGTTTTGCCCCAAGGTGATCTCGGTTTTGCACAGGAAAGCCCACATTCTGGAGCTGGAGTAAGATAGGCAGACGTTTAGCAAGGATAACACTTTCGTTGGCCGGACGGAGTGGCAGAACATAGACGACTCGCCACTCGGCCGCTGCAAATCAACTCATCCTCAGCCTGCACGTCAGGCTCAACCTCCCTCTGGGTTCTCAGGTGTGTCCACAGTCACACAAAAAAGCGGGGGAGAGAGAACAGGTTCTCAGGATGCAATTTCTTTAATATTTGTTTTCAGGTCGTACTGGGAGTTGCGGAAGGTGGCGAGGAGTACAGGAGTGTTGCTTTAAGAAAGTTATCAGCACACGGCCTTGACTACTTGGCTGCTTGCCAGCCTGATGCAATCAAGAGCAACTCACCGGCATGTGACCTGGCTGCTGGCCAGAGGGATGACAATGCAAACAGCACAGGTGCTAACAGTTAAGCACGTGATCTGCAATCCAAGAAGCTTGGTGCTAAGAAGAGCAAGTGCAGATGGAGAGCGTGGTGGTTGTTAGTGAGAGTGTGGTGGATCGTTAGTGGCAGTTGGTCGGTTGCGTGTGGAATACTGAAGAACTGGAAGGAGTGAGGAGGAGCAGCTGTGCAGAGAGCCTTGCAACGTGGAGAGGCCATACCCAGGCGGAGAGCTGCTGGACCTACTGTTGGTTGAACAGTGACTGTGCAGCTAAGGGGTGGGATTTCCACCAGGGAACTGGGAGTAGCATTGTTGTACTTCAGGCTTAACTTTACAATAAACATGTTTGGCTTTGACAAAGTTGTGGGCACCGGTCAGGGCTGAGCCGGAAGCCGAGCCAAGGGGCCAGAGCTGATGACCACGCTGAAACACGTCACACCCTGGAGCACCGGCATTGCTCAGGCCAAAGCGGAAGCCCTTTTATAGGCCTTCCTGTCCAGGAGGGACCAATGGCCAGCCAGGGTGGGCTGGGACCAGTCCAGAGCCAGAGACTGCCGCTAGATATTCCATGCTACAGTTAACGATTGCTCAGAGAACCAAAGGTTCCCAGTTACAACACCAGCTGCTCCGGATAGGACAGCTCCTTCCGGGAAATATTCCTGAGGGGGACCAAGCACCTCCACACACGTGGCTGCAGCCCAGGAAAGGAGGAAGAGCTGCCACTGAACGGCCACCCTTTCATGGAGTGCTGTTTCCACTGCCCTTTCATCCTGCCGACGCCAACCACCGGATGCCTCTCTCACCTGGGCCGCCCATCGCCTCTGGGCGCAGTCGCTGCTGAACGCAGTCGCTGATGTCAGCAAATATATCGTCTTCCTCCCTGTCTGCGTCGAACTGGAGGGAAAAGCAGGGAAGGGGAAGAGGAGGAAGCTGCTGTCAAATCTACCTCAACCTTGGGCAGGTTGAAAGGGAGAAACCGGCCTGCCACGTTCGCCCTGAAAGGCCTCTGTCATAGCAAAGCGAGAAATGTCCGGAGGTCCATCTTGCTCAGCCCGGTTTCAAACGGCGGCCACACCCAGATGCTCACAAGGAGGGTGGGAAGTTGGTGGCCCTCTGTCATCGCTCGCTCGCCCCCAACATCCGGTAATCGGAGGAACAAGTGGGACCGCAGATTCAGTGCAGACTCGCCTTCTTCTAGTAAGAGAGCTCCTATTCAGGGTCCCAGCCAGCCGGTCATGCCCTCTTGCAGGACATTCCGTTCCATTTGCCCCACTCCACCCCCAGTATATTCTAGAGCGGGGCTCCCCGACCTTGGGTCCCCAGACGTTGCTGGCCTACAGCTCCGAGCATACCCAGCCAGCATGGCTAATGGCAAGGGATTCTGGGAGCTGTCGTCCAGCAACATCTGGGGAGCCAAGCTCTAGAATATCCCATTCCATTTCCCTCACTCCACCCCCAGTATATTCTAGCATATCCCATTCCATTTCCCGCATGGCTCACTGGGGGATGCTGGGAGTTGTTGCACAACACGCCTGGAGGGCGCCAGTTTGGGCAAGGCTGATCCAGTCCAGCTCCCTGAGGTGCCCAGCAGCCGTCCCTCTAAGACGGGAGACGGCCGTGCTCCTTCCCTCTCAGGCAAGTGGCTACGGGGGGGCTTTCCCTCTGTGCGCACTGGCCTGTCCCCACGGTGCTGCTGTCGCCACCTGCTGCCGCCGCCGCCGTTGGGAAGCAAAGCATCCCGCAGCCGAGCACCTGAGATGGAAGCTGCACAGCCACCTCCCCACGGTGACCGGGTGGACCAGCCAGAGCGGGAAGGGCGAGACGCTATCCCGGCAGAGCCAGCTTCAGATTTGCCGGGTCCTCCAGAAAGCAAGCAAGCACCCTCTGGTGGGCCCCTCCCTACGTCGCAGAATCACAGTTGGAAGGGACCTCATAGGTCAGGGATCATGTCCTGCTTGTGGTGGGTTTCCCGTGGGCAGCAGGTTGGCTACTGTGTGGACAAAACGCTGGACTAGATGGAGATCCAGCATGGCTCTTCCCGTGTTCTTCCCGTGTGTCCCTCCAGATCTTGCAAAGGCGACATAAAGTTCTAGGGGCGATTCTAAGGGCCTTCTCAGTGGTGGCTCCCCATTTGTGGAATCAGCTCTACAAAGAGGTGCGCCTGGCGCCCACACCCTCTATTCTTTTAGGCACCAGGTGAAAACCTTTTTATTCTCCCAATATTTTAATGGTTAGATTTTTATTCCCATTTTTATTATCACCACTGTACCTCTGGACTGATTCATTTGGCTGCTTCTGTTTTATTCTATTCTATTCTATTCTATTCTTTTTTTTTAATTTTTTTTAATTTTTATTTATGTTTTTAAAGAACACACATACACAAAAAAAAACATAAACCTACAAATCATACACTACAAGTGTCACCCCCCGTCACTCGCCGGGGCCAAAACCAATTCCTATCCACTATCCCATTATTAATCTATATTCCAAAAATACATCATATCATGACATGGCTTACTCCCTTTCCCCTTTACTAAAACATAATCTAAAAATGACCCCCATATTTCCTTAAAATTATTTTTCTTTAATTGTCCCCTTTTACATTTAATACTACATGTTAATTTATCATTTAAAGCAATATCCCAAACCTCTTTATACCAGTCTATTATTCTATTCTATTCTATTCTATTCTATTCTATTCTATTCTATTCTATTGTGTTTGTATTTCTATTTAAATGATACTTTTGGTTTTAAGATGATCGTTTTTATTCTGTTTGTTTTTCCTTGTAAACCGCCCAGGGAGCCTTTTGGCTGATGGGCAGTGTAGAAATGTATTAAATAAATAAATAAAGTTGTGATCTAGCTTCCTGACACGGCCTCTCGGCCAGCCTTCTCCAGCCGGGGTGCCCTCCAGATGTTTTCGACAGCAACTCCCACCATTCCTGACCATTGGCCGTGCTGGCTGAGCCTGATGGGAGTTGAGGATTAAAACATCTGGAAGGGGGCAGGTTGGGGAAAGGTGCTCTAAGTCTTCCATGATACACGGGCAACCACTCGCACGAGAGAAGCTTCAGCACATCATCTGACCCCAACTCACGCCACCATGTGAGTTTATGGGGCGCAGCAAGTTGCCCTCTGGAGAGGCACTGAAGAGCAACCGCTGAACCGCATGGCCGGTTCAACATCTGGTGAAGCCAAACTGAATCACCCATCTTGGGATTCCACCCGTCCCCTAATAGCTCGGAGCAGTTTGCTTTGTGTCTCAGCATCCCTAGCACCTCACCCGCACAATGGCTCCCTTTTCTTGGTAGTATTTCACTATCAACGGGACGTTCTGCTTGAACGTCTCCAGCCTGCGCTCGATGGCGTGGGCGTTATCATCCAGGCGGCCGTGCTCCTGCGCACGCTTCTCTAGCCGCTGACGGAGCTGTTGGCTTGAACAGGCCAAGGAATACCACGAGGTCCGGGGAGCCAATCTGCCGACAGAGAGAGACAAGTTGAAGTTACAGGCTTTAACGTGGTGGTAACCCTTTCATCCTCTTTGCTACAGAGGGCCTGGCTGCTTTGGGGCTTCCCAGGGACCTCTGACTGACCGCCGTTGGAAACAGGATACTTGGCTAGACAGACCTTTGGTGGGATCCAGTAGGGCTCTTCTTACATACAGGGAAAGGGTTGGAGGTGCTTTGGCAACATTCTCGTCCTAGACACAAGTGCTCAGTCTGGGGGGGAAGCCCAGAGGCTGGGGGGGCTTTATAGGCCATGGTGGGCAGCAACTGGATCTCGGGCTCAGCTAACCAAGTGCTCAGTCAGGTGGCGTCATTGAAGCACAATGCTCAGTTTGTCATTCTTGCGGGTGAGATAGCAGAACGCCAGTGTCGCAAGCTAATTTTGAACCTTCTGGTGCTCTGTAGCAGCTACGGAGCACTAATACGGTCAAAATTGACTTGCAAACAAGCTAATTTTGACCCACAGCGTGCTCCCTAGTCATGATGGATGCCATTTTTCCACCCCACCCCCATTTTTAAAATGAATTTGGGGGGCAGCGGGGGTCCGCAGGCATCCCACAGAACGTCCGTTGCCCACCCCTGTCCTAGAGCGTGGGTGGGAAACCTGTAGCCCTCCAGCTGTCGTTGGACTCAAACTCCCATCAGCCCCAGGGAGCATGGCCAATGGTCAGGGAGGTTAAGAGTTTTAGTCCAACACCACTTAGGGGTCCACAGCTTCCCTGCTCCTGTCCTAGAGGGCTGCGTTCTTTTATGTCAAGCCACATTGTAAGATTATGGTGCAACGTAATGTATATATGTCAACCCACCCCAGCCTGGTGCCCTCCAGATATTTTGAACATCTGTGCTGGACTACAACTCCCATCACCCCCACCCACCTTCGTAATGACCCCGCAGTTGAACGGTAAAAGAGCTAGGCCAGTTCTATCCGGACAAGACATCATGCAAAAGAACTTAAGTTTTGGATGTGTGTCGGGGAAGAAAGAGGACGCTGGCTAGCGATGATGGGAGTTGTAGTCCAGCACATCTGAAGTGTTGGGGGAGGGCTGACCAATAGTCCCGCTGCGCTGCTCGGTCTCCCACCTGCTCCTCAAACGTGAAGGCCTGGCTGATGTCCCGGGGAAAGCCGTCCACCACAAACCCCTTCGCATCTTGCTGCTTGATAAACTGCTGCTTCAGCTCCTCGATAGTCGTTTCCTGAAAGGCATGGAGAGGCCTCACAGGTGGAGGGAGACCCTGGGCCCAAACAGCACCCCCTTTCTTGGTGGACAGGAAAGAACGAAAGTGCACTCTTTCCAAAACAGTGAAGTTGCTGCATTTTGCCACTCCTGGCTCACTCTCGGCAACTCGTAACGTTCGAGTCAATTACGAGCCAGCTGCCCGAAGTCTTCTCTGACTTGGATTTTAATCTGAGCCAAAAGAATGCAAGTCTCCCCTATTTTCCTCCTCCAAAGCCCTTACCTCTCCTTCTCCCTCACCCGCACACTTACCTCGCTTGCTGCTCAAACAATGACAACAGGAGGGAGGGTCTCTTCCCCACCCACTCCACCCACCTCAAAGCAGGCTCAAGAGGCAGTAGGGGGAAAAGAGGACCTCCTTCCCTTCCTGCCTCCAGTGCCACCGCTGGAGCAGATCGTGGGTGGGTGGGAGTGGATTCAGTGGTTAGTGTGGGGCGGCGTTGGGGGAGGAATTGGGCTCCACCACGCTCCCAATGACAGAAACAGGAGCAGGATGGTTCTGATTCAGCCTAGAATTCGGTTTGGAATAAATCAAACTATTTCCCGAGCTTCTGCAAAGATAACTGGGCCCGGAAAACCTAACTATAAGCCAATCTGTGCCAGGGTGTGCGTCAGCCCATCGCTGGTAGTGGTAAGGTTCATTTTGCAACTCTTGGGAGGAGGTCAGCGTGGGATGGAGCGCCCTCCCGCCTTCAAACAAGGGGCGTGAATGCACGCACACACACACACCCCTGAAAAATACAGCCGTTCACACTTCGCCCAGGGTGCCGGAATCCCTGAAGCCCGCCCCGCTCACCGGTGGGGCCAGCTCCCCGTTCGCGATGATCTTGGCAATCAGCTCCCACTTCCGGTCGCTGGTGGCGTGGTGGATCATCTGGTTGCGCAGTATCTCGCCGACGGAGATGCAGATGTACCCAAAATGGGCGGCCATTCTGTCGCTCTGAGTCCCTTTCCCACTACCGGGGCCACCTGCAATTCAGAAAGATGTCTCGGGATTGCAATATTTAGAGCCGGGTTGGGCGACTTGTAGCCAGCAGTGGCCGGTGGCTCCAAAGTCAGTGGGATGGTATATCCACTCCAGGTTTCAGTCTGAACTTTAAAGGAGCTGTCCATGGTGCTGGGCCACCAGCCTCCACTGCTTGTAGCCCTCCAGATGTTTTCCCCTACAACTCCCATCAGCCCCAGCAAGCATAACCGCAAATCTCCTCCACCCCACCCGGTTTAGGGCAGCCTTCCCCAATGTGGTGCCCTCCAGCTGTTTTGGATTTCAACTCCCATCAGCCCCAGCCAGCATGGCTAATGGCCAGCAATTCTGGGAGTTGTTGTCCAAAGTATCAGGGTGCCCCTGCGGACGGGCATAACGCGGGGCCTGCTTCCAGCCACATCAGGTTTGTCGCTGCTGCTGTCGTCTTTCATTAAGATGAAGCACAACGGAACCAGAGTCAGACCAGATCCACGGCACAGCGGGGGAGGCGGCTCGACCCTTCCCTTTCGCACTTAGATCCTGCAGAATATCACCACCACCACCGCAGATAGTGATAGGAAGAAAGCTCCCATTGGCACGGATGGGAACTTCCCCCACCCGCCCCGCAAGCCTCGTTGCATCACGGGCAGTGATTTTTGTCAGGGACTGTGGCGGGCGGGGAGGAGCGAAAGATTAAAGAGCCCCCTCCCTGCATGCTGTTCTGAACGGGGGGGGCCCAAGCGCTTGGTCTTAAATGTTTTAAAAAACAACGATGATGGTGTTGCAAGTGACACACTTTCCTTCAGGTGTTGTTAGGCCAGTGTTCTCCAACCTTGGGTCCCCAGATGTTTTTGGCCTACAGCTCCCAGCATGCCCCAGCCAGCGTAGCTGGCTGGGGCATGCTGGGAGCTGTAGGCCAAAAACATCTGGGGACCCAAGGTTGGAGAACACTGTGTCAGGCCCTTAACCAAGCCTCAGAGAGGACCTGCTCTCGGCTCACTGGCCACGTCCCCAAACCCACCGCCAAAAGCTTCCCCCCACCCCCCCCCCGGCTTGAACCTCTCTCACCGATCACGAAAATGATCTTAGGCCGGGGTCGGCTGGGATCAAACACATCGTATTCCTGGATCAGGCCTGTGGATTCTGTCATGTCCGAGTCGCTCTCAATGGAGAACTGGGTCTGGATGGGGGGCAGCTGTGCGTACTGGCCGTACGGCCCAGGGGCTGCAAGGAAAACGGTGGGCGGAAGCATTTGTCGGCTAGCGGGACCTCACACAACAGGGCACAACAGGCTTTGGCCAGAGATGGGGAAAGAGAGAAGGCCCAACAGGCACGGATCTGGGTATAGGAGAGCCGCCATCTTGCATGGGGGTGGTGGTGGTGCTGGGGGACTGGGCGTTGGATGAGTGGAAATGCCACATACGCTTCCGCCTTAACAATTTCGAGGCAGGGGAGCACAAAGCTCACCGCTGCTGCCCCCAGGCCCTTGCGCTAGGGGGGGGGGCACCATTTTGATTTTCCCATAACGCCCCCAAACGATGCTACATAGATTCATAGATCATAGGGTTGGAAGGGGCCTACGAGGCCATCGAGTCCAGCCCCCTGCTCCATGCAGGAAACTTAGAGGAGGGGTCTCCCATCCAAGTAATAACCAGGCCTGACCCTGCTTAGCTTTCCGCGCTCAGACAAGCTGAGCCCGCGTGAGCCACACGGGCCCGTATCACAACGTAGCCTCTTCTTTCCAGGGCAGGAGCAGAAAATAAAAACGGTGGCTGCCAGTAAAAGAAAAGCCGTCAGCGGCTGCTGATCACCAGGGGGACTTCCTTGGGCCGGGCCGGGCCGGGATATGCTTCTGCATGCCCGCTTGCAGAGGGGGGCAACCCGGGGCGATATAGCCCCCGTGCCCCAGCTCATTGGCTTCCCAGTGCTGCATCTGGTCGGCCAATGCTGGAAGTGGAAGCTAGATTGGTGCTAGATGGACCTTCGGTCTGGTCCAAGGCAGTTGAGTTTTGCTTTCTTCCTCCTCCCTCCCAATCCCTTTTCCTTTTGTGTCGTGTCTTTTAGATTGTGAGCCCTGAGGGCAGGGACTGTCTTATTATTAATCTTTGTAAGCCGCTCTGCGAGCCTTTTCGGGCTGAAGAGCAGGGTATAAATGCCGTAAATAAATAATAAATAAATAAACTCCCATACCGGGGGAGGGGGATTTTCAAGTAGCTGGAGAGGGAAGGGTTTACCTTCCCCACATGCTGGAACACCTCCCCCCACAAAAAAAATCCCCCCTGCATGGCAATTAAGATTATTTTTTTTAAATCTTCCATTGGTGCCAATGGGAGCTTTTTTTTTCATGAGCTAAGCTGGCATGCAAGGAGGGATTTCCAGGGGGATCCTAGTTGAGAAGAGTTAACCCACCCGCCCTCCCTCCCTACATGCTGAGGCACCCCTCCCCAAATCCCCCCTCCAGCATAACAATTGATTTGGGATGGTCTGGGGTGCAATTGCAAATCAATTAAATAATTAATTTCATTTGAGGCAATTTGGAGATGAGATATTAATTGGCTGGCTTTGCCTTCTGTGGAATTTAAATGTATTTATTTCTCATTCCGTGCACATCCCCGCCTTTTTCCTCTTGCAAGGAACCCAAGGCGTCTTACATAATCCTCCTCCTCCTCCTCCTCTCTCCATTTTATCCTCACAACAACCCTGTGAGGTAGGTTAGGCTGAGAGTCAGTGACGGGCCCAAACTCACCCAGTGAGCTTCATGGCCGAGCGGGGGACTAGAACCCGGATCTCCCGAGTGAGTCCAGCCTAGCACTCTAACCACTACGCCACACTGGCTTTCAATAGATAGTCATTGTTTCTAAGGGTGCAATCCTATGCACGTTTAGACAGGAAAAAAAGGCCTATAACTCCCAGCATGCTCCAGCTAGCTATGCTGGCCGGGGCATGCTGGGAGTTGTAGGCCCTTTTTCTGTCTAAACATGCATAGGATTGCGCCTTAAAATGTACATATCGAGATAGAAATTAGCACACACATTTTATGCAGCTTTGGGTGCTATCGGCTTGGGCCCCCAAATCTTTTTATTGCCTAGCAATGCCCCCGGTCCCAGTCCAGTGGCATCTACTCTTCTGATGTCAGTAGCTCAGAGCTGTGGAGTGTGTGGCATTGCTCACGGAAGAAAAGAGGCATACGAGATAGGGAGGACCAATTTGGGGGGGTCCCCGCAGAACCCACAAGAGTTATCATTGCAGCAGCTCCAAAGAAAGGCTGGACCTACAGCTAAGCCCTCTTAGAAAGCCAGGGTGGCGTAGTGGTGAGAGTGCTGGAGCGGGACTCGAGAGATCCGGGTTCTAGTCCCCGCTCAGCCATGAAACTCACTGGGTGACTTTGGGCCAGTCACTGACTCTCAGCCTAACCTACCTCACAGGGTTGTTGTGAGGGTAAAATGGAGAGGAGGAGGAGGAGGATTATGTAAGCCGCCTTGGGTTCCTTGCAGGAAAAAAGGCGGGGTATAAATATAATAAATAAATAAATAAATAAATAAAAAATGGGCCATTCAAAGAAGAGACATTCACCTGTGTGGAAGACGGGTTTCCTGCCCTGCCCGCTGCCGACAGGATGCACCGCCTGTCGCTCCAGACTGATGAATGTATCCCACTGCACCATCTCGGGGCCGCCCAGTTCCCGGACTCTCTGCAAGCAGCGCTCCAGGTAAGTGACTGGGTCTTCGGGGCGGTAGTACATGAGCCCCGTCAACATGCTCTGTGGAGGAAGAAGCAGAGGGCGAAAGGCACAGGTTAAAAATATATATAAATATATGTGGGGATGTTGGAAGGCGAGGGCAGCCGATTGCCCAGTTCCAGTGCCGCCGATCATCTCTGCGTCGGAAGCAGCAAGAACGTCCAGCGCACAGGCAAAGAGACAGCGCATGAATCTTAGCTTGCCTCGTCTGTCGCTCTCCTTGCTGGGTCTTTAAATACGGACTTCCCTGAACTGGCGCTCCGGGACCACCTGCCACATCCGAATGAGAGCCCAACCTGCAACAGGTGTAAGGAGCTGAGTGCAAAACTGAAGCAGCGTTCCTCAGCCTGGTGCCTTGCAGGTGTTTTGGACTATGACCCCCCCCCCTCTCCCTGACCATTGGCCATGCTGGCTGGGGCTGATGGAAGTTGTAGCCCAAACATCTGGGAGGCACAAGAAGGGGGAAGGCTGTTTTAGGAATTGCACCAGAATGCGACCGGGGGGGGGGGCATGCAAGAAAGGAGCTGCCGCACTCTGGATGAAACGTGGTTGCTCTTTCTTGTACCGTTGCTGGTTACCTCTGTCAATTAATATTACCTAACTGCACTGGGATTTTTTTATTTTATCTGACTACGGACTTACCTGTTTTAGTAACCATAGATAAATAATATCAAATGATATTGTTTTTTCACGATTGATCAATATTGCCTTCTTTCTTGGGGGCAAAGCTACGGATGTGAGTATTAGCGAAGCAAAAATATGAACATAAACTAGGTTATGTTTTGAAATGAACTGCTACTAGACAATGGCCTGGTTTCACACGACACAACAACCCACCCACCATGGCTGATCAGCCATGGTGGGTCGCCGCGTTGTGCAAACCCGGCGCGGTTCTTGCAGGGCGGCTTATTTTTTCCACGAACAACAAGCCACCCTGAGAACCCTTGGCTTGTTGCTGGGTCGTTCGTACCCACGGCGGCTTCTCGTGATGTCCAAACTCGGCAGGGCAACCTCATCGTGGGTTGTCGGGAACGGCTGGAGAGCTGCCTGGCGAGAACGGCGAATTCGCCTGCTGCTCCTCGTAATATCGCTAGCGCCGCCACCATCCTATTTATTTATTATATTTATTTATTATATTTATACCCCGCCTTTTTTCCTGCAAGGAGGCAGGAGCCCAAGGCGGCTTACATAATCCTCCTCCTCCTCCTCCTCCTCCTCCTCCTCCTCCTCCTCCTCCTCCTCCTCCTCTCCATGTTATCCTCACAACAACCCTGTGAGGTAGGTTAGGCTGAGAGTCAGTGACTGGCCCAAAGTCACCCAGTGAGTTTCATGGCCGAGCGGGGACTAGAACCCGGATCTCCCGAGTCCCAGTCCAACACTCTCACCACGACGCCACACTGGCTCTCAGTAAATCTCAATAAATACTCCTAAAAATAGAGAAGGACGCCAGAGAGTGTCCCAAGCGTGTTTGCAATGTTTTTTTTGGGGGGGGGGGGTCCTGCACAAGCGCACGGAAGTGAATGTCTTCCAGCAGAGCCGATAGAATGGCCATGCTTCTCATCACCTGCTGCCGCAGCCTGACAGCATGACTGCTTCCAGGGGAAGCGGAGAAAGGAGCATATCCCCCAGAAAGCCCAGAACCATCCATCCCATCTCTTCCAAGTATCCCAGGGCAAAGATAATTAAGCTACGGCAAGAAATTCCACACTGCCCGGTCGAATGCAACCCTTATTCGTTGTTCTTGCAGCAGCAGCAGCAGCAGCAGCAGATAACTGGAAAACGGCCAGTCCCAAAGGGAAGGCTGCCCATAATCCCAGCCGCTTTGGCGGCAGTAGTGTCCGTTTGCTCACTGATGCGAATTATCTAGATGCCGGCGGCTCTAGATGCTGGTTTGTCGTTCGGGGCGCTGGTCTGGGCGCCCCAAACGACAAACCAGCAAACAATCCACTTAAGAAGAAAGGAGGAGACACATGACCCACCCTCTTCCCCATCTCCCGCCATCAGCAGAGCCTCTGGACCACCGCAGCCAAGATCAAAGGCACCAAGAAGGGATTATCTCAGGGCATCAGCAAATCATGCCATTTCTTCAAAGCCATAGCATGGAAAGAGGAGTGAGAGCAGGAGGCCAGGAGATGCAACAGCCTGGGAGGTTCAGGCCACAAAGAAGGAGATAGATAAATGTACCCATCTATCACTGTGCCTCCAAAAGGTTGACCAGAGCAGCATAGCAGTTCTCTTTTAACCTCAGGGAGGCTCTGCGGCTTGCCAAGGCATAGATCAGGTAAAACACCAACATTTTATTATTATTAATATTCTTCTTCTTCTTCGTTTCGTTTCTATACCGCCCAATGGCCGAGGCTCTCTGGGCAGTTCACGACAAGTCAGTGTCCAAAAAACACACAACAGTTTCCAAAAGAAGGGACACCCACAGGCTTGCCAACTGGACTCAGTATAGATACCATAGGAATAGGGAGGATAGCACAGAGAATCAAAGATGGATCCTATAGGCCTGATCAAAGATTGGTTCTACGGGCCTAGTTTGAGCCAGAGTGAATTTTCCGGAAGGGATTGTTGGTTTAAAAAAAATAAAATAAATGGAGTTGATCAATCAAATTGGTCCCTATGGATTGATTAATCCAGCCTTCCCCACCTTGGTGCCCGTTGGATGTGTTGGCACAGCCATGTATTCCCCGCACCGCATGAAGTTTGGTCCTAAACCAGCTTCCCCTCGAGAATCCATACAAGGACAGTCACTTCTCACCATTTAGGGCAGTGTTCTCCAACCTTGGGTCCCCAGATGTTTTTGGCCTACAACTCCCATGCTAGGAGTTGTAGGCCAAAAACATCTGGGGACCCAAGGTTGGAGAACTCTGATTTAAGGGATGGGGAACTACAACTCCTATCATCTGCCAACTTCCTGGCCATGCTGGGGATGGGAGCTGGGGTCCGAGCACATTTGGAGGGACACAGGTCTCCCATTCCTGGTGCTTTTGTTGTTGTTTTTTTAAGCATTAACCCTTCCAGTGGTCAACAAGACTTTCACTGCCATTCTGGGATGTCAAGTTCTTCTAACCAGCTTCGTGCCTCTGTAAGCAGCTTAAAAGGCATTGGAACTGAGCTTATTTAAGGCAGAAGGCAATATAAGATAAGGCCATAAGGTCTTGCTTACATATAAGAGCAGCACAGATAGCATAATTCAGTATAGATACCATAGGAATAGGGAGGATAGCACAGAGAATCAAAGATGGATCCTATAGGCCTGATCAAAGATTGGTTCTACGGGCCTAGTTTGAGCCAGAGTGAATTTCCGGAAGGGATTGTTGGGTAGCAGAGCTATTTGACTTTAAAGAAAGACGTTTACAGGGGAAAGCCAGTGTGGCGTAGTGGTGAGAGTGTTGGGCTGGGAACTCGGGAGACCTCGGTTATATTCCCCACTCAGCCATGAAACTCACTGGGTGACTTTGGGCCAGTCACTGACTCTCAGCCTAACCTACCTCACAGGGTTGTTGTGAGGATAAAAATGGAGAGGAGGATGAGGATTATGTAAGCCGCCTTGGGTTCCTTGAAGGAAAAAAGGCGGGGTATAAATATAATAAATAAAATAAATAAAAATAAAAGCTTGAGGCTGATGCACCTTTTTTAGGCAAGTTGCCAGTCGCAGGGTACAAAGACGGGATGCTTATGGAGAAGGCAGGGACTTTTCCTTTGGAATTAACTAAAAGGTCAGCAATAACTTTAGTAGATGGGATGCACTCAGGTTTAGAGTAAGGAGAGTAGAAGGTGCTAGACCACCTTATGATAACCATTTAGCAAGCTTAAAACATAATGGTGACTAACAGCACACAATCAAGTCCTTGAAGAGCACCATCATAAATCCCCTCAGTCTTCTCTTCTGAAGGCTAAACATGCCCAGTTCCTTCAGTATCTCCTCACAGGGCTTTTTTCCAAGTCCCCTGATCATCTTTGCGCCCTCCTCTGAACCCTCTCCAGTTTGTCTACATCCTTCTTAAAGTGTCGTGCCCAGAACTGGATGCAGTACTCAAGATGAGGTCTAACCAGTGCTGAGTAGAGGGGAACTAGTACTTCCCGCGATTTGGAAGTTATACTTCTATTAATGCAGCCCAAAATAGCATTTGCCTTCTTTGCAGCCACATCACATTGCCGGCTCATATTTAGCTTGTGATCTACAACAATTCCAAGAAGCACGATAGATCCTTCACCAGTGGATATAGGAAGCTAGTTCTATCCTTTTTCTATTTCTCTGTTAAGTATGAAAGGTGTGTGTGCATGTTACTTTTTTCTAATAAAAGCATTTTATTCTATTGTAAACCATGGTCCCTGAGTGTGGAAGGCAGCGCACCTCAGCATCAATGCAGCCAATCCTCCAATCCTGCACCAGATTTTAGCAGACAGAAACTGGGAACCGGTCATAATTTTAAACAGGAGGTTTAAGGGGAAATCACCAGTAAATTCTAATTTCCCTACACCGCTCCTTCCTACCTACCCTTTGAAATAAATAAATAATAAAAGAGGACATGTATCTTTCTGTCCATCTGTCTGTCAGTGCCATAGCGCCAAGACTGTAAAACCTACACACCTGAAACTTGGCATGCATGCTAAGGGAGCCCTAGGAGTGTGAACCTCTGAGTTATTTTGTTTGTTAAATGCATTAATTAATTTTAATGTCTCTGTGCAGTTGAAGCTTGCATTAAAACCTTCAGCCACTAGGGGCAGACCTCCCTAACAAGCACACAGTTTGGCAGTCCATTCAGTCTGAAGCCAGGGGAGATTAACAGGTCAAGATACAGAATTCTATGCCTGCCCCATCCCCTCTGCTGTGGGGGAGCAGAGGGGGATTGGAGTGGACAGACCCCCTCCCTCAAGGAGCTATAGGGGTGTCCCATGGCAGGCGGCAGGCCCTAGCGGTGCCAGCAGCAATGGCTTCAGTCAGATGGGGCAGGCATAATACGTCCAACTCTGACATCTGCGAAAGTATGTGCGCAGCCCTTGCTATGTAGCAAACTAAGGGCTATTCTAACCCGTGCAACTTGGGTCTGTTTGCTAGCATATATTACTGTATGCGCGCGCCGCGCGTGCACGCACACACACACACACACACACAGGTTCCAACGGGAAAGTCAGTCAACTGGGGGAAATGAATCTACTGCTCAGGAAATAAATGTTGGTTGCCAATCAAGGCTGCGCTGCTGGACCCTTTCCAAGAGAAACAGTTCAACGTGCCACAGGCTTGAGTGCCAGTAAATTGCACTTTTTTTTATTATGCAGATGATTATGTTTCCAGGGGCAGCTTCCTCAGACCGGCCGGGATGAAAATCCAGGCCTCATGTTTTTATAAATAAAAAGAGAGGCCCCAGAGTAGAAGCCCAGTTCTAGCCGCTAACATGATTTGAGGTAAATAATATTAGAGTTTGATCTCCAGCATCAAGTGCTCCAAAGCCACTTACTTGGCCAAACAGGGCTATCTTTAAGGCAAAGATTAGATGGGCACAAATGAGGCATCAAGTAGAAGCACATCAGTAAACCTGTCAGAGAACCCTTTAACCTCCCTGGACATATCAACTAAGGACCCCAGGGTGGCAGTTCTGATGAAATTAAAATCAGGGGCTCGGTTGGAACATGAGCTCGCAGAACAAGTGATGATAAAGAAATTTGATTGTGCTGATCAGGGACTCAATTGGGACTCTGGTTTCTATGCATATTACAACGACTGTTGCTTTTAAGAGAATGGAATGCTTGCTGCAGATCTACCAGTTTAAAGGTGCAACCCTATGCATGTTTAGACAGACAACAGTCCTACAACTCCCAGCATTCCCCAGCCAGCACAGCTGGCACAGTGAACGGGAGCACTCTCTCCTGCAACAGTTTGTTGCAGGCCTCACTTGTTTTGCCCTAACATTTCATATTGATATTGCATCTTTGTGATAGATTTCAGATTCTTGTAAACTGCTGGGAAGTGGGGATTCGGAATAACATACAACCGGTGAATGAAGGCTAGAGTGGCGAGTGCCAGACCCTACCACCAGCTTCTGCAACAAACCCTCTACCTGAAATTAGATGTCAGATATATCCAGTATTCCCATGTCAAACAAGGAGTAGTCGAACCGATTTCCTCTGCCTTAGAGGATGGGCAGGATAAAAATGTAACATCAGTGCCTCATATATATATATATTTTAATCCTTTGGAAAGAGACGAGAGGCGTGGCAGCAAAAACAGGATCCTGGGCTTAGCCGTGGAGACAGTGACTGTGTTGTTGTGCTACCATGGGACTGTAACCGCACCTTGAATATAGTTAGACAACACCACAGAATAACAGGTGGGGGGAGAGAAGGGAGGGACCTTGTGGGTTTTGTCATGGCCGGTACCAACACCTGGTATACTTGGGCAGTGGCCTGGGCCCCTAGCACTCTGGCAGGGCCCGGCTGCTGACACTTGCTCTAAGGCAAAAAAAAAAAAAACAGGAGAGAGAAAAGGGAATCTCCCGTGCCAATTAGAGATGTTTATTATGCCTGGTGCGTTTCAGAAAATCTATGTTCCTTCGTCAGGGGCTGAAATTGAAATTAAAACCATAAGACATGACATATTTTCTAAGCAGGGATGCTTCTGCCGAAGCTGCTATGTAACGAGCCGGGGTGGGTGGGTGGGGTTACTTTTCGCAATCGTTCCTCTAAGGTCTGTTTATAGCCCCGGGATTATCAAATCGTGCGACAGACGCCGCCGCCACAGGAGGGGCGGAGACCAATGGCTCTAGATGTGTTGGACCACAACTCCCATCATTCCTGGCTGGGGGGATGATGGGAGTTGTAGCCCCACACACCTACGGGACAGCGGCTTGGGTAAGGCTGGCCGGGTAAACTAAAACAGGTGACGTGACACATTAGGCACGCTGGGTGCTTTCCTGGCACATGGTCCGGTTCAGTGCGCCGTCAGCTGCGAGGGCAGGAAGACTCGCAACCCAACGGAACGTAGGAAACGGCCTTATGGTCCATTGGTCCATCTAGCACAGTCGTGTCTGCTCTGACTAGAGCGAAACAGCTGCCCAAAACATCAGGTCTTCCCTCTCAACTGCTACCGGAGTCTTTTTTAAAACTGGAGGTGCGGCAGGAATCAAACCTGGGACCTTCCACATGCCAAACACATGCTCCGCCATTGAGCTATAATCTTGCTTGCCCCATGTCTCTTTTGCTAGGCATTACTAGGGAAGAGACAGAATCATAGAATCATAGAATAGTAGAGTTGGAAGGGGCCTACAAGGCCATCAAGTCCACCAGGTCAAAGCATCCACCACAGATGGCTGTCCATCCAGCTGCACCTCGTTTCAGCCAGAGTTCAACATAAGACACCGACTGGGTTCAGACAACACCGAGCTATTGTTTCCCCCCTAAAAATAAAACAAGATTCAAGTCCTCGAGGTTGAACAGTGGGTGGTTGTTGTAATGTGGGTTATTGTGTTGTCTGAACCCAGCTGCGCTAGCAAGCCATGACTTGTTACCCACAAACAACCCATGAGGAGAACCCAGGGTTTGTTGTTGGCTTGCAAACTGTGGGTTTGTTCACCATGGTTCATTATCTCGGCTGGGTTCAGACAACACGATAACCCACGTTTCAACAACAACCCACAGTTCAGCGACATCCCACACTCAACCCGTACTTAACCCTTGACCGTGGGTTATCGTGTTGTCTGAACCCAGTCACAGACTGGCAGCAATGGCTCTCCAGGGTTTCAGATGGGAGTCTTTCCTAGTCCTACCTGGAGATGTGCAGGGATTGAACCAGGAACCTTCTAGATGCACAGTATGAGTTCTACCTACTGAGCTATTGTCCTTCACCTAAACATAAAGTAAGATTCCAGTCCTCGTGGTTCTGAATAAAGGGCTGAATTAAATAGGAACACAGGAAGCTGCCTTATACAGAGTCAGAACTTTGGTCCTGGTCCAGTCTTGCTGCCGGTCAGTGTTGACAATACTGGTCTAGATGGGCCAAGGGCCTGACTCACTATAAGGCAGCTTCTGATGTTCCTAGTTAAATCAGCCCTTTATTCAGAACCATGAGGACTGGAATGTTACTTTATGCTTAGGTGAAGGACAATAGCTCAGTGGCAGAGTCCGGCTTTGCATGCAGAAGGTCCCGGGTTCAATCCTGGGCAGCATCTCAAGGTAGGGAAGGAAGAAAACTCCTGCTTGGAACCCTGGCGAGCCGCTGCTGCCGGTCCGTGTCGACAACACTGGGCTAGATAGGACGATGGCCTGACTAAGGCAGCTTCCGATGTGTGTTGCTTGAGTTGTGAAGCACACGCTTAAGACTTCCCTTCTCACCACCACCACTCCACACTTTACAGCAAGAACAAAACAACAACAAAAAGTTTGCCAACCCTTTCAGAAGAAGTACTCTGTCTGAACATGTGCAGTTTCACATTTTAACCTCACTTAAATATGTATGTATGTATATATGTTTGTATAAATCATAGCACCATGACAACTACAGGAATAATATGGAGTTTGCCAACCCAGGTGCTGACCTGTTTGCCAATGTCCCTGGAGCATCTGCTGCTCTCTGGGTGGTTATTTGGGGGACCCCATAGCTGCGCGGGGGGGGTTCGGCCCTGAGGTCCAACCCCAGCGGCACCACTGCTCGCAGCGAAAGAATTTCCAGTGGGCCTCGATCAAGGTGCTATTTATAAATACTCCCCAGGTACCATCCAAGGTGCTATTTATAAAAATTCCCCAGGTACAGCTTAATAGCTCAATCGCTTGCACTCGACTCACACCCCGGCCGCCACTCAAGTGGGCAATAAATGAGCCAGTTAATTTAGCAATCAATACGACTTTAGGCCCACTGCGTTGCTAGGTTGATGGGCGCTCGGTGTGGCCATCAGAGGCACATTTCTGCTCCCTGCAGAGATGGTAAGGGAAAGGGGGGGGCATACACCTGGAGGTTTCGGGTTCCCCGTGCGATCTCCAAATGCTCAGTGGTGTGCCCCTCCGTCACGCACGCTCAGAGACACACGCTCTTCCTCCTTTACGCTCACGTCGCACACCTCCAGGGTCCCAACTCTGGCAAACGGGCTTTGTGGAATCACTCGGCACATGCTCAGGGGTGTGGTTTTCCAGTGGATTTGGCTTCACCCCAAACCCTTCCGTAAGTGCTTTCGCCTCCACCACCGCAGAGGGAGCCATGCTCCCGCTTAAGCTTGGATGAGGAGGGAAAGAAACCAGCACTCTGCACATCTCCAGGGGCACACTCTCCTCTTCCTCCCCTTCCTGTTAAGTTCCGGGGGGGGCCAGGGCTAGTCGGGCCTATAGCCGGGGGTGGGTGGGCTGGAGGGCTGCCCCCATATTTTCTTTACAAACAAAAAATTAAAATCAGTTTACAATTTTGCCTTTAAAAGGCCGGCAACTTAGATGAACTGCCCCCCCCACTACTTTTTTTTGGGGGGGGGGGCGAACTTTTAGGCTGACTACGGGCCTGGAGCTAGTCCCCTCCCGGGTTCACGATGAGCCAGATGGCGGGGGGGGGGCCTAGGGGCGCTTTGTACGTGCTCAGAGGAGGAGGAGGCGTCCCAAACCCAAAGCAGATGGCGGGGTCGGAGTCAGTCCAGCGTGCGAGTAAAACCACCTCCTCCTCGCCCGCCTGGACGTCGCCCCGCCAGCAGAGAAGAAGCACCCACCCACCCAGCCACCCGCACGCACCCATCCGCTGCTCGCTCACCTCGAAAAGCTGCGGGATCTCCCGGCGGGACACGTAGTCCCGGGCGTCGGGCGGGCCGCTCATTGCGGGGCCAGCAATCGCCCCGACGGAGCGTCCAGCCTGCCCGCCTCTCCCGCTGGCTCGCCGACTGCCGACTGCCGCTGTTGCCGCCGCTGCTGCTGCCTGCGTCGGGCTGCCTCTCCTCCGCCCCCGGGGAGGGGGACGGCGGAGGCAGGGCGCGCCGCGCCGAGCGGGCGGACTTGGAGCGGCCGCAGGCTCTCGCGGGGACCGGGCCCCCGAGGAGGGACGGGTGCGAGGGCGAGGCGAGCCCTCGTAGGGTCCGCCATGCCGAAGGCGGCGGGGGCGGCGCGCCATGAATCCCATTACATAGTAAATAAAGTAAACAGGCGATTATTATTTTAAGGCTGTGATGGCTGGGGGGGGGTGGTGGTGAGGCGGCCAGCCAGCCCCCAGAATCGCGCCTGAAGTTTCCAGTGGGGTGCGTTGGTTTTTTCACGGCGCCACCCTAAGCGTGCCTACCCTCCGTGTTCACCTAGGGGTCCCTTCCCCCAACCTGGCGCCCTCCGGATGGCTCGGACTACAACTCCCATCACCCCTAGGGGTGATGGGAGTTGTAGTCCGAGCCATCCGGAGGCGCCAGGTTGGGGAAGGGTCGCCGCTGGTCTTACTCCCAAGTAAGCCTCCATATAGGATCGCAGCTTTTTCAAAAGGCTCCTTTCTCCTGGGCTTCAGGGGAAGTAGAAGTGACATCTCAGGGTGGGGGTCGGGGGGGGGGGAGAAAGAGCTATTGTTGGTGGGCCCGACCGCTTTTGCCATTCGCTCTGCTGCCTCCACCGACCACCGCCCGCCCCGACCCCCAAAAGAGCTCACCACACTCCCAACTGAGGGACCCAGGCCGCTCCTTCTCCCTGGCCGCCCAAGTACAGTAATACCTTGGATTGCAAGTAACTTGGTTTGAGAGCGTTTTGCGAGACAAGCAAATTTTTTAAATATTTATTTATTTATTTCTTACTTAATATACAAGCGACGGTACTGTAGTACGGCTTAAATTAAAAATCTCTGTACAAAAATTTTTTGGGGGGGATTTCGTTTTGATATAAGAGTGTTTTGGATTACAAGCACGTTTCCGGAACGAATTATGCTCAGGGCCGGTGCTACCATTAGGCCAACTAGGCAGCTGCCTAGGGCGCAGGGCTAAAGAGGGCGCCAGAAACACCTTGAAAAAAAACACAGTGCTCTCAAGTGGGAAGGGGGGGGGCGCTAAATATCTGATCTTGCCTAGGGCACCAAACTGCCTTGCACCAGTCCTGATTATGCTCTCAATCCAAGGCATGACTGTACCAGGCTTGACATCTGCCAAGCCCTGCCTCATCCTATCAGGCTCCGCCCCTTCCCACCAGCCCCGCCCCATATCATTGGACTCCGCCCCCACCTGGCAAGCCCCACTTCTTGGCTCCCTGTACCTTGCAAGTTCTGCAGGAGAGGTCCTTTTGGGAGTGCCATGGCGGCGGCAGGGGCGGTGCCAGGTACTGAAAAGATCCAGGGCCCAGGCCCACAGGACCAAAAAATGCACAAATTTGCATGTGCTAATTCACATATGCTCTAAAGCAGGCCTCTCCAACTTTGGGTCCCCAGATGTTGCTAGACTACAGTTCCCAGAATCCTTTGCCATTAGCCATACTGGCTGGGTACGCTGGGAGCTGTAGGCCAGCAACATCTGGGGACCCAACGTTGGAGAGCCCTGCTCTAAAGTGTGTGTGTGTGTGTGTGTGTGTATAAAACAACAACAGATTTGCTGGCTATGAAGATGTGATGTTTGAATTCCCAACAGCGCAACCTTACACATGTCTATTCAGAAGCGAGCCTTGATGGTTGAGTTCAATTGGGTTTACTCCCAGATAAGTGTATACAGGGTATACAGGATTGTAGCCCAAATGGGGCATGTTGACCAGAGAGCTGTGAGGGTGGGGGCAGAAAAAAGATGGTGTTTGAAGGTAAAGTTGCTGATGATCAAAATTCAGAGAAGGCCCCTTATGGAAAGCATTTTTTTTAAAAGTAGGGTTTGCAATGTTGCATTGATGAATGGTACAGCTGTAAATGTTTGGATTAACTAGGAAAAAAAGGTGCTCCCCCCCAATTAATTGGGCAGCAGCTTAAATTTTTTAAAAATCCATTTGCATATGAGCGCATACAGAAACTACCAATGGCAGATGGCATTTAGAAGAGGCATTCTCCCTCACGTCACACACAGGTGGGAATGCCTCTTCTCAGACGGTGTTGGTGTGGACACCCACGAAAAACAAAGAATACAATTTTCTATGGAACGGTTGTTTTAGCCACACATGCAAATGTACACAGAATGTAATTGATTCGTCAATGAAAAACTTCGTAGGATGGATCGGCTTGATTTTATTTATTTATTTATTTATTTATTATATTTATGCCGCACCTTTTTTCCTGAAAGGAACCCAAGGCAGCTTACATAATCCTCCTCCTCTCCATTTTATCCTCACAACAACCCTGCGAGGTAGGTTAGGCTGAGAGTCAGTGCCTGGCCCAAAGTCACCCAGTGAGTTTCATGGCCGAGCGGGGACTAGAACCTGGATCAGTCCCGAGTCCCTCTCACCACTACGCCACACTGGCTTAAGGTTTCTGTAACTGGTGGACGGCCCGACATGAAAAGGTAATGAAAAATAACTGCTCCTCTTGGCCACACCCCCCTTTCTGTGGACCCTAATTTTTGAAGCCTTCTAGTGTTTTCCAGGGTGGGGTGGGACACTGGGAAGGGGGAAGAAGGGGGGTGAGGGAATGGAAGGGGCCGTTGGGGAGGGTTGCAGTGCTTTCCACAACAGCTGTGGGAAATGTACTACAAATGCCTAAGGCTTTTTTCCACCCCTTTGGAATGTGTGTGTGTGTGTGTGTGTGTTTTGTTCGGTTTTGTAATGCAAGACTTAAGTTCAGATTTGGAACATTGGAAGGGACAAGACACACACACACACACAGGCCAGGACCATTGAGAATAGTTTAAGGAAAGACCGCAGCATGCACAGCTCCCGCCGGGGCTGACTTCAATCCCCAGTTTGTCCTGTTAAAAAGGGATCTTTTTTTCTCTGCCTGAGACTTCCAGTGTATTTAGGTACTAGGTCCAACCCTTAGTATCCTCCGTGAGCTGAATAGGATGTCAAGCTGTGGGGCCGGAGATCCTGTTAAAAAGGATCATTGTCTAAGCCCAATACCAAAAAGCCTGGCGAGTGGCTACCAAACAGAATAGCCAGTATTGGGCTAGATCAGTGTTCTCCAACCTTGGGTCCCCCAGATGTTTTTTTGCTGACAACTCCCAGCATGCCCCAGCCAGCGTTGTAGGCCAAAAACATCTGGGGACCCAAGGTTGGAGAACACTGGACTAGATGGACCTGTGGCCTGGCTCGTTCTGAACAGTGATACGGTTAGCTCACTTCAGACTCCGAACGTAATGGTCTTACAGGACCACCACCACCCCCTCTTTAGATGGCCATGTTTATTCCTTCACTTACTTCGAAATGGGGTAAGCCGGGCCTGCTGCATTTGGGGGCCCTCCTGCTAAGGGGGTCCCTGGACCTCTGCCCCAAAGTCCTGCCCTCGCGGCCCCACTGACTCAAGATAGCATGCATACGGATTATGGGAGACGGGTTGGGTAGTAGTTCAGTGGCGGGGCGCACGTCTTGCAGGCAGAAGGTCCCAAGTTCAATCCCCGGCATGTCCCGTTTTAAGGATCTCAGGTTGGGCTGGGAAAGCTCTTGCATTTTTAAGGTTTTTAATCTTTGTAAACCACCCAGAGAGCTTTGGCTATTGGGTGGTATAGAAATGGAATGAATGAATGAATGAATGAATAAAAGAACCTCTGCCTGAAGCCTCCAAGAGCTGCTCCTTCTACTGGGGTAGATCCTGCACCGGTGACAGCTTCATGCGTTCAAATTGGAGATGACAAATCTGGCCGTGGTGGCGACACATGCCTTAGTTACACTGCAGTTGGACTACTGCTCCACGTGGGGCTGCCTTGGAAGCATGTTCGCATCTTTCAGCTGCTTCAGAAAATTGCAGGAAGGCTGTTGACTGGGACCAGATATGGGGAGGATGCGAGACCCCCTTATTACAACTGTGTTGCTATCTACGCCTGGTCCATTTCCAGCCACAATTCAAATGACTGGCT
Organism: Shinisaurus crocodilurus; assembly: GCA_021292165.1. Classification (NCBI taxonomy): domain Eukaryota; kingdom Metazoa; phylum Chordata; class Lepidosauria; order Squamata; family Shinisauridae; genus Shinisaurus; species Shinisaurus crocodilurus. The sequence goes on from JAHFWL010000106.1 coordinate 437,320, forward strand.
ATGACCGATAAAGCCCTACACAGCTTGGGATCAGCTTCCCTGAAGCACCACCGCCTGCTCCCATCTGAGCCTGCCTGGGTTTTAAGATCTTTGGGAAAGGGCCTTTCTCTCCAACTGGGTTCAGACAACACGGTTGTTGATGAACCATGGGCTGTTGTTGAAATGTGGGTTATTGTGTTGTCTGAACCCAGCTGTGCTAACAAACCATGGTTTGTTTACCAACAACCCATGAAGATAACCCATGGTTTGTTGTTGGGTTGTGAACTGTGGGTTTTTCACATGGTTTGTTATCTTGGCTGGGTTCAGACAACATGATAATCCACACTCAAGGGTTGACTATGGGTTGAGTGTGGGTTGTCATTGAACCGTGGGTTGTTGTTGAAATGTGGATTATCGTGTTGTCTGGACCCAGCTGAGATAACAAACCATGGCTTGTTAACCAAAAACAACCCCATGAAGAGAACCCATGGTTTGTTGTTGGGTTGTGAACTGTGGGTTGTTCACCATGGCTTGTTATCTCAGCTGGGTTCAGACAACACGATAACCCACATTTCATCAACAACCCATGTTTCAATGACAACCTACACTCAACCCTTGAGTGTGGGTTATTGTGTTGTCTGAACCCAATCTCTCTATCCCAACATATCTAAAGAGTGTTTAGTGGGAGGAAGGACCTTTTTGGTAGCTCCCTTATTAATTTCATTTACTACATGGATATTCTGTTTCCTCCAAGAAGCTCAATTATCCCCCACCCCCCTTTTTATCCTCACGACGATACTGCAAGGTAGGCTAGGCTGAGTGTGTAGGTTCCTGGCAGAGTATGGTGTTGAACCTGGTTTTCCCCAGACCTAACAGCCTAACCTGACCTGACCTTGCCCAGGCCAGTACCGTCCTGTTTTGGACAACAACTCCCAGCATTCCTGACCATTGGCCATGCTGGCTGAGGCTGATGGGAGATGGAGTCTAAAACATCTGCAGGTTGCCAGGTTGAGGAAGACTCCTCTAACCGCACCACCACCACTCTGCTTGGGCCCTCTCTCTGGTGGTTTTCTGACGGCCGGTAAAGACCTTTGTAATTAGATGCGCCTTTGGTGTCTTGAGCCAGTCTGTTTTATCGGCAGCTGCTCTTTTTAACTGGCTGTTTCACGGGCCTGTTTTTATTGGACCTGCTTGTTTTATATGCTGTATTATATTTTATAGGATTGTTTTCTCTTGTATTTTTATTGCGTTTATTTAAGTTGCCACTTTGGACCCCATAATGTGGAAAAGCAGGCTACCAAATTTAAATAATACATCTTGAATGTTGTATCTAGAAAAGATGGGAGGCAGAAACAGGACCCACTCTGTGCTGGGAACATCGGGAAACCCTTCTCCTAGGAAGAGAACTGTCCAAAGGCATGAGGGATAGAAGGGAAAAATGAACCAGCAAGCCCCTCTGGTTGAGAAGTAGCCACACAGGATTTTTTTTTTTAACCAGAATTCAGGTAGGGCTTAACAAGAGAAAGAGAGCCTGTTCTCAATGCCAAGAGCATGCAAAGTGGCAATACAATTTTGCCTGGGCAGGTGCCGTTCCCTCACAAGGGAATGAAGAACCACAGCTGGGCTCACACATCAGGGAATCTGATCCTGCAGCAAGGGGTAGGCTTGAAGCAAAGTTCCTCTTATTTTAGACCGCAGGAAGCTATTTGTCTACCCAGCCCAGTATTGTGTAACCTTGGCTAGAGCATCTCTCCAAGGTCCCAGGTAGAGGAAAGTTCTTGCCCATCCCTGCCACCTGATCCTTCTACCAGGAGGTGCCGGGGACAGAACCGAGGGCCTTCTGCGTGCCAGGCTTGTGCCCTGTAACTGAGCGATGGTCCCCCACCTTATTTTCGAAAGCAAACACTGAGTTTTAGAACCTGTCTTGCTTGTCAGGGCTCAGGAATGTGCAAAGCCACATCAACAGTGCCTCTGAGGCTTGGCAAATTGCCTTTCCCCTCAGCTGGGAATAGTCACACCCAGGAGAACTTCAGTTTTCGATAAATTGCTGGGACACACAGCAGATTATACCAGACCTCACAGTGTGACAAGTAAGGTTTGTCACAAAAGAATGATGGGGAAAAGTCACCTCAGGGTGACTATTTATTTATTTATTTATTTATTTTATTTATATCCTGCCTTTTTTCCCCTGCAAGGAACCCAAGGCAGCTTACATGATCCTCCTCCTCCTCTCCATTTTATCCTCACAACAACCCTGTGAGGTAGGTTAGGCGGAGAGTCAGTGACTGGCCCAAAGTTACCCAGGGAGCTTCATGGCCGAGCGGGGACTAGAACCCGGGTCTCCCGAGTCCCAGGCCAACGCTCTCACCACTATGCCATGCTGGCTTTTCGTGTCCAAAAATCATCCTCAGGGTCAGGTCCTGGTAAGATCAGAGAGACACCTAAAAGTACCAGTTTGGTGGGGCAGAAATGACTTCTTGTACAGACTGTCTCCTTTCAGACATAAAAAGAAATCAACTCGAGAGTACCTCACAGCTCTACCCTATGCATCTCTACCCCGAAGTAAATCCCATTGAGTTCCATTGGTCTCCCAAGCAAATACGTACAGGAATGCAGCCTCAGCATTTAACAGTGTGACCCTATGCCTGCTTACTCAAAAGTCAGTCCAGTTGTGTTCAATGGGACTTACTCCCTCGTAAAGTGTGTTTTGGGATTGCCGCCTGAGATTGCCATCTAATACGGACTAATTTGGGTCAGGTTGTCTGAAAGCCGATACGAGGGGTGGGGTGGGGAATGCCAGAGCATAAAAAGATTTAGCAATATTTATTTTCATACAAATCATTACAAAACTCTTTCCCCTTGCTGGCTTGGTGAGCAGCTCCCGACTGAACAAGCAACACATACGCACATGAGTCAACAGTGTGCAAATCCATAAACATTTCCTTGGTTGATGGACCCAGAAATGCGGCTTCAGGAAGGGAGCTATAGAATGGCCAGCTGTTGAAAGGGTGCCGATTGTAGAAGTTTTTCAGCCCCTGGAAGTTCACAGAGGGACGCAGAATCCATACAAACGTTCCTGCTTGGTTGTCATTAGCAGCAAATGCACTTTGAGGCCATCACGCCTCCGGGCTTTCCCTCTGCACTTTTAATGAAAGCAGAACTCTACACTGTCTGGCTGTTTGATTGTCCGTGAAAACCTGATTCAGTCAGTGGTCATTGGTTAGGTCCCAGAAGATGCCAGGCCTCCTCCTTCTTTACTGCAGAACTCTGAGCCTCCTGATGAAAAAGCTCTGTGTGGCTCAAAGGCTTGCCAACCAAAGTGGGTGACCACTAAGAGTAAAAATGATAGGACGACACCTGTGACTTGTCCCCATATACTTGGATGTTTTAAATTGGGGCTCTCCGACCATGGGTCCCCAGATGTTGCTGGCCTACAGCTCCCAGCATACCCAGCCAGCATGGCTAATGGCAAGGGATTCTGGGAGCTGTAGTCCAGCAACATATGGGGACCCAAGGTTGGAGGGCCCTGTTTTAAATGTTCACCAGAATCACTCAAACCAAAGAGGCTAGATTGTGTTTGGCATTCGAGCCCCTAACTGTGGGGTAATTCTGTAGGGCTAGGAGCAAGTTGTGTATACAGCGTCGGGGATCCAGTTGCTTTCTGATAAACCAGTGATGGGACGATACCTCTTGGACTTTGTGAACAGGTAAGCTCATGGGACACTGGGTTTGGCTTCCCCGTTCAGACAACACAATAACCCACACTCAAGGGTTGAACCATGGGCTGTTGTTGAAACGTGGGTTATCGTGTTGTCTGAACCCAGCTGCCCTAACAAACCATGGTTGGTTAACCACGAGCAACCCATGGGCTGTTGTTGAAACGTGGGTTATCGTGTTGTCTGAACCCAGCTGCCCTAACAAACCATGGTTGGTTAACCACGAGCAACCCATGAAGAGAACTCATGGTTTGTTATTAGGTTGTGAACTGTGGGTTGTTCACCATGGTTTGTTATCTGGGCTGGGTTCAGACAACACAATAACCCATGTTTCAACAACCACCCACGGTTCAACGACAAGTCGACAACGTGTGGGTTATCGTGTTATCTGAACCCAGTCACTGCCTACAACAGGGGTAGGCAACCAAAGGCCTTCCAGGCATTTTGGACATTATTGTTGTTTGTGGATTGCCAGCTGCCCTAGGATGATCGTACCTTTAAGTTGCATGGATGGATTTATTCAGCCCTCCGATCAAAGATGTATTTACTAGAGTTTAGGCCAAGTTGTGAATATCAGCTGCCTTTTCAAATGGTTATCTTTTTGATATTTTGCTAGTGCTGAGTTTGCTTTGTTATGTTTTGCTGTTCTTTTAGGCCACTGATTAAGACTGCTGCCGAAACACGCTTGACCCATTATGTTATCGCTTTTAGGTTCTATACATTCAGGTTTCAGCTGTTTAGATTTGTCATTGTTATATCATTATAACATTTGTATTTATTTTTTTTATTAAAGAATACTGTAAGGAGACATATATGTTCCTTAACTTCTGTAACACTGACTATAGCAGAGGTAGGAAACGTGGTGCCCTCCAAACATTTTGGACCATAACTCCCATCATCCATGGCCACTGGCCGTGCTGGCTGGGGCATATGGGGGTTGTAGTCCCAAACACCTGGAGGCCCCCAGGTTGCCCACCCCTGATCTATGTATTCCCACATTATGTGTTACTATCCTTGATTGGGGGGAATTTCTCCCTCCCTCTCTATGCCTAGTTCTCATCGAGGCGGTTCATTTCTGTCTGAGCGGCACCACACTGCAGGTAGGGGTGAACATAAGACGTACGCACACAAAAATCCCTGCATGTAGAAAACTAGGATGTCAGGGGAAAGGGTTCTAGCCTAGCTTTCTTGACAGAACAGCTTTCTAGGTGCAAGGGTTTGTTTGCTTGCTTGCTTTTGAATGTGGATATATCCCATCAAGATGAGCTCTCCCTCCACCCCCTACAATCTGAAGTGGTACTGTCCAAGCAAGACAACCTGATGCCCTCCAGAAGTTTTGGGCATCAACTCTCATCAGCCCCAGCCAGCATGGCCAATGGTCAGGGATGATGGGAGTTGTAGTCCAAAACACCTGGAGGGTGCCAGGTTGGCCGCCCCTGGTTTTTACTGCCGAAGTGAGAACCGGGACTAAGTGAAGGTTGTTACAAAGAAAATGCAGAATCCACAGGTGTCTACATGTACAAAGAAGTCAAGCGGTTTAAAATAGCTTTTTCCGGTCTAGCTTGCCAGGATCCCTTCGTCAGCTGGGCTGCAGCAGGTGCGGACTGCAAGCTGCTGCTACCGCACATCGCACGACTATGTGCGCTTGCGCTGCTGGTGTCCCACAGCCCATGCAAGCGGCAGCTACCGTGGCAGAGCTGCCTGTGAGAGGCGACGATCCGCCCTGTTTGTTCCAAGGAAGACCGGTTGTCCCGTGTTGCCACCCAGCAGGTTCTGCACCAAAAGAATTCTGCATGAGGATGCGCAAAGTCCTTCCCAGAGGGGCCGGCAGTGCGCAAGCTACTCTGTGTGTGTGAATACTGTTTATCTGCCAGGGTCAAAAGGAAGAGGGATGTGTCTATCTTTCTGCTGCTTCTGTAGTTCTCTGCAGTGCACCGTAACAAGAAAAGCTGACAAAGCCTCCTGTACCTCCCAAAGAGCCACAACATTTTTCCTTTCCCATTTCACAGCCGGGAGAACCGAGACATGCCGAAGCTAGACATGGTGAGTAGTAATTAGAAAAGGATTTGAGAATCCCATATTTTGGATATTGTCTGTTCATCTAGAATTGAAGGTCCAAGAGCCCCCACAGTGTAACACTATCAGCCTTCCCCCAGCCCGGTGCCTTCCGGTGTTGGATTACAGTTCCCATCGTCCCCAGCCAGCATGGGGAAGGCTGCTCTAACTTAACATTCAAGCACACACACACACACGTGAGGCCGCTCGTGCTGTTCTTACAGTAGATCACAGGGCACAATATTGTACAGTAATACCTTGGATTGCAAGTAACTTGGTTTGAGAGCATTTTGCAAGACAAGCAAATTTTTAAATATTTATTTTTTAAAAAATGACTTGATATACAAGCGGCGTCTTGCAATACAAGTACTGTGGTACGGCTTAAATTAAAAATCTCTGTACAATTTTTTTGGGGGGGAATTTCATTTTGATATAAGAGTGTTTTGGATTACAAGCACGTTCCCGGAACGAATTATGCTCTCCATCCAAGGCATGACTGTATCCTGATCTAGAACCTGCCAACAAGCTCATCTTGGATTGTCCCTGTGGAGGCGCGGCATCTTCCTTTGCCTTTTGCCGGGGATGTTGAAGAGTCCTTGGTCTCGAGTCACGAGTCGAGTCACGAGTCTTTGGACCCGAGTCTCGAGTCCGAGTCCTTGGTCCAAAATGGTGACTCACGAGTCACGAGTCACAAGTCACTCCCAAAGCTGACTCCACGAGTCCCTATTAAAATCAATGGGGTTTTTTCCCATTGTGTGCCCAGGACCAGTGCCGAGGGCGAGCATGGTCGGGCACTTCAATACAGAAGAGGAGATCGCCACCCTGGGAATGCTTGCTGGGGAAAAGTATGTTTTTAGTAGGTGCCGAAAAACCCAGAAGGGTGGGCAGCACCTGTCTAATTTGCGGTGGTAGCGGGTTCCAGAGCATGGGCTGGCGTCAAGCAGAGCTGGCTGGGGCATGCTGGGAGTTGTGGGCCTTTTTTCCTGTCTAAACTTGCCTAGGATTGCGCCTTTAGCCAATTAACTGATTGATTAGCTGACTTAAGGGCACGATCCTTTGCATGTTTAGACAGAGAGAGAGAGAAAGTCCTACTGATTCCCAGCACTCCCCAGCCAAGAAGTTGTCGGTCTTTCTGAGGCTTAAATGTGCACAGGGGTTGCACCCTAAATTTTCATAGAATTGCAACAGGGGAAAAGTGATAAGCTTTTGAAGCCAAAAGCATGCTTTGATTTCCGATGATGCATACAAGTATCATAGGAGGAATCTTAGAAGATGCTGCACCTAAATGTTTCAGAAATACTTGTATTCAAATTATATACACTACAGTATATATCTTTCTCACACAAGTGTGCACACGCACACACATATACATATATATATATATATACATAAGCGTACACTCACTTCCCAATTAATAGGGGGTGCCCCTATTAAACAAGAAGCAGCTCTATAGCCAATCAAACATTTCATAGATTAATTTAACTGATTAATTCATTACACCATAATATAAATGCACACGCATGAATACTTAAGGCACACAACCTGCCCTCGGGATCCGGACATTACCTTTGATGCGAGTACAAAAGAGTGTCCCTGTTTTGATCCATGAGCTGCCGAGGGATATGCCAGTACCTGCTGGGGCCCAGAGTGAAGGCGTTCAAAATGCCGTGGGTAGGGTGGGGGGAATCAGATAGAGGGGCTCCAGCCCTTCATCCCTTTTTTTAGTTCCCCTCCTTACCTACTATTTTAGAAGGTTCATGGGGGGGTCATAGTTCATGGGGGGGAACCTGGGAGAGTGCCTTCTCTCTAACCAACCTGCCGGGTCACTGAGGTCATTGGAGGACATTCTCCTGGTGGTTCCACATGGACCTTTGGCCCGATTGGAGTCCACCCGGAGAAGAGCCTTCAGTGTGGTGGCCCCTTTTCTCTGGAACTCCCTGCCTGTGGAGGTCAGGCAGGCTCAGACACTGTGTTGTTTTCGACGCCTGCTGAAGACATCTTTGTTCCGGGAAGCCTTCCTTGCTGACCAGCCACAGTTTTAATGTTATTCTGTTTTTAATACGTTGTTTTTATTCTTTTATCTATTTTATCTGTTTATCATTCACCGCTCCAGAATCTGTCTCGATATGGAGCAGTAGACACACACTCTAAATAAAATAAATAATTATCTCGGCTAAAAAACTGCGTAGGTGGGATCCAGGGCTGGTCTTGTGAATCTCATTAAGCCCCCCCCTCCATTTGAGCACTGGCAAAACCACAAGAACGACACCACCCCTCCCACAAAGAAAACCTTGGGAGCTCGTGTTGGTAAATTAGCATCCTAGCTCACCGTCATGAGAGCAAGAGCCGCTTAGCAGCGCATGGGTCCTGGTTGCCATGGCGATCTTGTGGAGAACACATCAGGGCAGATGGGCCGGCTTTACAAAAAAAAAGGAGACGCCCGACTTGAGCTGGCTGAACACGGAGGCCTCCGCCCTGGCGAGGGAAAATTTAGGACATCAGCGAGTTGCCCATTTAAACAGCCCTTTGGTTCGCCTAATCAAGGCCACTGAACAGTGGCTTCGACGCCCATTCCCCCAATGCTTTCACTGTAGATTTAATGCAGCCTTCCCCAATCTGCTGCCCTTCAGATGTGTTGGACTACAACTCCCAGCATGCTGGGAGTTGTACTCCAACACATTTGGAGGGCACCAAGTTGAAGAAGGCTGGTTTAATATGTGGAGTGCTGATTCGAAACTGGGTTAGCGATTGGTCGCACATACATGGGTGTCAAAGGAAGTTTCCCTCCTGGAGAGAATTGCAGCTTTTGTGGGGGGGATTTAAAACTGGACTACGGTGCGGTGAGGAAAGGGTTTAGCACCCTCTCCCCGGGTACCGCAGTCCCAAATTTGATTCCTCCCCAACCGTCCTCCTCATCTGCGATGCTCCTCTCGTGATGAGAATGCGAAAATTCCCATGCGCTTCTCTAAACCGAAAAGTGCTAGAGAAACGGTGAATCATTAGGTTGCAACTCGAACCTGCGACCCGGTTAAAGACATTTTTAAAAACTGCGTGAGCTTCAGTTCATTAATCGACAGGTTAAGTTTGCTTACGTTTGCATAGGGGTTAAAAAAAAATATTTCCGAAGCAAGAAGCATACTTTAGTCTTTTGAGGCGATGCATGCCTGTGCCACAGGAAGCAGCATCGAAGAAGAAGAGGCATTCCTTCTTGTGCGAAAGAGGGGGGGGGAATGCCTCTTTTAAGACAATGCCTCTTGCCACCTGCAATTTGGATCAGGACTTCTGCGCTTGCTGTGGTGCGCCGGCCACACTTGAAAATACTGAAAGTACAGTTCGGTCACGTCATCTCTACAAGGATATTGTAGAGCTGAGAAAGGTGCAGAATGGGTGTGTGGAGTGGCGGGGGTGGGTGGGTGAAACTGGAGGAACTCCCCTGCAAGGAAAGTTATAATCTTCGGGGCTTCCTTGTTTAGGGGGGGGGGAAGCAGGTAAGGTGGGAGGGCATGACACGATAAGAGATTTTTAAAATTAGGCATGGTGTGGGAAAAGTGAAAATGGAGAAGTTTTTCTCCCTCTCTGATTGGTGGGAGATTCAGGACCGACAAAAGGAAGGACTTCACACAGCACCTAATTAAAACTGTGCGCATTTGCTCCCATAAGATCAGTAGTGGTGGCCGCCAATTTGGATGGCTTTAAAGGGGGATTCGACAGATTCATGGATGGCTAATGGGCGTGATGCCAGGGATCAGAGGCCACATGCCTGTGTACTCCACTTGCTGGGGAACTGCTCTTGCGCTCGTGTCCTGCTTGTGGGCTTCCCATTGGGAGCATCTAGTTGGCCACTGTGGGAACAGAATGCTGGACCAGAGAGGCCTTTGGTCTGATCCAGCAGGGCTCTTCTTACGTTCTTGCGTATTAAAAAATAATATAATTCCTTTATTTAAATAAATCTGCCGCCCAGTTAAATCGCATCACCTTTTTTAGTCAAGTCAAAAGTTTATTAAAAGGTTTTGTTTTTTTTAAATACGATTAATCAAACAGATTAATCAATCAAATGTTGCAACCCTAAACATAGTAACAACCACATGGCGGTAATTATTCTGGATTAAATCGTTCAGAAGAAAAGAGAAGACACCTGAAACGAGATGCAAAGCGAGAGAGTATCACACATTCACCATTGCTTCAAAGGAGGCAGTACCACATCTGGAAGAAGGTGTTTAACAGGATGGTTGCTGTGGGCGGAGAGGTGTTTGGGAGTTCTTTCCTTGTTTAAATCCAATTTTTGCACACAAAGGTAGCCGGATAACCAAATTAAGAACATTCTGTGCTCAGTGCAGACATGGTGTGCTTCTGTTTCATTTTACGAGGGTGGACTATCAGAATAAATTTTGCGCATTGAACATTTTTGGGGGGGGGGCATTTACTCTGTCCGTGTTGATCACAGAATCTGGGCTCTTGGTGTAGAAATTGCTGCTTTTGTTTGTATGGGTTTTGTCTTTGTTTGTCTTTTGGCCAAGGTTTGATGTTGCGTTACCAGGGGGTGACGTATCTTTACAACCAATGTGCACGTATGCAGCTGGTGCAAATTTGTTTATTTCTTTTTAGATCTTTTTTGGGGGGTAGAGGGGGGTCCCTAAAAGCTAGCGCCGAGTACCACATGGTGGGGGCCTGTGCTGCATGGTGGGGGAGGACGGGTGAACGGTGCAGCCAGGCTGGCACCGGACAGCAGCTGCCCGTTTGAAACTTTGCAGCTTTCGCTTGCCATCCTATAGATGCCCTGGCCTGGGAACTCAACGGGGCTTGAACAGACGTATAGGGTTGCACTGGGGGGGGGGGGGGCATCGTCCCTAGCTCCTCCCCCACATGAGCATTTTGGCTTCGGGGTACAGGAAGGGCCGTGCCTCTATCAGGACAGGGAAGAGAAACTGCATGGCGGAGGCAGTTGGCACTTTTGGATATCAGATGCTGAGGGACAGGATGGCCGCTGTAGGAGGAAGAAGCTTGGGGCTGGCCGGACCGTCGTTCTGACCCAGCAGTGCTCTTTTCAGGTTCTTTATAAAGTTGGGAGTGGAGAACCTGCAGCCTTCCAGGTGTTGCCGGACTATAACTCCCATTATCCCCAGCCATTAGCTAAGCTGGCTAGGGCTGATGGAAGCTGGAGTCCAACAACATCTGGAGGAGGGCCAGAGGTGCCAACCCCACCCCCACCCCGGGTTAGATGAATTCATGGTCTGCCCGGAACACTCAACCCTCATAGCAAAGGATGGGGGCTACCCCTGGGGAGGCCATGCGCTTCTGGATCCCCGGGGGTGGGGGAGGCCAGCCACAGGGGCGGGCTGCTGCATCTGTGCCCTGCTTGTGGGCTTCCAGAAAGCATCCGGATGGTGGAAACGGGACTGCTTTGACGGATCCAACGGGGGTGGGGGTGGGGATCTTGTATGCTTATGTTCTTTGTGTGCCGCGGAGATGGAACTGATTTTGTTCCGGTCCCCTTCCAGCGAATTGCGCCGGCCGAGCATCCAAAGGGCAGCAGCCACCCAGTGGTCCGGGGGGTGTGCGTAAGAGCCAGGATTTGAGGGGCCCCTCAGCAAAACGCCTTCTGGTGAGCCCCCCGCTAACCGCTCCTGGAAATTTCCCACAATGCCCCCCAGGCAGCTTTGCATTGTGGGAAATTTACAAATGTACCCAGAGGCGTGGCCCGGGGAAGGCCCGGGGCGGGCTCCAGTGCTGCTGAGGGCTCATGGCAGCATCTTGACCGTTGAGCCAACGCTTGGCACAGTCCCTCGCACTGCCGCCCGCCGCAAGCCCAGTGGATTTGGCACTTGTGTGGCTCCTTGGCCATCCCCCTGTTTAGGTCCTAATCCCAGTCCGGGTGAGAGAAGGTGATGTTGTAGAGGCCCGCCCATTTGCCGAAGACCCGTTTCTCCGTGATGAAGCGGTGGTGGTTGCCCTTGCGGCTCCGCTCGTTGTGGATGTAGGTGGCGCATTCGTCCGGGCCCTTCGGCTCGTAGTAGTGGTACGGCATCTTGCTGGGCGGAGGCGTCTTGCTGTTGGGGAGGGGGATGGAAAGGCATCCAATGAGACAGGCCGGGGCCAAACCCCTCCACGGAGCCCCACCGAGAAGGCTCAGAGCGTGGGGGGGACGACTTACGTGCAGTAGTTCGGGGGGACCATCCCGTAAACGTGGACCTTGTCGCACAGCTCGACGGCGATCACCATAGTGAACCATCCCGTGCTCAGCCACGACCGTGACAACTGTCTGTGGAGATGGGGGGGGGGAGGGAGAGGAAAACAATGCCAGGAATTGTCAAAGGAAAGTGAAAGGGAGGAGCAGGCAGGGACAGACAGATTTTCGTCCTGGCACAGAGGCGGTGTTAGGGGGCGGCCCACTAGGGCTAGAGCCCCGAATCTTCCATTTGGAGCCCCGAATCTCTGGGAGGCCCTCTGCCCCACCACACTGCTGTCCAGGGGCACTTACTGAAAGAAAGGTGCAGGGGCCCTGAGGATCTCTGCTGCATCTGATCCCCCTGGATTTGTTGGCTTTTTGCCCACATGTGCTTCACCTCCTGCTGTGCCCCTCCCCCCAAATCTTTCTGCCTGAGGTTTTTCTCTAAAATCAGATGCCCTCCTCTCCCCTGTCCATACATCCCATTTTACAAATAGGGGTGTCCTTAGGAGGCAGGGTCCTTTACAGACACACACACATGCACACAGACTTTAGAGCATATGTAAATTAGCATATGCCATTCCATCAGGCTGCGAAGCAGCGGGAGAGAAGAGAAGCAGGACTATTCCATCGCCTCTGCTGAGACACCGGCTGCCTTTGGCTCTTCCTCAACTGTCTCCTAGCCACCCGCTGTTCTATCGGGCTACCTGAACCTTTTCCATCCCAGCTGTTCATCATAAGAACCATAATGGTAAGAACAGGTGCTGGAGCTTGCTTCCCCCCCGCCACCCTCCTTCACCTTCCCTTTTTCTTTGCGAGTTGTGTTATTTAGGTTTTAACCCTGACGGCAGCGATGGTCTGCTCTGGGAAGCTTTTTGACTAAAGAGCGGGGTAAAAGTGCTTTAAATAAATAATATCTTGAGGATCCCTCCTCTCTGAAAGCAAAGAGCAGTGTCTCTCTTGTTGATCCTAAAGGGCAGAGAGGGCCTCCTTCATGGTGGTGGCTGTTAGGTTTTGGTATGGTGTGCAGAAGCGGACGGAGTGCAGAAATGTCTCCTGACATAGGCTCAAGGTGATCTGACTCAGAGTCTTGGGACAGTTTGAAGACAACATGTTATGTACAACAAGTTATATAAGTGATGTACAATTAGTGAGTAATATCCTATTTATAGGTACAGTTTTTCCTATAAAGGTAAAGGCAACACTGTTATGTTTTGCACTTGGGACTAGAGGTCAGACCTGTCTTGGGACCTGACCTGATCACATCACTTCACTTGCCATCTTCTTCTTCACTGGACAACTTTGCCTCTGCAACGATGTAGTGAGACAGAGTCATCTCCTCTGCGTAAGAGATGCCTGCATTGCTTGCTTTCCCCATGGATATGGGTCTACAATATTAAACGGTTAGCTCTACAAACTGCTTGCTTCACTCCTTTTTCCGTCTGTAGTACTGACTGAGCCTCATTGCTGGACTAGCTTTGAACCCCAGTCAATCTTACAGTGGCACCCCATTTATGGAACTCCAAACTCCCTCCCTAGTGAGAGGCCTGCCTGGCACCTACTTTGTTATCTTTTCAGTGCCCCGGCAAAGGCTTTTTCTTTGTTTCTATGTTCTCCCAGGGCTTTCAAGTTTTTTTAACGTGCTGGGTTTGAACTCAATTTTTAACTGCTGCTTTTCCACTGCTGACGTTTACATTGTTATTATTCTTATTCTGACTTGCTGTGCAGATGTTATTGGTCGTGGTGGGGTGTCATAGTTTTGTTTGTAAACCACCCTGGGAAATATTTCGGCTGAAGGCAGTATATATAAAAATGTTGCAAACACACAAACATCCTTCTCAGCTTGTAAAAACAGGCATGGGCAATACATGGCAGTGGCCCAAAAACCCCGTATTTTTTAACCCCAAAAAGAGAGGCACTCTTAGATAAATTCGACCCTTTCATTGCTCCATGTCTGCGCTCTGCAGAATGCAGCCCGCCAGAGGGTGGGGTGGGGTGGAATGGCCCCCAGACCCTCCAAAGTTGCCCAGCCCTGTTGTAAATATACCAGATGGAGCTTTCAAACCACCGTGAAAGCCTAGCCCCAATGTACCAACTGGCAGCAAGAAGTTCATTAAGTACTGAGAAAAAGATGCAGCCAATGTATCCTTCTCCCCACCGCTGCCAAGACGTTGGAGGGACGCCTATGGACAAGGTGACAAACTGGGGAGAAGTGACGAGCGGGGTACCGCAAGGCTCAGTCCTGGGCCCAGTGCTCTTCAACCTTTTTATTAGTGACCTGGATGAGGAGGTGCAGGGAATGCTTATCAAATTGGCAGATGACACAAAATTGGGTGGAATAGCTAATACCCTGAAAACAACAGAATGAAATTTAATAGGGATAAATGCTGAGTGCTGCACCGAGGAAAAAAGAAACCAAATGCACAGTTACAGGATAGGGGATACTCGGCTCAACGTCAATACTACAAGCAAGAAGGATCTTGGAATTGTTGTAGATCACAAGCTAAATATGAGCCGGCAATATGATGTGGCTGCAAAAAAGGCAAATGCTATTTTGGGCTGCATTAATAGAAGTATAGCTTCCAGATTTTGTGAAGTACTAGTTCCCCTCTACTCAGCACTGGTTAGGCCCCATCTAGAGTACTGCATCCAGTTCTGGGCACCACACTTTAAGAAGGATGCAGACAAACTGGAGAGGGTTCAGAGGAGGGCAACAAAGATGATCAGGGGACTGGAAACAAAGCCCTGTGAGGAGAGACTGAAAGAACTGGGCATGTTTAGCCTTCAGAAGAGAAGACTGAGGGGATTTTTTTTTATATAGGCTTGTACGATCGAGCCTCGCTGGGCAGAAACGAGGCCGAAATTGGCCCCGCTCACGGCCGGCGAGGCCTTACCTTGTTCTTCGGGGCAGCTCGCCCTCTCCGCGGCGAGTCGCCCGCGCGGTCCGTTCCGTCCCATCACTTCCGGGACCGGGAATGACGCAACGGAACCCTGCGCAGGCACGCTGGACCTCTGTGGCGCATTCTGCGCCTGTGCAGGGTCCCGTCGCGTCATTCCCGGTCTCGGAAGTGATGGACGGGGAAGAAGATGCCCAACCGAGCGGCGCGGAGAACCTCTCTGCGCCGCTCAGAAAATCGGGTCGGGTCGGCGCCCCCGCGGAAGATCAGGTCGGGGGCGCGACCCGGCCTTGGAGCCACCGCTAAGGGGTGATATGATCGCACTCTTCCAGTACTTGAAGGGATGTCACACAGAGGAGGGCCAGGATCTCTTCTCGATCATCCCAGTTTGCAGGACACGGAATAATGGGCTCAAGTTACAGGAACCCAGATTCCGCCTGGACATCAGGAAAAATTTCCTGACTGTCAGAGCAATAAGACAATGGAACCAACTACCTAGGGAGGTGGTGGGCTCTCCCACTCTGGAGGCATTCAAGGTGCAGCTGGACGGCCATCTGTCGGGGATGCTTTGACTTGGGTTCCTGCATGGAGCAGGGGGTTGGACTGGATGGCCTTATGGGCCCCTTCCCACTCTACTATTCTACGATTCTAAGCTTACCTGTCCATCCCTGTCTCAATTCTGAACAAGTCGTCGAACTGTTTCATGCGGCTGGGGGTGGCCACAAAGGCCGACATGTTGGGGAAGGACATGCTGAAGCGTTGGATGACTCTGATCAAGACCTTTTGCATCCTGATAGCAGGTCCCCAGAAAATGAAGATGGTCTCCGGAGTCTTGTTGACAAACTCCTGCGGTCTCTTCAGGACCCGAAAGATGCTCGAATGGGCCACCACCCGGAAAGTGGTCTTGCTACCCACGTCTGCTGCATAGCCGGTCGTGGGGGCATCGTTCATGCGGATCGTGCATTCTGACTGGTCGATGGCAGCCCCCAGTTTGCTCCCGAGCAGGTGGCTGGAGCTACTGATAAGCGCACATTGGCTGCAGTGGCGGTCCAAAGTCTGGGAAAGAAATGGGTCGAGATGGAGGACCAAGCTGCTCTGATTCACACATCCAGCAAAATCAAGTGGCCCAGTCCTTCCTGCGCTGTGGCACTTCAGACTGCAGGTGTGTGTGTGGGGGGGGGGGGAATCAGTTTTGCATTCTCCCTTGTGTGGAAAAAACAAAACAAAAATCTCTCGCACTTAGAAAACTAGCCTGTCAGGCAATATAGCCTTTCTCCTTGATAGGCTATTTTCTATATGCAGGGATATTTGTTTGTTTGTTTGGATTTATATGGGGGAACATTTAAAATATGCAATTTCCCCCATCCAAAATGAAACGGGCCACAACCCCCTCTATTGTTTCCCTGTTGCCTGGTCTTACCACCTTTCGTGCAGTTGGAAAAGGAAGGTCGGACACAGGAACCATGCTCTACAAGCTCCCACACAGTTTATAACCCGTGCGATCTCTCCTGTGGCAGGGCTCCATCCCTTCCCCACCAGCCTGCTCACTCGCCTTCCTGCGATTCCTCGTCACCAATGGCGACCAGACTAACATTTACAATACCGGGCTGCCTTACCTATCGTTCCTTCCACCTGGCTTATACGACGAGCCAGGCCTGGATCAGAGGGAAGGGCTTGTGTTGTGGCTGCTGGTTACATAAACTTCATTACATCTGCAGGAATATCTCCACCACCACCAGAGGTGGTGTGTTAGCAGGCAGCCCATTAGGGCTGGGACCCCGAATCTTTCATTTTGGAGGTCCGAATCTCTGGGAGGCCCTCTGCCCCACCACCCTGCTGTCCAGGGGCACTTGCTGAAAGAAAGGTCCAGGGTCCCGAGGATCTCTGCTGCATCTTCTCATCCCCCTGGATCGGCTGGCTTTTTGCCCACAGGTGCTTCACCTCCTGCTGCCCCCGCCCCACCGAACCTTTCTGTCTAAGTTTTTTCCTGAAATCAAATGCCCTCCTCTCCCCTGTCCATAAATCCCTTTTTTTACGAATAGGGGTGTCCATAGGAGACAGGGTCCTTTAAAGACACACACAGAGACTTCAGAGCATATGTGAATTAGTACAGTAACACCTAGGACTGCAAGTAACTTGGTTTGAGAGCGTTTTGCAAGACAAGCAAATTTTTTAATATTTATTTAATTTTTTTTTGACTTGATATACAAGTGACGTCTTGCAGTACAAGTACTGTAGTACGGCTTAAATTAAAAATCTCTGTACAAATTTTTTGGGGGGGATTTCGTTTTGATATAAGAGTGTCTTGGATTACAAGCACGTTTCCGGAACGAATTATGCTCTCAATCCAAGGCATGACTGTATATGCCAATTTGTGCTTTGTCTTTTTTTTTTTTTTTGTCCTGTGGGCCTGAGCCCCGGACCTTTTCGGTACCTAGCACCACCCCATGGGTAAAATCATACCCATTTTACAGATGGGAGTTAAACACAAGTGAAAATTACTTTTCTAACTAACCGCACATGCTTGCTCAGAAGCAAGTTCCACTGTGTTCAATGAGGCTAACCTCCCTTGTTAATCTCCCCGACAAATGTGGCTGAAAGTTCAGAACCCTTGTTAATCTCCCTGACAAATGTGGCTGAAAGTTCAGAAGCTCCCCATACCTTGTTTCCAGAGATTGAAAGGTATTCATTTTTCACCCCCCACTTCTTGAGGCTGGAAGGCAAGGAGGGTTTAGCTCTCAAGGTGGTATAATGGAAGACCTCATTCCGGTTGTTAGAGTTGTAGATGATCAGCAGCATGACCAGACCGAACAGGACCACAAGGACAACAGCATGGGGGCTCTGCGGGCCGGGGGGGGGGAAAAAAAAAGAGGGCAAGCGGGAAAAGGGTCAGAGAGGGATGGAAAGAGCCCAATGTTTGCAGAGTTACCCTCTAAGATAGCCGCTATTTATACAGCTTCTCTCTGGCATGGCAGTGAC
Organism: Shinisaurus crocodilurus; assembly: GCA_021292165.1. NCBI lineage: Eukaryota > Metazoa > Chordata > Lepidosauria > Squamata > Shinisauridae > Shinisaurus > Shinisaurus crocodilurus. The sequence continues at coordinate 455,112 of JAHFWL010000106.1, forward strand.
ATGTGTGAAAAGGACCTTGAGATGGCAGTCCATTACAGGCTGAGCATGAGCCAGCAGCGTGATGTGGCTGCAAAAAAGGCGAATGCAGTTTCAAGCTGCGTTAATAATAGAACCCTGGTTTCCAAGTCACGGAAATCAATAGTTCCACTTTATTCTGCACTACTCAGTCAGACCTCGTCCGGAGTACTGTGTCCGGTTCTGGCTGCCACACTTTAAGAAGGAGACATAGACAAAATGGAACCAGGTTCAGAGGAGGGCAATGAAGATGGTCAGGCGCATAGAAAACAAGTGCTATGAGGAAAGGTTCAAGGAACTAGGTATGTTTTTAACCTGGAGAAGAGAAGACTGAGCGGATGGGGGGGGGGCAAAGACATGTTCTCTGCTGCCCCAGGAGCCAGGACTAGATCTAATGGGCTTAAGTTACAGGAGGAGAGATTTCAGTTGCACATTAGGAGAAAATTGTTGATGGCAACATGGGTTGGGCTACATGTCCTACGCAATACCATGACTGTCTGGTATTGGTATGAAAGACAGACAGTAATGCAGTTTCAACTGTACTTCTATCCTTTTTTATTTCTTTTTTTCATTGATCCAGAGCCAGGCAGGAAGGTGGATTCACCTTTGCATCACTGATGATGAACAGGTGCATTTTATTTTTTTTTCACTCCCTGCACATGCCCACACCAGGGATTTTCAGGTCTCTCTCCCGGTCCGGATGTTTGTGGGGAAAGCCATGTCAGTTTCAGGGACACCAATTGTCTTCCAGCCCCTGGGTCCGCTCTTCAGCGAAATTGACACGGTTGGAGAAAGCCTTTGACCAATGCTGACAAAATGTCACTTCTCCCTCCGTCCACTGAGCCTGCCACAAAGGAGCAGAAACTGTTTTGTCTTTTGTATGCACTACCGAGGGGGAAAATTCCTCTCAGATATCTTTACCCAGTGTCTTAGCAAGTTACCCCAGGAGATTATAATGGAACTTCTGTGTGATGATCAACCCATTGCTAGTTTGCTAGGGCGGTTAAGAAACTATGCAGCTGTTTTGGGAAGAAAAAGGGTTTCTTAACCTGTTTCCCTTATTTTACTCTCCACTTTTATGGTGATGGCCTACGGCGAAATACTAATAAACTGCACTCGTGTCATAGGAACATAGGAAGCTGCCTTATACTGACTGGGTACAGACAACATGATAACCCACACTCAAGGGTTGAGTGTGGGTTGCCGTTGAACCGTGGGTTGTTGTTGAAATATGGGTTATCGTGTTGTCTGAACCCAGCCGAGATAACAAACCATGGCTTGTTAGCCACGAACAACCCATGAAGAGAACCCGTGGTTTGTGGCTGGGTTGTGACCTGTGGGTTGTTCACCATGGTTTTGTTAGCACAGCTGGGTTCAGACAACACAATAACCCACCCACGGTTCAACGACAACCCACTCAACCCATACACAACCCTTGAGTGCAGGTTATCGTGTTGTCTGAACCCAGTCACTGAGTGAGTCCATTGGTCCATCTAATACTGTCAAAATTGACTGGGAGCGGTTGTCTAGGGTTTCGGGCAGGGGTCTTTCTCAGCCACCCGCCACCCACCTGGAGAAGCCAGGGATTGAACCTGGGACGTTCTGCATGCAAAGCAGATGTTCTACCACTGAGCCTTCCTAAAAGGCCCCTTGAAGCATTCCTCATCCAAGTAGGACCGGGGGTCTTTCTGTTTCCTTCTCTTCAAAAGGGCTCCGTCCTATGCACATCAGCACCTGTGAGCACAGTGATCCTTTGATTTATTTGTTTATAGAAATTATAATGGGTCATCCATGAAGCCAACCGGTCTTCGCCACCCCACCCCCCACCCCAAACTGTATCACTCTATCATGACTACTGTAATGCGCTCTACGTGGGGTTACCCTTGATGACGGTTCGGAAGCTACAGCTGGTACAGAACGCGGTGGCTCGCCTGGTTAAAGGCAGCCGCCGGTGGGATCACATCACTCCGGTGCTCAAGGAGCTGCACTGGCTACCAGTTGCTTGCCGGGCCAAATTCAAGGTGTTGGTTTTGACGTTTAAAACCCTATACGGCTCCGGTCCAGTCTATCTCAAGGAGCGTCTCCAGCAACACCAAGTAGGCCGCTCAACAAGATCTGCCACAGATGGCCTTCTCCTGGTCCCTTCAGCCAGAGCAGCTAGACTGGTGGAGACGAAGAAGAGGGACTTTTCTGTGGCGGCCCCCGTACTGTGGAACTCTCTCCCAAGTGACCTCCGCCATGCCCCCTCTCTGCTGAGCTTCCGCTGCTCACTAAAACTTGGCTGTTCAGGTGGGAATATGGGGTGGGCTACGATTTTAAAATTTTATCAAGTTTTAAATGTATTTTATCCTGTTTTTAGCTTATGTACATCGCCCAGGGCGGCTGGTTTGCCGGCCAGATGGGCGATAAATAAATGTAAATGTAAATAATATCCGTTTCGCTGGAGAACAGAATTTTCTAATCCAACTCTTGATGCAGTTTTCCCCTGATCCCTCAACCCCACCCCCAGAAAACAGGGGAGTAATTCTAACTCAAGGAGTAGGTAACCCGCACCCTCCCCCTGCGCGCACACACACATACAGAGATGACATGAGTCTACTGCTCTCACGCTGCTGTAATGAGTAGCTAAAACACACGTTCTCATCCGCAGACTGCACATCAAGTCACAAGACATATCGTAGGCGTAGCATATTATCAAGCAACGAAGCGTTTGTAAAATGCATCTGTGGGCGTGTGTTTTTCCTACTCGGGTCTTACACAGGCTAGAAAATCATACCCATTTTACAGATGGGAGTTAAACACAAGTGAAAATTACTTTTCTAACTAACCGCACATGCTTGCTCAGAAGCAAGTCCCACTGTGTTCAATGAGGCTTGCTCCCTAGTAAGCGTGTTTCAGATTGCAACTTGAATTTTTTCTATCGTTTGGTTTACCTAACATAAATAAGGGTAAAATCCTATGCATATTTAGACCGGGGGCGGGGGGGAGTCCTACAACTCTCAGCACACCTGGGAGTTGTAGGGCTTTTCTCTCTCCAAACATACTATAGGATTGTGGCCTAAAAGGTGAGTTTCTGAGACACTCACTAGAATAGGCCCGGCCTGCCTTTTGAAATAACTGCCCTGTGGGAAGGAAGGAGGAGCACGGGAGGCCGAAGCAGAGAAGGGGAACATCGGGAGGCCTGCTCCAGCCGGATTTGCTCCATCCCTCCAGGGCCAAACAGCCTCATTTGCGGTTATCTGTTGCATTTTCATATCGTAAGCCATTTGGAGGACTTCTAGTCGAAAAGCGGGGTAGAAATTGACCAAATAATAAATAATAAGGCCGCACTCTTATGCGTGTTCAGACAGAAAAAGGTCCCACAACTCATGCTGGGAGTTGTAGGACTTTTTCCAGTCTTCTAAACATGCATAGGATTGCACAATAAATAACGAGGGCGAGGTGGGGCCCACTTGCCCGCGCCGCTAATTTATTCCAAATGAACCAAAATGGTTCAAGTTTTTAAAAAAATTAATCCACTCCTCCCACCCCCCCGCAAAAAAATTCTTATTTGATTCTATTTATGCATACAATCTATTCTTTTAGCACCGTTCCTGAGAGGGAAAGAGGCATGCGGGGACAGGGTTGACCGTGGGGGGGGGGGGGGGGAGAGAAATCACCTTCCACGATCTAAGCTCGCAGGGCCAGGGCACCCAAAGCCTCGGGCACGTCCTGCAGGGGGGCGCCCTGCTTTGCCCCGAGCTGTCCTCGGCGCCGTGCAGCACTTGCAGGGCCCACGGCATGATGGCCCCGAGCCGACTCATCTTCTCCCTTCGCTCAGTTGCACCAAGTATCCCGCTGCGTTTTATGCTATGATTCCTGGGGTGTGTGTGTGCGTGTCCGGGGGCTTTGTTCCTGCTTGCTGGTTACCAGTCTGAAACCCCCCCCCCACACGCACATCTATTTTGGGGGACGGATCCTTGACGAAATGTCAGATGTCGCAGAACTAGACTGCTGAGGGAGTCTTCTTCAGTTCAAAAATGGCTCTTTAGGGGGCAACTATCTCCCAGACAGACACACACACACACACACACACACACACACACCCGCCATGTGCTGCAAGCTAAGGGGTGGGTGGTCAGACTCCATCTCCCATCTGCCCCAGCCAGCGTGGCCAATGGTCAGGCAGGGGTGACGGGAGTTGGAATGCTGCAACAGCCGGCGGAGGCGGCAGGCTCCTCACCCCTGGTCGCCGTGGCCGAACTAGGCCCAAAGCTTCCATAACAGTAGACCTATATATAAACGGCACCCTCCGGCATATTTTACAGGGGCCAAATCACTGTTCTGTCCCAGTCACACGGCAAATCTGAGAGGCAGTATTGCATAGGGGTTAGAGTGCTGGACTGGGACTCGGGAGATCCGGGTTCCAGTCCCCACTCGGCCATGAGGCTCACCGGGTGACTTTGGGGCCAGCCACGGACTCTCAGCCTGACCTACCTTGCAGGGTTGTTGTGAGGATAAAAATAGGGAGGAGGATTATGTAAGCCACCTTGGGTTGCTTGCAGGAGGGGGGAAAAAGGCGGGATAGAAATATAGTAAATAAATAACACCCCTATAAAATGTGCAGATTTTGGTTCCTGCTCAGAACAAGTTGGGGGTGTGTGTGTCCTCCTATTCACCTTCTGCGTGGACTAGTAACCTGCCTGAAACATTTTACGCAGCTCACCCCTGACTTTCCCCAGGTGTGGCCCAGCCACCCCTGGGAAATTGGTAAGCCTATACCCCCAATCATGTTTTGTGAAATCGAGCAGTCTTCCCTCTTCCTGGGGCTTCTCCCTGCCTTTGCCTACCCAGCCCTCTGCAAGCAGTCAGATAGGAGTTAGTTAAGAGGGAGGGAGATTAGATTTATGCATCGCTTGCCGTTTTATGATACGCCAGCTGCGCCCCTTCCTAGAGTCGGAGGACCTTAAGACAGTAGTGCACACGCTGGTAGCTTCGAGGCTTGACTTCTGCAATGCGCTGTACATAGGGCTACCTTTGTACCTAGTCCGGAAACTTCAACTAGTGCAAAATATGGCAGCCAGACTGGTTACTGGTACACCTAGGGGTGCTCACATCACACCAGTTTTAAAAGCACTCCACTGGCTGCCAATCAGTTTCCGGGCGAAGTATAAAGTGTTGGTTATTACCTTTAAAGCCCTACATGGTTTGGGTCCAGGCTACCTACGGGATCGCCTTCTCCCATACAATCCACCCCGCACACTCAGGTCCTCTGGGAAGAATTTACTTCAGTCAGCCAAAACTAGGCTGACGGGTACTACCCAGAGGACCTTTTCTTCTGCTGCTCCCAGATTATGGAATGGCCTGCCGGAGGAGATTCGTCAGCTCACCAGTCTTTTGGAATTTAAAAAAACCATAAAGACTGATCTCTTCCGGCAGGCCTATCCAGCGGAATTTTAGGTTGCCTTTAAGATGTTTTTAAGATATTTTAAGATGTTTTAATGATGTTTTAATGATGTTTTTTATGATGTTTTTAATATGTTTTAAGATGTTTTAATAGTATGTATTGTGTATTTTATATTTTTGTTGTTCCCCGCCTCGATCTAGACGGAGAGGCGGGTAAGAAATAAAATTTTTATTATTATTATTATTATTATTATTATTATTATTATTATTATTATTATTATTATTATTATTATGTTGTTAACTGTAAGTGCTTTATACTTGCCTTGTGAGAGTTACTAACTATTGAGTGCCATGATCCTGAGAAAAAATCTGGCAAAGTAAATCATGAACTTGCTAGAGGGAGAGAGAGAAAAAATGGGGGGGGAGCATACCAGCCTGACTCATGCGCACAATCCTTGTTCAAATTCACAAATGCACTTATGGTTCTCTGGATTTAATGCGCAGTCCAGGCCTGCACATTAAAACCAGAGAACCATAAGTGCATTTGTGATTTTGAACAAGGATTTCATAGATTTCATAGAGCTGGAAGGGGCCTATGAGGCCATCGAGTCCAACCCCCTGCTCAATGCAGGAAACCAGAGGAGGGGTCTCCCATCCAAGTAACAACCAGGCCTGACCCTGCTTTGCTTTCCACGCTCAGACAAGCTGAGCCAGCGTGAGCCACAGGCCATGCACTTAAGTCCGGGGTGGGCAACCTTTGGGCCCCCGAGGGCTACATGCGGCAATGGGCCGTGGGTCAAGGGAAACAGGCCAGGGGGCCGAAGGCAGCAGTGGGCACTGCCAGGGCCGCCAGTCTCCCCTTGTGCTCTCTCTCCCTCTCTCTCTCTCACGCAAACATACACACACAGAGCTCTTCCCCCCGCACATACACACACACACACACACACACACACACACACGGGTTCCCCCCACTCACTCTCTCACACACAGAGAACCCTTTCCTGAGACACACTCAACACACACACCCATCTCAGCACATGAAGAAGATAGGGAAATCTGAACCTCCCTCCCTGCGCACCGAGATGTCATTGTGCCTGCCCGCTGCCCAGGTGATCGGCACGGGGCACAGCTGAGGAGCAGGGATCAGCTCACTCCTCGGTTTTTTCCAGCACCGATCAGCTGGTGAGGCAGGAGGGTGGCAGAATGCACAATTTAAATGGGGGAACATGGCATGTGTGGAACCACAAAGTACAACAAAATATTTAGCGGGGTGGGGGGGGGAGGAACCTAAGTCGGGAGGCATCCCCAAAACAAACCAATGAGAAATGAGCAGGCTCAGTAGCCATGGAACGCTGACGGTTGGAAAGGGTGGGGGAAAGGGAAACCAGATGGGAGGGCGGATGGAGTTCTCTGCGTGGGGGCATAACTTAACTGGCTGGAACCCTGAACAGGAGCAGTCCCCGCTGCAACATTTTGTTGCAGATCCCACACTTGTCTCCATCTGTATGTGTTCATGATGATGTGTTCAGAGCCAGTGTGGCGTAGTGGTGAGAGTGTTGGACTGGGACCCGGGAGATCCGGGTTCTAGTCCCCGCTCGGCCATGAAACTCACTGGGTGACTTTTGGGCCAGTCACTGACTCTCAGCCTAACCTACCTCACAGGGCTGTTGTGAGGATAAAATGGAGAGGAGGAGGAGGATTATGTAAGCCGCCTTGGGTTCCTTGCAGGGGAAAAAGGCGGGGTATTAATATAATTAATAAATAAATAAATAAATAAATAAACATTGGCCACTTCGGAGCATTTTATTGGGGGTCCCGCTTGTAAATAAAGAAAGTAAATAGATTGTGGTTGTGTACCCAGCTAGACCCATGCGAAGATGTCTTAGCAGAAGCCAGGTTCTGAGCAAGCTTGAGGGGCACACCTTAGGATCCCTGGATTCCTTGGGACACACTACAGCAGTATTCTCCAACCTTGGGTCCCCAGATGTTTTTGGCCTACAACTCCCAGCATGCCCCAGCCAGCGTAGTAGGCCAAAAACATCTGGGGACCCAAGGTTGGAGAACACTGCACTACAGCAACCGGGTCACAATTCCCATGGTGCACATGCAATGTACCATCCATGCGCATGTGCAACGCACCATCAATGTGCACGCGCTCAATCATATGGCCGAGAAGTCGAGTTTTCTCCATACACTCGCCACAAAAGCTTGGAGTCAGGAACTGAGATTTGGGGCGGGGGGGGGAGGAAAGGGGAGCTCACCCTGCCTTCGCCGGTTCTTACCTTGTGGTTTTTCATTTCGCTGTCCCGCCTTTAGGTTGGAGCCTTGATCAGCATAACATGGGTACCTGTACAGAAGCCAAAGGGTTAGGGCTATCTTTGCAGTGTGGCTGCCCCCCCCCCCCAAAATAGTTTAAGCTTCCTGTCTTTCATCCCCATCCTGAACCTCAGGAGAGCACTCACACAGGCCGAGAGAAGCCAGACAACTGAAATGACCAGAAGATCCGCGGGAACGGAGGGAGAGCACATTGTGTTTTTATCCCATCTCTTATATGTACACACTAATATATATACAACTCATTCTCTGAGTAGGGAACCGTATGGAGGAAAAATGGCACCCTCCACACACAAGGGGGAAGTATCAATAGGTCTGGGGCGGGGGGGGGGGCGGGGATCCCAAGGTTTTCAGAATTACAAATAAAACTAGGTGAGGGGGAGTGGACTCCCAGAAGAGCCCCATGAAGACTGAGCATGCTCAGTGGGTGCGGAATGCTGACTGACTGTTGCCGAGAGGGGATGGCGGCGGCTGCAATGGAGTTTCCTGAAAAAGGGGCATGGCTGGCTGGCTGGCAAACCTAAACAGGAGCACTCTGTGCTGCAACACTTTGTTGCAGATCATTCTCTAATTGCAGCAGTCCAGGATGCCTTTCGGGGGAAGGAAAATAAAAAAGAAGGAAAAGAAGGGACTTCTTAATACGCATGTGGATGGGTGGGCAGATTTCAGGCTTGTGGGATCGTTTTGCTTTTTTTTTATTAGAGCCCCTGAGATCCACCAACTTACACTTAGAATGAAAGAATTCTGAGGCCAGGAATTGGCTTATTTTATTTATTTTGAAACCCAGAACTGAACGGAGCTCAGAGCCCTTCCACACAAAAACCCCACTCAAGCTTTCTTCATTTCAGCAGTACAATTTAAAGTGGGAAGGGGGGGCATTTTGTTGCTGCGATTGTTAATTAATTTTTTTAAAATTTATTTATCTATTAAGATACTTCTATACCGCTTAAATATATTAAAATCCCTAAGCAGTTCACATTAAAATACAATATAACAGCCCAGATAAAAAATAACAGACAATAAAAACATTAAAACAAAAACATTACAATGCTATAACAATAACAACAGGGTAGTAACACAGGGCTTCTCTGCGTGAGGCTTATAATATTTCCAGATAATACTCCACTTGCCTCGCACTATTGCTTGGAAAGCATGGGAGAGGAACGGGAGGATGACGACATTGTGTAAAAAGCACCTGCAAACTACTATGAGTGAGGAATCGCGACCGCCGCGCAATAAATGACGCGTGTAAAGAAGCCCAGAGTCCCCCACAGGTCAGGGAAGCCTGTGTGAATAGGTGTTGTTTTCAAGAGATGTTTAACACTTGCCAATGACTGGGTTCAGACAACACAATAACCCACACTCAAGGGTCGTGTGTGGGTTGTCGTTGAAATGTGAGTTGTTGAAACAAACGTGGGTCATCGTGTGGTCTGAACCCAGCCAGGATGACAAACCATGGTGAACAACCCACAGTTCACAACCCAACAACAAACCGTGGGTTCTCTTCCTGGGGTTTTCGTTGGTTAACAAGCCATGGTTTGTTAGTGTGTTCAGACAACACGATAAACCACGTTTCAATGACAAGCCACAGTTCAACAACAACCCACACTCAATTCATACTCAACCCTTGCGTTTGGGTTATCATGTTGTCTCAACCCAGTCAGTGTTTTCTGTCTCTCGAACCACACACGGGACAGTGTTCCAAAGGGTGGGTGCCACCACTGAGAAGGCCCACTTATGTACTGCTACCTGGTGACATTCAGTTGACCGTGGAATGACGGGTAAGGCTTCCTCCAACGATCTCAGGGGTTGACTGGGTACACATAAGGGAAGACAGTCGGCTAGGTATCCTGGCCCAAGGTTATTTAGGGCTTTATATGCCAACAGCAAAACCTTGGACATGGCTTGGTAGCTAGCAGGCTGCCAGTGCGGTTCTTTTAATACAGGCGTGATATGTGTCTAGCTGGGTGCTCCACGGAGCATCCTGGCGGCCGCTATCTGCACCAGCCACAGCTTCCGAACCAGGCTCGGGGACAGCCCCACTTTCAACAGCTGGGAGTCAGAAACGCTCGCTGATCTACTTCAAAATCACACAGGGATCTACCAGTAGATCCAGCCCTGCCTTATAGAACAAATAGCTCCGGGTGAGCCAGCCAAGCAAGTGAGCCAAGCTACGGACTACAAGGGTGACGGAAGACAGACCCACACACGCTGGTTTCGGTCTCTCTGGACCACTGCCACCATCCGCCGATCACCCGTACACGCGAAGGAACCGTTACAAATGGCGCACCACAGAGAAAAACGCAATAGGTCAAGTCTGTAAGTTTGTTATAGGTTTACCGCAGCAGGTTTTATCCTGAGACAACCTTCACGTATTGCTTTATTGTCTTTTGATGTTCTTGTATTTATGGGTATAAATAAACACAAAAATGAAAAGGAGTGAAAAGGAGTCAGAGGCTGCACTGCACGTCAGCAGATCTGATAAGGAAGGAACGTACAGGGGCTGTTTCTTTTTGTAGTGATCTAGATTCACGGCCAGAGCCCCGCATGTAGCGGGGAGCACCTCACCTTTGACTGTCCCCCACGCCGCCTCCCATCATCCCCCGAGGCCCAGCTTCGAAAGCCAAAACATGACGTGAGGCCAGAACTGTCGCGGCAACAGGGAAGGGTTTCACGTCCGTGCGTGGCCCTGATGTTGTGGATGAATTTTCCTCCTGAAGGCCATCACACACACACACAACCCTCCTTAACCAGCCTTCTGGAGTGGGCTTCACCCACACCTCTTCCACAGTTGGCCTTTGGCTTGGCTGGTTATTTTCTCTGTTTTATTGCTGCCGTTCTTCTGTTTGATTTGTTTTATGTTTTTCGGGAAAGCTCCGAGGCTGGAAAGATGACTAAAAAAACCTATGTTAATCAAATAAATACACTCTGAGAAGGGAGAGCAGCAGGGTCGGCCCCCTCACAAGGCAGGGTGGATCCCCACCTCAGGCGGTGGCAAGTGGGGGTGAGCATCAAATTGCGCTCTCCACCCCTGGCCAGGAGTGCCCCCCCCCCATATTGCACACTACAGTGAGTGCTCTGGAGAGCCCACCGGCTGCGGCATTTGCCACAGTGGGAGAGGGAGCCTGGGGAGGCTCTCTGGAGCCACACCAGCCATGCTCTGGCCCACTCTGAGAATTTCAGAGTGAGCCAGAGGGCGAGTGGGCTCTCTGGAGAGCCGTGTTGGCCAGAGAAAGAGGTCGGTGTGGCTCTTCGGAGAGCCGGCCAGGCCCAAATGGCTGCTGGCTCTGAGGGGGTCCTTCTTCAGAGCCGGGCATTCATCAGGCGATCACTCGTGGTGACCGAGTAAGATTGTCTTCCGGGATAAAAGGGGGAAATTCTAAAGAAGATTGTGTAGACTCTAGCGATGGGTCCGTAAGTGACTGTGGAGGCCAGTTCTAGATCCACACAGCTTCCCACAGTGAGGACACAGGTTACCAGATGGAAGATGGTCCTGTAAAGGATTCATCTGACGTGCTTTTCGCTTAGCACGTTTCTCCCTTTCACCTTGGACTCGGGCTTCTTCAAAGTCCATGGAACCTTTGTGAAAGGCCAACCTCCAGTTAGATCGTTCATGGCCCAGAGCTTCCCAGTTTTCGATGTTTATATTGCATTTTTTTAGATTAGCCTTATGAACATCTTTAAACCTCTTATACTGACCACCGATATTCCGCTTTCCAATGTTTCCATCCTTGAGTTGGGAATAAAGTAACTGCTTTGGGAGACGGCAGTCAGGCATTCGAACAACATGACCGGTCCACTGAAGTTGGCGTTGAAGGATCATTTTTTCAATGCTAATAGTCTTTGCTTCTTCCAGTACACTGACATTTGTTCGCCTATCTTCCCAAGTAATTCGCAGGATTTTCCGGAGGCAACGTTGATTAAACCTTTCAAGGAGGTGGAAGTGACGTTTATAGATAGTCCATGTTTCGCAGGCATACAATAAAGTTGGTAATACAATGGCTTCATAAACCAGTGTTTTGGTCTTCTTACAAATATCCCGATCCTCGAACACTCTATGTTTCATTCGAGAAAATGCGGCACTTGCGGAGCTCAGACGATGCTGGATTTCACTGTCGATGTTAGCTGTAACAGAAAGATAGCTGCCAAGATAGAGAAAATGATCGACATTTTCCAGTATTGTCCCGCCAACCTGGATAGATGGCATCACCAAAGGGTTAGCTTGCACTTGCTGATGAAGCACTTTGGTTTTTTGGATGTTAAGTGAGAGACCAAGTTTTTCGTATGCTTCTGCAAAAGCATTTAGGATAGTTTGGAGATCATCCTCTGAATGTGCGGAGACCACATTATCATCAGCATACTGAAGTTCCACAACGGAGGTTGTAATTACCTTACTTTTTGCTTTCAGCCTGCTGAGATTAAAAAGCTTTCCATCTGTTCGATATATAATTCCCACACCAGTGGGAAGTTTCCCCTTGACAAGATGTAAAACCATGGCGATGAAAATGGCAAATAATGTTGGGGCGATAACACATCCCTGTTTAACACCTGATCCCACTTTAAATGGAGCACCATGAGAGCCGTTGTTGTCCAAAACCGTTGCCGTCATGTTGTCATGGAGAAGTCGCAAGATATCCACAAATTTATTGGGGCATCCAATTTTCATAAGGATAGTCCAGGGAGCTGTACGGTCTACAGTATCAAAGGCCTTAGCCAAATCGATAAATGCCATATAAAGGGGTTGATTTTGCTCCCGGCATTTTTCTTGGAGCTGACGTGCAGTAAAAATCATGTCTACTGTCCCTCTAGAGGAGCGGAAACCATATTGAGTTTCAGGGAGGATCTCTTCTGAAATAGATAGAAGACGGTTTGCGAGAATCCTAGCAAATATTTTACCTGCGGTTGCTAAGAGAGAAATGCCCCGATAGTTTCCACAGTCTGTTCTATCACCCTTCTTAAAGAGGGTGATAATTATGGCATCCCTGAAGTCTTCTGGGATCTCTTATCCAGATTTTTTCGATGAGTTTATGAAGATGTTGTACAAGTTCGGGGGGCCCTTCTTTAAAGATTTCAGCAGGAATCCCATCTGGTCCACTAGCTTTGTTGTTCTTCATTTGATTAATGGCTTTTTTTTACTTCATCCAAAGTGGGGAGTATTGCAAGTTCTTCTTTAATTTGTTTTTGCGGGATTTGCGAAAAAATCTCATTATCCACCTTAGATTTATGATTTAAAAGGTCATAATAATGCTCTTTCCAACGCAGTGCAATAGACTCTTTGTCTTTTAAGAGTTTGGTGCCATCTTTTGATTGTAAAGGGTTTGTACCATAGGTTTTTGGTCCATAAATGGCCCTTGTGGCCTTAAAAAAGCCCCGTGCATCATGAGATTCTGTAAGTTGTTGAATTTCTTCAGCTTTCTTTTTCCACCAAGCGTTCTTAAGTTCTCTTGTTCTTCTTTGGACCTCAGCCTTTGCGCTAGCGGAGGTTTTTTTCTTGGCAGCGCAGTTAATATCATTTTGCCATATTTGGAAGGCTTTCCTTTTTTGGTCAATTATATATTTAATCTCATTATCATTTTCATCAAACCAATCTGCAGTAATGGAGGTTTTCAGCTTAGACCAATGGTCCTCAATGTTGTCAGGAGGTTCCGTAGGTAGATGTTCCTTAAGAAGTGACTGAAGACGAGTTTGCTTAATAGGATCTTGAAGGACTTGGATGTTCATTTTATGCCTTGGTTTCCTTCCTTGAAGCCTACGTTGGGGAGCAATGTTGATAACCATTGTGGACCGGATTAGTCGGTGGTCTGCCCAGCAGTCGTCAGCACTCACCATGGCCCTAGTAAGAAGTACATCGCAGCGATCTCTAAGACGGACAATTACATAATCCAGAAGATGCCAGTGCTTTGACCGTGGGTGCTGCCATGATGTTTTAAACTTATTCTTTTGTCAAAAGAGCATGTTTGTAATAGTGAGATTATGCTCTGCACATATAGACAAAAGTAAGAGTCCGTTCGGGTTGCTATTACCAACTCCGTCTTTTCCTCTTTTTTTTTTTTTTAAATTTTTATTTATATTTTTTTAAAAGAACACACATACAAAAAAAAACCCCATAAACCTACAAATCATAAACTCCAAGTGCACCCGTCACCCCGGGGCCAAAACCAATTCTATCCACATAATCCATTATTAATCTATATTCCAAAAATACATCATATCATGACATGGCTTACTCCCTTTCCCCTTTACTAAAACATAATCTAAAAATGACCCCCATATTTCCTTAAAATTATTTTTCTTTAATTGTCCCCTTTTACATTTAATACTACATGTTAGTTTATCATTTAAAGCAATATCCCAAACCTCTTTATACCAATCTATTATTAAATACTGGTATTGAACTTTCCAATTCCTTGCTATCAGTAATCTCCCTGCCGCTAATAAACTTACAATTAGTTCCTTTTTCTCTTGTGAGCACAGAAGTTTCTCCTTTATTGATAACAATGCTAATTTTGGACAGACCTCCACATTAATATCAATAATTTCTGAAATTTCTACAAAAATTTTATTCCAAAAATCCAATACAACTCCACCACATATGACCATAAGTACCAAGTTCCTGACATCCTCTCCAACACAATGGAGCACAATTACTATCTATTTTGTTTAATCTTACTGGAGTCAGATACCATCTCCAAATAGTTTTTTAAAAATTCTCTTTTATCCTTACTGACATATTCCTTAATATACGTCTGCCCCAAATATTTCTCCACCCCGTATTCGATATCTCCTCCTCAAATTCCATTTCCCACATCATCTTAAGGTTATCTTTTTTCGCTTCAATCCTCTGCATCATTTTATATATCTCCTTAGTTAACCCTCTAGAAGAAACATTCCCTTCTATAAGTTCTCTAGACAACACTTTCTTTTCAAATCCAGTAAACTCCCTCTCATACTCGTTTCTCTTCTTCCATTTCTTAGTCCACTGATCTAATTGCATTAAATTTAACCACGAAATTCTATCTGGCCCAATCATTTCCAATATTTGTTGTCTAGTCTCAATTTTTCCCATCCAATCCATTAATTTGATAACTTTATTTTCCCTAAATATAGCTTCCCAATGCTGTGCATTTTCTGGAAAGCCCTCCATTGCTACAACTGGAGTTAACGGTGATATCCCTGGTATAAAGATCTGTCTGTTACTATTCCAAATCCCTACCATATTTTTCAAGAAGGGATTTTCTATTCTTTTTACACTAGTAATACTTTTTTTTGAAAATAGAAATTTTTCCATCCCAATTTCTATTTCCTGCGTTTCTATTTCTAACCACAAAATATTCTTCCTAACTAAAATATCCATAATAAACCTTAACTGATTAGCTATATAATACCACTTGATATTAGGAAGGCCAAGCCCCCCTTCTTTTTGGGATTTATACCATTTACTCTTAGTAATCCTCGCCTTTCCCCCCCCCATTACAAAAATTATTGATTATTGCTTGCCATTCCCTAATTTCCTTCTCTGATAAACAACTTGGTATCATTCTAAATAAAAAATTTATCTTTGGTAATATCTTCATTTTTATCAAAGCTATTCTACCAAACCATGAAAGTCCAATTTTTTAATATTCCTCTATCTTTTTTTTAACCTCATTCTTTAACTTTCTAAAATTTTGTTCTCCTATTTTTTCTAGCTCTTTTAAAATATCTATACCTAAATATTTAATCATACTTTTTACCTTAATATTTGATCTTTTTTTAATCCCTTCTAGCTCCTCTATTTTACTATAATTAAACAACATAATCTCAGATTTATCCCAATTTACTTGCAACCCCGTAACTTCCCTAAACTCCTTTAAATGATTCTCTAACCTATCCATCATTTCCATGGGATTTTCAATTGTTAACAGAGTATCATCTGCAAAAAGATTAATTTTTATCTTATCCTTTATCCCTATCCCTTTTAAATTACTATCCTCTCTAACTACATTTGCCAAAACCTCCATAACTAACACAAATAAGATTGGGGAAAGGGGACAGCCCTGTCTGGTACCTCGGCCTAGATAAATTTGATCTGTTATACCATCATTTACTACAACTGACGTCGTATTTTGAGCATATAATTGATCGATAACTCCTCGAAACTTTTCACCAAACCCCATAGTTTTTATTATCCTCTTTAATGCTGGCCATTCCACACAATCAAAGGCCTTGAAAATATCTAATGCTAAAACCCCTGCCTTCAAATTATTTTTCTTAATTAAATATATTATATTTAACACTCTTCTAGTCAAATCTGCCATTTGTCTACCTTGTACAAAACCACATTGATCTAAACCAATATACTTACTAACAAAACTATTCATTCTTCTAGCTAATATTGCAGACATTAATTTTGCATCTTGATTAATTAATGAAATTGGTCTATAGGATCCTGGGTCTGCCGGATCCTTATTCGGTTTCAGGATTAAAATAGTCAAAGATTGTTTCCAAGAAGGAGGAATCTCTCCCCCCTGTAAAATATCATTAAACAAGTTTTTTAACTTGGGAATTATCATTTTCTTGAAAACCTTATAATATTCAGCCCCTAAACCATCTATTCCGGGAGTTTTACCATCTTTTAATTTATTTATAGCAAACTCTATTTCTAACTCCGTAAAAGGTTGTTCCATATAATCCCTATCCTCTTCTAATATTTTTATTTTCAAAATTTTTTCAATATATTCTTTAATCCTTACTTCAGAACATAACCCAGCCTTATACAATTCAGAATAAAATTCATGAAATATTTTTAATTTATCCTTCATTAAATTATATTCCTTACCCTTCTTATCTTTAATCACCCCCACTAAATTTTTCTCCCTTTTTTTTTGCGCAGATCTAGCTAACATTTTAGAATTTTTATTACTATTCTCAAAAAACTCTCTTTTCATATATATCAAATTCCTTTGCACTTTATATCTTTATTCTCACATTCTTTCCTCTTCGCTTGCAATTCAGCAAATACCTTCTTATCCCTATTCTTTAAAAAAGATTCTTCTAACTCCCTAATCTCTTCTTCTATCTGTTTATTAAAAGCCTCCTTTTGTTTTCTTAAATTAACTCCCTCTCTTATTCCTATACCTCTCATAACACTTTTCATAGTATCCCATATTGTAGCTTGACTACAATCCTCTGTTTGATTCAATTCCCAAATTTCCATCATCTCTTTCTCTATCTTTTCAGTTATATGTTTTGCTTTAAAAATGTTACAATTCAACCTCCATCTTCTAGCCTCTCTATAATCCTTCCCTATCTTTAAATCCAAATTGACCAACGCATGATCCGTGACTTTTATAATACCTATCTCAGTACTCATGACCCTAGAAACCAAGCTCCTAGACACAAATATATAATCTATCCTAGAAAAATTCTTAAAAGCTGATGAATAATACATATATCTTCTATCTTGCCCTTTAACTTCTCTCAACATCCACCAAGCCTTCCTTTGTGATCACCTTATTCAAAAACGTAATGTTATTCCTCCTCTCCCCATCCGTGGGGTTTGATTTATCTACCCTTTTATCCATCACCATATTAAAGTCACCAGCCATAATAACCCTCTGATTCTGTATAACACCCATTTCCTTAAACACCATTTGATAAAATTCCCCTTGATTCTGATTTGGTGCATAAACATTAATTAATACAAATTCTTCTCCCCCCATGGTACCATTAATTATAATATATCTCCCTCTGGCATCCTTCTTAACCTTTAAAACTCCAAAACCACAGTTTTTAGAAATAATAATTGCCACCCCTCTTGAATTAGAAGATCCAAATGCCGTTTCATACAAACTGGACCACCTCAGTTTTAATTCGTTCTCCCCTTTCTTTGACTGGTGCGTTTCTTGCAGAAAGATAATGTCCGCCTTGTCTTTCTTTAGGAGTGCTTCAATGCGCCGTCTTTTAATAACAGTTCCCAGGCCTTTAACGTTCAACGTAGAAATTCTCAATTTAGGATCCATCAATTACTAGAACAATTCTGAATCTTTGGCCCCCTCTAGTGAAGACAATAAACACATAACACCTCCTCCCACCTATCCCACATCTATAGAATTCTCCCCCCTTACCATGCCAGGGCAACATGCCCCGCTCTAACCCTACCCTCCTACTCAGGGGGGGGGGGGAACAAAACCAAACCCTTTAGGACAGCAACCTCCAAGGCCCTCCCCCCCCCAAAATGTATCTCATTCACCATCTTAACCTTATTTTCATTTTTTTCATTTTTTTCTTTTCTTTAATTTTTTTTCTTCCCTTTTTTCTTTCTCTCCTCCTCTTTTAAGAAAAAAAAAAAGAAAAAAAAAGAAGGAAAGAAGCGGAAAAAAATAACTTATTCAATTTATTATTATTATTATTATTATTATTATTATTATTATTATTATTATTATTATTATTATTATTATTATTATTATCCTCCTCCTTCTTCAAGAGAGAAGTGAGTATTTAGAGTAATTAGAAGAGGGGGGGGAAAAAGAAGAAAAAAAAGGAGGAGGGGGAAAACAAAAAGGGAAAAAAGGAAACAGACAAACAACAACAAAAAGAAACAACTAAGACAAAACAACAAAGACAAACAAACAACTCCATCTCTTCTTTCTTCCTTCTTCTCTGCCACCACTCCTCTCCTTAAACTCCAAAAAATCTTGACTTAAATAACTCCTCCCACAGCTCCAAGTTTTTCTTCTGGGCTCTTCCGGTCTCCAGGCTGTCCATCCAACAATCCCATCTCTCCAAGCAGGCCCATTCCTTGGTTATATGATGTAATTTTACATCTCTTGTCATCCAACACGAAAGACAGAAATACTGGATAACCCCAATTGTATTTGAGACCTTTCTTTCTCAGCACTTCAGTACAAGGTTTCACCGTTCTCCTCCAGGCAATTGTTTGAGGACATAAGTCATTATAAACTTGTAAAGTAGATCCACTGTATACTATTTGATCTGATTTCTGTCTCAGTGCTTGCATTACAATATTCTTCTTGTAAAAACTAGAAAAACATACTATAATATCTCTATTTGTCATTCCTCTCCGAAAAGCACCCACCCGGTGTGCTCTCTCCAGGTCTTGATCCAGCCATTGTTCTTGGGGAACAACCCCCCGAAGCCATTCCAAAATAGAAGCCCTTAAACTGCTTGCAGTCTCCCCTGGCTCTCTTGGGAAACCTCGAATCCGAATATTAAGACGGCGTTGTCTGTCCTGTAAATTAATCATCTGTGTCTCCACTTCATTAAATCTCGTATCATACTGAGCTGTTGTTTTTTCCAAATCATCCACTCTAGAAGTCAGCTTATTCATTTGACTCAAAGCACAATCAAGAGATTTCTGCATTGTGTCTATTCGAACCATCTTTTATCCATTTTCTCTGAAAGTGAAACATTTCCCTCTGTGATAAGAGCTGTCAGGTGCGTCAACATTTGATCTATGTTTGGTAAAGTCTGCTGAACTTTACTTGGAGACTGTCCAGGGATTTTTGCCCTTGCTCCTGGCCCTTTGCCAGATGGATCGGCCATATTATCTCCCTCGCTTCAGACTGTGACACAGCTAAATTTCCCTTTTGCAGCTGACCAGATTTAAACTGTAAGTTATCTTCTGTTGTTGAACTAGTATCAGCTGACAATCTAGTTAATCTGGATACACTAACATCAGACGGGTGCTTTTTCTCTCTCTTCCAGTGTGGAATTAATCTTTGTTTTTTATCCCGTGCTTTCATAAGGACTTCTGGCAGCCCGGAGAGACACAGTAACTCATTCTAATTACTACTTTCTCCACTTAGATCTTCCCCCACAAACTCGTTAGACAAAGGAAAAGACGGAAAACAATAGGAATAGTTGAACACTCACATTTCTCTCATTATTTTTTTTTTTGTGATTTATGCTTTTAATCAGTTCATTCTTGGGAGCTCCATGGAAGGCTGCTACTCCATATCCGGCGTGGCTCCGCCCCTCAACTCCGTCTTTTCCAATAGTTTCTGGCCATAAATCAAAGTCACGCCCGACTCTTGCGTTAAAATCGCCCAGGAGGTATCTCTGACAGGAGAGTGTCCAACTGGCTATAAAAACTTTCCTTGATGTCATCATCAGCATCTAATGTTGGTGCATAAGCGCTCAAAATAGTTACCTGTGGGTTATTGGCGAGCTTTAATCGAAGAGTTATCAGGCATTCCTTAATGCCAGTAGGAACTTCTGACAAAGAGTTCACTAGTTCATTTTTGATGGCAAAGCCTACTCCATGTATTCGTCGGTCCTGCTCAGGTAGTCCTTTCCAGAAGAAGGTATAATCTCCTTTTTCTTCTTTCAACTGTCCCTCTCCTGCCCTTCGAGTTTCTTGAAGTGCTGCTATGTCAATTTTAAACCGTCTCAGCTCTCTTGCAATAATAGCAGTCCTACGCTCAGGGCGTTCACTATCTATGTTATCCAGCAATGTCCGTATATTCCATGTTCCAAAATTCAAATGTCTTTTTCAACCGCTAAAATGGTGACCCCACTGGACGCGGTAATCCAGTCAGGGGAGAAAGAGGTAGACTATGTTTAGGGCACCTTTTCTAGCCCCCTCCCCATACGGGGTGAGCAGAGTGGATCCTAAATAGGGCTGCTCAGTCGTGGATACAGCTGCCGAGCTGCTCGACTACCTCGTTCCTTGGACAGGGCGACTGAGTCTGCATCCACCGCCCATGTGCTGGTCCATGACTAGGGCTTCCAGATTCACAGTCCTGCCCCCGTCGCCATTCGCCAGTCGCCATGGGACTTTTTTTTGTTTGTTTGTTTGGGTTGGGTTGGAAGACGCCTGTGCGTGAAACTGTTTTATGTGGGGAGATCGGTGCACAACGAATCACCACACAAACTTGACAGAGTACGGCAGAGATCCAATGGCACGGTTACCCTGACGATTGGAAAACCATTCTCTGCTGCAGCCTTCATCCGCCTTCACAGCCGTTGTAATTTAGGTTTAATTATCTTCCGCCTGTTCTGCCGTTGAGGACTTTATGTTTTGGATCGTTCTTTGTCTGGTTCCTCTCCCCGGACCTTACCGCCATGGGTGACCCTACTGGGAGTACATCGCTCCCGACGGCATTGCTCACAGGGTTCATCGGAACACGCAAGCCCACTCACCACTTCAAGGTGACGATCCGGCGGGCATTAAGAAGAGCCCTGCTGGATCGGGCCAAGGGTCCATCTAGTCCAGCATTCTGTTCACACAGTAGCCAACCAGCTGCCTGCGCGAAGCCCACAAGCAGGATGGGAGTGCAACAGCACCCTCCCACCCATGTTCCCCCAGCGAGTGGTGTACACAGGCATACTGCCTCATTGTGTAAGGGGTGTGCCAGGAGATCGCCTGCAGCGCAGCCTTCCCACAGTGCCTAGCTCTGAGGAAGGACCCCCTCAGAGCCAGGCATTTGGGCCTGGTCACTGCTGGCTCTCTGAAGAGCCAGGCTGGCCAGAGTGGCTGATGCGGCTCTTCAGAGAGTCCGCCTTCTGGCTCATCACTTGAGGGCAGGTGACGGCAAAGTCGAAAGGGGTGAGGGGTGGGGCGGATGATGTGGTGGCAACAATGGGGTGGGAGGGATGCGATGGGGGCAGCGACACAGCAATGGGGTGATGGGGGCCACAATTGGGGGTGTTGGTGCGCGGGTGCCCTCCCGCCTCAGGCAGTGGGAAGGCTTGTGCCGGCACTGGAGAGAAGGTCCCTTGAAGTTGGTGGAAGTTGCTTTGAGCCACAGAGGAAGGGTGGCCATGTGCTTTACGGAGGACACTCCTCTATTTGAAGGGCTGTCAGAGGACGGCCCGCTCTCCTCGAAGGCACTCTCTGTTTCAAGGGCTGTCCAGTCCAAATCCAGTTTAACAATCAAAAACCCTAAGAAGGGAAAGCAGGCCAGGGCCTCGGAGTCGTCCACCCAGAGCTGGCAGCTCCTGGACAGCAGACAGAGCAGCGGCCACACACAGGTCACCTGGCCTCGGTCTTCCTCCCCACGGTGAGAAATCTGGTCGTTCTATTTAAATTACAGCCACTCTCTCTAAATTTGCACCTATACAGATAAAGGAGAACATGCAAATGTTATGCAGCCCTCTTTTGGGGGAGGTGATACATACTGCAAGTGGCCCACCCTAGAGAGAGTACATATTTTCATCTGCCAAAATGTCGGAGGGTATTTATTTATTTTATTTTATTTTATTTATACCCCAACTTTTTTCCTGCAAGGAACCCAAGGCGGCTTACATAATCCTCCTCTCCATTTTAGCCTCACAACAACCCTGTGAGGTGGGTTAGGCTGAGAGTCAGTGACTGGCCCAAAGTCACCCAGTGAGTTTCATGGCCGAGCGGGGACTCGAACCCGGATCTCACCACCACGCCACACTGGCTCTTGCATTTATGCCCACGTCTGAAGTGCTACGCTCTACGAAAGAGTTTTGCATCCCCCCCCCCCAATTAAGAAATAGCTTCTTTGGGGGCAGGAGCCCTAGAAACAATCTTCCAGACAGGCCCTCTGTGCAATTTGGGAGAAATGTGATTTTAAAAAAACACTTTTGAAAAACACATCCTCCTCCACCCGGCAAAGAGATTAACTGGATGCCCACAAAGCTTTGAGGAATCCCGATTAGCATCTGCAATCTCATCAACGCTGAACCCGCAGTGGTCAGCCCAATATCTCTGACGGGATTGAAATTACTCCTGGAAGTGTGATCCTGTTAAAAAGCTATACCTGGCAGATTGAAAAGGGCAGAGCTATCTTCTAAACCGGGTTTTATTATTCTGTGTACGGAAAGTATCGTTCATTATTAGGCCAAAGTTCCAAAACAAAGACGGACGAAACCGCCCGTGTCGGTGCTCAGTCGCTCTCCCGGGGCAGGACTTCTGGGACAGAAGTTAGGGCCCCACATTTTGAAGTAAGCGAAGTAATACACAGTACCATATTAAAGGGTGTGTGTGTGTGTGTGTGTGTTAGTGCAGTCCGAAGAGGGGCTCCCTGTAAGAGGTCCAGAGTATAAAATTTCTTAACTGCAGCACTGCTGTGCCTATGCTACAAGGTCCCCAAGGAAGTCACTTCCCTGCAAAGGCGAGCAGTGGGGCACAAACAGGGCTTACATTGTGCCGGGGCGAAGCGTTGGAAGTTCTGAAGGACTCGGAAGAAAGTAGAGCCTGGGCATACGCAGAGTGCCTTTTGCAACAACACTGGGGAGCCGCATGCCAGGACCCGCAGGGGATGTTCCTAGGTAGATCGGAGCCCTGGAACTGCTCGATGTAGACTTGAACCCTAACCCTCTGACTGTTCCCAGCTGGGGACACGCTTCTCATATTCAGGACTGCTGCCTGAGCCCCCCCCCCCATGACATATTGGGGAGTGGGGGGGGTTCTACTCCAAACTCACATTGTTACGCTAGCTCCACTTCTCCAAGCGGTGAGACTTCCACGGGCACGGCGCTTACCCGGGTTTGGTTCCCTTTGGAAGGAATGGGAACTGTGTGCATGTTACGACGGCCCTGATCCTATTGCAATGGAGGTGATGCTAGGCATTGCTAATCTGCTCCGTGGCAGCAACACTGTGGTGCTCTGCAGGGCTCTATTTTGTCCCCCAACCTATTATTATTATTATTATTATTATTATTATTATTATTATTATTTACAGCATTTGTATACCACTCCACATCAAGTAGATTCCGGAGTGGTGAACAATAAAAAGACAAAAACAGATAAAGAAACAAAAATAATACGTTGCAAACAAGGTAACGTTAAAATGGTGGTTGGACAGCAGAGAAGGCTTCCTGGGACAAGGAGGTCTTCAGCAGGCGCCGAAAGCAGCACAGTGTCGCAGCCTGCCTGACCTCCAGAGGCAGGGAGCTCCATAGAAATGGGGCCACCACGCTGAAGGCCCTTCTCCTGGTGGACTCCTATCGGGCCAAAGGTCCATGAGGAACCACCAGGAGCATGCCCTCTGATGACCTCAGCGACTGGGCAGGTTGGTATGGGAGGAAGCACTCTCTCAGGTAACCTGGTCCCAAGTTGGTTTGGGCTTTGTACACAAGTACCAGAACCTTAAACCTGGCCCGGTAGCGAATAGGCAGCCAGTGCAGTTCCTTCATTTACCATCTACATGAAAGTCATTCAGAGATCTGGAGCGAGGTGTTACCTATACAGTGATGACAACCAGCTCTATGCCGCTTTTTCGTCAGATTCAGGTGAAGCTCCAACCCAGGGGTAGGCAACCTCATGCCCTGTAGATGTTTTGGGACCAGGACCGGTGCAGGGCAGGTTGGTGCCCTAGGCTAGGTTATATTTAGCGCCCCCCCTCGTGCCGGGGGGGCTCCGGAGCAAAGCAGCCGGGAAATGCCTGCTTGCCCAGCGCCCCCCGCCCGCCCGCCGCCGCCTCCAGCAGCCACTTTCCCCGCTGCCAACCGGTCGCTGCCGCCGCCGCCGCCACCGCCACGCGCTCCTGACCCGGCCTAGCTCCGGGCGCAGAGGAAAGCAGAGTGCGACCGCGAGCCCGCACGGCGCCTGCAATCCCCCCCCCCCGCACTGACCTGGTGGTTGCGGTGCCTTTGTCGGCCAGGCGGCCAGGCGGGGCAGGAGCGCGCCGGCAGCGAGGAAGGAGCGCAGCGTTTCTGCGCCCTCTTCCGCCACGCGCCCTAGACAGCCGCCTAGGTCTGCCTAGCGGTAGCGCCGGCCCTGTTTGGGACTACAACCCCCATGAGCCCCAGCCAGCGCAGCCAGTGATCAGGGATTATGAGAGTTGTAGTCAAAAAAAATATCTACACAGAACCAGGCCACTTTCCTTAGCCCTGGACTAAACTGTTGCCTGCAAATGGTAATGAATTGGCTCCCGATAAGACAGAGGTGCTGTGAGTGAGTGGTCCACAGACTGCAGAGGTGCTATTAGATCCAGCCTTATCTTTACAGGCCCAAGTAGCCTTTGAGTAGAGTGCCCACCAAAAAGCAAAACAAACAGCACATCAGAGGTGGTGTTAGGGGGCGGCCCACTAGGGCTGGAGCCCTGAATCTTTCATTGGGAGCCCCGAATCTCTGGGAGGCCATCTGACCCACCACCCTGCTGTCCAGGGGCACTTGCTGAAAGAAAGGTACAGGGTCCTGAGGATCTCTGCTGCATCTCATCACCCTGGATGAGCTGGCTTTTTGCCCAAAGGTGCTTCACCTCCTGCTGCCCTCCCCCCGAACCTTTCTGCCTGAGTTTTTTTCTGAAACCAAATGCCCTCCTCTCCCCTTTTTACAAATAGGGGTGTCCTTAGGAGACAGGATCCTTACAGACACACACACACACACACACTTTAGAGCAGGGCTCTCCAACCTTGGGTCTCCAGATGTTGCTTGGCTACAGCTCCCAGAATCCCTTGCCATCAGCCATGCTGGCTGGGTACGCTGGGAGCTGCAGGCCAGCAACATCTGGGGACCCAAGGTCGGAGAGCCCTGCTTTAGAGCACATGTAAATTAGCACATGCAAGCTTGTGCATTCTTTCTGTCCTGTGGGGCTGAGCCCGGGATCTTTTCGGTACCCAGCACTTTCCCCCTGCGCCACATCACCAAAAAGTGACTTTTGCATAAAAATCTGCACGTCCTGATTTATATGTACGGCACTTAGAAATAATTGCTCTGATTTAAAGAAAAATATTATACATCTCATCATAAGGGGGAAGGCTGTAACCAGGTGCTCTGCGTGCCAACGGCTTGGCCTGCTCTCCAGGTGCTGCTAAGGTTTGATGGGCAACTCCAAAGACTCGTCTTTCAGTAAGACTTAAGAGGAGGACACGTTCAAACAGAGGATGTGCTCAGACCTCAGCTGCACTTTCCGTGCTTTTGACTCCCAGCTTTGCTTTGATCCTGAGATTGCCCCCTTACCCCTTTGGCTTTCCCCTTCGCCTTTGAACTTGGCTTTGCTCAGCAACCCAGCTGTGGACCAAGTTCAAGCAGGACAGACCGAGGAGGATTGCCCGGAAGAGTGTGCGTGCTGAATACGAGGCCTGACTGTCTTTCCCCTCGAGCATCAGCGTGATCCTCCTCATCTCCATCAGAGTCTTCTCTGAAAAGGCTGGGTGTGTGTGTGTGTGTGAGGACATGACAAAATAGCCACATGAAACATATGAGAGCCAGTGTGGCCTAGTGGTGAGTGTTGGACTGGGACTCGGGAGATCCGGGTTCTAGTCCCCACTCAGCCATCATGGGGAGACCCCTCCTCTAGTTTCCTGCATTGAGCAGGGGGTTGGACTCGATAGCCTTGTAGGCTCCCTCCAACTCTATGATCTATGAAATCTATGAAATCTATGAAACTCACTGGGTGACTTGGGGCCAGTCACTGACTCTCAGCCTAACCTACCTCACAGGGTTGTTGTGAGAATAAGATGGAGAGGAGGAGGAGAAATATGTAAGCCGCCTTGGGTTCCTTGAAGGAAAAAGGGCGGGGTATAAATATAATAAATAAATAAATAAATAAATAAATAAATAAATATGACACCAGTTTTGGAATGGCAACAGTGGATACAGGTCTGTTTCTAAGCACAATTCCAATTGCTCCAAAGCAGGGGTGGGCAACTTAGGGAGGTCCAGGACCATTTTTGCCCCCCAGACACACCCCTCCTGTGGGCCGCAGTCTCCCCCCCAAAAAAACCCGAATTTAAACATTTTATGAAAACCCTTTTAGGGTTTTAACCTGCAAACAAAGTAGATTTGACCCTTTTGGCATTCCACAGTGCTACGGATGCCATTTTTCAGCAACAATGAAAACTTTGGAGGTGGGATGGGGGGGGCAAACTGGGAGAAATGGGGGCCGCACGTTGCCCACCCCTGCTCTAAAGTCCTAAACGGCTTGATCCTGAAGGACTTGTTTCCGGGAAGAGACAAAACTTTCTCTCTTCCTTTCAAGATCGATGTGGTGGCCGGCTGGTGTCCCTTCTGAACTGTCACGTCGCAGATATCTAAATGATTTTTTTTTAATGCCCTAATTAGCGCTTCTCCCTGCACTGCACTCAGTCTCAGAGTGATTGGAAAAATACTCTAATTGAGACAGAAGGGAGGGGGAAAACTAGCCATCTATTGCAAGCAACACACGGGTGGGTGGGGGAGTGTGGAAATCCAGGATGGGTGGAATATCCGGGCTGAACTTGTCACACTGGCTGAGTCTCCAGCACTCTCAAGAGCAGGAATTCTACCGATGGCTAACTTGATTTCCTTGTGATTTCCATGTCAGGGAAGAGGTCAAAGCAGCGGGCAAATCATGATGCCTTTCGTCTGTCTGGATTGAGGCCATGGGGAAGGCAGTGGGTGCATTCCATATTTTAGTGGAATTGTAAAATTCGGTATTGGTTGCCAGAAATGAATGCCCAGCCAGCTTTTGGTTTCCTTTGACTTTCAGTTTCCCAAGCAGGGTAACTTAAATCACGCCTGTCTATTCCTTCCTTCCAAGTATTTTTACCCGTTGGTCCAAATGAGCCCCCAAAGACGCATTGCAATCATGACCAAAAAACCCCAAAACAAACAAGAACAAAACAAAAGCCTAACAACAACATATAAAATGCAAGGGAGAATATCGCAATAAAAGCAGAGCACTGAAAATTCTTCAATAAATCAGCAGTGACTTATACACATGGCACGGGAAACTCAAGTCAGCCCAAAGACTCGGCAAAATAAAAATGCCATTCACAATTTGCTGACATTTTGACCTGCTGAATCACAGGGTCTCACACGCAAACCGGTCCCAATATGATTGGTCTGGTGGGGAAACATAAACCTTGAGTTTCCCCTCAGATGCTCAACTGACCAACCAAGGAAAAAAGGGAGCACTGCATTCATTCCTGCCTGCTAGTTTTATGAATCCGTTTTTTAAAAATAATTTTTGATTGTAAACTTCAACAAATGTTTATAGGCCTCCTACTCAGTGGCACAAGAATCAACAGGTACCCTCATTAATTTTAAACTACTCGGGTAACTCAGCAGAAATCTGAGTTTTAAACATGTCGTCATTAAGAAGAGAAATATTAAAGCACCAGAGACTGGTGTGTGGTTTTTTTGGGGGCCAAATCTGACAATTGCAACTCCAAGCATACTGGGGCATGGTCTGAGACTATCAGCGTATCATTCTTACAAACATATATTTGACATAGCAAAGATGTAGAAAACTGAAAACAATCTAATTGAAAGAGATGATGATAAAAGTATAGTCTCTCTCACCAGGATGCAAAATTCTCCAAGCATCAATCAAACCAAGTTCAGTCATATAGGCCTGAAGTGTAAATCTCACCATTGCTTGCCTCTTGGGAGCAGGTGTATGCCTACCTAGCAAAGGGTCTAAAATCTCATTAAAGTCCCCGCCCACAATCAAATAATCATAAGCGATACCAACCAATTCACTAAACATAGCCAGAGAATCATTATCAGGCCCATACACATTAATTATAGCAATTACCGTATCAATATATTTCCCAACCAGAATCAAAAAGCGACCATCAGGAACTTTATTTTTATACATGACAACGGCAGCGAGACTACTATATGCACAGAAGTGGAAAGGTCCAGCAGTGCCTACGATAGAAGAATGGTTGGTCAAGATGCTGGAGCTGGCAGAGATGGCCAAACTTACACCACTAATTAGAGAAAGGACAACATCTGCATTTATTATTGAGTGGAAACCTCTAATTGACTTTTTGCAGAGACTGGAAAATAATGATTTGTTTGTTTGTGGATTTATGGAATAATAAGTGAATTTGGGACAGTGGGAAGAAAGAGATTACTCATTTGGATTATTGAGTAAGAAAAATTATTGTTACCTGTATTTGCTGTAGAAGAAAAATCGGAGGTCTATAAACCATGTTGAAGTATCTGTTATATAGACCTCACCAACCCAAACTTTTCTCAACAAATGTTCATCTACAGCTATCAGATGGGTCTCTTGTAAAAAAATTAAACAAAAACACACACATCGGCATTGTGCTCTTTTAACTTAAAAAGCACTCTTCTGTTTATTTAAATTCCACAACCTCTTCCCATTTCCATGAAATCACATTGACCATAGAGAAAGGAGTATATTGTCTACTCCTCTACATATACAAATCTTACCAATTTTACACAAATTACCTACTTTTAAATGATAGAATAGAACATACATCTTTAATGTACTGGAAGAAGCAAAGACTACTAGCATTAAAAAAATGACCCTTCAACACCAACTTCAGTGGATCGATCATGTTGTTCGAATGTCTGACTGCCGTCTCCCAAAGCAGTTATTTTATTCCCAACTCAAGGATGGAAAGCGGAATATCGGTGGTCAATATAAGAGGTTTAAAGATGTTCATAAGGCTAATCTAAAAAAATGCAATACAGTCATGCCTTGGATTGAGAGCATAATTCGTTCCGGAAACATGCTTGTAATCCAAAACACTCTTATATCAAAACGAAATCCCCCCCAAAAAAAATTGTACAGGGATTTTTAATTTAAGCCGTACTACAGTACTTGTATTGCAAGACGTCACTTGTATATCAAGTAAAAAAAAATTAAATAAATATTTAAAAATTTGCTTGTCTTGCAAAACGCTCTCAAACCAAGTTACTTGCAATCCAAGGCATTACTGTATAAACATCGAAAACTGGGAAGCTCTGGCCCATGAACGATCTAAATGGAGGTTGGCCTCTCACAAAGGTTCCATGGACTTTGAAGAAGCCCGAGT
This sequence comes from Shinisaurus crocodilurus, assembly GCA_021292165.1. Taxonomy (NCBI): domain Eukaryota; kingdom Metazoa; phylum Chordata; class Lepidosauria; order Squamata; family Shinisauridae; genus Shinisaurus; species Shinisaurus crocodilurus. The sequence goes on from JAHFWL010000106.1 coordinate 484,542, forward strand.
GCAAGGTGAAAGGGAGAAACGTGCTAGGCGAAAAGCACGTCAAACGAATCCTTTACAGGACCATCTTCCATCTGGTAACCTGTGTCCTCACTGTGGGAAGCTGTGTGGATCTAGAACTGGCCTCCACAGTCACTTACGGACCCATCGCTAGAGTCTACACAATTTTCTTTAGAATTTCCTCCTTTTAAAATTTTCTTTTTGTAAATATTTATCCTGGAAGACACTCGGTCACGAGTGATCGCCTGATGATGATGATGATGATGACATCTTTAATATGATACATTTCAGTCCAAATATTTCGGGGGGGGGTCATAGAATCATAGAAAAGTAGAGTTGGAAGGGGCCTACAAGGCCATCGAGTCCAACCCCCTGCTCAATGCAGGAATCCAGGTCAAAGCAGGTCAAATCCTATTGACATCGCTTCTCGGCCTTTTGGCTAAGATCAAGTGTAGTGTGTGTAGGTCAAAGCATCCCTGACAGGGCTGTCCAGCTGCACCTAGAATGCCTCCAGAGTGGCATTCTGCCCACTGCCTCCCTAGGTAATTGGTTCCATTGTCTTATTGCTCTAACAGTCAGGAAACTTTTCCTGATGTTTACCTAGTTGGAATCTGGGTTCCTGTAACTTGAGCCCATTATTCTGTGACCTGCACACTGGGATGATCGAGAAGAGATCCTGGCCCTCCTCTTTGTGACAACCCTTCAAGTACTGGAAGAGTGCTATCATATCTCCCCTCAGTCTCCTCTTCTGAAGGCTAAACATGCCCAGTTCTTTCAGTCTCTCCTCAGAGGGCCTTGTTTCCAGCCCCTTAATCATCCTTGTTACCCTCCTCTGAACCCTCTCCAGTTTGTCTACATCCTTAAGTGTGGTGCCCAGAACTGGACGCAGTACTCAAGATGAGGCCTAACCAGTGCCTGAGTAAAGGGGAATGATCACTTCACGCGATTTGGAAGCTATACTTCTATTAATGCAGCCCAAAATAGCATTTGCCTTCTTTGCAGCCACATCGCATTGCTGGCTCATATTCAGTTTGTGATCTACAACAATTCCAAGATCCTTCTCACTTGTAGTATTGTTGAACCAAGTGTCCCCCATTCTGTAACTCTGCATTTGGTTTCCTTTCCCTAGGTGCAGCACTTGGCATTTATCTATTATCCTACCTTTACAGAACCTTTAAAGGGGAAAGGAAAAAAAAGATTGAAAATAAAAACCAAAAAATAAAATAAAATAAAATACAAAAGCAAATATCCCAATTTGCCAAAATCCCCCAACCAAAACCATGCCTCCAAATAGTGAAAATGGTATAAAACAAACAATGATATAAAGTGAAAAAAGAACTTTTTGCCTTCCAGTAAAGACCACAAAGTAATCTCCCCAGCCCTGTCCCTACCCAATTATTAGATACATAGACAAGTCAAAAAAGCAAAAACAAGTAGGTATTTCAAAGGGTATTTTTATCTGTTTATAAGCCTTAATGATCTGCTTATAAACAGATTAAGTATATTAACTGCATATAAGAGCCAGTGTGGCATAGTGGTGAGAGTGTTGGACTGGGACTTGGGAGATCCAGGTTCTAGCTCCCGCTTGGCCATGAAGCTCACTGGGTGACTTTGGGCCAGTCACTGACTCTCAACCTAACCTACCTCACAGGGCTGTTGTGAGGATGATGAAATGGAGAGGAGGAGGAGGATTATGTAAGCCACCTTGGGTTCCTTGCAGGAAGAAAGGCAGGATATAAATATTATAAATAAATAAATAAACAAACAAACAAATTATATTTGGTAAATATGAAAGTATATTAAGTTATATAAAGGGAAATTAAAAAGAAAAAGAGAAAGCAAGCAACCCCCCCCCAAAAAACGAACAAACGCTGAAGCAAAATAAAACATAGCCTAATGTCCAGCTTCTTGAACAGCCTGAACATCAGTGATCAGCCGAAGGCTGGCTAAAGGCCATATCCAACTTCTTAAGGAGCCACTGCCAAAGCAGAAGCGACCATAATTTTAATGCGGGTGAGAAATGACTCTTCCGTGTACGGAGGCTGAAACTTGTTTAGCGGATCTTCTTCATAGGTAACACCAAAAATCACCAGGTAATGAAAGTGATATTGCAAATTGATCTCTCTTGCCAAAATTCCCGCCTTGGTCAATTGTCTTCTCCAGTCTGAGACCCCCCTGGGATAAAGCATGATTTTATCTTTGGCAGAGCCCCACTGAAGCTCCCATGTCCATCTGGCTATGTACAGAGCAAATATTGTTTAGTTGAAGCCCATAAAAACTGAACAATGACAGGCCCTGCTCTGAACCCTTGGGTGGAACCAGGAACAAAACCGGCTCCTTCAATATCAACCTGAAAATCTGGCTGCAGCGCCAATAACTCACACAAAAAGTATCCATAAATTCTACCAGGTGGACCTGTGTAGTATATGTTCCAAAACTCCAACGACACGCAAATTAGCTCTCTGAGAAAAAAGTTTCCAGCAGAGTAACATGCACAGATATTACACTGTGAGAAGTGCCATTGCTGTCTTGCGAGCTGTAGCCCGATCCTCCTACATATTAACTTTTGACTCCATCTGTTTAAGGCAGTGTTTCTCAACCTTGGGTCCCCAGATGTTTTTGGCCTACAACTCCCAGCATGCCCCAGCCAGCTATGCTGGCTGGGGCATGCTGGGAGTTGTAGGCCAAAAACATCTGGGGACCCAAGGTTGAGAAACACTGGTTTAAGGTGAACATCAATAGAATCTGAAGAGGTTGGACAGAATCCTGGATCCGCTGCAGCTGCCCAAGCTGCTTAGACTGCCGAGTGCTGATGACCTCCGCCATGCCCCTTCCTTGATTAGCTTCCGCCGTGCATTAAAAACGTGGTTTTTCAGGTGGGAATATGGGGGTGGGTTAGGATTTTTTAAATTTGTACTGTTCTTAATTATGTATTACACTCTGCTTTGTTCCGGTATTTTATTGGGACTGTACATCGCTCAGAGTGGCTGGGTGACTGGCCAGATGGGCGGTTCAAAAATATAATAAATAAAATAAAAATAAATACCTAATGACGTTTTTCAGCAGGCTAATAATAACATCTTCTCCTTCATGCTCCACTCTGGAAACTTTAGCCAGAGGAGGCTGAAAGGGAGTCGGTGGCATTCCTGAGCCATTCTTTGCTTTGGGCAAACCCCAGGCAAAGCACAAAGCACACACACAGAACCTCAGGAAAACACACACACACACACACACACACACACACACACACACACACACACAATAATGGCCCCTGGGCATGGTTAATGTGGGGGTGAGCTTACCCGCTCAACTCCTAGTCCACCCCTAGCGACTTGCTCTCCAAGTAATACACTTCTGAGTCCAGAGCTTCAGCAACAACATTCTTTATTGATATCCACAGGAGAGGAGACTGACACCAGGTTGCCCGGCTGGCTCCAAAGCCTGCACAAAGAGAAGAGAAGAGGGGCCCCACCCAGGCTTCCGGAAAGGAAAGGGAAACTACTAGCAGCGGCAGGCTTCTTAAAGATATATACACATGTTCCTATCACAGCCCCCTTCCATCCCAGCTTGACACTGTCTTCTGCTCAATTGAAGGTCAACTTATCAAACGTCCAAGCCAAAACTAGGAGTCAGAGGTCGCCCAGTACCTGACTCTCCATTGGAGATTAGCCTTTACCGCTATCCCATGACATGGTCCTTAAACTTTGCAGGCTAGTCTCGCTTCATGCCCATTCCGTATTCATCCAGCCCTATCCGTCCTTGCGTCCATCTCAGAGGGAGTCTCCAGCTCACCTTGAGATGCTTCTTTTTGTCAGGGGACACACCAGCTCCTCTGAGCCCCTGGATCTGCAGCAATTATGCCTAAAGGAGAAGAACATTCCCTCCCAAGGTGCCTTCGGTTCCTTCTCTAGGTGTGACCTTAGGGCAGTGTTTCTCAACCTTGGGTCCCCAGATGTTTTTGACCTACAACTCCCAGCATGCCCCAGCCAGCGTATGCTGGCTGGGGCATGCTGGGAGTTGTAGGCCAAAAACATCTGGGGACCCAAGGTTGAGAAACACTGCCTTAGGGGATCTCAACTACATATGAGCGTGGTTCCTTTCTTTTCTGGGCTACTGATGCTGACCTCCAGCCTGATGCTGCTTTTCAGCCTGACTCTATCCCCTGTTTGCAAAGGAGGAAGTGGTGCTGTGTGTTTGCCATAGACTGGGTTCAGACAACACAATAACCCACATTCAAGGGCTGAGTATGGGTTGAGTGTGGCTTGTCGTTGAACTGTGGGTTGTTGTTGAAACATGAGTTATCATGTTGTCTGAATCCAGGCGAGATAAACAAACCATGGTGAACACCACAGTTCACAACCCAGCCACAAACCATGGGTTCTCTTCATGGGCTGCTTGTAGGTTAACAACCCATGGCTTGTTATCTTGGCTAGGTTCAGACAACACAATAACCCATGGTTCAACGACAACCCATGGTTCAACAACAACCCACACTCAACCCTTGCGTGTGGATTATCGTGTTGTCCGAACCCAGTCATAGTGAGCTTTCTGCTGTTTCTGTTGGCTTTGTATTCTGGGATGCATCCCATGTGGCACATTGGGCTTCAAAGCCGGTGTCATGGTGGGCAATGTGCTTCTCAGCAGCCATCTCATGAGCACCTGGGCAGCAGCAAAATCCCAACCTGTGATTGGTGGATTACGCAGTTTCAGCAGAGCTCGGTAAGGGTCAGTGCCATCTTGTAGAGCTTTCCAGAACATGTGTTTAACGGTTCGTATCATGCGTTCTGCCTGCCCATTGGACTGTGGGTAACCTGGGCTTGAGTGCGTCAAGGTGATTCCCCCCACTCAGTTGCAGATTATCTCATAGTCTGGCCTGGCAAATGGTACATGGTCACAAACTATCTCTTTAGGTATTCCATGGCGTGCAAATGTTGCCTTCAGTCTGGCAACAACAGGCATGGCTGTTTTGTCCATCAAGTGGAGAACTTCTGGAAACTTGGAAAAGTAGTCCGCAACTATCACATAGGGGTGGCCCTGCAGCTCAGAAATGTCAGCAACTGCCTTCAGCCATGGCAAGTCTGGAATCTCATGAGTGATCATTGGTCCTCTGCGATTGGTTGGCTGGTGTTCCTGGCATGGCTGACAGTCGTTGCCCCACTGTTCTATCTCTGCATTCATGCAAGGCCAATACATCTGTGTCCAAGCATGTGCTTTCGATCTGTTGATCCCTTGGTGTGGTACATGTAACAGCCTCAACATGTTTTCTCTGGCGCCCTGTGGAATAATAATTTTGTGACCCATCAGTAGCAGGTCATTTTCAATTCTAATACTGTCTCTAAGAGGCCAACAGGGACAGAGTTTAGGTCTGATGTGTTTGCGCCTCCTGAGCCCGCCATTGATATGTAGGGCCTTTAAATCCTGCAGACGTGTATCTGCTGAAGTGTGTTCTTGCAGCAATTTGAGCACAGGATCACAGAGTAGGTCTGTGCCAGACAGGCAATAAATCATCCTGTCCTCTGTCAAATGTTCTACATCTGTGCTCATCACCCTTGAGAGTGCGTCAGCTATGAACATGTCCTTGCTCTTTGTGTACTGGATCTGGATGTCATATTTCTGCAGTTGTAACAGCATTCGTTGTCATCTTGCTTGGGCTTTCCCTATTGGTCTGGCAAAAAAAAAAATACTTCCAATGGCTTTTAACAAATACTTAAAATTAGCTTTGAGAATGTGCATTGTATGGTGTTATGCCATCAAAACATAAGTTAATATCATGTGGTATCTCATTTGTGCTTATCGCAACAGGTGGTGATTCCTTAATTATTCGTTTAGTCACATCAGGTACCTTTTCTTTTAAGCGGCCTCCTTGATTATCCCCTTGTGTACAAAGCCCGAACCAACTTGGGACCAGGTTACCTGAGAGAGCGCTTCCTCCCATACCAACCTGCCCAGTCGCTGAGGTCATCAGATGGCATGCTCCTGGTGGTTCCTCATGGACCTTTGGCCCGATAGGAGTCCACCAGGAGAAGGGCCTTCAGCGTGGTGGCCCCATTTCTATGGAGCTCCCTGCCTCTGGAGGTCAGGCAGGCTCCGACACTGTGCTGCTTTCGGCGCCTGCTGAAGACCTCCTTGTTCCAGGAAGCCTTCTCTGCTGTCCAACCACCATTTTAACGTTACCTTGTTTGCAACGTATTATTTTTGTTTCTTTATCTGTTTTTGTCTTTTTATTGTTCACCACTCCGGAATCTACTTGATGTGGAGTGGTATACAAATGCTGTAAATAATAATAATAATAATAATAATAATAATAATAATAATAATAATAATAGGTTGGGGGACAAAATAGAGCCCTGCAGAGCACCACAGTGTTGCTGCCATGGAGCAGATTAGCAATGCCTAGTATCATCTCCATTGCAATAGGATCAGGGCCGTCGTAACATGCACACAGTTCCCATTCCTTCCAAAGGGAACCAAACCCGGGTAAGCGCCGTGCCCGTGGAAGTCTCACCGCTTGGAGAAGTGGAGCTAGCGTAACAATGTGAGTTTGGAGTAGAACCCCCCCCCCACTCCCCAATATGTCATGGGGGGGGGGGCTCAGGCAGCAGTCCTGAATATGAGAAGCGTGTCCCCAGCTGGGAACAGTCAGAGGGTTAGGGTTCAAGTCTACATCGAGCAGTTCCAGGGCTCCAATCTACCTAGGAACATCCCCTGCGGGTCCTGGCTGCGGCTCCCCAGTGTTGTTGCAAAAGGCACTCTGCGTATGCCCCGGCTCTACTTTCTTCCGAGTCCTTCAGAACTTCCAACGCTTCGCCCCGGCACAATGTAAGCCCTGTTTGTGCCCCGCTGCTCGCCTTTGCAGGGAAGTGACTTCCTTGGGGACCTTGTAGCATAGGCACAGCAGTGCTGCAGTTAAGAAATTTTATACTCTGGACCTCTTACAGGGAGCCCCTCTTCGGACTGTACTAACACACACACACACACACACACACACACACACACCCTTTAATATGGTACTGTGTATTACTTCACTTACTTCAAAATGTGGGGCCCTAACTTCTGTCCCAGAAGTCCTGCCCCGGGAGTGCGACTGAGCACCGACACGGGCGGTTTCGTCCGTCTTGGTTTTGGAACTTTGGCCTAATAATGAACGATACTTTCCGTAAGAATAATAAAACCCAGTTTAGAAGATAGCTCTGCCCTTTTCAATCTGCCAGGTATAGCTTTTTAACAGGATCACACTTCCAGGAGTAATTTCAATCCCGTCAGAGATATTGGGCTGACCACTGCGGGTTCAGCGTTGATGAGATTGCAGATGCTAATCGGGATTCCTCAAAGCTTTGTGGGCATCCAGTTAATCTCTTTGCCGGGTGGAGGAGGATGTGTTTTTCAAAAGTGTTTTTTTAAAATCACATTTCTCCCAAATTGCACAGAGGGCCTGTCTGGAAGATTGTTTCTAGGGCTCCTGCCCCAAAAGAAGCTATTTCTTAATTGGGGGGCGGGATGCAAAACTCTTTCGTAGAGCGTAGCACTTCAGACGTGGGCACAAATGCAAGAGCCAGTGTGGCGTGGTGGTGAGATCCAGGTTCGAGTCCCCGCTCGGCCATGAAGCTCACCGGGTGACTTTGGGCCAGTCACTGACTCTCAGCCTAACCCACCTCACAGGGTTGTTGTGAGGATAAAATGGAGAGGAGGAGGAGGATCATGTAAGCCACCTTGGGTTCCTTGCAGGAAAAAAGGCGGGGTATAAAGAAAATAAAATAAATAAATAAATACCCTCTGACATTTGGCAGATGAAAATATGTACTCTCTCTAGGGTGGGCCACTTGCAGTATGTATCACCTCCCCCAAAAGAGGGCTGCATAACATTTGCATGTTCTCCTTTATCTGTATAGGTGCAAATTTAGAGAGAGTGGCTGTAATTTAAATAGAACGACCAGATTTCTCACCGTGGGGAGGAAGACTGAGACCAGGTGACCTATGCGTGGCCGCTGCTCTGTCTGCTGTCCAGGAGCTGCCAGGCTCTGGGTGGACGACTCCGAGGCCCTGGCCTGCTTTCCCCTTCTTAGGGTTTTTGATTGTTAAACTGGATTTGGACTGGACAGCCCTTGAAACAGAGAGTGCCTTCGAGGAGAGCGGGCCGTCCTCTGACAGCCCTTCAAATAGAGGAGTGTCCTCCGTAAAGCACATGGCCACCCTTCCTCTGTGGCTCAAAGCAACTTCCACCAACTTCAAGGGACCTTCTCTCCAGTGCCGGCACAAGCCTTCCCACTGCCTGAGGCGGGAGGGCACCCGCGCACCAACACCCCCAATTGTGGCCGCCATCACCCCATTGCTGTGTCGCCGCCCCCATCGCATCCCTCCCACCCCATTGTTGCCACCACATCATCCGCCCCACCCCTCACCCCTTTCGACTTTGCCGTCACCTGCCCTCAAGTGATGAGCCAGAAGGCAGACTCTCTGAAGAGCCGCATCAGCCACTCTGGCCAGCCTGGCTCTTCAGAGAGCCAGCAGTGACCAGGCCCAAATGCCTGGCTCTGAGGGGGTCCTTCCTCAGAGCTAGGCATTGTGGGAAGGCTGCGCTGCAGGCGATCTCCTGGCACACCCCTTACACAATGAGGCAGTATGCCTGTGTACACCACTCGCTGGGGGAACATGGGTGGGAGGGTGCTGTTGCACTCCCGTCCTGCCTGTGGCCTTCCCGCGGGCAGCTGGTTGGCCACGGTGTGAACAGAATGCTGGACTAGATGGACCCTTGGCCCAATCCAGCAGGGCTCTTCTTAATGCCCGGCTCTGAAGAAGGACCCCCTCAGAGCCAGCCATTTGGGCCTGGCCGGCTCTCCGAAGAGCCACGCCGACCTCTTTCTCTGGCCAACACGGCTCTCCAGAGAGCCCACTCGCCCTCTGGCTCACTCTGAAATTCTCAGAGTGGGCCAGAGCATGGCTGGTGAGGCTCCAGAGAGCCTCCCCACTCTCCCTCTCCCACCGTGGCAAATGCCGCAGCCGGTGGGCTCTCCAGAGCACCCAGTGTAGTGTGCAATATGGGGGGGGGCACTCCTGGCCAGGGGTGGAGAGCGCAATTTGATGCTCACCCCCACTTGCCACCGCCTGAGGTGGGGATCCACCCTGCCTTGTGAGAGGGCCGACCCTGCTGCTCTACCTTCTCAGAGTGTATTTATTTTATTAACATAGGTTTTTTTAGTCATCTTTCCAGCCTCGGAGCTTTCCCGAAAAACATAAAACAAATCAAACAGAAGAACGGCAGCAATAAAACAGAGAAAATAACCAGCCAATAATACTAATGTCGGCAAACACTTAGTTAATTATCACCAACACAGAAATCCATAAAACTAATACATAACATATTTATGACAATTTAAAAAAAATTATAGCACTAAAATCAAATAAACTCCAGTTAAAACCATTACAAGCTGAGACAGACTAAGCCAAGCAACGAGTCTCAGTTCACTTCATTCTCCACGGCCCACCGCACTTTCTTAAACTAAACCATGAAGACTATGCCTTACCTCCAATTATTGGCACAAGGATTAGCCTACCTGTTAGAACAGACCCCAAATGTCTGCGCACAGGGGGAAGGTGGCTAGCCAGAAAGCTATGGTGGAGTATCTTGCAGACTTCCTTGTCGGCTGCCAGCCAGCTCCCAGCTGCCTCTTATTACGAAAGAGGACAACTCAAGTAAGAATTAAAACATAAAACAAAAATAGGAGCTGCAAGGCTATGCGAGAGGGTTGAAAACACCCCAAACAAAACCTACCGGTATGTCAGCAATTTAAAATAGGATTTAAAATAGGATAAACAAGATTATAACGCCAGAGCCAGCTAGTCCAACAGGTAGAGTGGGGCAGTTCTCTCACCGCTTGCTTGCTTGCTTGCCCCAGACGCTGCCTTGGTCTTCTGGCTGCTGAAATAGCTGGCTGGGCCACGCCTCTGGAGAGCACCAGTTGCGGCCTGCCAGGGGGAAGGTGGCTAGTCAAGCAGGTAGGGTGCGGCAGTTCTCTCACCGCTTGCTTGCTTACCCCAGGTACGGTGTTATGTATTTTCAGTTCTACCGTATGGCATGGAATCGTCAGGGATGTTGAAGAGTCCTTGGTCTCGAGTCACGAGTCGAGTCACGAGTCTTTGGACCCGAGTCTCGAGTCCGAGTCCGAGTCCTTGGTCCAAAATGGTGACTCACGAGTCACGAGTCCTGAGTCACTCCCAAAACTGACTCCACGAGTCCCTATTAAAATCAATGGGGTTTCCCCCCAACAAAATACGGCTACTTCAGATGTGTGGCTTAAATAAATTCTAGGCACAAGTGTGCCTTTTTATTTCAAAACTCTGCAACTGATTTTGGCAAGAACAAACCAGGCAGACAAACCCAAAATAACCAGGCAGGCAGAGGAGGCAGGGAACCCCAAAGCAGGCAGGCAGAGGCCTTTGTCTTGGACAATTCAACTGTTGAACAGGTCAAGAAGAGACCAGGCAGGCAGAGGAGGCTGGGAACCCCAGACAGGCAGGCAGAGGCAGCCAAACCCAAAATGTCTGACCCTAACCCAAACCCCCCACAACAACACATCAATCAAAATAAATCTCAACACATCGTTGGGGCTGCGCTCCTGGTAGCTGTCCATAGTGGCCGAGCAGCGGCGCGCCTCGCTTCCATGCGCTCTTCACCGGTGATCGCGCTCCTTCTGGCACAGCCAGAAGACTCGTCAACAGCCCAGGGATGTTGACGAGTCCTTGGTCTCGAGTCCCGAGTCGAGTCTCGAGTCCCATTAAAAATATTGGGACTCGAGTCCGAGTCGAGTCAGAGGGGGGACTCAGTCCGACTCACGAGTCAAGTCCTCGAGTCCGAGTCGAGTCAGAGGGGGGACTCAGTCCGACTCACGAGTCAAGTCCTCGAGTCCGAGTCCCCATCCCTGGGAATCGTGGACTTTAACAGAGACTCCCATCAAAAAGATAGAAGCATTTGAAATGTGGATTTATTGCGGGATGTTATTATGTTATTATCCCTCTCGCCGGATCGTCACCTTGAAGTGGTGAGTGGGCTTGCGTGTTCCGATGAACCCTGTGAGCAATGCCGTCGGGAGCTATGTACTCCCAGTAGGGTCACCCATGGCGGTAAGGTCCGGGGAGAGGAACCAGACAAAGAACGATCCAAAACATAAAGTCCTCAACGGCAGAACAGGCGGAAGATAATTAAACCTAAATTACAACGGCTGTGAAGGCGGATGAAGGCTGCAGCAGAGAATGGTTTTCCAATCGTCAGGGTAACCGTGCCATTGGATCTCTGCCGTACTCTGTCAAGTTTGTGTGGTGATTCGTTGTGCACCGATCTCCCCACATAAAACAGTTTCACGCACAGGCGTCTTCCAACCCAACCCAACCAACCCAACCCAACCAACCAACCAACCAACCTAACAAACAAACAAACAAAAGTCCCATGGCAACTGGCGAATGGCGATGGGGGCAGGACTGTGAATCTGGAAGCCCCTAGTCATGGACCAGCACATGGGCGGTGGATCAGACTCAGTTGCCCTGTTCAAGGAATGAGGTAGTCGAGCAGCTCGGCAGCTGTATCCATGACTGAGCAGCCCTATTTAGGATCCACTCTGCTCACCCCGTATGGGGAGGGGGCTAGAAAAGGTGCCCTAAACATAGCCTACTTCTTTCTCCCCTGACTGGATTACCGCGTCCAGTGGGGTCACCATTTTAGTGGTCGAAAAAGACGTTTGAATTTTGGAACATGGACTATACGGACATTGATGGATAACATAGATAGTGAACGCCCTGAGCGTAGGACTGCTATTATTGCAAGGGAGCTGAGACGGTTTAAAATTGACATAGCAGCACTTCAAGAAACTTGAAGGGCAGGAGAGGGACAGTTGAAGGAAGAAAAAGGAGGTTATACCTTCTTCTGGAAAGGACTACCTGAGCAGGACCGACGAATACATGGAGTAGGCTTTGCCATCAAAAATGAGCTAGTGAACTCTTTGTCAGAAGTTCCTACTGGCATTAACGAACGCCTGATAACTCTTCGATTAAAGCTCGCCAATAACCAGCAGGTAACTATTTTGAGCGCTTATGCACCAACATTAGACATCAAGGAAAGTTTTTATACCCAGTTGGACACTCTCCTGTCAGAGATACCTAAGGAGGATAAAATTATCCTCCTGGGCGATTTTAATGCAAGAGTCGGGTGTGACTTTGATTTATGGCCAGAAACTATTGGAAAAGACGGAGTTGGTAATAGCAACCCGAACGGACTCTTACTTTTGTCTATATGTGCAGAGCATAATCTCACTATTACAAACACACTCTTTCGACAAAAGAATAAGCTTAAAACATCATGGCAGCACCCACGGTCAAAGCACTGGCATCTTCTGGACTATGTAATTGTCCGTGTTAGAGATCGCCGCGATGTACTTCTTACTAGGGCCATGGTGAGTGCCGACGACTGCTGGACAGACCACCGACTAATCCGGTCCACTAATGGTTATCAACATTGCTCCCCAACATAGGCTTCAAGGAAGGAAACCAAGGCGTAAAATGAACATCCACGTCCTTCAAGATCCTATTAAGCAAACTCGTCTTCAATCACTTCTTAAGGAACATCTACCTACGGAACCTCCTGACAACATTGAGGACCATTGGTCTAAGCTGAAAACCTCCATTACTGCAGCTTGTGAACAAACTATTGGATATGAAACTAAGAAACATCAGGATTGGTTTGATGAAAATGATAATGAGATTAAATATATAATTGACCAAAAAAGGAAAGCCTTCCAAATATGGCAAAATGATATTAACTGCGCTGCCAAGAAAAAAACCTATGCTAGCGCAAAGGCTGAGGTCCAAAGAAGAACAAGAGAACTTAAGAACGCTTGGTGGAAAAAGAAAGCTGAAGAAATTCAACAACTTGCAGAATCTCATGATGCACGGGGCTTTTTTAAGGCCACAAGGGCCATTTATGGACCAAAAACCTATGGTACAAACCCTTTACAATCAAAAGATGGCACCAAACTCTTAAAAGACAAAGAGTCTATTGCACTGCGTTGGAAAGAGCATTATTATGATCTTTTAAATCGTAACTCTAAGGTGGTATAGATTAATAATGGATTATATGGATAGAATTGGTTTTGGCCCCGGGGTGACGGGTGCACTTGGAGTTTATGATTTGTAGGTTTATGGGGTTTTTTTTGTATGTGTGTTCTTTTATTAAAATTAATAAAAATTAATTAAAAAAAAAAGTAAATCTAAGGTGGATAATGAGATTTTTTCACAAACCCCGCAAAAACAAATTAGAGAGGAACTTGCAATACTCCCCACTTTGGATGAAGTAAAAAAAGCCATTAATCAAATGAAGAATAACAAAGCTAGTGGACCAGATGGGATTCTTGCTGAAATCTTTAAAGGGGCCCCCGAACTTGTACAACATCTTCATAAACTCATCGAAAAAATCTGGATAAGAGAAGAGATCCCAGAAGACTTCAGGGATGCCATAATTATCACCCTCTTTAAGAAGGGTGATAGAACAGACTGTGGAAACTATCGGGGCATTTCTCTCTTAGCTACCGCAGGTAAAATATTTGCTAGGATTCTCGCAAACCGTCTTCTATCTATTTCAGAAGAGATCCTCCCTGAAACTCAATATGGTTTCCGCCCCTCTAGAGGGACAGTAGACATGATTTTTACTGCACATCAGCTCCAAGAAAAATGCCGGGAGCAAAATTTACCCCTTTATATGGCATTTATTGATTTGGCTAAGGCCTTTGATACTGTAGACCGTACAGCTCTCTGGACTATCCTTATGAAAATTGGATGCTCCAATAAATTTGTGAATATCTTGCGACTTCTCCATGACAACATGACGGCAACGGTTTTGGACAACAACGGCTCTCATGGTGCTCCATTTAAAGTGGGATCAGGTGTTAAGCAGGGATGTGTTATCGCCCCAACATTATTTGCTATTTTCATCGCCATGGTTTTACATCTTGTCAAGGGGAAACTTCCCACTGGTGTGGGAATTATATATCGAACAGATGGAAAGCTTTTTAATCTCAGCAGGCTGAAAGCAAAAAGTAAGGTAATTACAACCTCCGTTGTGGAACTTCAGTATGCTGATGATAATGTGGTCTCCACACATTCAGAGGATGATCTCCAAACTATCCTAAATGCTTTTGCAGAAGCATACGAAAAACTTGGTCTCTCACTTAACATCCAAAAACCAAAGTGCTTCATCAGCAAGTGCAAGCTATCCCTTTGGTGATGCCATCTATCCAGCTTGGTGGGACAATACTGGAAAATGTCGATCATTTTCTCTATCTTGGCAGCTATCTTTCTGTTACAGCTAACATCGACAGTGAAATCCAGCATCGTCTGAGCTCCACAAGTGCTGCGTTTTCTCGAATGAAACATAGAGTGTTCGAGGATCGGGATATTTGTAAGAAGTCCAAAACACTGGTTTATGAAGCCATTGTATTACCAACTTTATTGTATGCCTGCGAAACATGGACTATCTATAAACGTCACTTCCACCTCCTTGAAAGATTTCATCAACGTTGCCTCCGGAAAATCCTGCGAATTACTTGGGAAGATAGGCGAACAAATGTCAGTGTACTGGAAGAAGCAAAGACTACTAGCATTGAAAAAATGAACCTTCAACGCCAACTTAAGTGGACCGGTCATGTTGTTCGAATGCCTGACTGCCGTCTCCCAAAGCAGTTACTTTATTCCCAACTCAAGGATGGAAAGCGGAATATCGGTGGTCAATATAAGAGGTTTAAAGATGTTCATAAGGCTAATCTAAAAAAATGCAATATAAACATCGAAAACTGGGAAGCTCTGGCCCATGAACGATCTAAATGGAGGTTGGCCTTTCACAAAGGTTCCATGGACTTTGAAGAAGCCCGAGTGCAAGGTGAAAGGGAGAAACGTGCTAAGCGAAAAGCACGTCAAACGAATCCTTTACAGGACCATCTTCCATCTGGTAACCTGTGTCCTCACTGTGGGAAGCTGTGTGAATCTAGAATTGGCCTCCACAGTCACTTACGGACCCATCACTAGAGTCTACACAATCTTCTTTAGAATTTCCTCCTTTTATCCTGGAAGACAATCTTACTCTGTCACCACGAGTGATCGCCTGATGATGATGATGATGATGATGATGATGATGATGATGATGATGATGTTATTATGGATTTCATGGACTGAGAGGGTGACCAATAAAGAAGTATTAAAGAGAATGTATAAAGATCAAGAAATTATAAAACTCAGAAAACTGGAATATTTTGGTCATATACTGAGACATGAAAAATATAGACTGTTGCAGCTGATTATACAAGAGAAAATAAATGGGAAAAGAAGTGTAGGAAGAAGGTGGTCTTGGCTGAAAAACCTTAAAGAATGGTTTGGGGGCAACACAACATCACTGTTTAGAGCGGCCATATCTAAAGACTGCTTAGCCATGATGATGTCCAACCTGTGGGAGGAGGAGGAGGAGAATGGCTTGTGGTCGGATTGGACTTTTACTGGACACCGAATACATACCGTACTGATAGAATTTTGACATTGCAAAATAACTGCCAAGAGTTCCTTTTCTATCTGTGTGTAATTTTGCTCTGCCTTGGATAGGGCACAGGAAGTATATGCAATCGGTCTTCCTTTCTGGAATAGGCATGCCCCCAAACCATCCTTGGAAGCATCAGCCTGGACCAGTAGTTGCTCCTTGGGGTCAAAAATACTGCAGGACCAGGTGCGTTTCAGTCCATCAAGAGCTGCTTGGTGTTCAGGCCTCCATTGCCACATGACATCGTTATGCAGAAGAGTCCTGAAGGGAGTTGTCAGACTGGACTCATTGGGTACGTATTGGGGCAAGTATTGGATGGTGCCCAGAAGCCTTTGGAGTCCCTTTTTGTCTTCAGGGAGAGGCAGTCTGGTGTTTGCTTCCACCTTGCTGTCATCTGGCTGTACACGGTCCTTGAAGAAGATACTGGCCCATGTATATGACAGTATCCACTAAAAATTGAATGTTGTCCTCACTAAACTTCACATCCTTTTTTCGGGTTCTGTTGGGAGTATCTTGTTATGTTCCCCCTTGCTGGATGCTGCAGTGGCCATGTCATCTGCAATTATGTGGATGCCATGAACGTCCCCAAAGCACTCATGAATCTTCTGTTGAAAGACCTCCCTGGCTGATGATGCCAAAGGGCAACCTGTTGGAATGATACCTCCCCCATGGGATGTTGGAAAGTATATAATTCTGCAGACTCCCTATCTAGAGCTACCTGCCAGTAGCCATCCTTCTCATCCAAGATGGTGAATAACTTTTTGCCAGCAAGGTTCCTTTGCGTACCCTCCACCATAAAGATTGAAAAGTGTTGTCGCTTGACTGCCTTGTTGAGATCCCTAGAATCTAGGTGCAATCTGAGTGATCCATTCTGTTTTTGTGTTATCACCAGGCTGTTGGCCCAGGCTGTTGGTTTAGTCACCCTTGTGATGACTCCCTTTGACTCTAGGTCTTCCAGGTTTGTTTTCGGGGTGGGTGGGGGATGACAGCATATGGAATCTTTCTGCATCCATGCACCTCAGGTGGGACTGTGGGATCCACAGAAATGTGATGCACACCTGGAAAACCGTCAAAAACAGGCCTTCAAAAATGTCAGGATAACCTTTGAAGAGGTCCTCTGCCTTGGCTGGAGAATGCAGGGCTGCTGTCTGATCAAATCAAGGGCTACACAGGCTGACCGGCCCAGAAGTGGTGGATCTCCAGTGTCTGTGACAGAGAAGGTTAGATTTTGTGTGTTGGGACCATTCTTGCAGAGAGCTACAATGGTGCCTCTTGGTTTGCTTTTCGCTCCTCCGATGGCAACTTAGTGTCATGTTTGTCATTGCTGCACCGCACTTTTGACTTGCAAGCATCCTGCGATGTCCTTGGGGACTGAGTCGACAAAACAGTCTATGCCTGCCTCCAGGAGAGGCCGGTGACTCCTATGTCAGTGGGGCTCCTCATCCATTGCAGCTTTTATGTTGAGCTTTAAGGGAGCAATCCATGGTGCTCCATGGTGGCGGACCTATTTTGGAGAGGGGGTTCAGCACCACGGACAGCTCCTATAAAGCTCAGAATAAAAGCTGCAATGGATAAGGAGCCCCACTGGCATGGGAGTCACCCCCCCCGCCTCCCCTGCCTGCTTCCTCAGTGGAAGGCACAAGGCAGTTGTCAGAACCGGAACTGTTCAAACACAGGGTTTCTCCTGGGCTCACCATAATTTCCGAATGCAGTAAGGGGGCTTCTGCTAGTGTATATTGTTTTCAGAGTCTGCAGAGAGATATTATTACGGATGTCATTATGAATTCCTAAAGCCTCTTCTCCTATGTAGTGCAGCGTCACAGCAATTTTGTAGTCCTCGGACTCTTCCTCAGCTTTTGTAACTGTTAGATGTAGTCCCCAAGGTTCCCAGTAAAGCTTAGCTCAGAAGGAAGTTTAAAATGCTGCATCCTTTTCTATTAATGAAGGGCTTCTGACACCATGTAAAAGGCCCGTGGGCATGGTTAATGTGGGGGTGAGCTTACCAGGGATGGGGACTCGGACTCGGGGACTCGACGCGTGAGTTGCCCTCGGACTGAGTCCCCCCTCTGACTCGAGTCCCAATATTTTCTATGGGACTCGAGACTCGACTCGGGACTCGAGCCTACTCCGTCACCGCCGCCCGCCGCCGCCTGCCGCCGCTCACCTCAACTCACCTTGCCGCTGTCGCACGCCGCACGCCATCGCCACCTCGCCACAGTCGCACGCCGCCTCATCACGCCGCCTCATGCTGCCGCCACTGTTGCACGCCGCCTCGCTGCACGCACGCTGCTGGCGCTGTCGCTCTGCTTTTGGCGGGGGGAACCATGGCAACAGGGCTTAAACAGCCCTGTTGCTGTGGTTCCCCGCGCCAAAAACAGGGCGGCGGCGGCGTACGTGCGGCGAGGCGGCGGGCGACGGCGTGAGGCATGAGGCGGTGGGTGACGGCGACGGCGTGAGGTGGCGTGATGAGGCAGCGTGCGACGGTGGCGGCGGCGTGAGGCGGTGTGCGACGGTGGCGGCAGCGTGCGGGCAGCGGTGAGGTGAGGCGGAGGCGGCATGCGGTGGAGGTGAGGTGAAAGGCGGCGGCGGGCGGGTGGCGAGGTGGTGGCGGGCGGCGGTGGCGGCGACTCAAACGGCATGACGCTTAGAAGAGCGGCGGCGGTGGTAGGAGCTGTGGCGGCAGCGGCAGCCCATGGAGGGAGCGGGAGGGTCTCCGCAGGAGGAAGGGAAGCTCTTCTTCCTCTTGCGGAGACCCTCCCGTTCCCTCCATGGGCTGCCACTTTGGGAGTGACTCGGGACTCGAGTCACCATTTTGGGCCTCAGACTCGAGACTCGACTCGAGACTCGGGTCCAAAGACTCGGGACTCGACTCGGGACCAAGGCCTCTTCAATATCCCTGGAGCTTACCCGCTCAACTCCCAGTCCACCCCTAGGACTTGCTCTCCAAGTAATACACTTCTGAGACCAGAGCTTCAGCAACAACATTCTTTATTGATATCCACAGGAGAGGAGACTGACACCAGGTTGCCTGGCTCCAAAGCCTGCACAAAGAGAATAGAATAGAATAGAATAGAATAGAAGAGAAGAGAAGAGAAGAGAAGAGAAGAGGGCCCCCACCCAGGCTTCCGGAAAGGAAAGGGAAACTACTACCAGCGGCAGGCTTCTTAAAGATGCTCATATCACACCCAGAACCCCAGGCAAGACACACAGCACACACACAACCCCACATCCACCCCAAACCCACCCCCCAAATAAAAATCAAAATACAAAACAAAAGCAAAGCACTCACAAACACACACACCCAGGCAAAACACACAGCATAAACACACACATGCACAAAACCCCAGGTAAAACACACACACACACACACACACACACACTCAAAGTGCAGCTGGACAGCCATCCAGGACAGATTTTTAATTGTGTTTTATACTGTGTGTGTGTGTATGTGTGTGTGTCCCCCCCCCTGTATTTTATTGCACTGTACATCGCTCAGAGTGGCCGGATGTCTGGCCAGATGGGTGATTCATAAATATAATAAATAAATAAATAAATAAATAAATATCAGGGATGCTTTGACTTGGGTTCCTGCATTGAGCAAGGGGTAGGCCCCTTCCAACTCTACTCTATGATTCTATGATACTATCACACACACACAACTCCAGGCAAAACATACAGCAGCACACACACACACAACCCCAGGCAAAACACACACATTATTAAAAAAAAACCCACAGGCAAGCACCACATACACACACACACTCGCTCCCGACCAGGAACTAAAAAGTTGCTGGAACTGGAAGCAGAAGCCAGGGATGTTGAAGAGTCCTTGGTTTCGAGTCACAAGTCGAGTCACGAGTCTTTGGACCCAAGTCTCGAGTCCAAGTCTGAGTCCTTGGTCCAAAATGGTGACTCACGAGTCACTCCCAAAGCTGACTCCATGAGTCCCTATTAAAATCAATGGGTTTTTCCCCAACAAAATAAGGCTACTTCAGATGTGTGGCTTAAATACATTCTAGGCACAAGTGTGCCTTTTTATTTCAAAACTCTGCCACTGATTTTGACAAGAACAGACCAGGCAGACAAACTCAAAATAACCAGGCAGGCAGAGGAGGCAGGGAACCCCAAAGCAGGCAGGCAGAGGCATTTGTCTTGGACAATTCAAACTGTGGAACTGGTTAAGAAGAGACCAGGCAGGCAGAGGAGGCTCTGTTTGGGAGGAACCCCAAACAGGCAGGCAGAGGCAGCCAAACCCAAAATGTCTGAAAGGTTGCATTTTAGGAAAATGATTTTAAAAAATAAACTTGCTGTACTTCCTAAAACCTATCCATGTTGCATTTGAGGAACACGATTTTGGAACACGAGTCCTTGGTCTCGAGTCCCGAGTCGAGTCTCAAGTCCCATTAAAAATATTGGGACTCGAGTCTGACTCAAGTCAGAGGGGGGACTCAGTCCGACTCACGAGTCGAGTCCTGGAGTCCGAGTCCCCATCCCTGGCAGAAGCAGCCTGCTGAAAACTCCATCGTGGAGGGGCCCTAATCCAGGGCTGGAGCATGCAGAAAGTCCCAGGCCCAGCTTTGATCCTCGGCATCTCAAGTCAAACAGGCCTGGTCTGGCAATGAACATCCTAAACTAATTCTTCTGCATAATCTGGATTCTGATCAGCCTTTGCATCCCTGCAAATATTTACTTTTCCGCGTATCCTAGCCTCCGAGGGCGGGCAAACAAATGGAGACAGTGCACGCCCTTTCACAGACGGGGAGTGGATAAACAAGATGAATACTTTGAGGGCCATTTTTTTTTTTTTTTTTTTTTTGCAGCAAAGTGGGCATATGACCCAAATCGTATCACGTCACATCAATCCAATGCAGTGCAAAAGTTGACCGTGCAAATCAAGTCCCAGAGCAAGCACAGCCCCTTCCGTAACCACCTCATCTCGCTCCCCTTTTCGCACATACTGAATGTGTGAACACTTTAAAACTTTCTTTAATGGCCTGGCACTAAGAGGAGAAGTGCCTAACTGAGTGGCAGCTATGTAGAGATGCTTTCACGCTACATCCCAAGGCTCTCAAGCATGCTCAGTCCTGATTGGGCTGGGTTTAAAAAATTTTTTTTTAAAAAAATTGTACTTCTACAAACCTCGGAATACCCCCGAGCATGAGAAGAGACCTCCCTCCCTCTTGTATTGGCTATTCGAAGGAGAGATGGGATCGAAAGGGAACTCGAACACGCATTCTAACTGGTGCCGCTTTTTAACATTTGTGCCCGGGGCCCGATTTAAGCCTCTGCCGATTTAAAAGCCCCATGAAAATATCCATGGGAAAGTTTCTCCTTCCTTACCAGGGCAGGATGTCTCACGCAGGCAAATTAGGGCGCATGGTTGCGGTGGGTCCTCCCCTTCGTGGGGAGCCATGAGACGGTGCCAGTCCCGGCTGCCGGACCATCTTTCCATGATCCAGCTCGTGTCTTCGTTCCTTCTTTTCACATCATTTCCACGGAACAGATAACGGCAGCCCAAGTGCTCAGCCCAGTGGACTCTTGGAAAGCTGCTGAAGTGAACGGAAGAAATAAATTAATGAATCGTCGTCGTCATCATCATCATCTTGATGATGTTCTACAGATCACCTTCATGGGTTGACCCTATTGGGCTGTCCTTGAAGTCGGTCTGGAAGCTGCAGTTGGTGCAAGGTTGATCATGGGGGCAACCTATTGCCAGCATATTATACTTTTTCTCCCTCTCTCGTAATACCAGGGCCATCCTATGAAGCTGAACGGTGGGAGACTCAGGACAGATAAAAGGAATTACTTCTTCACACAGCGCATAGTTAAACTATGGAACTCACTTCCACAAGATGTATGCCACCCATTTGGAGGGCTTTTAAAAGGGGATTGTTTGGACAAATTCACGGAGGAGAAGGCTACTAGTCCTGATGGTTGTATGCTACCTCCAGTATCAGAGGCAAGTCTGCCTGTGTACACCAGTTGCTGGGGAACATGGGTGGGAGGGTGCTGTTGCACTCGTGTCCCGCTTGTGGGTTTCCTGCGGGAAGCTGGTTGGCTACTGTGTGAACAGAATGCTGGAGTGTCTGGGGCTGTTTAGCTTAGAAAAAGGGCACGTAAGGGGGGTCATGAGAAAGGTGTATAAAATTATTCATGGTATGGAGGAAGTGGATAGGGAGAAAAACTCTCTCATAATACCAGAACCCAATAGGGTCAACCCATGAAGCTGATCGCTGGGAGATTCAGGACAGAGAAAAGGAAGGACTTCTTTGCACAGCACAGAATTAAATTATGGAATTCACTTCTACAAGATGTGGTGACGGCCACCAATTTGGACAGCTTTAAAGGGGGATTGGACAAATTGATGGAGGAGACGGCTATCAATGGCTACTAGTCCTGGTGGCTACGTGCTACCTCCAGTATCAGAGGCAGTATGCCTATGTACACCAGTTGCTGGGGAACATGGGTGGGAGGGTGCTGTTGCACTCATGCCCTGCTTGTGGGTTTCCCGTGGGCAGCTGGTCGGCCACTGTGTGAACAGAATGCCGGACTAGATGGACCTTTGGTCTGATCCAGCAGGGCTCTTCTGGTGTTCTTATGTACACCTCTGCTGAGGGAACTGCACTGGCTGGCTATACGCTGCCAGGCCAGGTTTTTGTTTACAAAGCCTTAAGCAACTCAGGACCAGGATACCTAAGAGATCGCCTGATCCCCTACCAGCCTGCTCCGTTGCTGCGCTCATCATGAGATCCCCTCCTGCTGGTGCCCAAGATTTTGGCTGCCCAGTCCATGAGTACAGGCCTGTGGCTCACGCTGGCTCAGCTTGTCCAAGTGTGGAAAGCTAAGCAGGGTCAGGCCTGGTTATCTCTTGGATGGGAGACCCCCCTCCTCTGGTCTCCTGCACTGAGCAGCGGGTTGGACTCAATGGCCTTGTAGGCTCCTTCCAACTCTATGATCCTATGGAATCTATGAAGGCTCGGAATAGGGCCTTTCGTATCGTGTGGTGCCCATTCCCTTGAACAGTGCTGGCTCCAGATTTTTGAGGGCCCTTGGGCAACAGACCCTCCATGTGCCCTGTCCCTCAGTGAGTTCGACCATCAGTCACCAGCTGCTGCTGCTGCTGCTGCTGCTGCTGCTGCTGCTCCTCCTCCTCCTCCTCATCGTTGCTACCTGCTTGCCTGCTTGCTTGGCAGGCAGAGAGCAAGCGAGCAAGGAGGCCGTGGCCGTGGCATCTCCGGCTTCTCTCTACCTCCCTACCGCCCTTGTCTGGGACAGAGCGAGAGGTGGGCAAACAAGCAGGTTGCAAAACCGAAGAGGAGGAGAAACTCCAGGGGGCTCTTTTCAGTGGGCCCCTGCTGGGGTGTGGGCCCTCAGCAGCTGCCCCACCATGCCTACCTTTGATGCCGCCCCCCCCCCCCCCCCCGTGCTCTGGAACTCCCTACAACTACAAATCAGACAGGTGCCCACCCTTCTGGGTTTTTCGGCGCCTACATACTTTTTCCAAGAAGCATTCCCAGGATGGCAATCTTCTCTTCTGTATACAGTAATAATATACAGCATTTAATGATGATCTTATACTCTATAGTTTTGTACCTTGCTTAGAAATTTCCTTTTAACGCAAGCGGTTCAGAAACTGCCGTGAAACGAATAACAGAGCAGATGGCTGGCTTTTTCTAATGCCGGAATCAAGCTGGAAACAGCTTTGCCTCTCAGAGGCCGACTTGCCAGTGGGAGAAAAAGGGGCTCTTTCTCTAGCTAAACCGGAGCAAAGCGCCTGATCCTGCCTGCAATAATCCCCCCCTCCCCCTGTCACTCACTGCCACCTGATGTCCATCTTTGGCCAAGCAGCTGTTCTCATTAGAGGGTTAAAAAAAAGAAGAAGAAGAGCCAAGCGAGATCAGATCTCACACGGTGCAAACACACAAAATGCACGAGCGACAGAGAATGGATCATCGGGCACCGTCCAAGCAACCGTACCACACCTCTCGCCTGCGGACTGGTTTCCCCGGAGGCATCCCGAATGGTGTGTTACCATCGCAGAAACCGATCTGTATTTCGTACCCTGGATATATGCTTAGGAGCAGGGTTGGCGGCTTCCCTCCCCCAAAAGGCAAACCAGCTGCGGCCGAGATACCCAGCTCAGTTCTTTCATCCTTGCTCAAGAGCACCCAAGCCGGAAACTTCATAAGCCAGGCCTCCGGCACCACGATTCTCCACCTCATCTTCTGTATTCCTCAGCCCACCCCCTTTTTTTCCTGCATCACTATGCCTGTTTTTCTTTTTAGCTTTCTTTTCTTTTTTCCTTGGCTGGAATTATCACCACTTTGTGGTCACCGTGCATTCCAAACACACACACACACACACACACACACTTCTTTGCCACTTCCCATCTCCATCCTTTGAAGATTTGTGGAATAAATAATCACACACACACACAACCAACCAGGTGGGACTCATTGTACTGACACCTGGGTCCCTATGGAGGAGGCCTGCCCTGAGGTCTCCCTCCCCCACAACTAAGCAAGCAAACAAAAATAGTAGTGGGTTCTGTTGTTGTTGTTGTTGTTGTTCTTTCCGAAGGGCCTGTTCGTTGTCAACTCACCCGCCTGACGGGCAGTCCAAACGCAGGGAGTGGTGGAGGCAGGAGAAGGGTGGGTAGGGGGGGGTGAAGCAAAGCCAGAGGCAAGCAGCGAGAGACCTTCTGGATTTGTCCGCCAGTGCCACCCAGCTAGTTCCAGATTCCAGGAGGCAGGGTGGTTGCCGCTTCCCCCACCCCACCCCAGGCTGTTGACCAGCTTCACTTGCACATCCCACCAGAAGAAGAAGCTGTTAAAAAACCTCTGGAAACCAGTGGAAGGCAGAGGGCTCCTGGATGCCGCAAGCTTCTGGGTCCTAATACGCCTCGGATTTCGCTCTGCGTTCATGCTCCACAGAGAAACAGCACATTGGGGGACGCCCGCCCGCCCTCCTCCTCCTCCCTCCTCCTCCTCCTTCTCATGTGCCCTGATCAGATTTCGGCCTCTTACTAAACAAACTGGGGCAGAGCCGTTGGCTGATGTGCTGGGAACGGAAGGGCAAACGTCCTGGGGAAAGGGGATGCGGCAATCCAGAAAGGCTTAGAGCAGTGTTCTCCAACCTTGGGTCCCCAGATGTTTTTGGCCTACAACTCCCAGCATGCCCCAGCCAGCGTAGCTGGCTGGGGCATGCTGGGAGTTGTAGGCCAAAAACATCTGGGGACCCAAGGTTGGAGAACACTGGCTTAGAGTATTTGTTGTTGGAAGTTTGAGGCACCACCTTTCAATCAGACGGTTCTCAAGGTGGATGGCAGGCAATAAGTTCCAGGGATACCCAAACAACAAAGCACCGCCCGCTCTTTCACAGTATCAGAGAGTGTGGAACGCCCTGCCGATGCAGGAAATCTGCTACAACACCCCTGCAAGGTGGCCCTCCAGCCTCTGCTTAAAGCAGTGCTCTTCAACCTTGGGTCCCCAGATGACGGCTAACAATCAGAGACAGCAGGAAAAACAAAGAAACGCAAACAATAAACCAATGTAATAAAAGCAGCAGCAGCAGCAGCGATAAAGCAGGAACGCACCCCAAGCCCTAAAAGTGGGGAACAAATATCGTAGATAGGCAGAGCTTCTGAAGGCAGGAGAAAACTGAGCAGTTTTGGAGTTGGGGGAGTTCATTGGCAAACCTGGGGCAGCCGTTTCTTCTTCCTCTGAAACAAAATATTCTGGTTGTTTCGAGCAGCGCATAGTTGCTGCAATATGTGGCCAGGTGGGCCGTCATGTCCCCACCATGCCTCTAGAATGACTCTACATCTGGGTTCAGACAACACGATAACCCACATTCAGGCGTTGAGTATGGGTTGAACCGTGGGTGGTTGTTGCAATGTGGGTTGTGTTGTATAACCCAGCCAAGATAACAAACCACAGCGAACAAACCACAGTTCACGACCCAACAATAAACCATGGGTTCTCTTCATGGGTTGTTTGTGGTTAACAAGCCATGGCTTGTTATCTCGGCTAGGTTCAGACAACATGATCACCCATGGTTCAACAACAACCCACACTCTCAACCCGTACTCAACCCTTGAGTGTGGGTTATCGTGTTGTCTGAACCCAGTGTGTCTCACGACAGGCCTGTGAGTCTGCCATCTTTCCCCCTCACCCACAATGCCTCAGTGAGAACGATGCAGCGTGGTTCCAGAGGCATTCGTGGGGACATAGTGGCCCACAGATCGTAGCAGCTCTGTGCCACTTGAAGCAGCCATTAAAAATGTTTTTAAAGGAAGAAAGGAAAATGAAGAAATACATCCATCAGTGTTTCCAGTAACCCCCCCCCCCAAGTTCTCATTTTTCTCCTGCCCTTGGAGAAGATCACCAAAAATGCCCCCTTCCTTTACAGCAGGGCTCTCCAACCTCGGGTCCCCAGATGTTGCTGGCCTACAGCTCGCAGCATACCCAGCCAGCATGGCTAATGGCAAGGGATTCTGGGAGCTGTAGTCCAGCAACATCTGGGGACCCAAGGTTGGAGAGCCCTGCTTTACAGCATTCAGCACCAGCTTTGGCCCGGTGTACAATGCGCTACAGCAGGGGTGCTGAACCAAACGCGGCCCCCAAGGTTCCCGGATGGCCAGGGTCCCATCCCCCGCCCTCCCCCATAACCTTTTGGTGGTGTCCTGGCTTTTGTGTGTCCAGCCACCATTTTAGAAGGTGGAGTTGCCTCTCCTTAGTTTCTGGCAGTAGGAGCTTTAAATTACAATTTGCTGGCATTTGGCTCCACCCCTTTGCTTTTGGCCCATCCCATTCTGCCTTCAGCCTCGCCCACCACCGGAATGCGGCCGCCGAGAGCTTCTCCAAAATTGAGCTTGGCCCTCGGGCGGAAAGAGGTTCATCACCCGTGCATTACAGTAATCCAGCCTAGGGAGCTGGATATTTGTGGCCAGAGCATCTCTCTAATCAGTGTGGCGTAGTGGTGAGAGTGCTGGATTGGGACTCGGGAGATCCAGGTTCTAATCCCCACTTGGCCATGAAGCTCATTTGGGTGACTTTGGGCCAGTCGCTCTCAGCCTCACCTACCTCACAGGGTTGTTGTGAGGATAAAACAGAGAGAAGGAAGTGGAGGATTATGTAAGCCGCCTTGGGTTCCTTGCAGGAGAAAAGACGGGATATAAATATAATAAATAAATAAATCTGAGAGAGAGAGAGAGAGAGAGAGAGAGAGAGAGAGGAGTGTTCCTCCTCCCTCCCAATCCCTTTTCCTTTTGTGTCATGTCTTTTAGATTGTAAGCCTTAGGGCATGGACTGTCTAATATTAATCTTTGTAAGCCACTCTGGGAGTCTTTTTTGGCTGAAGAGTGGGGTACAAATGCTGTAAATAAATAAACAAAATAAACATCAGCCAAAGCTTATAAAGGGCATGACAAGCTCCTAATGTCACCGGGGGTTGGTGGGGGTCCTCCAGATGAGGCTTTTGTCCATCACTCATTCTGCCTAACACAGAATTTTATGGGGGGGTCCAACCACAGTCATCTTCCACTTGTAACCCTCCCATGTTTTCCCACCGCTGCTTCCGTTGTTTTTCTTACCAGAAAGATCAAATAGGTGCACAGTGCCTTTCAATTGGGAGTGCTAGGAGCCTCCCATCCGGAAACACCCCTGGCCTTCCCTGGACTGAGGCCAAAATAGGTCGTCTTGTGTATAAGCTGCTGAGAGGGAGAAGCGGGTCCATTCCACCAGTCCTGCTGAAAGAAATAATTTTTCCTCCTCTTCCCTCCCCATCCTTTTTTCCTCGTGCGTTGTGTCTTTTTGCATTGCAAGCCTGTGGGACAGGGACTCTTGTTTAATTGATGGTATGCAATTGATTATATGCAAGCCGTTCTTTTTAGCAGAGGAGTGGCATTAAAAAAAAATACTTCAAATAAATAAATAGAGCAATCTATATATATATATAAGAAGGTGTCCTGACTGACTGACTGACTGATTTTGACTGATTTATCAGCGCCCAGCTCAAACCATTTAATCTAGGAATGTGAAATTTTGAAGGGACATTGTTTTTATGACGTAGACACCCACTAAGGAAGGATTTTTTGAAATTCCGTCCCTAAAGGGGTGAAAAAAGGGGGCAAATCACCCCACTCTCATATCTCCTATGGGCAAGACAACAGGGGAGCAGTTATGCAAATCGGCCACACCTCATAATTGCTGCAGGAGCCAATAGGAGCCGTTATGCAAATAGCCCATACGACACTTAGAATGTTCGTATGAATTCCTGCAGGGGCCAATAGGGGTGGGTATGCAAATCTCCCCTCGGCCATTTAGAATGTTCTCTGAGGGGGTGAAAAGGGAGGGAAAGTTTTTAAATGACTGAATGACTGTTGTGTGTGGGGCGTCTTCATCACATAGGCTCCATCACGTTTTGACGGATCTACCCCAGACTTGGCACGGTCACTCTTCATCACCTGTAGACTCTCAGGATTAACCTGATTTTTCTTTAAGATCAGATATTTCTGTCAGAAAAGTTTTCTGCTGCCAGCACCCAGCCTAAACGTTACACTGTCAGTCAGAGACACAGTATCTTTTCCATTCTACCAAATCCTAAAATCCACACGAGCGCAGCCGCGGGCAACAGCTAGTATTTGATAAAGCAGGGTATCAATGCAGACCGAACACGTTCTAGACACGCTCTAGTTTCCAGTTGTGGAGGAAGTGCTTGACTCAAGTTCCTGGTGCAGCTGTTTCCCCTGGTTACTCTGCTCTCAACCTCCAGTTGCCATGACAACCCCTCATCACTTTCTCACAGATTTCAACCTCTCTCGGCTGTTACAGAGGAGGAGGAAACTCCCCACAAAAGCCCTGCTGGGGCCAAGGGAAGTCCCCCATTTGGAGTGCTTGGTTTTTATGTGGTGCTCTGCACACACTCCTAACTCTGATCTGCAGGGTGTGTGTGTGTGTGTGTGTGTGTGCATGTTTTAAACTCGTTATTATAGACATCTTTTGTTACATTTTTTGGCTCAACAACAAACAGCGCAATCTTGTGTATATTTGCTTGGAAGCGTGGCGTAGTGGTGAGAGTGTTGGACTGCGACTCGGGAGAGCCGGGTTCGAGTCCCCACTCAGCCACGAAGCTCGCTGGGTGACTTTGGGCCAGTCGCTGACTCTCAGCCCTAACCTACCTTACAGGGTTGTTGTGAGGATAAAATGATGGTGGGGGAGGATTGTGTAAACTGCCCAGGGGTTCCTTGCAAGAGGGGAAGGAAAAGGCAGGATATAAATCTAACCTACCTCACAGGGTTGTTGTGAGGATAAAATGGAGAGGAGGATGAGGCGGATTATGTAAGCTGCCTTGGGTTCCTTGCAGGAAAAAAGGCGGGGTATAAATGTAATAAATAAATAAATAAATAAATGTAATAATCAATCGATAAAAATAATTATGTAACTCCCACAGAGTCCAATGAGGCCTACGTCCTGGTTGAAACAGCTGCACCACCATCACTATCTAAGGCAGCCTTTCCCAAACTGGAGCCCTCCAGCTGGCATTGGACTACAACTCCCATCATCCCTAGCCAGCGAGGCCATGAGCCGGAGGGCGCAAGGAGGGTGCAAGGTTCTCCGGTCCTGCCCCCCGAGCTTTCATCAGCCACCATTGCCTTTTTCCACCTAGAACTGGGCATGCCCATATCACCAGTGTGGCCTAGTGGTTAAAGCAGTCTCCCACAACCCCTAGTGCCCTCCAGATGTTTTGGACTACAAACCCCCTGGCTGGGCCTCATGGGAGTTGCCGCCCCAAACATCTGAAGGGCACAGGTTGGGGAAGTCTGGGTTAGACTGTCAGACGAGGTCTGGGGAGAGCCGAGTTCAAATCCCTACTCAGCCGCAACGCGCCCTGGGTAGTCACTCTCTTCAGCCTAAGCTACCTGCGAGGGTTGTTGTGAGGGTAAACCGGGCGTAGGAGGAGAACCAGATGCGCTGCCTTGAGGGAAAGGTGGGATATAAACATAATGATTACAGTTACAGATACAGGGAAGGCTCAAAAAGAATGTAAGATTCTGTGCCATAATTTTTTTTTTAAAAAGTTATGCGTTGTTGTATCTCTCGCGCGGTTTCTCTTACAAGACCCATTCAGTAAGCGGACGCCACCCGACTGCAGTCCAGACTTGGGAGCTTGAGAGGCCACAAAGACTCCCGTCAGCTTTATCAAAGGGAAGGGGAGAGAGGGGCTATTTTTAAACAGTCCAGGGCGCTCCTCAAACATGAGGCGGGCGGCGTTCCCCAACCTGTGGACCCGGCTAATTCTGCCGCAGCTCAGCTGCTGCAGAATAAAACGGCTCAGCCCGCTCCGGTTTAACACTCTGCGATGACAGGCAAAATTGCAGAAAGAGGAAAGAGAGCAGCAGCAGCAGCAGCAGCAGCAGCAGCAGCAGAGAGAGACAGAGAGAGAGTCGCAGTACTAGAGGGCGGGAAGAGAAGCAGCCGTAGCCGCCGCCACCCACAATTCCAACACTGGACTGGACGCAAAAACGGGTCATCCAAGATTGCACACACTTTCCCGCCAGATGGTCTAACCTGGAATAAGCAGAGTCCCGCAGTTGCCGTTCAACGTCGCTGTTGTCTCTGCTCCGTCAACGTGACCCAGGTTAGACTACTGCAGTGCATTATACCGGAGGCTGCCCTTGAAGACTGCTCGGGAACGGCAACTCCGCCCGCAAAGTACTTCTTCATAGGAGACTTAATGATTAAAGCAGTGTTCTCCAACCTTGGGTCCCCAGATGTCTTTGGCCTACAACTCCCAGCATGCCCCAGCCAGCTACGCTGGCTGGGGCATGCTGGGAATTGTAGGCCAAAGACATCTGGGGACCCAAGGTTGGAGAACACTGGAATAAAGGAAAGGTGCTACCCCAAGAGGTGGTGATGCGTCCCAGATTAGATGGCTTTAGATCAAAGTCAGGGGTGGATAACTTGTGGCCCTGCAGAGGTTTTGGCCTACAACTCCCATCAGCCCTAGCTAGCCAGCATAGCCAATTGTGAGGGCTGATGGGAGTTGTAGGCCACAACATGTGGAGGGCCACAACTTGCCCACCCCTGATCCAGGGGCTGGAACACCTCCCCTATGAGGAACGGTTACAACGTTTGGGACTTCGCTTACCACAAGGTGTAGTGATGACCACCAGTTTGGAGGGCTTTAAAAGGGGATTGGACAAATTCATGGAGGAGGAGAGGCTAGCCACCACGGCTACTAGTCCTGATGGCTAATACGCTACCTCCAGTATCAGAGGCAGTATGCCTATGTGCCCCAGTTGCTGGGGAACATGGGTGGGAGGGTGCTGTGGCACTCCTGTCCTGCTTGTGGGATCCCGTGGACAGCTGGTCGGCCACTGCATGAACAGAATGCTGGACTAGATGGACCCTGGGTCTGATCCAGCAGGGTGCTTCTTATGTCCCTAAAGAGCTGAACTGCCTTCCTCATTTCACAAACCTCATTTCACAAACGGCGTACACGCTACCTTAAGCGCAGATATTATCTGAGTTACAAAAGCATCAAGCATAAAACAGCTCCGAAATGCATCTGGCCTTCGAGAAAACTATCCTTCTTTATGTACTACTAACCAGGGGCCGTGCTGAGAATAAACATCCCTATAGAAATCATAGATATGCCCGGATGGGGAGAAGAATTACAGGGACAAGCCCCATAGAAAACCAGTGCAATTTACTTTAAATAAATAAATAAATAAAGAAAATATATCTTCTGCAAAAATAATAATTAAAAAAACCATTGCCTCTACATAAAGCAGGAGAGTCCTTCTTGCTGGGGTCGATTGAGGAGCCCAATCAAGTTCCCAGTAAATCCCACTCTTGAGATCTTTCAAGGGATTCTTTGTTTCCACCCCTTCCCCGGAGTAACAAAGGAGGAATTGTTTCTGAACCTCCACGATCACCCTCTGTGCCCAAGTCTGGAAGAAAAGAGCCAAGTCAGGCTGCGTCAGCATATTCCAAGGCCAGCCCGCTGGCTGCCTGGCATTCTTTCTGATCAGAAATATTCCAGCAAGCTTCGTTTGTTCCCACTTGGAAAAACTTTTAACTCTTTCTGCCCCAGTGCCTGGAGGATGAGCCTATAAAGCAGGAATCTGTGGCCTCCCAGATGGTTTTGGACCTCAACTCCCATCAGCCCCAGCCAGTACGGCCAGTGGTCAAGGCTGATGGGAGTTCGAGCCCAGCAGAATCTCGGCCCTCAGCCTAGCATACGAGTCCCCTCACCTAGTCCTTTGTGGTCTTAACGTCCCATCTGGCGGACCAAATTGTTGGTGAGCAGAGGTGGAGATGCAGCAGTACCTTCTCGGTTGTGGCCCCAGTACTGTTGTGGCTTTCCTGCTCTAGGGAAGCCTGCCAGGGCTTTCCAAGGGGCTATAATATTTTTCATTGAAAAACAAGGATTTCTGGGATTTGTACATTAAATTGGGCTTTTTAACTTCCTTCTATTTTAGATTCTGATGCTATTCTGTAAAAATAAATAAGTGAATAACTTAAGAGCAGTTACATTTTTACTGTGAAGCTGTTTTCATTTTCGCTAAGCTTCCTGGGATATGGAGTGTAAA
This sequence comes from Shinisaurus crocodilurus, assembly GCA_021292165.1. NCBI lineage: Eukaryota > Metazoa > Chordata > Lepidosauria > Squamata > Shinisauridae > Shinisaurus > Shinisaurus crocodilurus. The sequence continues at coordinate 516,701 of JAHFWL010000106.1, forward strand.
TCAAATAGAATGAATATTCTGTCTACTGGCTGATCTACTCTAGAGGGCCTTTGAAGCCATCTAGTCCAACCCCTGCTGAATGCAGGAAATCCAGAGCAAGAGTAACCCCACCAGAATGACTGGGTTCAGACAACACGATAACCCACCCTCAAGGGTTGAGTATAGTTTGAGTGTGGGTTGTCACTGAACTGTGGGTTGCTGTTGAAACATGGGCTATTGTGTTGTCCGAACCCAGCTGCGCTAACAAGCCATGGCTTGGTAACCACAAACAACCCACAGTTCACAACCAACCAACCATGGCTTCTCTTCATGGGTTGTTTGTGGTTAACGCGCTGGGTTCAGACAACACGATAACCCATGTTTCAACGACAACCCACACTCAGCCCTTGAATGTGGGTTATCGTGTTGTCTGAACCCAGCCATTGACTGCTCAGCCCTGTGCTAGACCTCCAGCGAGGGAGAGCCCACCATACCTCTAGGTCATTGGCTCCATTTGTTGAGCTGCTCTTAGCATTAAGAAGCTTCTCCTAAAGTTCAATCGAAATCGAACCCTCCTGCAACTTAGGCCCACCAGACGGAGTTTTGCCCTTTGGGACAGCAGAGGATAGGCCTTTGCCCTATTTGGTGTGGCATCCTTTCCAAAGAGTGCCCTCATGTTCTCCCTCAATCTTCTCTGCTCCTGGCTAAACATTCCCAGCCCCTTCAACCTTTCTTCATGGGACCAGTTTCCCAGACCCCGGGGGCCGGTTTCGTTGCCATCCTCTGGGGCAGAGGTGTTGAACCTCAACCCTACAAGCCAAATCCGGCGGTCCAGGGCTCCCAAAATGGTCATGGCCATGGCCCCTTCCCCCAGACCTTCTCCTTTCGCCTGATCACCCATCTTTTGATAGTTTCCTGGCTTTTGCACCCTTTTTTCTCCCTATTCTTAAAGACTAAAATGCCTCCCAAGAATTAGTTCCTGGAAGGAAGAGCTTAAGGCTGCAATCCTTTGCATGTTCAGACAGAAAAACACCTAACAACTCCCAGCATTCCCCAGTCAGCCATTGGGGGGAAAGTCCTACAACTCCCAGCATTCCCCAGCCAGCCATGTCTATAACAGTGTTCTCCAACCTTGGGTCCCCAGATGTTTTTGGCCTACAACTCCCAGCATGCCCCAGCCAGGAGAACACTGGTCTAAAATTAAGAGAGCCATTACCTCCAGGATCAGAACTCTGTACTCCAGTTGCTGGGGAACATGGGTGGGAGGGTGCTGTTGTGCTCATGTCCGGCTTGCGGGCTTCCCAAAGGCATCTCGTTGGCCACCGTGGGAACGGAATGCTGGACCAGGTAGGCGTTTGGTCTGATCGAGCAGAACTCTTTATGTTTTTAATGCATATGGTGTTTTTACACAGTACGTGCAAAAAGGCAGTTCCCTGCCCCCAAGGAGGTTACAGTCTAAAATGGTTACAGGGTTTGTAGGGGTGGGGGGGAGACTGGGACTGGCGGCTGCCCAGAAATTGTACTGAAGGACAGAGGAGTAAAACCATAAGCAAAGCACTTTGTCTAGTTTGAGCAAACATAACAGCAGTGCAGAACTTTGGAGCAGTGTTTATTAAGTAACTTTGGCATTGATCCAGAGACACTTTGATGAAGGCCACACAAGAACTGGCAAGATGTGTGCGAAACAGCGAGGCGAGCAGGAGAGACAGACACGTACCGGGGTGGTGTGGTGGAAATATGCCTTTAATTCAAGACCCATTGCTGGAGGCTGCGCCTTTGAAGCGAAGGAACTGTCGTACTGGCCTGCTTTGCAGGACTGCCGTACGGATTACTTCACAGTCAGCCAAAAAACCCACACCACCATCGCAGAGTCCGTGCATGCAGAGCCCCGTTTCTTGCAAAGGCAAGAAGCCTGGTACAGTAAGAGCCCCGTTGCAACGTAAATCTTGTTGCCAATTCTTTTAAAAAAAAATCCACTGACTGCCTGTACTTTGAAGACAACATTAAAATTGATCTCTTTCTCCCTTGCACGCCAAACCCTCTGCCTCCATTTCCTGTTCAGGACTTTTTTTTTTAAGCCAGTCACTTTGGGCTCCCTGGCTCATTCAATACTTCCTCCTGACCTATGAGGAAAACAGCGGGCATGCCAAATCTCCCCCTTTCCCGCCCCCTTCCAGCAAGCGAGAGGCGGATACAAGAAATGCACAACTGCATTTCAAAGGAAGAAGTCGCAGGCCTGGGGTAGAGGGGAGAAAAGATCCACCTTGGGACCACGGTGAGGGAGGGCTAGCCCCTTTCTCCACTCCGCAGCCCCAATGAGAAATCGCTCTTTGGAGAGCCAGTGTGGCATAGTGGTGAGAGTGTTGGACTGGGACTCAGGAGATCCGGGTTCTAGTCCCCACTCGGTCATGAAGCTCACTGGGTGACTTTGGGCCAGTCACTGACTCTCAGCCTAACCTACCTCACAGGGTTGTTGTGAGGATAAAATGGAGAGGAGGAAGAGGAGGAGGATTATGTATGCCACCTTGGGTTCCTTGCAGGAAAAAAGGTGGGATATACAGTAAATATAAAAAATAAAAATACTGATCTTTGGGACTTATTTTTATTTTATCTATTTATTATATTTATACCCCGCCTTTTTCCCCGCAAGGAACCCAAGGCGGCTTACATAATCCTCCTCTCCATCTTATCCTCTTGATGTAATTTCCCCCTTTCCTGAGCTCACAAATTCCCCAGTCTCCACCACTGCCCTGTTTATGCTACCGAGTGCCACCCCAATTATCTGAAGAAGGCGAAAGCTTGTGCCGGAATAAATGTGGTCGTCTTTAAGACTTTTCCCTATTTTTTTGCTGCAACAGGCTAACATGGGCTACCCCTCTGCAAATCACATTCTTGGAACGCCTCGGTCTCGAGAACGCCTCGGTCTCAGCTGCTATTTTGTGGAAAGACTTTGATGCTAACGGCAGCTTTGTGCGAGATTTTCATTGGGACTGCAGCATATGGGAAGGTGTGGGGCAGTGTTGCCACCTCTTCCCACACGAGCCCAATCCCTCCCCGCCTTCAACGCGCGTGGCTGCGATTTCTTTTCTAAACGACAAGGCACACCAAAGTCGTGCATTTCTCACATGGCCCAAGTTTGGCCCTCGGGAAGGCCCGGATATTTCAGACTGCCACTCCGAAAGGATTCGGCCATCCTCTCGGCAACTACGGCTGGAACGAGAAAGCACAAAGGTGGCGGCGATTGGGGCAGCACCAGCCGTTCGGAGACAGGAAGGAAGGCAGCCTGCAGGAAGGCCTACAGCTCTGTGGCAAAGCTGCACGCTTGGCATCCCATCCCATCAGCCCCAGCCAGCACGGCCAATGGGCAGGGGCGAGGCGACTTGTCGTCCAACAGATCTGGGAGGAACGGGGCTATGCAGTATCGGGGACCCCCGCCCCTAGAGCACGCAAGTTCCTGGCCCACCCGTTTCCCAGCATGCATTGTGTCAAATGCGGGGAGTCTCCTCTGTGGAGCAAAGGGCAGCACTGACCTGACGCGACCACGGCGGGGGACGGCGCCTCACGAATGACTCTGACTTAAAAGATTTTTCGCTCACCTTTCAATAAAATTTCCCCCCAAGGATGCGATGTTCAAGGATGACGGTATATACCACAGAGTGCACAGGAAGTAGAAACGAAAACCGTGCGTCCTTGCCTCTCAGGCGGAAATTTAAAATGAGACAGGAAGGAGAAATGAAAACCTTGCGTCCTTGCCTCTCAGGCGGAAATTTAAAATGAGACAGGAAGGAGAGGGGGCGTTACAGAACGCAAATATGCCACTTCATATCCGGACGAAATACAAGTGTATGAAAATCAATGTTTGCCAAAACCACACACACACACACACACACACACACAGCTTCCTCCTCGATTTTTGGAAGGTCAAATCCACAGGAAACCCCAAAACAAGAATACAAGGAGAGGGGCGGCTCACAAGATGCCGGCACAAACTACGGTACATGGTCTCCATATAGCTCTCACACGCACCTCTCTTCACTCCGTTTCAGTCCTCCTTAGGCTAACGGATCGCCGTGGTTCTCAAACTATTCCAGCCCCCTACAGTCACTTCAAAATTGCCGGGAGTCTCAGTGGACCACTAAGTAAGCTTTCTTTTTCTTCTACAAATCAAAGCACCTACACAACTCATATTTTAATAACACTTGGTTTTTCCTCCAGTGGCGGCATCGTCGTCAAAAGCAGTGGTGTATTATGAGAACCACAAGCCCTGGGCCGGGCCGCTGCGAAGGGTCCCTTTCGCCGGTAAAATGTTCAAGGGAAAAATTAGTAGACTGCACCGGCTGATTGCAAGGTTGCAAAAAAAAGAAACCATAGGCAGTAGGCCAGGGCTTCTTTAGCCTGCTTGACAATCCAGGCCCTAGACAAAACAGCCTCGATGTCAGTGGTTGGGAAAAATAAAAATCCGGTGCACAGGGCCAAGTACAGATATTCTCCAGCTGTTTTGTCACCTTTTCACTTGTGGATCGCAGTTTGAGAACATCCGATCCAGGGAGATGCCTGGCCCGAGACGCTCGTCGTCACCCTGAAGATGCCTCTCTCAAAGCAGATTTTCCAGGCCGGTGCGACGGCACAACATATCCGCAAGCAAACAGCTGCCTTCCTGGACCACGTGCGACCTTTCCAGTGGCAAGAAGGGTCCATAAGCCAGGAGTGAGCCCTTTACCCATCCGGCCACGACGGGTGAGTGAAGACAATGTTCCTTTTCTTTGCCCAGCGTGAAAAGACGGCCTTCTCCGTAATGAAGCGGTGCCCGCCTCGGGGGGCTCTCTCGTGGGCCAGGTACATCCTGCATTCGTCGAGTCTGCCCTTCTCAAAGTAGTGGTAAGGCACGGGAGGTTGGCTCTGGTCTCTGCCAATCACAGAGGATTAAGACAAGAAAACAGGAGGGTCAGGTTCAACCAGGCTCAGCATTACTGCGTGCTCAGCTGTCACCCGAACCCACCCGTAACACGTTATGAGTTGGGCTGCAACATCTTAAATTGGGATGCACAAAATGCAGGCCCGCATGCGGCCCCCGAGGCGTTATTTGCAGTGGCCTCCATGACCCCCCACCCCACCACTGGAGGGAAAGTGTGTGTGCACGACCACAAGCGGGTCATGTGCAGCCCGCCCAAAAGACACCACATGTGACCCTCGGGACCAAAAAAGGTTGCACACCCCGGATTAAATCAACCTTCCCCAAACAGGTGCCTGCCAGATGTGTTGGACAACCACCACCATCATCCCCAACTGGATGGGGGAGTTGCCATTCAGCACATCTGGCAGGCGTCAGGCTGGGGTAAGCGGAGTTCGATTGATTAAAGAACATTAAAACATTTTTTTTAAATTAAAACATTTTAAAAAAACATTAACTATTTTAAAACATAAATACTTATTATTATTATTTTTTTAAAAACTGCACAGGGCAGCCAGCATGGGAGAAGTGGCTTTTCTGCCTTCACTCTCACGCAGGGGCATTGCTAGAACTGGACTCCTGGCTGCCCCAGCACCAGATTTAATTCCCAGGGCCTGGGATCTATTCCCCAGTCTGCACCGATGCTAATGGAAGGTTTGTCTGTCTCCGGACGCTAACGGAAGTGGCTCAATTGCCGTGCAAGGGGGGAGTTCAAGGGGGGATCACAGCTGCGCAGGGAAGGGTTAACTGCAACACCCCACTCCCACCACCAAAATCTCTCCTTGCGTGCCAGTTAAGCTTAGGGGGGGGAAATACAACCTTTCCCATTGGCTTGGGATGACCTTGGACAGGGTGCAAACTAATGGAGGAATTTATTTAAGTTGAAATTATTTGGCCGAGAAGCCGACTGGCTGGCTTTGCCGCCTGTGAGATTTAAATGCATCCTGGTCGTTCTCACTGCCATGCAGTGCAGAATACGGCCACCCGAGCTGTCGGTGATCACATACGGGCCTGTGGCTTACGCTGGCTCAGCTTGTCTGAGCGTGGAAAGCTAAGCAGGGTCAGGCCTGGCTATTACTTGGATGGGAGACCCCTCCTCTAAGTTTCCTGCATTGAGCAGGGGGGTTGGACTCGATGGCCTTGTAGGCCCCTTCCAACTCGATGATCTATGAAATCTATGAAAATCATATAATGCGTACGCCAGTTTACCCATGTGTTTCTGAGCCCAAATCAAAGTGCTGGTTTGGACCTTTAAAGCCTTAAACGGTTTGGGGCCAAATTACCTGAAGGACCGCCTTCACCCATATCAGCCTGCTCACACATTAAAATCAGCAAGAAAGGCCCTTCTCATTTGCCCATCTGTGAGGGCAGTTAGGTGGGCAAGCACACAAGACAGGGCCTTTTTTGCAGTGGCCCCACGCCTCTGGACTAAGTTGCCATCAGGGGTCCACCAGTGTCATGCCCCTGCTCGAGATCTCCTCCTCTGAGAAACTAGTGCTTCCAGAGATGGATGATGTCACTGAACCATCCAGATCAGGAGACCCGCATGAGCTTGGGCCCTGGGGGTGGGTGGGAGAGAACCAGGTCTCCATCCCCACAGGAAGAGGGGAGCTCTGTTTTAGAGGCTGAGCAATCCCTGCAGTTCCAGAGAACATCGTCACCTTAAGAGGCAACTCAGCAGGGCTCCTTTCAGAAGAAGTACCTGACCCCAAAGAAGGACTCCTTGAGAGGAGGGAACTCCTCAGGAGAAACAACTGCAGCTGAGCCTTGGATGGGGCTCAGGAGGCTCCATTAATATAAGCCTGCATTAGCAGTCTAGCCTTTGATGAAAACAACACTTTGGCTTCAGTTCCTTGTGCCTGGTATCTTGTTTCCCTGACTGCGACTTGTGTTTGGACCTCTGTGTTGGTCACCTTTGGACTTCTGCTTGACATTGTCTTCTGGATTTGACTGATATCCTGTGCCTTTGACCTTGGCTACTCCTCTGACTTCTCTCTGGAAAATCCATGTTTGCACAGTACAACTATGTTTGACTTTTGCTTGCTTGACTTCTCCGTGTAATCATCTCTTGTGTTTTGCATAGCAAAGAACTGAAACTAGTTGCGGCAGGGCAACCAGCCTCCATCACTGCAGGCTTTCGGGAAGGCCCTGAAAACTTATTACTTTACCCTTCTGCTGATTATGTATTATCAGACTGGGTTATAGCTGCAGCTGTGTGTTGCAGATTTTGTCTTATGCTGGTGTTTGTTGGTGTGTGTGTGTGTGTTTTTTAATGTTTGCTGTCTTTATTATGTGAGTTTTACTGTTGTATTTGGGAGGCTCCTGCCGTGAAAGGCAACCAAGAAAGAATTTTAAATAAATAAATAAAATAGATTTTAAGTCAACATATGCCATTTCAATGCAGATTTGTGTCTTATGGCCTGGGGGCCAGGTCTTTTAAGGGTGCAATCCTATGCATGTTTAGACAGAAAATGGTCCTACAACTCCCAGCATTCCCCAGCCAGCATAGCTGACTATAGGATTTTTTTCTGTCTAAACATGCATAGGATTTTGCTCTAAGTGACTTGCTGTTCTTACGCAAGAGGGAATGCCTCTTCCAAGATCACAGCTGCTGCCACACTGCACACAGACACACAACTGCAGGCAACACACACACACACACACACACACACACACAAAGTGCAGCTGGACAGCCATCTGTCAGGGATGCTTTAACTTGGATTCCTGCGTTGAGCAGGGGGTTGGACTCGATGGCCTTGTAGGCCTCTTCCAACTCTACTATTCTATAATGTCATCTGCCACCCGCACCCCCATCAAAACTCCCTGTTTCTTCTTAGCTTAGCCGCAATTCTCACAGTGACTGGGTTCAGACAACATGATAATCCACACTCAAGGGTCAAGTATGGGTTGAGTGTGTGGGTTGTCGCTGAGATGTGGGTTATCGTGTTGTCTGAACCCAGCCACAGTTGGCTGAACAACCACAGTTCGCAACCCAACAACAAAGCGTGGGTTCTCTTCATGGGTTGTTCGTGGTTAACAAGCCATGACTTGTTAGCACAGCTGGGATCAGACAACATGACAACCCACGTTTAAACGGCAACCCCTACTCAACCCTTGTGTGTGGGTTATCATGTTGGCTGAACCCAATCTGTAGCTGGGTGTGGTGAGTGGAGAAACTGCACAGGGAGACATTTGGTGTGGAGAAAGTGGACAGGGAGACATTTTTCTCCCTCTCTCATAATACTAGAACCCAAAGGGGTCATCCCATGAAGCTGGTAGGTGGGAGATTCAGGACAGATTGAAGGAAGTCCTTCTTCACACAGCATATAGTTAAGCTATGGAATTCACTTCCACAAGATTTAGTGATGGCCACCCACTGGGAGGGCTTTAAAAGGGGATTGGACAAATTCATGGAGGAGGAGAAGGCTAGCCATGGCTACTAGTCATAATGGGCTATATGCTTCCTTCAGTATCGGAGGCACTATGCCTATGTTTTCCAGTTGCTGGGGAGCACGGCTGGGAGGGTGCCGTTGCACTCCTGTCCTGCTTGCGGGATCCCGTGGGCAGCTGGTTGGCCACTGTGTGAAATGCTGGACTACATGGACCCTTCGTCTGATCCAGCAGGGCTCTTCTTATGTTCTTATGGGGGGGGGGAGATGAATTTCTCCAGCAACAATATATTGTTCCCTGTTGTGATGCAAAGTATCCACCCCCCCTCTTGAATGGGCAATTAAGATCCATTCGCATTACAAAAGTCCTGCTCCTGGAGGAGATGAGAACTGTTAGAACTGATTTGTTGATGTGGATCAGCACAGCTGCTTGACCTTCGGGCGCTTCCCTTCAGGGCGGGCTGTGGGGACCATCCTGAGGAGCGCCTGGCCGCCTGCCCTTCCAAATTCACCACTGCACTGATGCTTATCACATAAGGCGTAGCGTGATGATGAAAGTGGACAGGGAGACCTTTCTAGTCTCTGAGAAGAACAGAACTCGAGGTCGGCCAAGGGAATGGATCAGCAGGCAACTCGGGACGGACAACGGAACCTCCTTCCTCCCAAAGCACAGAATTTATGGCATATGATCCCCCATGTCAAAAACAGGAGGAGATAGGCATCCAATAACTATTCTTAGGATGCAAATTCTTTATTTGTTTTCAGGTGGAGAAGCCCGATGTGTTTCAGCCTGTGGTTGTTTTTTTTAAAGGCCTTCCTCAGGGGGTTGTTTATTAGTGGCCACTAACAGGGAAAGACATTCTAGTTGTTGAAGAATTCTGCAGGCATCTTTTCACAACCCCCGGAGGAAGGCCTTAAAAAAAAAAACATAGGCCGATACGCGTCGGGCTCCTCCACCTTCAAAACAAATAATAAAGAATTTGCATCCTGAGAACCTGTTCTCTCCCCCACACACGCACACTTTTTTTTGCAAAACGATCCCATCATGTGATAGAAGGGGATGTTCAGAAGAACGCTCATTGCACATTGACAGGAGAGAAGGCTTGTGTAGCAGGAGAGGGAGGCCCTTGGGTCGTATCCAGCGTCGGTCCTACTGAGAGTAGACCCATTGACAGGAAGGGGGTTTAAGCTAGTCTAGCATCGGACACAACCTGTTGGTCAGCTGCTGCAGGGATCTTCTCATGTAACACTGGCGGGGTTGGGTAGGGGGGCAGAGAGCTAGATTTTGTTTCCTACCCAGGAAGACAGACCCGTGCTCCTTCCTGCCGCCCCAGGGCCATACCTGCAGTAGCTCTCGCTGACCATACCGAAGACAAAGATCTGCTCGCACAGCTCCAGGGCCAAGACCATGGTGAACCAGCCGGTGCTGAGAAAGGAGCCGGATTTCATCCTGCGGATTGGAGGGAGAAGTCAGTTTCAGCTTACGTGGCGGGGTGGGGGGCAAGTTGCACTTTCATATCTGCGGCAGTACAGAGAGGGAAGGGACGTCGCGGCATGGCAGAGCACACGCTTTGCACGCAGGCGGTCCCAGGTTCAGGCGGCAGAGGGGCTAAATCGGTGGCTGGATGCTGTGTAATGGACTGGATGAGGCCCAAGTAACAGGCAGGACGGGAGGCGTTGTCAGTAGGTGGCTCTTCTGCCCGGGCTAGTGGTGTTCCGCCTGTTCTGGAGGGTGTTGCGCTGCCCGTAAAGGAGGGGTGTGGGGCTTCAGGCCATCGGGTCAAATCCGGCCTGCCTTGGGTGTCAGTTTGGGTAGGCCCCCCAGCGGTTCCTCGGATGGCCACGCCCCCTGCCCTTGCCCCCACTCCCTCGGGACAATCCCTGGAGCTTTCTCCCACCTGTTCTTCCCCGTCTCCAGCTGGAAGAGCTCGTCGCAGTGCGCCATCATCCCCTCGGTCAGCGTGTAGAGATGCAGGCCCGGGTACATCTCCTTCACCTTCAGGAGCATCCGGTAGGCCAGGCCGACCTTCTCCCGGCTCATCAGCCTGGTGGGACCCCAGATGACGTAGATGGTGTCCCGGGATTGCTTGAAGAAGTAGGACTGGTTGCGCAGCAGCAGGGGATGCTGGTGTGGGAGACCACCCGGACGGTGCTCCTGCCGCCCACATCCGCCTCGTAGCCCTGCGTGGGGGCCTGGTTCATCCGCAGGACGCACTCCTTGGCGTCAATCTCCTGCCCCGAACGCGAGCCCAGCATCTGCCCCGAGCTGGACACCACGGCGCACTGCCGACACGGCGCATGAGCCAACGGCTAAACGGAGGGAGAGAGATCAGTCCCCAAAGGAAGCTCGCAAGCCTGTGGCTCACGCTGGCTCAGGCCTGGTTATAACTTGGATGGGAGACCCCTCCTCTAGTTTCCTGCATTGAGCAGGCGGTTGGGCTCGATGGCCTTGTAGGCCCCTTCCAACTCTATGATCTATGAAATCTATGGAACCAGGAAAGGGAAGCAAAGGTTACCCCTCTCCCCCCACCCCAGATCTGGCTCCCTCCTAGACTTTTTTGTCCCCTTTAAATCTAGGAGCAGGACCAAACGAGGTGGCGGTGGGGGGACTTTTTAGCATTCGCCTCTGCAAAGGGCGCCCCTTTTGGGGATCTTGGGCGTGCATCTGCACACAGGAGCTAAAGTATCCGGCTGTTCGGCCTGTGGGCAACCATTTCTGCTCTCCCTTCGAAGCGGCTTTGCGCCTTTGGCATACAGCAGAATTGGACTGGCCATGCGGTGTTGGGACAGCATCTTTCTCGCTGTGAGATCCCCAGTGGTCGGGGGCACCTTGTAGTTGTTGTTTTTAAGATGCCAAAGTAGCTGCCATGCCAACTGGGCAGCAAATAGCCCATGAAGCTCGTGAACCGGGAGGAAGGATGTTTCCGGAGAGACATTTTGTGCCCCGTGAAAGCATGATTTTTTTTTCTTTTATTTTTTGCCCCAAATTAAGTCCAATTAACTGAAGCGGGTGCCTTGGACAGCGGAGGTCTCAGTTCAAATTCCTGCTCAGCTGTGACCCTCTCAGCCTCCCCACTAAACCATTCCCTTCTCATTCAACCAAGGGTGATACCAGCACCCCAAAAGAAACTGCTGCAATCGTCCTGGTGAGCCAGCAACTGGTGTCTATATAAATTCCCTCTGCTGCCAGTGCCCTAGCTGGGCATGCCGCTGTGTATGTAGCCGCAACGGCACCACCCAGACACAAATGGGAGGTATAAGCAGACTTGGGGGAAATCCCAAGGTTTGCAGAACTACCTATTTAAAAAAAAAAACTTTAGAAAAGAGCTGTAAAAAATAAAAGCTTAAAAAAAGAAGAACGCCCAAAACACCCCAATGAGGATTGAGCGTGCTCAGTGGGTATGGAATGGTGGCTGGCAGGGGAGGGGGAGTGAAGGGAATGGAGCCTCCTGGAAGAGGGCATGGCTGGCTGGAAGCCTGAACAGGAGTGTTCCACACGGCAACATTTTGTTGCAGGTCCCAAAGTTCCTTGAATCCTCATCTTGAACACAAACATACTCAACTGGGTCGATAAGGGAAGCACAGTCAGGTGGCAGAGTGGCCTGTCCCATCACAGGCTATTTATTTATTGTGAAGAGAAAGCCATAGCGTCCCCCCCCCCCCACACACACACGTATATGCACACATACCGCAAGATAGCATCAGACACCCAAGAATCACAATAGGAGTCATTAACATGCCCCCTGGCAAGTCCCTGGTCTGGCAGCCGAAGGAGCTGTGGAATATTCATTCCCAGGTGTTGGATAGAAGAAAGGAACAGCCAAAGACTCCTAGGTGCCGTGCCGGGCAAACAAGAAAAACCAGTCGTGCCAGGAGGGGGCACGACAAGAAGGAGGGGCCCCAACGGAGGGTATAAAGCCCAGGGTCAGTGGCAGGAAAAGGGTTGTTGGTCGTGAGGCAGCAAGCTGCAAGGTCCATGGCTCAGGCCAAACCACCTTCAACCCTGGGGGAGCTCCCAGTGAACAACGCTAACATAGAACAGCCCTTTTGGAGTTAAGCGGCTTTCTAGGAACAAGGCATTTCCAAGTACGACTGTCTGTATTGCTTTTGCGGCTCGCTACCAGCTCAATTGTAGGTGTGTGCTTAGCGTGGTGCTTTGTATATGTTCTGGTATGCTCCATTAAACTCTGTTTACCCATAACAGTGTAGTAGCGTCCATTCAAAACTCGGTCTCCTCGCTTTGCCTGCGTTATAATTGGTCGCGGCTTCTGCCAGAGAGCTGCGTACCGCTGATAGAGGGCTACCCGAGTCTGGGTTAACCCCTGAGTGGCCGAACCCGCCAAGAAGGACAGTTGCAGTCTTTCTCCACATGGTGGCAGCAGGTGGGATTATAACGCAGGATCAGTGACGAGACCTACGTAGAAAGGGATGTGGAGCCTAGTGGATTGGTGTGGAGAGAGCCGTAATAAATACAGACAGAGTGCATGTGGGAAATGGACACCGGGGGACCGAGTTCGGGAGGAGATTTCCGGACGCCGCAGACCCCGGCGGAGGGGGACTGGCAGTCCCTTTCTAGGGGGAAGACCAAGGCGGTCTGGACCCCAGGGAACGCCTCAGCGCAGATGGCTAGAGCCGCGTCCACCCTCGCCACCCTAAAGAGTGGGGGTAGCGGACGGCGATCGCTAGCCAACCGCGTCCGCCTGATCAACTTCTCACAATTTAGGTTAATGATGTTCCCTATATGGGTTACCGGGACACGGGGGCGGATGTGACAGCTCTGCCCCAGGGCAGTGTGCCAGCAACCCAGTTCTTGCAAGGGCGCACCTGTGCCATTAAGCCCTACAATTCCCCAGACATTGAAGTACCCTTGGCCCGAGTTCTGGTTAAATACCACGGGCGGGAAGGGGAGCTGGACGTGATCGTCCGTGGACAAAAAGAGTGGGGGATTATCATTGGCAATGACTTAGGCTACCAGGTGGCTAAAATGGGGGTGGTGACACGCAGTCAGGCTAAGCGGCAGGCACAAGCAGGAGCGGAACCTCCGTCGCCCCTGATTCTGGAGCTGGAACAGCCACCGCCACCGCCGGGGCCAAGGGCGGGGGAGTTGACCCAAAACCCCAACAAGGGCGCCCCGCTGATACCCATCACCCTGGATGCCACTCCCGCCTTCCAGCAAGCCCAACGAGACGGTCCCTCTCTGCAGGGCTGTCGTGCGGGGGTTGTCCCTCGCCCGGTCACTAGATCGGCCCCTCCCCCCGTAGTCCCAGAAATATTCTATTGGGACAACGGGACTCTCTACCGCGAGTTCACCCCCAGGCAGGGGATGGGGCAGGGGCAACCTAGGCGGCAACTAGTGGTTCCCCAAGCGTATCGGGCTGCCGTCCTTCAACTTGCTCACGATGCGGCATGGGGGGGGCACCTGGAGCAAAAGCAGACCCTGTCCCGGGTGATTGCTGGCTTCTACTGGCCAATGGTAGCCAATGAAGTGAGGGAATACTGCCAGACCTGCGACATATGCCAGCGGGTGAGACATAACCGAGACCACCCCAAAACCTTATTGCAACCACTGCCCGCGGTGAGCACCCCATTCGAGCGGGTGGGGATGGACATCATGGGGGCCCTGAACCCCCCCACGAAGACTGGAAAGAAATTCATTTTGACCATCATTGACTTTGCGACACACTACGCGGAAGCGTTTGCCTTGTCCTCCATCTCCGCCAGCCATCTCGCTAAGACTTTACTCTCTCTCTTTGCCCGCCTAGGAATGCCCCAGACTATTGTCTTGGACTGTGGGACTGGGTTTGTGTCCAAGCTGTTCCAAAAAATGTGGGAGTTGGGCGGCGTTGCACACCTAACCTCAGTGCCTTATCACCACGAAACCAATGGACTCATTGAGCGGTTCAACCAAACTCTGGGGAAGATGATCCGCGCCTATGCCTCTCAGCATTCGGGAGATTGGGACCAGGCACTGCCTTACTTACTGTTTGCCTACCGAGACGCCCCCCAAGAAAGTTTAGGGTACTCCCCAAATGAGCTAATGTTTGGACGGGAGCTGCGGGGACCCCTGGCATTACTACGAGCGGAGTGGGAGGGGGGCATAGCAGCTACACCCATGCCCGTACACGCCTTCATGCAGCGGCTGCAAAACACCCTTCGCGAGGTAACCTCCCTTGTGGTTCTCATTTTTTGATCGGGTAACCTCCCTTGTGGACTGTGGGAATGCTGTGGACATTATATACCTGGACTTCAGCAAAGCTTTCGACAAAGTGCCTCATAATATCCTGATTAGTAAGCTAGCTAAGAGTGGGCTAGATGGAACAACTATCAGGTGGATCCACAATTGGCTACAGAATCGGACTCAAAGAGTGCTTATCAATGGTTCCTTCTCAAACTGGGGAGAGGTAACGAGCGGGGTACCACAGGGCTCGGTCCTGGGCCCGGTGCTCTTCAACATTTTTATTAATGACTTGGATCAGGAGGTACAGGGAATGCTTATCAAATTTGCAGATGACACAAAGTTGGGTGGAACAGCTAATACTCTGGAAGACAGAAACAAAATTCAAAGTGACCTCGATAGGCTGGAGCGCTGGGCCGAAAACAACAGAATGAAATTTAATAGGGATAAATGCCAAGTGCTGCACCTAGGGAGAGGAAACCAAATGCAGAGTTACAGAATGGGGGACACTTGGCTCAACAATACTACAAGTGAGAAGGATCTTGGAATTGTGGTACATCACAAACTGAATATGAGCCAGCAATGCGATGTGGCTGCAAAGAAGGCAAATGCAATTTTGGGCTGTATTAATAGAAGTATAGCTTCCAAATCGCGGGAAGTGATAATTCCCCTTTACTCGGCACTGGTTAGGCCTCATCTTGAGTACTGCGTCCAGTTCTGGGCACCTCACTTTAAGAAGGACATAGACAAACTGGAGAGGGTTCAGAGGAGGGCAACAAGGATGATAAAGGGACTGGAAACAAGGCCCTATGAGGAGAGACTGAAAGAACTGGGCATGTTTAGCCTTCAGAAGAGGAGACTGAGGGGAGATATGATCGCACTCTTCCAGTATTTGAAGGGATGTCACACAGGATCCTGGGCCAGGATCTCTTCTCGATCATCCCAGTTTGCAGGACACGGAATAATGGGCTCAAGTTACAGGAACCTAGATTCCACCTAAACATCAGGAAAAATTTCCTGACTGTCAGAGCAATAAGACAATGGAATCAACTACCTAGGGAGGTGGTGGGCTCTCCCACTCTGGAGGCATTCAAGGTGCGGCTGGACAGACATCTGTCAGAGATGCTTTGACCTGGATTCCTGCATTGAGCAGGGGGTTGGACTCGATGGCCTTGTAGGCCCCTTCCAACTCTACTTTTCTATGATTTTATGAGGTCCGGCAGACCGCACAGCAGCACCTGAGGGCAGCCCAAGTGCAACAGAGTGAGTGGTACAACAGGACAGCGGTACCCCGGTCCTTTGAAGTTGGGGAAAAGGTGCTGGTCCTGAGGCCCCTCAAGATTGACAAGCTGTGCCTAAAATGGGATGGGCCAGCCGTGGTGACCAAGCGGGTGGGGGAGGTCAACTATAAAGTCGTTTTTCCGGACCGCCCCACAATGTACAAACTGTACCATGTAAATTCGTTGAAATTGTATCATGCTAGAAATGCCAGTGTGATGAGTATGCATGCATGTACGGAGGAAGGTCTGTTGGATGGGGATCTGCTGGGGGAATGGGAACAAGAGGGAGGGGGGCTGGAAGCACTCGAATTGTCCCCCTCACTGTCTGAAACCCAACAAGCCGAGGTACGGGCAATGTCAGAAGACTTCGCCCCCATGTTCTCAGACCGTCCGGGTCGGACCCCCCTCGTACAACATTCCATCCTCACGGGGGACAGTCCGCCCATCCAGTCCCCCCCGTACCGCGCTGTGGGTCCCCACGCTGAAGCCATTGCCAAAAAAGTGCAAGCAATGTTAGAGCTAGGCGTCATTGAACCTAGCTCCAGTCCCTGGTCGTCCCCAATCGTGTTGGTAGCTAAGAAGGATGGGGGGGGTGCGCTTCTGCGTGGACTATAGGAAGGTAAACCGGGTGACTGTCCCCGACCCCTACCCCATCCCAAACATGGATGTTCTGCTAGAACGGCTAGGGTGGGCCAAATATATCACCACCCTGGATCTGACCAAGGGCTACTGGCAAGTTCCCTTGGATCCCGATGCGGTGTTGAAGTCAGCTTTTGTCACCCACCTGGGGCTGTTCCAGTTCACTGCCCTCCCTTTTGGGGTCCGAAATGGACCCGCGACCTTCCAGAGACTGGTTAATGGGCTCCTAAATGGGTTAGGGGAGTTCGCCTGTGCCTACTTGGATGACATTGCCATCTTTAGCTCCACTTGGGAGCAACACTTAGAACATGTCTGCACCGTTTTCGATAAGATCTGTCAAGCCGGATTAACGGTGAAGGCAAAAAAATGCCAGGTCGGGTTGGGGGAGGTCGAGTACCTCGGACATAGAGTGGGGGGGGGGCAACATCAAACCCCTAGAAGCCAAGATCGAATCAGTAAAAAACTGGCCCCAACCGCAGACGAAAAAGCAGGTCCAAGCCTTCCTCGGGCTAGCTGGCTATTACAAGAAGTTTGTGCCTCATTTCAGCCAGCTGGCTGCCCCCCTCACGGATCTCTGTAAAAAGCAGCACCCGACCAAGGTCCAGTGGTCGGAAGCCTGCCAATGTGCGTTCGATGGGCTGAAAGCCTGCCTGGTGGTAGCCCCCATCTTACGAGCACCCGATTTCGATGCCCCCTTTATCCTACAAACTGATGCCTCCGAGGCAGGGATGGAGGCTGTCCTGCTACAGGAAAGCGAGGGTCAGGGGTTGTGCCCGGTTGCCTACCTCAGTAAGAAACTCCTGCCCCGGGAACGCAGTTTGGCCACCGTAGAGAAAGAATGCCTTGCAGTGGTATGGGCAATTACCAACCCACCCCTCACAAGGAACCCAAGGCAGCTTATATCCTCTTCCTCCACCTCTCCATTTTTATCCTCAGAACAACCCTGTGAGGTAGGTTAGGCTGAGAGTCCATGACTGGCCCAAAGTTCCCTAGTGAGCTTCATGGCTGAGTGGGGACTAGAACCCGCATCTCCCGAGTCCCAGCCCAACACTCTAACCACTACACAACACTGGTGGTGGGGATGGGAATCCCATTTCTGGATGCATCCCTGTGCTAAAATAAAAAAAAAGAAGCCACCCTGCAAGTAGAAAACTAGCATGGTAAGAAGCTGCCCTGCAAGTAGAAAACTAGCAGGGCAGGGAGCAGCTAAAACCCCTTTCCCTGCTTTTTTTTTTTTTTTTTTTTTTGCTTTGAGAGTGATTTTTTCCTCTTCTGAAAAAGATGCCGCCACCAAAGCGTAGCCTCCAGGGGTATGCTCCATCCTACCACCTCAGGATCCTACTGCCACATTTTGCTCGGTGTGTAGGCCAAGCCTCAACCAGCCAAGGTCATGTTGCGACTGCCGTTGCTCCTAATCGTGAGGCCCGACTCACCTTCCCATCCGGGACGCTGATGTAGCCCTCAAACTGGGCAGCTCCAGACACGGCCGGCAACCGTCTCTCCTGTCCTTCCAGACGCCGGCAGCTGAGCCAACACAGCCTCGTGCAGAAGTGAGGGCAGAGCAAGATGTAAAGGACGGAGCAGGCGCAGACCGCAACCAAAGTCAGGAATAGGCGGGGCTGAAAGAGAGAGGCGGGATTTTGCCTGCCGGTGCCCAGACAGACGTCCATCACAGGAGGGCAGGAGTGGATCTTGTGGGCTCAGGTTACAGGAGGGCAGGTTTAGGGTGAGCATTACAAGAAGTGTCTTAATGGTTGGACGATGGAACCAGCTACCTTGGGCAGGGGTGGAGAACCCTCTTTCAGCCCAAGGGCCGAGCTCCATTTCAGGGAAGCTCTTGGGGGCCATATTCCAGTGGTGGGCAGGGACAAAATAATAATAATAATAATAATAATAATAATAATAGCAGCAGCATATTTTAGCTTAAAGCTCTTCCTGTCAGTAACGCAGTCTTAGGAGATGCATTTCAACTGCACAAAAGCCCCAAAAGACCAAATGAGCACTGGTCAGGGGAAAGGGGGCGTGGTCAGGGAGAGGGGGTGGGGCCACCTGGGAACCCCAGGAAGGCTGGATTTGGCACCCAGGCCTAAGGCTCCCCACCCCTGACTTAGCAGCTGGTGGGCTCTCCCCCACTGGAGACTTTCAAGCAGGAGCTAGAGAAACTTCTGTTGGGGATGCTGTTACCCCGGAGTTCCTGCATCGAGCAACAAGGCTTGACTAGAAGACCCCCAAGACCCCGCTCCAACCCAAAGATGCTAGAATTGCCTTGCCGTGACAAGGAGACGCCGTGTCTTCAAGCATCACCATGTGTTATTTATTTAACGAGCACTTCCAGCCTGCCACGAGCCAAGGAACATTGGAAGCTCCCTTAGACCGTCAGACTATTTCTCCATCCATCCCAGTCTTGTCTACTTTCCAAGGTCTCTCAGTTGGAAAAGGTTATTTCCCATTAACTGGGACGTGATCCTTTATTTTCATTACAGCATTTTGACCCAGCTCTTCAGCCAAAAAAAAAAAAAAAAAAAGGCTCCAAGAGCAGCTTACATAGGTTAATAATAAGACAGCCCCTGGCCTCAGGCTTACAATCTAAAAGGCACGACACAAAAGGAAAAGGGATTGGGAGGGAGGAGGAAAAAAGAAGAGGAAGAAGCAAAACTCAGACGCCAGTTCTGAAGTTTCCACAGGAGATGCCAGGGGGGATTGAACCTTGGACCATCCGCGTGCAAGGTGTGTGGTGTACTATGAAGCTCATGCTAAAGATGCCATATGCTCATTTTTCTACCCTATCCCGCTCAAGAGCACCTTCTGGAAATGATGGACAAGAGGGACCGGGGGACAGACGTCTGGCTTGCAGGATCTACTTTCTTTATTATTAGAACCCCTAGGTCCACCGACCAGAGCCAGATAGGGGCTGGATGAGGTGAGGACATACTCTTAGAATTAAGGCACAAGAGTGCCTCTGAGCACGTGCTCAGTCCAGGAATTTGGATTCAGTCCCAGAACAGTCCAGTCACACAAAAATCCACTCCTGGTCTCCCCCCCCCCCGCCTGCACTTTAGGCCTAATTTAGAAGGGGAGGGGTGGAAAGAAGTCTTTCTCATTTCAATAGGAGAGGCCCCACCCCAACCTGGCACCCTCCAGATGTGCTGGACTACAAATCCCAGCATCCCCCACAGCAGGCTGGGGGATGCTGGGGATTGAAGTCCAGCACATTTGGAGGGTGCCAGGTCGGGGAACGCTGCAAAGGGGAGTCAGAAATCCTTGGTGGTCTATTGCAAATCTCTCAGAGATCTCTCGGAAGACCCCCGATCCACCTTCTGCCCACCCCTGATTAAAGACTGCCCTGCTGGTCATCCCCCAAGAAGCCAGTTTGACTAACAACCACCATTTCCTGAAGACGCACAGGCTGCGAGATCCGGCGAGTGTCCAGGAGAAGAGAACCCCAAGGCGAGACGATACGGCCCCACGATTCCGATACTCAAGTTACTGGCAGTGCAAGGAGACCGGCAGCTTTCGCCTCCGTTTTTCAACATTCCTTCTTACATCCAAACTTGGGGGAGCTTTAGGGCGCAATCCTAGGCATGTTTAGAGAGAGATAAAAGTCCTACAGCTCCCAGCATTCCCCAGCCAGCACAGCTGGCTGTAGGACTTTTTTCTGTCTAAACATGCCTAGGATTGCGCCCGTAGTTCGTTTAAACCAGCCTTCTCCAACCTGCCCTGCAGATCTTTTGGACTTCAACACCCATCTGCCCCAGCCAGCGTGGCCAATGGTCAGGAATGCCGGGAGTCATGGTAAAAAAAAAAAAAGGTTGGAAGTCATCTGGAGGGTTGGGAAAGGCTGGTTTAAACTCTGGTTAGTTCGAACAAGCCGAGATCAAACCGTGGTTTAAGAACCTAGCTTGTTCACTAAGCATAATTTAAACCAGGGGTAGACAACTGGGTACCCCTCCAGATGCTTTGGACTACAACTCCCACAATCCCTGACCATGCTGTCCGGGCTTGATGGCACTTGTTGGGTCCCAGGTTGCCTTCTGATTTAAACTAAGCAGCGTTCCCCGAGTCTGGACATTTGGTTTCAAACTGGATGTTTCCGATCCTCTCCTTGCGCCCATGCCATATGGAGAGGGGGAGCATGCGAAAAACCTTGAGGTTTGCGCGCATAACAGTATGCCATAGTTTAGCATGACATCCAAACCGGACCAAAGTGTCGGCCTCCAGATACTGTACGCTATTTATCGCTGAACACATTTCCCAGGATTGCTGGCAGCCAACGCCCTCCCAGCACCCGCTGTTTGCAAAGCATTATTCCGTGATCTAAGCGGGTGTGCTTTTAAGAGGCTTGCGTTAGACGCCATAATTGGCTTAGATCCTCTCGCCCCCGTGAGGCAGAGCCAAAGCTACAAACGAGCAAAGAAGCTGATCGGAATTCAGTTTTCCTGGAGAACATGAGAACTGAAGAAAAGCCGAGCTTGATCAGAGCAAAGGCCTATCTAGTGCAGCATTCTGTTTGCACAGGGGGGGGGGCAGTTTCCTCCACAGGAAGCCCATAAGCAGGACAGGAGGGCGACCGCAGCCCCTCACTTGCATTCCCCAGCAATTGGCACGGAGTCTGCTTGCAGAGAAGACTGTCCAAAGTTGCCAACTGCTGCTTGCATGGACATCACACACACACACACCCCGGGCTGACAAGCTATGTGCCAACAGGTGGAATGGGGTGAAAAATATTCCTAACAGGGAACGTATCAATATTCAATACGTATTGTGCGGTCACAGGCCCATAAAAACAGTACAAACAAGACAATAAAAACTGTTAAAACATACACACGATTAAAATTACAATCCTAACAGTGGATGTAAATTACTCCTAACAGTGGATATACTTATTAGGCTTTTAGGTTTTATGCCATGTCTAAAGGAGAGAGGCAAAAGAAGCCCAACAGGGTGTCTCTCTCGCAGTATGTTTTGAATGCAATCCATTGGGAACATCTTCCACTGGAGCAGCATGAGAAGAAAAGGAAGCATGTGTATGCATGGGGGTGGGGAGCTCGATGCCAAGGTGACCCCCACAGTGGAGGAAGAACAAGGAGGTAAGTTTAGGTCCCACCCAGGCCTGCTCCACTTCCAGCACTGTGTACTTACAAGTGCCTGCATCCTTTTAAGGTCTTATCAGCCATGTATCCGCCTTGGGCCTCAGGGGGCAATGCCCTGAAAAAAACAACAACAACAACAACAACAGAATACCAAGGCTAATGGATAGTTCAGGAGGCTAGTTCTCAGTGACATCTGGGCAGCGCAGAGGCATTTGGTAGCTTCAGGGAGATTCTGTAAACCAGGGCAGGCAGACAATGCAAATGCTCTGAGGTGGGAAAGAGACAGTAGAATACCCCCCACACACACCTTGTGCCACTCCAGACATGGCCTACAACTCCCATCATCCCCAGTCGGCCGGGTGTAGATGATGGGAATTGTAGTCCAACACATCTACAAGGGCGCCCGGTTGGGAAGGGGCTGCGGTAGAACATCGAGCAGAGTCTATGGAACTGGATTTTGGAG
The DNA here is from genome assembly GCA_021292165.1 of Shinisaurus crocodilurus. Taxonomy (NCBI): domain Eukaryota; kingdom Metazoa; phylum Chordata; class Lepidosauria; order Squamata; family Shinisauridae; genus Shinisaurus; species Shinisaurus crocodilurus. Next base: position 538,667 of record JAHFWL010000106.1, read on the forward strand.
AAGAGGGGGCGGATCTCTGTTTACTGAACACATTTTATAGTCCACCTTTCCATTAAAAGTGCTCAAGGCAGCGCTGAACAAGAGCGAAAATAGAGAACATATTAAACCACAAGGCAGAAGATGGAGAGAGAGAGAGAGAGAGAGAGAGAGAGATCAGGAGACAGCAGATTAGAAATGACAAAAGTGGGGAGTTTAAAATGTCAAACGGTTTGGCGGGACAAGCGCTCACGGAAAGATAAAGGCCCTTGCAAGTAGGCAGGAAGCCAGGGGGGGGGGCGTGGGGCAGTTCGCACAACACGAGGGATGCGCCACGGTGGCCGGCTGTGAACCACCCCCATGCGTGCCGGCCGCTTTACCTAACTTCCCTCGCCGGGCAAGGCTTGTTAACCACCCCAACCACCCCTCCTCTCCGGGTTCAGATGTCGTCACAAGCCATGCCGACGAGGGTGATTAGGTAAATCGGGCAGAACGCAACCGGCACACAAGGGGGGTGGGCTGGCTAAGAAGCCACCGTGGCTCATTATGGTTCATGTCATGTGAACCCAGACTGGGTTCAGACAACATGATCACCCACACTCAAGGGCTGAGTATGGGTTGAGTGTGGGTTGTCGTTGAACCGTGGGTTGATGTTGAAATGTGGGCCATCATATTGTCTGCATCAAGCTGAGATAACAAGCCATGGCTTGTTAACCACGAACAACCCATGAAGAGAACCCATGGTTTGTTGTTGGGTTGTGAGCTGTGAGTCGTTCACCATGGTTTATTATCTTGGCTGGGTTCAGACAACACGATAACCCACATTTCAACAACAACCCATGGTTCAACGACAACCCACACTCAATCTTTAAGTATGGGTTATCACGTTGTCTGAACCCAGCTGTGCTAACAAACCATGGTGAACAACCCACAGTTCTCAACCAACAGCAAACCATGGGTTCCCTTCATGGGTTGTTCATGGTTAACAAGCCATGGTTTGTTAGTGCAGCTGGGTTGAGACAACAGAATAACCCACAGTTCAACAACAACCCACAGTTCAGTGACAACCCGATAGCCTTGTAGGCTCCTTCCAACTCTATCTATGAAACCTATGAAACCCATACTCAACCCATATTTAACCCTTGAGTGTGGGTTATCATGTTGTCTGAACCCAGCCATTGCCTACAGAGACAGCTTTCCCCCTCAACTCAGCCAGGTGCAACTCAGACATTGGCAGGATGCAAACGGCCTTTTGCTAATTCATCATATATATCTTTGATTTCATTTTTTAAAAAAACTTTGCTAACTGTCCGGTCCCTGTACATTTCATTTGTATAACATCAACTCAAAATAACAACCCCTGACAATATTTATACATTTAGGAACAGAAGCAGCTGCCTCAGCCCATCAGACCATAGCAGCTTTCCGCAACCTGGCCCCCTCCAGCTGTGTTGGACTACAACTCCCATCATTCCCAGCCAGCATAGCTGGGAATGAAGAAAGGCCCTTCTCCAGAAGTGTTTTGCTTTGGTTTTTTTTTAATTACGTTACATGCTTAGCCTGTATTTGCACCAAGGGGCTCAGAAATTATCCCCTTCTCCATGTTACCCCCTCACAACAGTCCTGTGAGGTAGGTTAGATTCAGAGAGACCTGGAGAGTTTCACAAGTGAATGTGGTTCATAATCTGTGTCTCACAATCGAATCCAGTTCTCCCTAGCCCAGTGTCCGCCAGATGTTCAGAACCAACTCCCATCAACCCCAGCCAGCATGGCCAATGGTCAGGAATGCTACCGGTTGTAGTCCAAAACATCTGGAGGTTGGGGGAAGGCTACTACTCAGCCTGTGACATTCAGTGGCCACAACAAGATGGGACCCTTTCCTCCTGGTTGCATAGGTTGGGCTGGAAATCGAACCCATACTCTGTCGCCTCCACAGCAAGAATTGTAAAAAAAAAAAAACCCATGGGCCTGTAGCCAGAGGTGGACTGGGTAGGCGCCTACCCCCCACTTTCTCTGCCCCCTCCTAATTTTTTTTACAAGCAAATAATTTAAAAAGTTTACAATTTTGTCTTTAAAAGGCCTGCAAACCAGATGACCCCCCCCCCGAACTTTTAGGCTGGCTACAGGCCTGCCCCCCAAGACCAACAATTTGTCTCACTATGACTAAAGGACTTGGCCCACACACAACCCAATATGAAAGCAAAAAGACGGCCAACTGCAACTCACTGCTTAACTCTTGTGTTGGATCCTGCCCTGCTTGGGGATCTATTCATTTATTTGTGTTCCATCAGCGGAACCCTGGGGCGTTTCTTACTCATTGCCTATTTTAAAATGCTTGACCATAAATAATGCTGTCTTCTTAAAAACATAGATAAATACTATTAATCATAACAATTCATAATACTTGTCCCCCAGCCACCATTGGGGACAAGCCAAATGCAAAAATATCTACTCCAAAAACGACACAGATACAACAGGCTTCGGTTTCCTAGGGAAGAAGGAGAGAGGGAGAAGGAGGAGGAGGAGGAGGAGGAAGGCACTCTGCACATGCTCCGCAATTCCTTCTTTTCTTCATCACTGCCTGATCTGATCGATATCTGAACGGGGGTGGGGAAGGAGATGGTTTTCATCCAGCAAGCATCGGGTTGGTTTTACAAAAGAATGCGGATTTGCTCCGGATTCCTGGCACAAATGCAGAACAGAAACCACAAGGGGAGAGCTGGAAGAAGAACCGGCGCCTCCTGTCCGGGGACGGGGAGACGCGTGACCCAGCGGCGCTGCGGCGGGAGCAAGCGAGGGAGCGCGCCAGCCAGTCCAGCCCGGGCCGGTGCGCAACGCCGCCATCGGCGCGCGCCGCAGCGGGACTCGAGGGTGCCAAGAGGCGCGCTGGCGGGGGCGGCAGGGGGAGCCGACCCGCGGGGAAGGCGGGCGGCGGAGGGCAGGGCGCATCCCCGCTCGGGAGCTCTCCAGGGATGAGAGAGAGAGAGAGAGCGGGCCTCGGCGCCCAGCACCTACCAGCCTCAGCCGGGCTCTGCTGCAGCCAACATCTCGCCCGTCTCCAAAAGCGCAACGCGGCGCACAGGCCCGGCCGGCTGGCTGGCGGGCTGGCGGCGGCGGCTCCTCCTTTTCCCCTCCCACTCCGCCTCGCCGAGACCACGAGCCGGCCCCGTCGCCGATCGCCAGTTTTGGGGGCGAACGGGAAAGAGCGAGAGCCCCTCACCGGGGCGGCCCCCGGCTGAGCTGGCCGCGCGCGCCTGGCGCGCCAAGGGCGAGCGGGCTGGGGCTTCGGGGCAGAGGCCTACCCGGCGGAATGAACCCGGGGGCGGCGGCGGGGGGGGGGGGCTGTAAGACAAGCCGTTAAAGTCCAGAGTAAGTTGAATCGTTACCTAACTATACAATTGCAACAGGGAGGAGTTGGGCCTGGAGCGATCAGCCTACAAGCAGGGACATGAAGGCGACGGCACCCTCCCGCTGGTATGCAGCCTCTGACCAGGAGGTAATATAGTAGAGCCCTCGGCAGTAGTAGCCATGGATCGTCTTGCCCGCGATTCTGTTATTTATTATTTTATGTTTTATTTATTTCCTGCCTTTTTTTCCTCTTGCGAGGAACCCAAGGCAGCTGACATGGTCCTAGTCCTCTCCATTTCATCCTCACAAAAAACCCTGTGAGGCAGGTTAGGCTGAGAGTCAGTGACTGGCCCAAACTCACCCTGTGAGCTTCATGGCCACTAGAACCCGGATCTCCTGAATCCCAGTCTGGCACTCTCACCAGTATGCCACACCGGAGCCACTATGCCACACCTGCAAGGAGTCCAAGGTGGCTTACACAAACACAATCCTCCTCTCTTATTTTTATCCTCACAACAACCCTGCAAGGTAGGTCAGGCTGATTGATGGTCAGTGTGACCCGTAGCTGAGTGGAGACATTGAACCTGGGTCTCGTGAGTCCCAGTCCAACACTCTAACCACTACTCCATACTGGCTCTCAATGCTAATTAACAATTGTATTAAAGCTAATTAACTAGCAGTAGTATTAATTAATGCGAATTAGCAGTTGTATCAGTTAATGCGAATGCTGGTGGATTATTGACTGTGTGGAAATGTTTCCATGAAGCTTTGCTAGGCACTGCATTGCTCTTAGAAATATTTTGATACCGTTTGTTGTTGTGATCATAAGGGGCCATTGATCCTATTTCATTGATTACAAGCATTTTTACTCCACTCTTCAGCCAAAAAAGGCTCCCAGGGATCGGAAATACAACAACCCCTGCCCCCAAGGCTGAAGCTAAAAGACATGACACAAGAGGAAAAGAGATTAGGAGGGAGGAGGAAAAGAGCACACTTGGGCCCTAGCTTCTAAGTTCTACGGCTCAGCAGGTCATGCAGTTGGATCAATGCCCAGCAGAAGAGAGGCTGCTGTTTCCTCTTCCTCCGATGGCTGCAGCGGTTAGCACAGGAAGGAGTGGGGTGGGGGGTATTCTGGCCAGTGCTTTATCTATGTCTCTGGTAATACGTTGGGAATAAAGGATGTATAATAAAAAAATATTTTTTTTAATAAAGGACACGTTCCATGTAGTGCACACTGAGTCATTTTATGACACAGGAGCTAAGATATATTTTGAAATGCTAATCCTAACAGTCTCAATTCTGGATCATAGATTTCATAGATCATCGAGTTGGAAGGAGCCTACAAGGCTATCGAGTCCAACCCCCTGCTCAATGCAGGAAACTAGAGGACGGGTCTCCCATCCAAGTAATAACCAGGCCTGACCCTGCTTAGCTTTCCACGCTCAGACAAGCTGAGCCAGCGTGAGCCACAGGCCTGTATCAATAAGTTTGTCTCCTATATCTTCACCCATAGAACCAGCAGCCTCTGGTCTTTTCGATCAGTGGAGGACAGGCTATTGCAGAGGAAACGGTGTACAGCAGACAAAGCTTCCAGCAACATGTAATAACGGAGGGTGGGCCAGTGTGTGTTTGTAGTGCTGGTTGCTACGGGCAAGGGGATTCCTCAACACTTCCTGCCCCGACGGAGCCTTCCTCAACCTGGTCCCGTCCCGATGTTTTAGATTTCAGTTCCCATCAGCCCCTACAAGCATGGCCAATGCTAAGGAATGCTGGGAGTCGTCCAAAAGGTCTGGAGGGCACCAGCTTAGGGAAGGCTGCTCTCAGACACGCCCATGCACACGCAGGCTGGGTTCGGACAACACGATAGCCCGCACTCAAGGGCTGAGCGTGGGTTGTCGTTGAACCATGAGCGATTGTTGAACCGTGGGTGGTGGCTGAAGCAGCCATGGGTAGTGGCTGAAACGTGGGTTGTTGAAACAAACGTGGGTTCTTGTGTTGTCTGAGCCCAGCCGAGATAACAAACCATGGTGAACAACCCACAGTTCACAACCCAACAACAAACCATGGGTTCTCTTCATGGGTTGTTCGTGGTTAACAAGCATGGCTTGTTAGCACAGCTGGGTTCGAGCAACACAACCCACTCACCCCATACTCAACCTTTGAGTGTGGGTTATCGTGTTGTCTGAACCCACACACTCATTGGGAGTGTTCTCACGACACGGGAACCGCAGGGGAGCAGAAGTCCCCCACAGTTCCCGTGTCGTGCGAACGCCGACCGGGGGTGCCCCCGCGGGACGCACGCAAAGTGACCATGGTTGGTAGAGGGGTAAGCCCCTACCGTGCGTGGCCACCCTGCCGTGCGAACAGCGGCCGTCCGTCCCGTGGGGGCCGCACAGAGGCAGCTGCCCAGAGCGGCCAGAGCTGCCGCCGCTCCATCCTGTAGGGGCAGATGGCCCCTCTGGGCATCCCAGACCCCGCCCCCTAGTTCTGGGAGGCCCGCACTGCAGTGCGGGGACTGCCGGCTCCACCGGGGTCCGCCCACGCGCGTGGGGCGCAGGTCGTCTGCGGCACCCCGCGGATCACCCCCTGGTGCCTCCCCCGTCCGCAGCCTGGGTCATGTGAACTGGCCCATTGACTCTCTGAGAGCCATTTTCCAGACACTGTTGTTATGATTATTTATTTCTTATATTTATTAATCGTTGTCACTGGAATAAGATTTCTGTCCTATTAAAGACTTCTGTGGGCAGGGCCAGTGCCAGGGGGTCATCCTCATTGGGCATCTTCTGGCAGGTGCTAGGGGAGGCAGGGCATAGGACAGTGTTCTCCAACCTTGGGTCCCCAGATGTTTTTGGCCTACAACTCCCAGCATGCCCCAGCCAGCTATGCTGGGGCATGCTGGGAGTTGTAGGCCAAAAACATCTGGGGACCCAAGGTTGGAGAACACTGGCATAGGAGAAGTCTGGAGGGCCCATGCCAAGAAAAAAAAGACCCCTAACACCCAGAGCCAGTGAGCAATCACACAAATGCCTCAGGCATGTTTGGACAACACAGGCTAACTTAAAAAAGAAAATGGCTGCCATGAGCCCAAGGCAGTGACGGGCCCAGTTCCTGTCTCAAAAGGAGCTGCCAACACCCCATAGCGGGATGGGGAAAAAAGAGAGCAGAGGGGGAATGCAGGGAGGACCAGACACAATTTTTTTCAGTGGGGTGGGGAGGCAAAGAAGACAGATTTGCCCGTGCTTCTTGTGTCCATAAAGTAGGGGCGGGCAAAAGACAGACGTTTTGGGTGTCAATTCCCAGCATTCCAGACCATTGGCTGTGCTGGCAGGGACTTCTGGGAGTTGGGAGTCCAAAACATCTGGAGGTCCACCTTCTGCCCAGTCCTGCTCCAAAAGACATCCTTAAATACACACCAGTTTTAAGGCATTTTTTTAAAAGCCTGCATTGGTTCTTCCACCTTTTGGAAGTTGGGACAAGAAAGAAAAGAAGAAAACCCCACATCAGGACAGTTTTGTACCTAAAACTGTTCCACAGCTGTATCTGAAAGAGCTCCAAACAAGGGGGATGTTGCAGAGAGATGTTCCAAACACAGGCAGTCAAGAACGGCATGCTTCTGCCCATGTGCTGCTGGGAAACTGAAAGCAGTTGGCATCGTTCCAGTATAGCTGGAGACCCAAACATTCTTGGTCCTTTGGGGAATTACGGCTGTAGTTCACTGGAACAGTATTTTTTTTTTCTTCCCAGTCACCCACCCACCCAAATCCATCCTCGAGAACAAGCCCCATGGGACTCAACAGGGCTTGCATCCAATTAAACACATGCATTATCAGGTTGTGCTGAGAAAAAACAGTGAAAAGGCATTCATCGTGAGAGAAACTGAGGCACGGGGCAATATGACGAAAGTTGCTATCACCCCCTGCGAGTCTTGGGCAGCCAAGATGAGATCTTCGAGAACGGGGATGTCCCTGCCCCAGATCACGACGACACCTTTTACACCACTGTGCAAGGAGGATATCGCAAAACCTGTTTGCGTGAGTAAACTAATCAACCGGCTGGAGCAGCAACAAAACATGTGTACCGGTAATCCTTGCGGTATCTGACAAAAACAAATATTTCTTTCTGTGGAGAAAGCCCAACACAGGTCCACACACACACACACGGTTTTCGCCCAGGGGTTGGGAACCAAGGGTACTTCGGGGCCAGAGTCATCTCCAAACAGCAGCCCGAGTACATCCTTCTCATCTACGCATCGGCCGACCCGGAGCCAGGCTGAAACTGACTAGACGCAGTGTCTTTGGTCTGAGGTAATTGACTAGATTCACTCCGCTAGCCTAAGCCTGTTCATTGAGAAACCCAGGGGCCAGCTAAGGTTGTGTTGCTGTTGTAGTATTCCTGGAAAGCTGTTAGTTCCGCTCTGTGTTTTGTGTAAACAAATAAAAGCCTTATTTGGTCATTCCAAGTGCTGCGGTTTCCTCTTGTGCGCGAAAGCCTCGTAGGTGATTGCCTGCGCTCGTACGGGCTGTAATTCAGAGCCGGTTAACCCGTTAAGCGCCGAACTCACGCAAAGGATCCTGTTGGTGATCCTTCACACTTTCCTTGGGCCTTCGTGGGAAAATACTAATGTGGTTTTCTGGAAGAGTGCAAGAAGGTTTTGATGTACTATTATTTACATCATGGGAAAGGGGGCAGGATCACTACAAAAGTGAGCTTTCCCAAAAGCCATCTTGCATTGTCGGGTGGGGGGGGGAGCCCCAAGGGTAGGCATAGCCGGGCACCTGCCAAGGGCCCACACCCCAGCAGGGGGCCCACTGCAGAGAGCCCCCTGGAGTTGCTCCTCTTCGCCGCGGCCGCCTGCTTCCTCACCCGCCTCTCGCTCCGGTCCGGGCAACAGTGCTAGTGAGGAAGAGGAGAAAGAGGTGCCGCTGCCTGCTTGTGCTTGCTCACCGGCTCGCTGCCTGCCAAGCCAGCCAGCGAGCGGTAGCAAGGAGGAGGCGCACGGGCAGCTGGTGATCATGGCAATGAGAAGGTAGATTTATGGAGGGGCGTCTTGCCCAGGGGGCCTCAAAAATCTGGAGCCAGCCCTGTTCCAGAGAACTGGCTCCGCACAATACTAAAGTCCCAGGGTGGCCTAGGGCAGTGTTCTCCAACCTTGGGTCCCCAGATGTTTTTGGCCTACAACTCCCAGCATGCCCCAGCCAGCATGCTGGGAATTGTAAGCCAAAGACATCTGGGGACCCAAGGTTGGAGAACACTGGGCTAGGGGATGCTGGGGGAATTGTAGTCCCAGCACATCTGGAAGGTGCCAGGTCGGGAAACGCTGCAAAGGGGAGTCGGAAATACTTGGTGGTCTATTGCAAATCACTCAGAGATCTCCCAGAAGACCCCCCAATCTGCCTTCTGCCCACCCCTGATTAAAAACTGGTGGTGATCCCCCCAGGAGCCAGTTTGACTAACAACCACCATTTCCAGAAGACGCACAGGCTTCCAGATCCGGCGAGTGTCCAGGAGAAGAGAACCCGAACAGGGAGGGAGGGGGGGGTGCCGTGCTCAGGGGCCCACAAGAACCTGGAGCTGGAGCTGGATCTTGCCCCTCACCATAAATAACCATAGATACTTATGCTAAGGATTTATTACACCAGGGCAATGCAGTTTCTTCCTTATTTAAAAAAATTAACAGAAGCAATACATTTCTCTTGGGTGTCTTTATTCTTTAAATCAAAAGTACATCTCTCTGCTTTGTAATCGGTGGGCTGGTGCCGCCATGTCTGGGGTCTTTCTGATGCCTCCTCTTCCTTGATCTTCCAACTCCCATCTGGTCCCATTTGGGCCCCCCGTAGGACTACGTCGAAGAACAAGATGGAGGGACAACAGCCACACACTCACACACACCCCGCTGCTGGTTCCAGTATTGTGATCATCCTGATTTTCAGAACACAGCACTGCTGGTTACAGCGTCCAGGATTCAAAAATAAATCCCAGCTGCAGCAGAGACCCTACGCACGCACACACGCACACACACACACCCCTCTGGTGGAAATCTGTGCTCCCCTGTCCTACAGCAGGGGTAGGACAGAAGTAGATCGCCAGATGTTTGGGACTTCAACTCCCATCTTTCTTTACCATTGGCCATGCTGGCAGTTGGCTTCTGGGAGTTGAAGTCCAAAACATCTGGAGATCCACCTTCTGCGCACCCCGTGCCCTACAGCATGATGCAGTTGCCCAAAACATGGGGGGGGGGCGGATTTTGCTTTCCTGCTCGTGCTGCCCCCTGGTGGCCAGAAAGTTGCCACAGCAACTCCCAACGCTTTGGATACGCACTAGCCCCATTCCTTGTCCTTTGGGTGGTTCCCCCCCCTCCCTCTGTGAGTCACACAGCAACTGGAGACTCTGGAGAAAGGCCATGGACATTTCCCTCACCACCACCGCCGCCCCGTGCTCACGTGGTGTGGTCTTCCACCCACTGGCAAAGCCTCCTTGCGTAGCAGGAGGGGCTGACGGTGGAGAAGTTTTGCCCGCAGTGCCAGATGCTTTTCCAGAAGCGTTCCAGCTTCTTGCGGAAGCTGTACACCGTGAAGAGGTCAATGATGCCAATGAAGTAGCGATACTCCTGCCCATCGATCACATGCAAGGGATTTTTGGAGCTGGGCAGGAGGCGTTTGTTCTGGGACAAAAAGAAGGAGGAACCCTCGAGGTTATGGAGGCTCAGGCTCTGCAGGGAGAAATCTAGCCCGGCGGAAGAGCCGGGCTCGTCGCTATGGCTGCCTTGCTGAAGGTAAGGCGCCAGAACCTCCCGCATGAAGGTCTCGCTTGGCGTCAAAGTCTCCGGGTTCATCTTGGCACTGGGCATCTGTCTCAAGTACAGGGCCAGCACGTCCTGGATGGTGGCTTTGCTTTCGGGAGACATCTTGTACAGCTGGTCCACGCCGGAGGCAACCTGGCTCAGGGCAGATGACAGCCGGTTCATCGCTCCCAGCTCGGGGCCTGCAGATTCCTTGATATGGTGGGAGCTCTGACAGCTGATCGACCTGTGAGAAGTAGACCAAGAAGCTGTAAGTGTCTGTTTCTCTCTCTCTCTCTCTCTGGGCGCATTCGCACGTCACGCCGTTGCCACCAGCCTACTCTGGCAATCGGCCACGGTGGGTTGGTTACTGTGCGAACGACCCATAGTACACCCAACACGACTATCGGGCTCACTGTGGGTCATTCAACCCTTCCTCTCCCTCTTTCCCCCTTGGTCCTCCCGTAGGTATCCCACAGGGCACCACAGCAGGACCGGCTTATGTCCCCCTCCCCGCCACAATCATGAGACATTTTTGGCTCGCTGTGGCTTTTTTTCCCAGTTTTCAAGATCGCCGGCTTGGCAACCGGCTTTTGCAATCCATGTTTTGACAGCCACCAACACCCCCTTCAAAAGTGCCCTTGCAGCAAACTGGCTGCAAACCAATTTCTTTTTGGGACCCCCTAATGTGCGCGAATATTTGCACATATTTTAATTTAATTTTAATTGTTTGTTCTTTCGCAAGTGCGCACTTATGGAGGTCCGAAAATGGGCAGCCTCAGCCTGGGGAATGTCCAAAGTGCAGCAGGTGCCAATGCTGGACATTGACCAAGAGAGGCTCCAAATAGACTCCCTCCCTTTTTGTTTTGGTTTGACAGCTGTCAAAAGGCAAAGGCACGATTGATCTGTGATTGTGAAAAGGGGGTGGTGGGATTTACACCCGCATCGTGGCAGGATCCTCACCTTTTTTTTTCTTTTCTTTTTTGGACTCGACTGCACTAAGGGTGCACTCACTTTCCGACTTGTTCCCGAGGCTCCTGGTACTCGGGAACATGGAAAATTGCAAGCCACCCCTTTTCAAAGGAACCGGCGTTCTAGCTGTCAAAACACCGGCTCTTTTTTAAAAGGAGGTGGCCCTGCTTGAGCAGCACGGCACATGTGAAATCTGTGCGAGGCACGGAGGGGAGAAAGTCGCAGTGGTGCAGTGGAGCCAGGGCTGACGGGGAGGCAGTACCAGCACTCTTTTATCAGCAGGGACTGTGACACCAACTGCCACCCACCTCCGACTGCCCTGTTCCCTCTGAGCTTAGCTGCAATCCACGCTAGCTGGTGGGGAAATGAATTTTCCCAGCAGCACTATATTGTTCCCTGTTGTGACGCCAAGTCTTTTGGGTTGGCCTAGTCCTGAACGGGAGATTAAGGGGCCGGGAGCTTTAGAAAAGACGTGCTGCTGGTGGAGATTGGTTTGTTGAAATGGGACCAACACAGCTGCCTGTGGTTTTGGACCCTCCTCGGGGCCGTGCCTGTGCGGACTGCCGTGAGGAGTGCCTACACTTCAGGGTTGGCCACCACACCACTGGAAAGCGAGATCTGCCTTTCGGCAGGGCCACCCTCAGCCGGGCCCGGGTGCTTCCCCCGCCGCGAGCCTGGCCTCACTCACACTGTCCTGGTGATGATGTCGACCAGCGCCTGGTTCAGTAGCCGCTGGTCCTCGTGCAGCGGCTGCAGGCCCACCAGCAGGCTGTAGTCCATCACATCGAGGTCCCGCAGGAACTGCGTGTCCAGCTCGACTTGATGCACCAGCCAGGCCCGCTGATGACCTGCGTGGGCGAGAGAGAGAGAGAGCACGCCGGCTGAGGAGGGGGCAGCGCCTCAGAGGATGGGGAAGAGACTGAAGGCGCAATCCCATGCAAGTTTAGGTGGGGGAAAAGGCCTACAACTCCCAGCATGCCCCAGCCAGCTTTGCTGGCTGGGGCATGCTGGGAGTTGTAGACCTTTTTTCCCCCTGCCTAAACTTGCATAGGACTGCCCCCTAAACATAATTTCACCCACACACACACACACACACACAAAAGCAAAGGTAGCCCCTTTGACTGTGAGAAAAATGTCCAAATCCACGATGCTGGAATACCTTTATTAAACCAGCCAAAAAGATCACCCAAGGAACTGCAAGCTTTCGAGATCTTGCGGCTGGACACCCATCCGTCAGGGATGCTTTAGCTTGGATTCCTGCATCGGGTAGGGGCTTGAACTCGCCGGCCTTATAGGCCCCCATCCACCTCTACTGTGCTATATGATTCTATGATCTCCAGATCCCTTATTCAGGCAAGATGTTAAAAAGACAGGTGGTGGTTGTGTGGGTGGGTGGGTGCGGAAGCGGAGGGGAGAAAAAAGTGACCACTGGATGGACTCGGCAAGTTACTCCCAGGTGTAATGTGTGAGGAGGGGGAGTCTGCAGGTCACGGGATGGTGGCAGGTGGGCTGTGCCACCCCGGTTACGTTGGGAAGAAGCATCCTTCCATTTTGGGGGGATATGAAGTCCGGTTATTCGCAGGAGCGTTTCCCTTCCTGGTTGACTGACGCACACGGCTTCCTTTTGACAGTGGATCACAGAGAGGGATCAGGAAGGCTTTTATTACGCCAAACCATAAAGAACACCTCCAAACAGGCAATGGAGTCCACCTATATTTTTGTCTGCAAAGTTAAGGCGGGGGGTGGTGGGGGCTGGTGACGCCTGTGGCCGCGGGGCTCCTTATCCATTGCAGGTTTTATTCTGAGCTCCGTGGTGGTGAACCTATTTTGGGGGTGGAGTTCAGAACCGTGGATAGCTCCTATGAAGCTCAAACAAAAAGAGGATGCGATAGATAAGGAGCCCCACTGACATAGGGGTCACCAGCCTCCCCTGGGGAGGGGTTGTACTACCCTCTATCAATAGTCAGATTTAAATTTGATGTATTTCTTTCCTTTGCTTGTTAGTGTGGTCATTCCTCCCGCCTTCCCATTCTCTTCTCCTTTCCCGTTTTCTCTCCTAAGGTTTATTTACTGGCAGTAAGAGTGCCAAAGGGAAATATGCTGGTAGTTTGGCCACGCCCTCTTTTGCCTTCAGCCCCGCCCACCACTGCAATGTGGCCCCCCCACGAGCGTCTCCGGAATGGAATTCGGCCCTTGGGCTGAAAGAGGTTCCCCACTCCTGAGATACACGGTACGATTACCACCGTCACCAACACACGTGTTCCACCAGGGGTGGGTGCAAAGAGCGGCCGTTTTCAGCTGGGCGGGAAAGCCGTGCCTCTCCCAGCCCCACCGCAGTGGGGGACCTCTGAGCTCCGGGATGACACTCAGCTCTACTTCTCTTTTTCATCAAATTCAGGTCAGGCGGTGGCTGTTTTGAATCAGGGCCTGGGCCTGGTAGTGGACTGGATGAGGGCCAATAAACTGAAGCTCAATCCAGTCAAGACGGAGGTGCTGTTGGTGGGTGGGTCGTCTGTCCGGTGGGAAGATACTCAACCTGCCCTGGACGGGGTTGCACTCCCCCTAAAGGACAGGGTTCGTCGTTTGGGGGTGCTCCTGGACTCCAAACTGTCACTGGAGTCACAAGTGGACTCGGTGACAAGGAGCGCCTTTTATCAGCTTAGGCTGATCTACCAACTACGACCCTATCTGGACAGGCAGAGCCTAGCAACGGACCACGGTGATCCACACTCTTGCTTGGACTACTGTAACTCGCTCTCGTGGGGCTGCCTTTGAAAACGGTCCAGAGACTTCAGTTGGTTCAAAATAGAGCAGCAAGGCTGATGGCGGGGACTGGCCAACAAGAACATATTACGCCAGTTCTCTATGAATTACATTGGTTACCGATTGAAGTCCGGGCCCAATTCAAAGTGGTAACATTAACATTCAAAGCCCTAAATGGTTTGGGGCCAGGCTATCTGAAGGAACGCCTCATCCCGTACGTGCCTTCCCGAACCCTGAGATCCTCTTCAGAGGTCCTTCTCAGAGAGCCCCCTCTAAAGGAAGCTAGGAAGGTGGCTACTGGGGGAAGGGCCTTCTCAGTTGTGGCACCCCATTTGTGGAACCAGCTTTCCAAAGAGGTGCGCCTGGCGCCTACCCTCTATTCTTTTAGGCACCAGGTGAAAACCTTTTTATTCTCCCAATATTTTAACGGTTAGATTTTTATTCCCATTATTATTATCACTACTGTATCTCCGGTCTGATTCATTTGGCTGCTTTTGTCTTATTGTCTTATATTATATTATATTGTGTTTGTATTTATTTATTTATTTATTTTATTATATTTATACCCTGCCTTTTTTCCTGCAAGGCACCCAAGGCGGCTTACATAATCCTCCTCCTCTCCATTTTATCCTCACAACAACCCTGTGAGGTAGGTTAGGCTGAGAGTCAGTGACTGGCCCAAAGTCACCCAGTGAGCTTCATGGCTGAGCAGGGACTAGAACCCGGATCTCCCGAGTCCCAGTCCAACACTCTCACCACTATGCCACACTGGCTCTATATTTCTATATTAATGATACCTTTGGTTTTAAGATGATTGTTTTTATTCTGTTTGTTTTTTCTTGTAAATCGCCCAGGGAGCCTTTTGGCTGATGGGCAGTGTAGAAATGTATTAAATAAGTAAATAAATAAATAAACCTACCGAGACAGATGACCTTTTCTCCAAAGTTGAGGTCCTTCAAAACCACAACAATTTTGCTACCTTCTGGAGCCCCTTCTGACCAGCGGCCAGCCTGGCAGCCTTTGATATCATACCTGTGAGCAGAAGACGGAGGACAGGTGAATTCCAGAGGGGTTGCGTTCATACCTCCCTGTCTTCTGGGGGATGCTCACATCCCTGTGAGGTAGGTTAGGCTTGAGAGATGGTGAGTGACCCAAGGTCACCTGGCCAGCTTCATGGCTTCAATTCTAGTCCAACACTATTTGTCAAGTGACAGCTCGGCAACTGTGCACAAATTAGCCTATACAGTATGCAGTCTCGCCTTGTCAATTTCTATCTATGTTACCAACTGCACTTTGCTGCCTCTGACAGCTGAAACTTACAAGGGCATTGACCAGGAAAGACTGCATATATCTGACAGCTGTAAGTGCGCACTTGCGCACCTCTGAAAGACCAACAAAAAATTATGATCACCACTGTGCAATTTTCTGGGGCTGAAAAAAAATACGACCCCAATTGCACATTCTTAGGGCTCTGGGGGGGGGGGGGGAATGGTGGCGAACAAAAAGGGCGAGGAGGGGGAGACAAGATGGGTTCTGCCACAAAGGACACTGGGATACCAGCTGGAGGACTAAGGGGGAAGGAGGAGGGAACCACTCACAGTGAGCCCGACTGCCTGTAGCTTATTCACAGTGTGGCTTAGCGTGTTGTGCGAACCTGCCCACTAAGTCCCATTGATTTCAATGGGTCTACTTTAAGTATGACTAAATCTGGATCCAACCCTTTATATATCTTTTTGTATTGCTTTCCCCCTCTGCTCCCTGTGTATTTATGTATAGCTATATCATACAGTCATGCCTTGGATTGAGAGCATAATTCATTCCGGAAACGTGCTTGTAATCCAAAACACTCTTATATCAAAACGAAATCCCCCCCATAAAAAATTGTACAGAGATTTTTAATTTAAGCTGTACTACAGTACTTGTATTGCAAGACGTCGCTTGTATATCAAGTAAAAAAAAAAAATTTTTTTTTAATTTGCTTGTCTTGCAAAACGCTCTCAAACCAAGTTACTTGCAATCCAAGGTATTACCGCATATTGATATTGTAATGAGTATAGAAAATAAAAATAGGGGGGGAAGGAGAAACAAAATCTAGCATGTCAGGGAAAGGGAGAAAAGAAATCTAGCATGTCAGGGGGAAAAGGTAAGCTTCATCCCCAAAGAGCCCAATAAGCAGAAAAGATTTCACATGGGAGCAGAAATGCCGCCATAGTACTATCCTATGCATGTTGACTCAGAAATAAATCCCACTGTGTTCAATGGGGCTTACGCCCAAGCAGGGGAGGCTGGTAACATGTCAGTGGGGCTCCTGATCCGTTGCAGCTTTTATTCCGAGCTTTATAGGAGCTATCCATGGTGCTCCGTGGTGGTGAACCTATTTCGGGGGTGGAGCACAGTGCCATGGATCGCTCCTATAAAGCCCGGAATAAAAGCTGCAACGGGATCAGGAGCCCCACTGACACGGGAGTCGCCAGCTTGCCCTGCTCCCAAGGAAGTATACACAGGATTCCAGGCCCAGAAGGGCAGAGCTTCTGCATTCATCTCCTCCCAACACAGACCAAAGTCCTTTGCTCAGAACCGGCGGCGCACTTCTCAGACCACGCTCGGAACTCACCGCTCGATAATCTTCTCGTGCGGGTAAAAGATACTCTGCATGATGATGAAGTATTTCTAGAGGCACAAGCAGAAAACAGTAGGAAGTCAGTCCGCTAATGAGAGGGTTCAAATTTAAAACACACAGCTTCTGGGCGCGGTACGGCCCTCTCCCACATGGTACAGCCCTCTCAAGCTGGGTGCTTTGAAATGTGAAACCCCCCACGGGCATTCTCAGAGGTGGAACAATGGCGTGACAGGACTCTACCACATCAGAAGATGCCCCTTTGAAGCTGCTCTTGGTGGTGGGTGGGGTGAGCTGGGCTGGGAGCTCTTGCTGCATTTCTCGCTCCTGCCTCTTGCTAAGCGGGTCTCTTGAAAATACAAATTCTATGTACACAGAATTTTCACATAATTTTAGTCAGCTTCTGCTAGCTGGGGGGAAGGGCAGAAATGCTACGCAGAGCATGGAAGCCCAGTTCTTTTTCACACAGGAAAGCTTGCTCAGACCTTAAGGACTAGAAACTTGTATTTAAACTTGTATTGTATTGGCTGTGCTGGCTGGGGGTGATGGGCATTGTAGTCCAAAGCCATCTGGAAGATGCTGGGTTAGGGAAGGTGATGATATGCGGTAGCTTTCTGTTGCAGGCCGCTCCGACTACTAGCAGCCACTAGAAGGGACTTACCTTCTTCGCTTGGCGGACTTTGATACTGTGAATGCCTGTGGGAAGGAACAAAACAAGGACACAGGTGAGGGGGAAGAATTCAGCCTGAAACAGGCCACAAGAGCCAGAAACAGTTTTTGGGCTGTGACTGGGTTCAGTTCAGACAACGCTATAAGCCAATCAAGGGTTGAGTATGTCGTTGAGCCGTGGGTTCTTGTCGAAACGTGGGTTCTCGTCCTGCCTGAACCCAGCTGAGAGAACAAACCACGGTGAGCAACCCACAGTTCACGACCCAACAAAAAACCCTGGGTTCTCTTCCTGGGTTGTTCGTGATTAACAAGCCATGGCTTGTTGGTGCAGCTGGGTTCAGACAACACGGTAACCCACATTTCAACAACAACCCACACTCAACCCATGCTCCACCCTTGAGTGTGGGTTACCATGTTGTCTGAACCCAGTCCATGTCTGTTTGTGCACTGATGTATGGGGTGGCCCTCCTGGGGTCACAGTACGGCCCTCTAGGGATCCCCATACAGCACTGTCCCCTTCCCCGCAACCATCAATCATTAGGTGGTTTTACTCTTTTGCCGTATCCCCCCATTCTAAAAGGTTGAAGTGCCTCTCCTACGGCTTCGTTACTGCAATAAGAGCTTTCAGCTACAATATGCTGGTATTTTGAGCACGCCCCTTTTGCCTTTGGCCATGCCCAGCACGAATGCAGGCCCCCGAGAGCTTCTCAGAAATTGAATTAGGCCCTCGGGCTAAAAGAGGTTCCCCACCCCGGCACTGACAGCTGGCCAGGCAGTGTCCCTTACCCAGGAACTTGACGAGGATGGAGTGGGGGTAACTTTCCATGTGCTCGAGGTATTTGGGCAGGTTCGAGAGGAGGAAACGGATCTCTCGCTTGCTCTGTGTCTTCAGGAAGAAGCGCTTGTCGTTGCTGCTGAGAAAAAGGCGGAGGCAGTTACTACTACCTCACGAGGGATGGAGGAGCGAGGCTTCAGCCTTATTTGCATCCCTCATGTACCCCCCCTCCCACACGGGGAGGGTGTCCCAATGCCCACTTCCCGCCACTCTTTTGGTGGTCACGCATGTGATTGTTTAAACCCGTCTTCCCCAAAGTGATGCCCTCCAGATGTTGTGGACTACAACTCCCAGCATCCCTGGCTGACTAGGGCTGAAGGGAGTTGACATCCAAAATATCTGGAAGGCACCAGGTCAGAGAAGGCCGGTCATGACAAGACATGATCGTGCCTGCAGCAGGTTGGTCAACAGGAAGGCAGAAATAATTCAACAGAAAAGAAACACGCTAATAGTAGGGTCACCACCAGTCCGCGGTCAGAATCTAGCCCCTTTGGGGTGGCTGCAGGGGGTTCAGTGCCCCAACATGGCCCCCCAGCGGGCGCCCCTTCTGCCCCACTTCCCTGCATCACCATTTATTTATTTGTCTGTTTTCTATACCGCCCAATAGCCGAAGCTCTCTGGGCGGTGTACGCCCATGTCACGTTCCCCAGGATGCTCAACGGGGCGTCACTCCAGGGCACGGTAGAAAATTTTAAATGGCGCCTCCCGAGCCACCTGTCACCAGAGGGGCTTCCGACAATGGCACTGGCCGCCACGTTCTCAGTTTCAGAGTGGCCACAGCAGGAGCTTGCAGCCCTGAAACGCCCACCGCTCTTCTCCGGAACGTAAAAGAATCGTAACCAAATCCTCGGAATTGGCTGATCCATCCAACAGCAATGGGCTTCCTCCTGGGAACGGCATGAATCTCAGGGGAGGGAGGGAGCACGCGGGCCTCACAACCGACGTCCCTTCTCTGACCACTTTCAAATACAGAAGCGGGCTTTCAGGGAGAAGCAGGAGGGCAGACCGTGGTTGAACATTAGGAGGAGAAACCTCTCGACAGCAAGAGCAGGTCAACAATGCAACCAGTGACCACCAGGCTGTGTGTCTCTCTCCCTCAATGGGGGTCTTCACGCAGAGGCTGGAAGGTCATCTGTTGAGGCTGCTCTAGCTCCCGATTTCCTGTCTCAAACAAGGGGTGGGACTAGATGGCCTCCAAGGACCCCCTCCAACGCTGTGATTCTAAGATGAACTGCACTGTCAATTTGTTTCAGCTGTTGGGTGGGTAGTGGGATAGATATAGCCGGGTGCCCACTGAAGCCCGCACCCTAGGGAGTTGCATGGGGATTGGGGAACCTGCTCCGAAAATCCGGCCCTGGCCGCTGCCAGTCAGAATATGGGCCCGATTCACCGCAAGGCAGAACACCTTCATATGGTGTGTGTTTTCCCCCTATTCCTGGTCGAGGAGGCAGCAGTTTCTCTCACGTGAGGAAGAAGTTGGCGCTGCTCTTCGAGTTGCTGACGAACTGCAGATAGGAATTCTCGCAAGAGAGCGACTTTTGGTAATCGTGATCCACCATGCCGAGAAACTGCCGGAACCGGGCAAAGACAGAGCCGGCGTACGTCCGCATCTCAAAACCCTGCAGCGAAATGGAACCGGGGTGGTGGGAGTGAATCGATACAGTTAAACGTAGAGGCAGGGGTGGGGGGGAGTGCAGAAAAGGGTCGCCGGAAATTAACAAGGGGGTGTGACAAGCGTTTGGGGCTTTTAAGTTTAGCAAAGTCCCTGGTTCAAATCCTAGCTCCGTCATGAACTCATGAGGTTGGGCACTTTCTCTCTCTCAGCCTCAAGGCCACCTCATCTGCATCACAGGGCGGTGGTGACCTACCTTGCAGGGGCATCATAAAGATCACAACTAGAAAATGCACAGGAAATCTTGAACACTTGAGAGTGCTTTACAAATGCTAATGCTAAGAACAACTACTTCTATTATTATTATTAAATTAAATTAATGAATTATTGTTGTTATTCATATAATATTATTATTAATTAATATTCACATAGCGCAGAGAAAGTGGGCATGTACTTGTTTTATTTTTAAATTAATTATGTGCACCCTTCCATAGAAGTATTCTCAAGGGCCAGCTTACACAATAAAACACACACACACACCAAACAGAACAAGATAATAACAACATTAAGAGAGAGAAGTTTTCTCCCTCTCTCATATATTTATTTAAACGTTTCAGGTCACTTTTTAAGACAAAGCCCTCACAAGGCTGCTTACACAAAACATAAAAATTCCATACACACATACACACACACCACAATTATCACTTAAAAAAACCCTTTGAAACAGCAGAATAATCCAGTAACAGCCAAGCATCACCCTATTAAAATCAGCTTAAAACACTTAGAAGAAATTCAGATCAGCAGTACCACAAAGGCTTTAAGAGAAAGTGAACTGAAATAAAATGTGTCTTTGAAGGCCTGTGTTGACAGGGCCATGCACACACAACAGTTAGGAAGGGGGGAGTTCCCCAAGCATGGAGCTGCCACCGAAAAGGCCCCACCATCTCATGCCTGCCACTTTACAGGTGGGCTTCCAAGCTGGGCCTCTGTAGCGGATCTCAGGACCTGGGAAGGTTCATATCACATTACTGATATGGTTATGGAATTTAATCCAACCTTATGGTCCATAATCCACTCTGTAGGCCCGTCTGCCTACGTGGATCCAGCAGAGCGTTAGATGGAAAAATACAGCTTCTGCCTCTGTGTGGCCCATTTACACAGAGACTCACCGACTTTCCGTCTACTCAGCATTCCAAGCGTCTCGGGTTACAGCCTCTCCTGCAGCACTGTAGCTTAGGAATTACAACTCCAATAGATTTCACAACACAGGATCTCATTTCTACCTGTTTATTGTATCTATATCAGAGCTAATACAAAACTACATAGCTTAGCTTATTCCAGTGCAAAGCCAGTCCTGGCAAGCACTCAGCATTACATGTTTGCTACATGTCAGAGAGAAGACAGGAACAGAAGTGCATACAGAAAGCAAACCCCTTCTCTCCAGTTACAGGAAACGAAACTCAACAATCATAACACGTCATCAGAAAGTACAAACCATGTGATCAGTTCATATTTCTGTCCATCCCACTTTTCTCATGAGAAAAAGAATAACAGTTCTAGCCTAAATAAGCTTGTTATTCTAGACACCCTGTACCTTTCCAAATGAAAACAATCTGTGGCACAGCTGCTGTTGTGTTACATGTCCCAACAATTACAACTTGAGGTCACCGATGAAATTGATGGGCAGGAGATTCAGAACAGACAAAAGACAGACTACACACAAGACACTGGCTGGGTTCAGACAACACGATAACCCACACCGAAGTGTTGAGTATGGGTTGTTGTTGAAACATGGGTTATCATGTTGTCTGAACCCAGCCGAGACAACAAACCACGGTGAACCACCCAACAACAAACCTTGGGTTTGTTCTCTTCATGGGTTGCTCGTGGCTTGTTAGCGCAGCTGGGTTCAGGCAACACGATAACAACCCACATTTCAACAACCACCCACACTCAACCCATGCTCAACCCTTCAGTGTGGGTTATCGTGTTGTCTGAACCCGGTCAGTATCAGAAGTAGCCATCACAAGATGTGATGGCTGATATCTTGAAATATAAGATGAGAAAGATTCGTGAAGGGAATGTCTATAAATGAGTATTTGCTACGATCCCGAAAAATTATCACCAATGTTCAGAAGCGGTATGCCTCCAAATACTAGTGCTGTGCCAAAAATTTCTCCCACATTTCCCCCCCCCCGACCATTCTCACTCAATTTGATAGAAAAGAAATTGCTTTCAAAAAGAAATTCAGAGGAGAAGAACATTTCAGAGAGATTCTCACGGGCTGGGTTCGGGTTCCTTGTGTGCGAGTGTGTGCCCTGTCTTTCACTGTACAGTCATCTCTCCGGCAGCGTGTCGCATCCTCGGCTTCGCACACTTGAATGAAAACCCAGGGGAGGACAACATGACACACACACCTGACCCAACAAAAATCCCTTTGGGGAAAAAAGAAAGAAGCTGTGCTACAGCCCCTGCCCAATGGTGAGCCCCCCTGCCTGTTAGAAACGGTTGGGAATTTCTGGAGAAATTCGGTCAATCTCCCACCCACCCATTTTTTCTCCCCACAAATAGGGCGGAAAATTTCAGGAAGCCATTTGCACACACAGCTCGACTAAATACCAGCTGCTGAGGAACACAAGTGTGAAGGTGCTATTCTACCCATGTCCTGCTTGTGGGCTTCCCATATAGCTATCTATATGGGAACAGAATATTGGACTAGGTAGGACTAGGTCTGATCCAGCATGGCTCCAGGTTCCAACAAAATAAGGCTACTTCAGATGTGTGGCTTAAATAAATTCTAGGCACAAGTGTGCCTTTTTATTTCAAAACTCTGCAACTGATTTTGGCAAGAACAGACTAGGCAGACAAACCCAAAATAGCCAGGCAGGCAGAGGAGGCAGGGAACCCCAAAGCAGGCAGGCAGGGGCCTTTGTCTTGGACAATTCAACTGTTGAACTGGTTAAGAAGAGACCAGGCAGGCAGAGGAGGCAGGAAACCCCAAACAGGCAGGCAGAGGCAGCCAAACCCAAAATGTCTGACCCTAACCCTAACCCCCCACAACAACACATCAAAATAAATCTCAACACATCGTTGGGGCTGCGCTCCTGGTAGCTGTCCATAGTGGCCGAGCAGCAGCGCTCCTCACTTCCATGCACTCTTCATCGGTGATCGCGCTCCTGGCACAGCCAGAAGACTCGTCAACAGCCCAGGGATGTTGACAAGTCCTTGGTCTCGAGTCCCGAGTCGAGTCTCGAGTCCCATTAAAAATATTGGGACTCGAGTCCGAGTCGAGTCAGAGGGGGGACTCAGTCCGACTCACGAGTCGAGTCCTCGAGTCCGAGTCCCCATCCCTGGGTTTTAGAGGGCCCCTGGTGGGGTATAGGCCCACGGCAGCTGCCCAACTATGCCTACCCTTGATGCTCACCCCGGCTCTGATCCAGCACAGCAATTCTTACGTTGTTCTCCATCTCAAAACGAACAAACGAAACCACAGGAAAAACAAAACTCTAATTTGGGTGCTAATGCAACGCAAGCCACGTTTTGCATGAGGAAAAGCAGAAGGCCTGCTGCAACATTCAGCATGTTTTACGCACGCATCCGTCCATTCACGCAGGATTTATTCTGCTTCTGTTGTTGTTCGTGAGAGGCAAGAAACGTCGAGGAGGGTGAGAAATTAAGTCATGCTTCTGGAAGCAGGCTGTATAAGATAGCAACACGGCCCAGTGCTCTGGGAAGGGCCCCATGCGCCGCTTCGCCACACCCCATGCTCCTACCTCATGGATCTGCTTAAGCACCACGGTAAAATCCGACTCAGTCTGGACATCCTGGCACAGAGAGAGAGAGAGAAGAGTCAAAGACAGAGCACTGCAAGAACATCAGCTCCCGTTCATCCTCCTCGGTGCCTTCACTCATTTTCAGCGAGCTCCAGCCGGCCGTGTGACAAGGAAGCACATTTCTTCTTATGTGCAATAATACATTTGAATTTCTATGTCACCGGCATATTTCACACGTGTGGGGGGAGCGGCAGGAACTACGATTTCACAATGCGGATGCACAAACTTTGTGGGGGAGTGGAGGGGGGGCTTGTAGTAAGATGAAAAATTGTGAAGGGGGTGGTGGCATGCCCCTGTACTCCAGTTGCCTGGGGAACATGGGGCAGGGAAGGTGCTGCTGCACTCGTGTCCTGCTTGTGGGCTTCCCATGGGCAGCTGGTTGGCCACTGTGGGAACAGAATGCTGGTCGAGATGGACCCTTGGCCCGATCCAGCATCAGGGCTCTTCTGATGTGAGGCTGAAATAGGTGTCGAGAATTGCAGGCTACCCAGCTGGCCAATCCCAAAGCCAAACAGGGGTGTTGAACCTCAGACTCAGAGTCCAGATGCAGTCTGCCTGGGGTCCCATTCTAGCCCTTTGGGGCTTCCCAGACGGCCATGCCCCCTCCGCCTGGCATAGCCCCTTTCCTCCAATCACGGGTCGTCTGGTGGTTTCCCGGCTTTTCTGCAGTTTCTTCCCCATTCTAAAAGGTTGACACGCCTCTCCAAGGCTTCTGTATCTGTACTGGCAGGAAGAAGAGCTTGAAGCTAAAATATGCCGGGGGGGGGGAACACCCCAAAATCGATGCCACAAGCCAGAGAGGGCTGCTCACCTCTGCCACAGAGGGCTCCTGTCTTCCAGCTGGGAAGACAGCAATAGCAAAAGAGAATCAGTGTGGCGTAGTGGTTAGAGTGTTGGACTGGGACTCGGGAGATCCGGGTTCGAGTCCCCACTCAGCCATGCATGAATCTCACTGGGTGACTTTGGGCTGGTCGCTTCCTGGGTTCGGGCATCACGTCAACCAGTTGTGTTTTGAACCAACCCTACGACAAGATGGATGGTTCTTATCGTGGCTTTCGTGGACAAAACAAACAGTTGCTGTGAACCACGGCTGGCTTCACACGACGCGACAACCAACCGTTCTCTGCTGTCGTTGGTTGGTTGCCCTGTCATGCGAACCCAGTCACTGACTCAGCCTAACCTACCTCACAGGGTTGTTGTGAGGAGAAAAGGGGGAAGAGGAGGATCACGAACGCCGCCTGAGGATCCTTGCAACAGGGGGGAAAGGCGGGATAGAAAGGCAATGATAAATAAGTCCGTTTTAAAAATCCAGTCTCGTGCCCCAGCTGAGACTCACTGTGGTCGACGACGGGTTATCAATAGCGTCCTGGACAGAAGCTTTGAGGCCTTCCTTCAGCATGCAGGTTAAGTCGTAGAATTCATGTCCCTTGTTGACCTCGAAGAAGCCCAAGAGCTTCCACTGTTGGCGGATTGCCCAGAGGAACCGATAAATGATTGGATGAGATGCCCGGCGTCTCCTCTGTGCCTCCATGACCTCGGCCTGCTAGGGAGAAGGTAGAGAGATGGAGAAGTTAGCCACGCGAGGAGGAGGAATGCAGTGGGGTGGAGAAAAGGGGCACGGCACATTTCTATCAAGAGACAGAGCAGAGATCGGTGAGAAATTCGTTGGGTTCGCAAAGAAATCAGACTCCCCCCCCCCCTTAATCCCAATTTTTGTTATTGGGTTCGTATTTTATTTACAATATTTTTACCCCACTCTTCAGCTGAAAGAGGCACCCAGAGCACCCGACAAAGATTAATAATGAGACCAATGAGACCGACCCTGCCCTCAGATTTGCAATCTAAAAGACAGACACAAAAGGAAAAGGAATTGGGAGGGAGGAGGAAGGGAGGGAGGGAGGGAGGGAGGGAGGGAGAAAAAAAGAAGAAGCAAAACTCAGGCACCAGTTCTTAGTTTCAAGGTTCTTCTAGGTGTTCTTTCTGACAGGGAAGGGCAAAAACATGCTCCCTGCAGCTGTTGCTTCTCTGGCCAATGCATGGGCCCAGGTTGGTTTCCCTCTTGCTGAGATTACCCAGTCCACACCTCCCAGAATCGAACATGGACCCAAATGCAATTTGCAGTTGGAAATCGGCAGTTTTCTGAGTTTGCGACAAGCCGACAAGCTTCGCAAAACAAAACAAAAACACGTTCGGCAAGATGTGCAGGTTTGAAAAAAGCGCAGAGCAAAAGGATGTGCATGGACATGCTTTAGTCAACAGGTGCATCTGTACAAAAAAAATATATTGAGAAACATGCACCCCAACTGCATGTACACATTTTGAAACAGAGCTTGCACGGAACAGGGATGGTTCAAGCCTAGCGGTGGGAAACCTGAGGACGCCCACAGAATGTGTGTGTGTGGTGGCAGGATTTCACTGCTGGCCCTACCCTGCCCTTCAAGTGTGTCCATTCAAAGGTCTGCACAGCGGGATCCTGTGAGCGAAGAACTGTACGCACCACTGGAGATCCTGCCTTTTGCACGGACAGAGCCTGCGCATCATGTACAACTTGTATGCACAGGAGATCTATTTATACTGGAACAGGGCTCTCCAACCTTGGGTCCCCAGAGGTTGCTGGCCTACAGCTCCCAGCATACCCAGCCAGCATGGCTAATGGCAAGGGATTCTGGGAGCTGTAGTCCAGTAACCTCTCTGGGGACCCAAGGTTGGAGAGCCCTGCACTGGAACATGTGGTGATGAGAAGTTGGGACAGCAGTCTCTCTCTCTGCACGCGCGCACACGCACACACACACACACACACGTGTGTGTGTGTGTGTGTGTGTGTGTGTGTGTGTACAGGGCCAGTTCCAGCTCTCTCGCTCTCTCACTCACACACACACACACATCCTGATGGATGCTGGGCATTTCCTGTTTCTTGTCCTCCCACACATGGCCAGCGTCAAGGGTAGGCACAGTTGGGCACCTGCCAAGGGCCCGCACCCCAGCAGGGGGCCACTGACTCGCTCCTCCTCTTCCCACTGGCAACCCGCTTGTTCACCCGCCTCTCGCTCCGGCCCAGACAAGCGCGGTGGTGAGAAGGAGGAGCAGAAGACGGCCACTGCCTACCTGCTCATTGGCTCTCTGCCAGTGAGGAGGAAGAGGAGGAGGAGGACCAGGACCAGGAGCAGCTGGTGACCGTGGCCGCGCGAGAAGGTAGACTCACCGAAGGAGGAGGTGGCCCATGGGGGGCGTCTTGCCCAGGGGTCCCCAAAAACCTGGAGCCGGCCCTGATCCCACTGCTCCATCCTGTAACAGTTCATGGCCAGGACACTTAACGCATCGCCCCAAAAGAGGAGATACACACACCCCCCAAAAAAAGAGGACATAGATTCGCCTGGCATTTGTATATCCTCTTTTATATGTAGAGATGCCAATTTAGAAACTAGTCCCGTGGCTTAAATAGAAACAGCAGCGCTCCTCACTGCCGTGCACCTGCGGCTCACTGGGCTGTCCGGGCGCCGCTCCCAACGATGGAGTGGCGACTCCAAAGCGCTGTGGCTCTCGCAGCTTCTTCGAGTGCTTTACCTCCACACCGAGCTCGGGCTGGACAACCCTTCAAGACCCTTATTCTGAAGGATGCCTTCCAAGAGGGGACAGGCGCCTACAAATGAAGGACTGCGACACACAGCCGGCCCGGCCGCTGAGTTTTAAGGAAGTCCACCTGCCAAAGGTCGACTCATGAATTTCCCCCAAGTGCCAGGAAGGGAGAAGCTGGCCAACTGCCGTGGGGCCTGATCCACCCAAGCGGTGGGTGGATATTTGGGGGCAGTTTGTGGCGAGGCGGCCCAGCCTCCCAAACGCGCGAGGTGGTGGGGAAATAGGTGAGGGATCACAAAGAGGAATGGGGAGTGGAATAATGGCCGGGAAGGTTTCTTTGGTACCTGTTGGCTTCGAGCCATGGTGGCGGGTGGGTGGGTGACATCTGAGAGGAGCAAGCCTGAGCATTCTAATCTCCCTAGAAACCGTGGAACCGCTTGGAGGTTCCTAGCGAGGTAGGCCGGCGGGCGTCCAGCCACCTTCCAGAGGGCCCCGTAGGAGGAATTGGGTAGGTCTCCGGGCCCCAGAGGTGGTGCGAGGTACCCAAAAGATCCGGGGCTCAGGCCCACAGGACAAAAAAAATGCATAAATCTGCATATGCTAATTTACGTGTCTGTGTGTGTGTGTGTGTGTGTGTGTGTGTAGGACCCTGTCTCCTAAGGACACCCCTATATTGGAAAAGGGGATGTATGGACAGGGGAGAGGAGGGCATTCAATTTCAGGAAAAAACCTCAGGCAGAAAGATTCAGGGGGAGGGGCACAGCAGGAGGTGAAGCACCTGTGGGCAAAAAGCCAGCCAATCCAGGGCGATCTGATGCAACAGAGATCCTCAGGGCCCCTGGACCTTTCTTTCAGCAAGTGCCCTTGGACAGCAGGGTGGTGAGGCAGAGGGCCTCCCAGAGATTTGGGGCTCCTGCCCTAGCGGGCCACTGTGGTAAGGGCTCAAGTAGCCCTGGGTTCGAGTCTAGCCGATTAGGTCAATCCATCAGCCAAACGCAGGTAAAGAAGTTTAAGAACAAAGCTTTATTCAATCAGATAATGCAGCTGCATGTCCCAGCCCCAAACAAAAATGGAGTGAGCCCTGAATATGCGCAAGCGTTCTACTTTTAAGGAATCCAGGTTTTAGAAGTCACGCATGTGCAGATGTTGCTAAGATCTCAGAACAGTAGAGCCAACGCCTTTTGGCTCTACACCGGACATGCGCAGTGTATACCAACCATGCCGAGATAACATTCCACAGTCCTGTGCAAGTGGGCATGCGCACCATGTCCCTGAGTAGTGGACACGTTTCTGCCTACCCATCATCTGAACTATTCTGCTTGTCCTGCAGTTTATTGCGCATGGTGAAAACATCATCTGTACAGCGTATCCGTGTTCCAAGACACTGTGAGCAACACACTGTGATTTAACTAACAAGTTGCTGAGGCAGGCTGAAGGTGAAGCCCTTGGTGACTTTTGCCACACCACCCCCTAACACTGCCTCTGTCAGGCCCAATTTACGATACTGGCATTAGCCTTTCAAGCCCCAAACAGTTTGGGACCAGGTTATTTGAAGGGTGGTCTACACCTATAGGCAGTGACTCCTATTTCGGTGGGGCTCCAAACCCACTGCAGCTTTTATTTGGAGCTTTATAGGAGCTATCCATGGAGCTCCCTGGTGGTGAACCTATTTTGGGATCAAGTTCAGCACCATGGATAGCTCCTATAAAGCTCCAAATAAAAGCTGCAGTGGGTTTGGAGCCCCACCGAAATAGGAGTCACCAGCCTCCATTGTGTATAGGAGCCTGACCACGCCTTCAGTTCAGTGTCAAAGCCCTAACACGTTGACGGGTATCAAGGATGGGGCCTTTTTGGTGGTGGCCCCGCACATTTGAAACTCCCTTCCTAGGGAAACATGCACGGGCCCCATCATTGCTGGTCTTTAAAAGAACTTTCAGAGAGATTTTTATGCCAGCCTGCATTTGGTTAGCTTTAACATGTTGTGCTTTGATTATTATTATTTTTTTTTTAATTGCTGCTGCTTATAAATTAATAGAGTTTATGGAGATTTTATTCATCATTATTCTGCTTTGCATTTTTTAAAAAAAATATATTTGTGAACCCGCCTTAGTGAGGGCAATTTGCAGTGAAAGATGGGCTAGAAAATCATTTCAATAAAAAAAAAAAAACGAGCTTTTAAGGGGAAAGCATGCTATAAAATGCTACAGAATGGTCATGTATTTTTGCAATTCCACTATACTGCAGCGCCACCTTGTGGTTGTGTGATGGAACATACAGAAAGGCAGAGAGGAAAACCCGGGGGGGGGGGGGCGGGAAACCGTGTAAAGGAGCCAATCTTAATCCTGCAAAGAATCCATAAAGTGGCGGGTGAAAACCAGTTAAAAGCCTATAACGTAGAGAAGCCTGGAGGAGGAAGTCTACCAATGGGTATTAGCTGTAACACCTGAATGAAACCTAAATGAAAATCTACCCATGACACTAGCCTTGAGTGTCATTTGTCTTGGTTGAAAGGTGGGGTACAAATAAAATAATTAATTGAATAAGAATACTTTCCTTCTGTGTACAGAGCAGGGGCTCTACCGCTGTGCTCTGGTCATAAGAACATAAGAAGAGGCCGTGCTGGATCAGACCGAGGGTCTGGCTGGCCAGCAAATGGCCAGCCAGCTGCCCACATGGAAAGTCCACAACCAGGACAGGAGTGCAGCAGCACCCTCCCGCCCATGTTCCCCAGCAACTGGTGAACACAGGCATACTGCCTCTGATCCTGGAGGTAGCATATCGCCATCAGGACTACCGGTAGTAGCCATTGAGAGCCTTCTCCTCCTCCATGAATTTGTCCAATCCCCTTTTAAAGCCCTCCAAATTGGCGGCTATCACGACATCTTGCGCAGGCGTGTGCCTTCCCCACCCACTGTCGTCACCACCACCGACCACAACCACGAACGTTTTTCTTTTGGGGGAAGAGGGAGATGCAAGACCAACATCAAGGGACTTACCTCCATGGCCGATTCCAGCGGGAAGATTCAAGCCCTGTCAACGAAGAAACAGGAAAGGATTCAAATTTTAAAAGGGGTGAATGTGAAGAGCTCGGAACCAGGGCCGGTGCTACCATTAGGCCAACTAGGCAGCCGCCTAGGGCACAAGGCTAAAGGGGGCGCCAGAAACGCCTTGAAAAAAAAATACAGCGCTCTCAAGTGGGAAGGGGGGGCGCTAAATATCTGATCTTGCCTAGGGCACCAAACTGCCTTGCACCGGTCCTGCTCGGAACAAGACAGATTTAAATTGTGGCTCAAATTCAAACCCTAGCAGGTTATATTTAGCTGTTCGGGTGCCAGCAACCCCGAGATCTCAGTGGCTCGGCTTGTCTGAGCGTGGAAAGCTAAGCAGGGTCAGGCCTGGTTATTACCTGGATGGGGGACCCCCTCCTCTAGTTTCCTGCATTGAGCAGGGGGTTGGACTAGATAGCCTTGTAGGCCCCTTCCAACTCTATGATCCTATGACACCATAACCATCTCGCAGGCTCATGGAAAGCAAAGACCATCTTTGTGCCATCTTGCTCGACGAGAGACAAGCAGAGAGAGAGGCAGTCATGGAGAGTGCCCCCACAGTGGTGTAGTGGTAAATTTGGAAGTGCAGGCGCCCATCATGACAGCCCCCCTAGCCACACCCCCAAGGAGAATCCAAACATTATGGCAGATGCATTCAACAAACCAGATCTCGCAATTTTCACCTCCACCAGAAGCTGATCTCTTCTAAGGCTAATGAGCGTTAAGTGCCCATTCAAGACCAACCCAACCCAAAATACTTCACATTACAACAGGGAACGATATATTGTTGCTGAGAAAATCCTCCCCCCCCCCCCCCGCCCCACAAGCTAATGTGAGGAAATCTGTGATGTTTGTAGCAGAGTCACTCTGACTGTGCACTCCCCGTGTTCTCTTCCAAGGAACCATTTTCTCTCCAGGGTTGAGAGATGCAGTGGTGGTGGTGGGAACAGTTCTGAAAGCTTTTGAAGCAAAAGCTGGCTGTGCACAGCACTGATTGGCTGGTACCTGGTGAGTCATCAACAACTTGCCCGCCATGCCTGAAGCAGCTTTGCAACTCTTTTTAAAATACTGGGGTTTGTTTGTTTAAGCAATGGATAAATGTTGCTTTTTAAAAAAAACATGATGTTGTTTGTGGCACAACAACAACAACAACAACAACAATAATAATAATACATTCAAGTTGAGAACATGGGAAGCATGGAGTGGGGGAGGGCAAAACTTTTGTCTGAACCAGTGGTCGATTGCCCAGTATTTATATATTCATCATTTATGTTATGTTACAGGAGGCAGGAGGAAGTCTGGCTCACTCTGCAGGATTAAAATTTGCAGTGACGCCAGTATAATATTAATTTAATCTTTTGCTCTTCCTTTTTATAATTTCAGGCTTAATCAAGTTCCTGTAGGATGGGAAAGAGGCTCCACGTTCAAATAATTACAGGAAATAAATGGATATGCTAATAATGTTTAGCATTCATAGTCTACTGCTAATTCTGGGGAGTAGCAAAGACCTCTCTTGGTCAATTAAACTCCAGCTACTAAGTGCCGGAACATCTAAGGGCATTTTTTAACATATTAAGTGCAGGGGAAATTCTGCTCCAGTCTCATGAATTCTCCCCAGGGGACTCAGAATCACCCCCCCCCCAAGTGCCTGTTTAATTCTGCTTGTTCCTGATTTACATTTGAGGAAAACAAAATGCAGATTGGATGCTGTTTGCAGTCTCCTCTAGGCTCTGTGATTTAGGATTTGCCATCCGGTTTTAAGCAAAAAGTGTGTCTATGTAACTCATATGACTTAATTAGAACTGTTACTTCAAGGCAGTGTTCCTCAACCTTGGGTCCCCAGATGTTTTTGGCCTACAACTCCCAGCATGCCCCAGCCAGCATAGCTGGCTGGGGCATGCTGGGAGTTGTAGGCCAAAAACATCTGGGGACCCAAGGTTGAGGAACACTGCTTCAAGGAGACGCAAGGCATTCAAGCTCTTGTGTGCAGACTGGGGCGGGAAGGAGGAGAGGCACATGAGAGGAGAACCGGAGCTTCCAGGACTTTGGCAGCCCTTTTGATGAAGAGCTGCAAGAGCGGACCTTCATTATTTTAAAGGATGATTGGCATTGACGTTTCAGACTATCTACATATTTACAAGATCTCATAGGGCACAGAAAAATGGCAGGGAGTCACCAGTTTATTGAACAAACAAAAAAGAGAATCTGTGCTATTATCCCTTCCTCCTCCTCCAAAGAAGAGTTCTATTCTTTATGAAGAGAGAAAAGTTAAGTGTTCAGAAGCCACCCTGGAATCCAGCTTCACTTGTATCCTCTAGTTTCCTGCATTGAGCAGGGGGTTGGGCTCGATGGCCTTGTAGGCCCCTTCCAACTCTATGATCTATGAATATCGTGTTCTCGGGAATGCTGAATTTTCTGCCCCGTATCTCTGTTTCTGCAGTTGTGCTGCACAAGCACGACATTGTGGTCTAGACACAGCCCTGCTCTTGCATCATGTCCTGGAATGCAGACAGAGGATATTTTCTTAAAGTACTCACGGAACTTTAGACCTGGGGAGGACCTTAGAGATCATTTCGTCCAACCTACTGCTCAATGCAGGATCTGCAATGCAGCGAAAGAGAGCTTGAGGCATCTGATCTACTGTCAAACAGTCTTACTGTTACAAAATCCCACCTAATGTTTTGCCAAAATCTGCTTCCCTGCTGCGATTTCCGTCCATTACTTCTACTCCTGCCTTCTAGAGGCTTACGATACTCCCCAGGTGTAGCCTTAAACAACTAATTTCACTGATTACTTGTTTGGTGTACACTCCCTCTTCTAGTATCTTCACCTAGGATACGCTACGGTATTTCTAAGTTTCTCTCTCTCTTCTTCCGAAATTGTATACTCCATAAATGCCTGGAGTATTTATCTCCTTTGCATTCTGGTTTTCCTCCAAATTCCACCCAGTTTGGTCTGGCCTTGCCCTCTAGATCAGTGGTTCTCAGCCTTTTTTGCCCCATCCAGCCTCTTCACCATATGTCAGAATGCCATCCGCCGCCCCCTTTCCAAGATTGTCGGACTTAATCTGTGCCATACAATAAGGTGTGATGTCCTGTAGATGATGTACAATCTGTAGAATTGTAATTTGTAGAAAGATCAGTATTCCAACAGTTTGAGTCTGTGGTCCCAATTCCCCCCCCCAAAAAAATCCTAAAATCCCCCCCCGGGGGGGAATTCCCCCCTGGTTGAAAACCCCTGCTATAGAGCAACAGAGAACAAGTCTTCCATGGATAAATAATAAAACAACATGACAAGGTATGTGTTTTATATCTTGATTGTATTTTTAAGTTTTCCCCATTTTGAGAGTTTAGGACAGGTAGCAGCTTGCTAAATAAATTGGAATGAAAACCAGCCAGGTAATCATTATTTTTAAAAACCAATTTAAGTAACAGTTCAGACTGTCCTGGCAACAGACTTTTTGACAATCTCTTACTGCCCAGAGATCTTCCAAGAAAAGTAATCATTCTTTGAAAAATGAGAAGGGAAAAACCATTCTGATTGGGGGGGGGGGTTTCTTAAAAATAATTTAAAAAAGAACTAACTAAACGGAAATTCAGGAGCGCAGATTGAATTGCTTGCTGCATTTTCTTAAATGACAAAACACCAATCTTGACTTTTTGGTCTGGAGCTCCAAAAAAATATTAAGGCTCCAGTTCTAGATATGCACATCCTTTAGCGTAAACTCCATTTGGACACAGTGAGACTACTTCTGTGTAAACATACCTAAGGATGGCATAACAGACCGGCCCAAAGATCATCCCGTAGATATGTAAGAGAGCTCAACTTTGCAAAGAAATTAACCAGCTCTGTAACTGAGCATATTCTCTCATTCCTGCCCAGAGTTTTAGAGGTCTCTCTTACTAAAGCCATCGAAAAGAAGGAAACAGGGTGGGAGGTGGAGAGATTCCCTCCTCTAACCACATATCGGCTTTTCTCGATCACACCCCTAAAATAGGTCGCCACTCCATCAGATTACCCCGGGGTTCCTTCCACCACCTCTCCACTATACTACACCACCTCTCCAGTATACACCACCTCTCCAGTATACACCAGTATACTCCAGTATACACCTCTCCAGTATACACCACCTCTCCAGTATACTAAGAAAAATGACCTTATTCCAAGACCACCTGGAGAGAAGAGATGGAGAACATCAGCCCTTGGACTCAGCAGCTTCTTCGTCCAGCGTGCCAGCAACCACAGGACCCGCAGCGCAGAGACCCTTTCCTTTAGGATTCAAGGATCCTCTTCGTCCACCTGCTCGGGCTACCCCTTCTGCTCGGTGCACTGCAGAGAGTCTGATGCATAAGAGAAGTTCATGACATCAGCCTATTGACAGCAATGCAGATGAGAGAGTGAGAGAAGTAGGCAGGCATGGGGGAAATGGATTGAAGACCTGCCCCATCAGCTGGATCTGGCCTTGCCAACTGGATGCAGAGACCAGGGGAGGGAGGGGGGGAGGTTCCAAAAGCTGGAAAAGTTTCAAAACAACACTCAGCATTTTTTCCTGCATGCCTTGCTCATCTTAACTCCTTGCTTTCCACAGCCCTGCAAAAGGAGGTCTGAGAGAGAGGCTTCACCCACAGGAGAAGAAAGTGCAAGCGATGCTGCCAAAATCAGGTGAATGAAGCAATGCTGAAGAAAGGTTATACAAAGCTGCCTTGTGGCAGCTTGGAGACGACTGGCCCATCTAAGCTAGTAGTGTTTGCTACCCTTGCCATGGTGGTCTTTGCCATCACCCAGCCCTTGGACCTTCTAGCTGGAGATGCAAAATATCTGCTCCCCCCCCCCCCAAGCCATGGTCCCTGCTCAGCAATTGAGGGCACAACCCTATGCAAATTTGGGCAAAAAAAAAAAAAGGCCTACAACTCCCACCATGCATGCTGGGAGCTGTAGGCCTTTTCTTTGGTCTAAACTTGCATAAGATTGCACCTTGAGTGTGTCAGAAAGACTGGAACTTGATTAAATGAACCTTAGTCAATCACATGAGTTTTAATTGATTAACCTAGCCTGTGGTTAGAGCAGCTGTGGCTCACCAGATCATCTTCATATCATCATCATCATCATCATCATCATCATCATCATCATCATCATCATCACCACATTTATATCCCTCATTCTCCCCTCCTGTAAGGAACCCAAGGCAGTTTACATAGTCCTCCTCCTCTCCACTTCATACTCACAACAACCCTGTGCGAGGTAGGTCAGGCCGAGACTGGCCCAAAGTCACCCAGTGAGCTTCATGGCCAAGCAGGGACTAGAACCCAGATCTCCCCAGCCCAATGCTCTAACCACTACACCATACCGACACTCAGTAGTTAGACTACAGTTCCCATCATCCCCAACCCCTGGTCACACCGGCTGGGGCGAATGGGAATTGGGAGTCCAGCAACATCTCGAGGGCTGCAAGCTGACCACACCGAATCATGCCCTTTTAAATGGAGATGCCAGAGGCGACCGCTGTGTGCTACTGCCCCTCCCTGCTCGCCGCTACCACCCCTGCCATGACAGTCTTTCATTTGGGGGAAGGAAGGGGACCCAGCACATATAAGCATCAAGGGACTTACCTCCGCTGCAGGGAGATTCAAACCCTTGTCAGAGAACTCACCCAAATCCATTCAAACATGGGACCTTGCTGTACTGTGAAAACTGCATTTTTGTGTCCCCGAGGAAGGTCTTCACCAAAATGGGCATTTCACTATTTTATTAAAGGGTCCTATTTTTCCAGTACCATTTGGAGGCCTTGACTCGTGTGTGTGTGTGTGTGTGTGTGTGTGTGTGTGTATGCTTCCTTTGCAATCGTTGGCCAGGCGTTTTGTTGACGTTTTTAGCGAGCCACAGGGCAGAATTCTGCCTGCAAGCTTGTCTCCTGATATTTCCAAAAGCAAAAAGGACCTAGTCACTGACTTTGTCAAACAGAAGCTGGACTTCCAGGGAGGGGCCTGGGATATCCCCAAGGAAGAGCAGAGCCTCCACAAGCCCGCTGGGGCCGGGGCCCTGTCTCCCGCACAAGACAGACAGGTCTCCTTTCGGTGGACTTTTCACATTTATTTATTTATTTATTTATTTATTTATTATATTTATGAATCGCCCATCTGGCCAGACATCCGGCCACTCTGAGCGATGTACAATCCAATAAAATACGGGGGGGGGGGGGGGGGAAACACACACAGTATAAAACACAATTAAAAACAGTACAAAACTTAAAAATCCTAACCCACCCCATATTCCCGCCTGAAAAGTCACGTCTTTAATGCACGGCGGAAGCTAATCAAGGAAGGGGCATGGTGGAGGTCACTGGGGAGAGAGTTCCATAAATTGGGGGCTGCCACAGAAAAGGCCCTCTTCCTAGTCCCCACCAGCCTGGTTTCTCTGGCTGATGGGACAGGGAGAAGGCCGTCCGTGGCAGATCTTGTTGAGCGGCCTACTTGATGTTGCTGGAGGCGCTCCTTGAGATAAACTGGACCGGAGCCGTAGAGGGTTTTAAAGGTCAATGATTGCCAACACCTTGAATTCGACTCGGCAAACAACTGGTAGCCAGTGCAGCTCCTTGAGCACTGGCGTGATGTGATCCCGCCGGCGGCTGCCTTTAACCAGGCAAGCTCCTGCATTCTGTACCAGCTGTAGCTTCCGAACTGTCTTCCAGGGTAACCCCACGTAGAGCGCATTACAGTAGTCTAGGCGAGAGGAGACCAAGGCATGAACCACTGATGGGAGCAGATGATTAGGAAGGTAGGGGAGCAACTGCCGTATCAGACGGAGCTGATACAGTGCCGCCCGGCTCACAGCTGACACCTGAGCCTCCATGGACAGCTGGGAGTCTAGAATGACTCCCAAGGTGCAGACCTGGTCCTTCAGGGGTAGATGTACCCCATTCAGCACCAGGTCAACATCCCCTAAACTCCCCTTGTCCCCCACCAGAAGTACCTCGGTCTTGTCGGGGTTCAGTTTCAGCATGTTCCTTCCCATCCAGCCAGCCACTGCCTCCAGGCACTTGGACAGGGTCTCAACGGCCAACCTCGGTGAGGACTTGAAACAGAGGTAGAGCTGCGTGTCATCCGCATACTGATGACACTGCACCCCAAACCTCCTGATGATAGCTCCCAGCGGCTTGAGGTAGATGTTGAATAACATCGGGGAGAGGATGGAACCCTGCGGCACCCCACAAGTGAGCGGCCGAGGGTCCGAAGCCTCCTCCCCAAGAACTACCCTCTGGTACCTTCCAGAGAGGAAGGACCCGAACCACTGCAATACAGTGCCTCCCACGCCCAACCCCTCCAGGTGGTCCAGGAGGATACCGTGGTCAACGGTATCAAAAACCGCTGAGAGATCGAGGACTAGAAAAGAGCATTTGCCCCTATCCAAAGCCCTCCTCCTATCATCCACCAAGGTGACCAAGGCCGTTTCTGTCCCATGTCCAGGCCTGAAGCCCGACTGGCATGGATCTAAATAATCGGCTTCATCCAAATGAACCTTCAACTGAGCACCCACCACCCGCTCGATCAGCTTGCCCAGAAATGGCAAATTGGAGACTGGGCGAAAGTTGTTCAAATCTTGGGGATCTAAGGAGGGCTTCTTTAGAAGCGGTCTTATTATTGCCTCCTTAAGGGCTGATGGCACCACTCCCTCCTCGAGGGAGGCATTCACTACCGTCCTGATCTCCCCACCCAGTTTTTCCCTGCAGCTCATAACAAGCCAAGACGGGCAAGGATCAAGCAAGCAGGTGGTCAGCTTAACAGAAGAAAGCACCTTGTCCACATTCAAGCACAGGTAGCAGAACAACAACAAAGAGGCAGCTCCTGCAAAACTTTACCCATGGAGAACCCAGCCCGTGTTTTATTACCAGAACTGTCAGAATCCGATGCAAGCATACGTAGACAGAGGAGAGGAAATGGGAGGAACCCTTAACAGGTGATAGGAAAACCATTTTATTGCAATTAGCTCAACACATTTTGGGCAGGAAATCCATCTTCCACTATAAAATCAAGTGCACAAATACTAATTCACTTTGCTCCACCTTTTGAATGCAAGAAGGAACCTGGGAGGTGGCACCATAAAGCTTCCCCCCCCCTTTTTTTTGCAACAGGGTTACCTGCTTGGGCATCCCTGGATTATTCAAGCAGAACCGCTGACTTGTCCGGGCTGTTTATACACATACACACACACACCGTTTAACAGACATACAAGCTGAGCTGCAGAACCCCAAACCCAGCTAACAAAAAGATGTTAGATTACGACTCCACAGCAATACCCCAGGGCCACAGCAGGGGGCACTGGTGTGCTGCTTGAACCCTTTGGACAAAGCAGAACCAAGAGGCTGCAATCCTTAAGCAGAGAGAAGCGGCCCTGCTTCAAAATGATGCTGTCCGGAAGATGGCTGCTGCCGACATGTCCCGGAGCTGGAATTCACCTGTCCTCCGTCTTCTGCTCACAGGCATGATATCAAAGGCTGCCAGGTTGAGTGCTGGTCAGAAGCAGCTCCGGGAAGGCAGCAAAATTGTTGTGGTTTCGAAGGACCTCAACTCCGGAGAAAAGGTCATCTGTCTCGGTTGGTTCCCTACTGCGGAGGGGCTGGGAGAGGCACGGCTTTCCCACCCAGCTGAAAACGGCTGCTCTTTGAGCCCACGCCTGGGACGTGTGGCGGCGGTCATAATACCACGCATCTCAGGAGTGGGGAACTTCTTTCAGCCAGAGGGCCGAATTCCATCCTGGAGAAGTTCGTGGGGGGCCACATTCCAGGGGTGGGCGGGGCTGAAGGCAGAAGGGGGCGTGGCCAAAATGCCAGCGTATTTTCCTTTAATCCTCTTACTGCCAGTGAAGAAGTCTTAGGAGGGAAAAGGGGAAAGAAGAGGAGAACGGGAATGGGGCGGTGGAGGGGGACAGAATTCCATTTGTCTGCCTACTCCTGATGGAAACGGCAGTGGCTGGAAATTAGATGCATCCCGCTCCACGTACCCTGCTGCTTCCCCAATACCAGCGACAGCTGGGTTCACCACTGTTGTTTAAGGACAACCAGGAGAATCTGACTTATCAAACCTTGTTTATATGTTATCCCACCAGCATTTGTTCGCTCTGTTGCCATTTTCAGGTGTTAGACAGACGCGAAGGAACGTCATCCGATTTAGGTGTCCACTTCCCTCCTGCGGCTGCGGGAGAGCGCAGACGAGAGCGAGAGCGAGAGCAACAACAGCCTCCCCGCCTCTGTCCTCGCCGCAACCTGCTGCCAGCATGGGGGGGGTCCTGGCTGGGTTTCTAAATCGTGCGGGGAGCCTACACGGGGAGAGGTGGGTTGCCCGCTGCAGACGCTCACCCGTCCAGTCACAGAGGGTGACAGGAACGAGCCCGGCACACCCGCCCCCAATCACGCGGGGGGGTTCAGAACGCCTGAATAGGGCGAATTTCAAGAGGAAAACACAGGCTGGAAAGGGGAGCAGGCTGGGAGGTGATCGAGAGGGCGAGGACAGTCAGGCGCCATCAAAATGAGGTTTTCGGTACAGCTGTGCCAGACTTCCCCAACCAAGTGACCGCCAGATGTGCTGGGCTGCAACTCCCAGAATTCCCAGCCTGCAGGCTGGGAATTCTGGGAGTTGCAGTCCAGCACATCTGGAGGGCTCCTGCTTGGAGACTCCTGAACCACAGGAAATAGATGTAGGCTCTAGGCAGGATTCTGGTGCAAAGAGAAGGGATGACACGGGGACACAGAGTGCAAAATGGGCTTGGTCCGCCTATCCCGGCAGGCGGGCGCAGAGGAGCACCGTCTGGGTTCCCCCGTGGAGAAGCAGCCAGGAATCGTTTTGGTCCATACACCGGAAGCGACGCCCGCGGCAGGGCAGGCTGACAAAGACATCGCCCACGTTCCGCCGGCCCTTCCGGCGCCTGCCGGGATCTGCCAGTTCCTTGCTGGCCGAATTGCCCCCCGCCCCCCCCCACTCCCGACACACCGACAAAAAACACGCCGTCAGCACCAACGGCCCGGCGGCTTCTTCTGGGCTCTTCTGCCTTCAGGCCGCCTTCTTTGCAGACTTCCGGCTCCTCCACAAGACGACGGCGATAAAGGTTCCTACCGACACAGAGAAGAGAAACTTAATTCAGCTCACGGCCAGGGCCGGCCTTACTAGGAAACTGAGCGAGGAGGCAGCTGCTCAGTCAGCAGATTTGGGGTGCCCCGAAAAAGGCAGCAAATGGTTAGCCATGTGATTTATCACTGTATTTTTTAATTTTACTTTTTTTCCCCCCCCGCCAGGGATGCAGGGAGGGGTTTGTGGGATTTACAGCTCATGTCCCAAAATACCTTGGCTGGCTTTGGGTCCCGTGCCTCTCGGTAGGGTGGGACAGTAGCATCCTTAGCTGCTCTGCCTCATAGAATCATAGAAAAGTAGAGTTGGAAGGGGCCCACAAGGCCATCAAGTCCAACCCCCTGCTCAGTGCAGTAATCCAGGTCAAAGCATCCCCGACAGATGTCTGTCCAGCTGCACCTTGAATGCCTCCAGAGTGGGAGAGCTCACCACCTCCCTAGGTAGTTGGTTCCATTGTCTTATTGCTCTGACAGTCAGGAAATTTTTCCTGATGTTTAGGTGGAATCTGGGTTCCTGTCACTTGAGCCCATTATTCCGTGTCCTGCAAACTGGGATGATCGAGAAGAGATCCTGGCCCTCCTCTGTGTGACATCCCTTCAAGTACTGGAAGAGTGCGATCATATCTCCCCTCATTCTCCTTTTCTGAAGGCTAAACATGCCCAGTTCTTTCAGTCTCTCCTCATAGGGCCTTGTTTCCAGTCCCTTGATCATCCTTGTTGCCCTCCTCTGAACCCTCTCCAGTTTGTCTACGTCCTTCTGAAAGTGTGGTGCCCAGAACTGGACGCAGTACTCGAGATGAGGCCTAACCAGTGCTGAGTAAAGGGGAATGATCACTTCCCGCGATTTGGAAGCTATACTTCTATTAATGCAGCCCAAAATAGCATTTGCCTTCTTTGCAGCCACATCGCATTGCTGGCTCATATTCAGTTTGTGATCTACCTGGATATTTAGGGCTGGCCCTGGATGCTTTGAGCAACACATCTAGGATAATGAAGAAAAGCAGCTGCTTTGGGGCGAGAGAACTGTGGAAGCTGTGCCCTGCTGCAACCCTTATTTGGATGCTGCGTGGGGAGCCTTATTCGTTTTCCTGCCAGGCTTGAACACAGGCCTTCTTCGCCTGCTCTCGCCTGAAAGAACGGACACAAATGAATGGACGGATGCGCATCGGAAAGACACATTTATACAGAGATCTCGAGGCTGCCCCTCTAGTGCCCATGCGCCACTCAGAGTCGCTTCCAACAACATAGAACTGTGACACAATATAAAATGGTCATCATAAAGAGCTGCCTCCTGTGTCGCTCCCACGCTGTGGAACAATGCGCTCCCTTGACCATTGGCCCCCGCTCTCTTGGCTTTTAGAAAGGGATGCGAAGACCCATCTTTTTAAGGTAGCCTGTTAAATTATATCGTCGTTTTAATGTGTTAATACAGAGGCGCACAATCCCTTCCAGTGTCACTTGGGGCCCCCCGCACATGAGCGTGCACACGTGCGTGCACGCACGCACGCACACACTTCTCCTCCCACCCCCACCAATCCATCTCACCGCGCAGGGATGGAGAGGTTTAAACCTCCCCTTCCTGCCCATGGAGATCTAGGGATTGCTGGGGGTGGATCTGAGTAGAGCAGCAAGTGCCACCAGATAGTTGTTCCTCCACCGCTTCTAGCAGCAGGAAGACCGCCATCTCAGAAGCCCGGGAACAGCAGTTTCTCCCCGCACAGCCCAGCCTATTAGTGGGGTGGGGGTGGGGTCCTGCCCAGTTTGGGGGCTGCGCAGGGAATGGCCGAGCGGCGCATGCATGCTTCCAGGTTGTGCACGCCCGCTTCAACGTTCTACCGTTTTTAATGTTCTTGTTTTTGACCTGTACTAAGCTTGTATTGTTTTTAATGGTTGTGGACTGCCCTGATGGATTTTTTTTTTTTAAAGCAAATTAAGGTGGCTTGTACATGTTAATAATAAATAAAATTACATAAGTTATATAAATACAATTATTATTAG
Source organism: Shinisaurus crocodilurus (assembly GCA_021292165.1). NCBI lineage: Eukaryota > Metazoa > Chordata > Lepidosauria > Squamata > Shinisauridae > Shinisaurus > Shinisaurus crocodilurus. The sequence goes on from JAHFWL010000106.1 coordinate 580,808, forward strand.
AATATATATATATATATATATATACACACACACACATACATTTGCACAGCGGAGGTTGTCAGCTCCAATGTCAGTGGGGCGGTGAATCCACCCTGGGTTTTAGTCTGAACTTTAAAGGGGCTATCTGTGCCGCTGAACCCTACCCCCAAAGTAAGTTCAGCACCACGGATAGCTCCTTAAAAGTTCAGGCTGCAACCCAGAGTGGATTCACCGCCCCACTGACAGTGGAGCCATCAGCCTCCACCGCATTTATATATATGAGCATCGTTGTGTGACCAGACAAAACGTTCCCGGCTTAAGCTCCCGCTCCAAGCCTCCAGTCTGCACACAGCGCGAAAACACACACAGGTCTGACTCACCTACGAAGAGCAGCAACAGGAGTCCCGCAACCACAGGGATGATCACCGAGAACTCCCGTGGCAAGAAGTACTTGTGAATCAGGTGGTCGCTCTCAATGAAGGGCTGAAAGGACAGATACAACACGAGTACAAGCATAAGAACGTAAGAAGAGCCCTGCTGGATCAGACCAAAGGTTCATCCAGCATTCTGTTCACACAGCGGCCAACCAGCTGCCCACGGGAAATCCACAAGCAGGTCAGGAGTGCAACAGCACCCTCCCGCCTATGTTCCCCAGCAACAGGTGTGCATAGGCAGACGGCCTCTGATATTGGAGGTAGCACATCGCCATCAGGACTAGTAGCCATCAATAGCCTTCTCTTCCTCCATGAATTTGTCCAATCCCCTTTTAAAGCCCTCCAGATTGGTGGACATCCCGACATCCCGTGGAAGTGAATTCCACAGTTTAACTCTGTGCTGTGTGAAGAAGTCCGTCCTTCCATCTGTCCTGAATCTCCCCACCATTCAGCTTCATGGGATGACCCTGATTCTAGTATTTTGAGAGAGAGAGAGAAACTTCTCCCTATCCACTTTCTCCACACCATGCATAATTCTGTACACCCGTGTCATGTCTTCCTGCAAGTAATCCATAGGAAGAGGAGAAGACACTTTCCGTCTCTCTCTCTCTCTCTCTCTCTCTCTCTCTCTCTCTCTCTCTCTCTCTCCAGGAGGCACAGGTAGCCTTAAAGCGATTCCCACCTAGGGAATTTCATCAGCTTCTTTTTTTGATAAGAACGTAACAAAATTTGAACACCATCTTGATCTCCTTAGGACAGGGCTCTCCAACCTTGGGTCCCCAGATGTTTCTGGCCTACAGCTCCCAGCATACCCAGCCAGCATGGCTAATGGCAAGGGATTCTGGGAGCTGTAGTCCAGCAACATCTGGGGACCCAAGGTTGGAGAGCCCTGCCTTAGAGGAAAGGAGGGATATAAAGGCAATAAATAAATAAGCAATTGGGAGTCCATACCAGTATGATAATCCAGACGGTATAGTACGCAAAGAGAACGAGGCTGAAGGCTACCAAGCCATACCCAACCAACTGGTCAGTTGCCGTGGCCTGAAACGCAAGAGGAGAAAAAACCTCGGGGTCATGCCAATGGTAAGACAATCAAGATACGATGTACACACCTGTAGATTTAAGACCTCAAGGGACATCAGGCTCGTCTGGGTAATTGGAACAGTTAAATAAATGTGACACGGCAGTTATTAAATAGAAAGGGCTCTGCGAATGCCATTATGAGGATGCCACTGGAGACAGCCAAGGGAGTCTCCAGCATACTCCCCCACAGGAATATTTTTGTAAATGATTTCTTTATTGTAAATTTCAACAAAACAAAAGCATAAAAAAGCAAGAAAAGGAAAACAAGACAAAAAAGCAGAAAATGACAAAAAGGCATCATCAGCACCCACTAATTGATCCAAGGTAAAAATCAACTTATCCATCCAAGTCTGCACAAAAAAACATTTTCTTACCAATTTTTAAATCTGGATTTCCCCATAGAGCCTGTTTAGCATGGGAAAATGGATCAAAATGTAACTGATGTGACATTATACACTGTACATCTCTAGCAGCTGTAACTGTGGGAGGAACCCAGTACATTTTAGTGTGCCAAGAACCTAATGCTATCCATTTGGAGAGAGGATCCAGACAGGACGATTCCAAAACTGACCAAGGTGGAAAATCTATTCTAAGTGGAAATTATGACCAAAATTTAGTACTGGTCAACAAATAGGCCTGATGATATAAAGCAATATCTGGAAAGCCAAACCCACCTTCTTTAATTGGAAGTTGCAGCCTTTTCGAGAATATTCATGGCAGGGCAGACACACACACATACACCCCAATTTACAAAATGGAGCATTATGTTTTGTTTTGTTTTTAAATATGCCAGGTATAGATAAAGGAATCCATATAATATAAACAAGCCAAAGCATGAACGCAAGAGGCCTCTCCAGTTGTTGCTGCTAGACCTGATGGCCATATGCTACATCCAGCATCAGAGGCAGTCTGCCTCTGTACATCAGTTGCCGGGGGAACATGGGCGGGAGGGTGCTGTTGCACTCATGTCCTGCTTGTGGGTTTCCTGTGGGCAGCTGGTTGGCCACTGTGTGAACAGTTGTATTATACAACAAAGGACTTCCTTTTACCTGTCCTGAGTCTATGGCCTATCAAGTTCATTTGAAAGAATGCTGGACTAGATGGACCCCTGATCTGATCCAGCAGGGATTTTTTGTTTGTTTGTTCTAAGGCACAATCCTATGCATGTTTAGGCAGAAAAAAAAAGTCCTGCAAGCAACTCCCAGTATCCCCCAGCCAAAATTCACTAGGGGGTGCAATCCTATAGGCAGAAAGGAGTCCTACAACTCCCAGCATCCCCCCAACCACTGGCTGGGGGATGCTGGGAGTTGTAGGACTTCTTTCTGCCTAAACATGCATAGGATTGCACCCCTTGTGAATTTTGCAAAACTTTAGCAGTTCGGAAATTATTTTAAGCAAACAAAATTTGGGAGAAGGGGTGGATGGGTAGGGGAACATTGCAGCCCTTAGATATTATCTGCAAAGAAAAGAAATCCACCTCCTTTCCAACCCCATTTAGTTGATTCCCAACAAAGGGGGAAAGAAATAGCAGTTACCTCTCTGCCTCCCACCCCGCAAAGCCTGACCCAGAAGCAGGGCAGAGAAAACTCACCATCGCAATCCGGCCAGCGCGAATTTCACTCTCTGCAGGGTCTGCTCTGCCTCCTTCCGAGACTGACTGACTTCCGGCCAGGCTGTCCAATCAGAACTCGCAGAGCTAGAAAAAAAAAAGAAAGAAAGAGAGCCGTCAGAAGTCACACAATCATAGAGATAAGTAAAAGGGGGGATAGTTTAGAGAGACATACACGCATTTGAACATAGACTTCCGGTAAAAATTTAAAGCCGCCACAGACTTGTTAAATGAGATAGACTAGCTTTCTTTGGTATCCTTCCAGATGTGTTGGACTACAGCACTCATTATCCCCAGCCAGCTGGAAGCTGCAGTCCAAACGCATCTGGCAGTCACCAGATTGGGGGAGGCTGAAATAGACTGAAATCAATGGGCGTGTTTCTCACATCAGTAGAATAACTCTCATCCTAGCCTACCTCACAGGGTTGTTGTGAGGATAAAATAGAGAGGTCCGGAGGAGGATTATGTAAGCCGCCTTGGGTTCCTTGCAGGAAAAACCGGCAGGATATAAATATAATAAATAAATAAATAACTTTTATTTTATTTAATTGGGACAACCGGGTTGTGGTGAGCTGCTGTTGTCCCAGCCACAACCCAGCCTCGCTGCATTTGCGCCGGAGTTTGCACTGGAGAGATAGTGTTCTATAATGGTTAGAGTGCTGGACTGGGACTCGGGAGATCCGGGTTCTAGTCCCCGCTCGGCCGTGAACTCACTGGGTGATTTCGGACCAGTCATTGACTCTCAGCCTAACCTACCTCACAGAGTTTTGTTCTGAGGATGAAATGGGGAGGGGGATTGTGTAAGCTGCTTTGGGTTCCTTGCAGGGGGGAAGGGGGGGTATAAATATAATAAAATAAATAAATAAATTAGGAAGGGGAGCTTTGCAACGTTGAAAAACTAATTAAAGTTGCAATCCTATGCATGTTTAGACAGAAAGAAGTCCTACAACTCCCAGCATCCCTGTGGCCAAAGGACATGCTGGAAATTGTAGGACTATTTTCTGTCTAAACGTGCATCAGGATTGCACCCTAAACTATTTCATAGGAAGTAAGGTCAGAGTTAGAAAGAGCGCGAACACCTCTCTCTTTGCTGCTAACACTTGCTTGGATGGTGCACAGCGGCAATCACAGTTTCTTTAAAATCCAGGATTTCTCTATTGATTTCTGTGGGAAGCTCTCACTTCTGCCTGTGGGGTGGGGTGGAGGATGGGGAAAGAAAGGTTTAAAAATAGCTTCTCGGTGTGAACCAGGAAATGCCCTATCCAGACAATGAAATGGGCCCCTCTAATTTTTTTGTGGGGACCGTAGATCTCTCTATGGACGAGGCCTTGGGCTGGGCACCCGACGGAGAAGGCCCACTTCTGTACCATAGATATAATACACCTCCCTTGATGTGCAGAGTGATACATAGGACTCCAACTTCCGGTTCTTTGAGGCTTTTCCCCTTCTCCCCGCTGAAAAGAGGAGCAGAAGTGAAAGCTGTCCTTGTCAAACAGCGGAGAAATCCAGAATTTTAGCATAGGTGTAATTGAGTAGCACCTTGCTACCACACCCCTCCCAAGGAAAAGTATTAGCCATGACGGGAGTTCATGAATTTTTAACTCGGGTCTTATTGAGTGTGAGAGAAATGTGTTAGTATATATGTGTGCATAATATTTATATCGTATTTATTCATAGTTAAGGCAAATAATGTGGAGGCTTAATCTCGCTCGCACCCCTCAGGAACAAGCCACATTTTTACACAACTGAATTTTCACTCTACAATTTCCTATATTTATGGCGAATACCCAATTCAATTCGAGACCGGACGTGGCAATAAGGAGCGCTGCTGTGTGTCCATAGAGATAGAAAATTTAGAGTCACCCACAGAGAGTGAAGTAAAAGAGATACTTTAAAAATAATTATGTCTGTGCTCACACCTCGGCATTCTTGGTTGACATTTCCTCCAGGCCTGCGTTTTTCTGCTTTCAATTTCCAGCGCAAAGCATTAAAGAGACTGTGTGTGTGGCAGGGAGGCGGAGGAAGAGTTCACCATGGATACTCTCAGGAATGCCACTCTATATCAGTAGAGAATTATGTTACTATATAAAATATTACCTATTAATACTAATATTACTATTAGTATCCTTGTGTAGAAAAGTCCATTGAGGGCTTTTCTACACAAGGCATTTATTTTATTATTATATTTATACCCCGTCTTTTTTCCTGCAAGGAATTCTGCACAAGCACACAACCTGGCAACACACTCCTCCTCATCCTAGGGCCGGCCCTGGGGACGTGTCGCCTTGGGATGCATTAGTGGCAAGGCAAGCCTGCACGGTTATCTGAATTCCCTTATAATCTAGGACAGTCTTCTCCAACCTGGTGCCGTCCAGGCGTGTTGGACTACAACTCCCAGCATCCCCCAGCCAAGGCAGGTTGGGGAGGGCTGATCTAGGAATTAGGAAGCTTGCCTTACACCAGGCTGGGTTATTTGTCCAGCTCAAGTCTATGTTTGTATTGGCCCTCCAGGATTTCAGACAGGAGAGTGGTGGTTGGGTTTTTTTTTTTGCAGTCCTACTACCTAAAGAAACCTGAAGAGAACAGGTATCGAATGTGGGAGCTGGGTCTCTTTGCATGCACAGCTTGTACTCTGCTGCAATAGGGCCATTCCTCGTATAGGAGGGAGTGGTCCCCAAAAAAAGCCTAGCAAGGCAGCACAACCTACTGCCCCCATCATCCTGGATTTCTTGGGTCTCTTCTCTTGCCACCAAAAAATAAAAAATATTATTTGGGCAAACTTTGGTATTTTGTTTGAGAATATGAAGGGGGGGGGGAGGCTTGTGGTAGCATTCACTTTGCTCTGCTGCAGCTGAATTTTGGTACGGTACCATTGGGATTTCACCCTGTCATCTTTGTATTTTTTTACTTTTATTTTTTATGTGTATTACAAGCCACCTTTGAGCACTGATCAAGAAAGAAAGGCAGACCAGAAATCCAGGAAGGAAAACACACACCAGAGATCCTCACAATTAGCACTAGGTGAGAAAACAGTAGTGGATACATAACCCATACAGGTCCTAGTGAGAGGTCAGCTAAGATTTTTCTTACCCGACTTGCTTGCCGCTTCCCTGTACCCATGATGGGGTCAGTTCCCCAGGTTTGGACGACACGACAACTCATCGTGGGTACGACCCCAAGAACAAGCCATGGGTTGTCAGGGTGGCTTGTTGCCCACAAACAAGCCACCCTGCAGAAAGCAGTCCATACAACTTGACTGCTAGTTGTCTTTAGGAACTGCTGGTTACCCACGATGGGTTGTTGTGTTGTGCAAACCCAATCGGTGCAGGGTTGCAGGGCAGATCCTGCCTCCTTCTGTACATTGACTGGGGCAATGATTATGGATAATACTGATCTCCCTTATAAATTGTTGCAAGGATTACCGAGTGTACAGTTGTAGGGATTTTAAACACTGCTACAGAAATTCGAAGTATTCTGTTACTGGTAAAATCTTTGGCTACAAGTCCCCATTTGCATTTTAGCACCTTACTAGAGGCAGGGGTGGGAAACCTATGGCGTTCCAGATATTGCTGGACTCCCAACTCCCATGAGCATGGCCAATGGTCAGGGATAATGGGTACTGTAGTCCAACACGCCCCAGAGGATCACAGGCCCTCCATCCTTACAGTAAGGGTTTTTAATCCTTTTGATTTGGGGGTTACCTGCTCCAAATCCTCAGGAGAGGCTAATGAAATATTTTTTAGTCTAGTCATCTTGTTTTCTTTCTAATGGTGAGTGTAGATGCTTATATAATCGTGCTTTAAGTAGAGAAAGCAGATAGAAATAATATTTTCTTCCTTTCCTGTAATACTAGGATGTCAGGGTTGTCAAATGAATTTGATAGGCCATAGACTCAGGACAGGTAAAAGGAAGTCCTTTGTCGTATAATACAACTGATGGAATTTGCTACCACGTGATATAATGATGCCAACTGCTGGAGTAAATAGTGTTAAAAAGGGGATTTGGCAAATCCATGGGGAAAGACGGTGATTAGCCATGATGGCTAAATAGAATCTCCCATGTTCCAATGCAGTCTGGCACAGAATACCATTCCATTGTCTTCATGTCCTGCTTGTGGGCTTCCCAGAGGCATCTTGTTGGCCACTGTTCTGGAGTCAGGGTACTGGACTAGATGAGATTTGTGTCTGATCCAGCAGGACTCTTATATTCTTAAGAAATCAACAGCGTTGTATCTAGAGGTTTTGGCCTCCACAAACAGTAACGGGGTGAGAACACAGAGGTAACAGCGAAAAAGACAGCCAAGACAGATCAGATGTGATGTACCAAAACAAAAACACCTTTATTTTCCCCCAAAACTGTAATGACATTTGACATTATAGTGATTTCCTCTTTATATCTGTGGCTTCTCTACATTAGGAACCGGATAACACGAGAATACAAACACGATTGGTTGAGTCAAAGACAGCACAGCATTCCGTTAGAAAACCGAAACACTAGAGGAGCAAGTTAAAAACAGTGGGTTGGGGGAAGATACCACACACGAGTCATTCTCCTCCAGCTCCACAAACTTTTCAAAGAATCCTTGAAAACAGAACAGCAGAACTAACATCTCTTCTAGACTTGCTTTTAATGTCAACCATAGCGTCTTTAGATTTTAATCTGTTTTTAGGATTTCAAAGTTTAGAAAGTGTTAAAAACTATCTCTTCAAGCAATTTTTGAAGTTTGCATAGTCCCATTTTCCCTTTCCAAAAATATCTACGCTCTCTCTCACTATAGAATTATCTGAATATAAATTGAGCGCACGTCTCACCTGAGCTTCAATAACTTTCCAAGAAAATAAAACGTGATCTCTCTCTCTCCTTCTTTTTCTAACCCCCTCAAAAATATGGGCTTAAAAAGCAAAACTAGCAAACATTATTTCTTGAAGCAAGGTAAAGAATCAGACTATCCTCTTTAGGTTCCAAGTTCCTTTTACTTCTCCTGAGGGGGGGTGGGTGAAGAAGACCCCCCCCCCTTGCTAGCTGGGCAGGGAATAGGAAAGGTTAGCAAAGGAGATAAGCCAGATGCAGAATAAGGTCCCTTTGGATATGGAGGACCACAGATCCTACAAACACTTGCTACCAGGCACAGAGTTTGTGGGTGCAGCCCAAAGAGACCTGCCCTGTCTACAGGGCTCAGAAAACGTGGCAGACATTTCCTTAGCTAGCTCAAGGAGGGAAGCAGGAACAAGTTGGATTCATTTAGCAGCTCCTGAGATCAAGCAGAGGCAGAGATCTGCTCTCCTCTTGTGACCCCTCTCCAGGAGGGGCAGACTTAACTTGGGTACTCTAATGCGATGCGTACCTGGCAGGTGGGGTGGGGGTGGGGCCTCCCAGAGGTTCACGAGGTGTGCACAGTCCAGCTGCGCAGCCAGAGATTTTTCTTTTAAAGGGGGCGGGGTAGGGAGTGCACAGAATGAAATATAATAAAAAGCAAGCCATTCAAGATCTGAATCAAAATCAAACCATTTCTCCACGTTTGAATCATTCTTAAAAGAAAACAACCATGTCTTTAAAAAAAAGAAAGAAAAGGAAATCAGTCCTCTGAAGAAGCATGGGGCAGGCAAGTGAATTCAGACCCGATCCACTTTTGCCGTGCCACAGCACATCACCCACTGCCTCCACCCCATCCCAGTGCCAGACAAATGGAGAAATGCAGTTCTGCAACCCCATTTGCGCTTCCATCATTGTACTGGTCCTTTCGTGACAACGCTGAGCCAGTCTCCATGATCCATGCAGTGTGGGAGGTCAGCATAATTTATTCAAGTTCGATGTATACTGCCTTAGGGAGGAACTGGCACTGCCTCACCCAGCCCTACTGCAAGTATATTATGCTAGAGACCCTTTGCATTCTTCAGAGCAGGTTTTCAAAGATGCCAACATGTAAAATGTCTATCTTACAGCACAGTTGAGCCCAGTCTGTTCCCGTTTGGCACTGGGCATGGGAGGGAGAGACCAGCTCTGCTCCCCCTTTTATCAAGCTAGGGGCTTCGCTCCTACAAAATATTTTGCACAACAAAGGGCTACACATCTGATAGGGGTCATTGGCAAAAATCCTGAAAAACATCCAGATTTTGGAACATGACTATTAAGGAGAAACATCCTCAGACCTCTGCTCTCCACACACCCACCCACAATGCTAGGATAATATCTCCCCCCACACCCCAAAAGAGATAATGATGAAAAATGATATTTTTTTTTAAAAAGCTGCAAAACTCCAGCCTGCTGGGTTGATAAACAAAATTCAATACACTTCAAGATAAAAAAAAAGAAAAGAAAAGAGGAAAGGTCTGCAGACAGGAACCAGTGGTTTGAGAATTTCAATTAAAAAGAAAAAAGCATTCTCCAAACAGTATCTCCAAGTCAACTAGGAACAAAGAGACCAATCATGCCGAGAGAGTGCTTGCTAAGCGACGAACATTTTAAGCAGCAGCAGAATTGTTGACTAAAAAATGTTTCCAGCTTTACCACCACAGACCTATTCAACAAATGGGACTGTGCTTAGAAGAGCTGCAGATATAATTTTAGGATGGATGGGGGGGGGGGGGAATCTAGGATTCTTCCAATTGATTTGGTCCTTACTAGCAATGAGCATATGGGCCTTCTGTTAATGAAGGCTCCATACATGTTTCCTTGTGGCAACACATTTCAGCGCCAAGGATTTCAGCAGCTAGTAAGTGGTCAACTGCCAAAAGATCAGCCCGAAGAAGTCACTGTCAACACTGTAGTCTTTCCCTGGTCCATCCCTACTATATAAATGCAGTGGGGGGGGGGGGGAGGCTGTCAGTTGCTCTCTGTACACAGACTCCGTGGTCCTCCACAGGTTTTGCAATCCTTCGGCCGCAAAGGGGGGGGGGAGTCTCCCCTTTTCTTGAGGCCTGGAAACAGCAGCCTATGCTAAAAAATGCTCCACAGAAACATCTCACCAGCTTCCTACCAGGAGACAGGCCTGGCCACAAGTGGAGGAAAGGCACATTTCTGCCGCCTCTTCCTTTCCCCAGAACTACGGACCTCCCAACCCCACAGCAAAGCTAGCCTGCTTCTGAGAGTCTGCCTTGCAGCTCTGCAACTCAGCTTTACCTATGCAGGAGGCCGCCACTACACTAGAGGTGGGCAACCTGTAGACCAAAACATCTGGAGGGCCACAAGTTGCCCATCCCTGCACTATAGCAACGCTGGAAACCCTTTCCCTTTCCCTCCCAGTTCTCAGTCATTCTCCTGAATTCCTTCTGTGGCAGTCCATTCACATGCACTTCTGTTACCAACAGTCATTAGTCACTTGGGTATAATTAACAGGGGAAGGGGAAACTAGTGACAGCCCCCCCAAAACAATTCCTTCTACCTTGCTGCATGTGAAAAAGTGTGCATGTGCGTAAACATACACAGGTGCTTAGTGCACATGCATTAACACAGGGATGGGCAACTTGTAGCCCTCCAGATACTCCCACAATGCCTCACCATCGGCTATACTGGCTAGAGACAATGGGAGTTGTAGGGCTAAAGCTCTGGAGGGCTACAAGTTGCCTGCCGCTGTACTAAGAGAACATAACCGCCTGGGCCACGCTCTTGCAAGTGTGGCCAGCAGCGTATTCCACGTGTGTAAACTGGCAAGTGTGCTAACCACAGAACAACAACGAGGAAAGTGAGGGGAAAGGAGGTGTTATGAGGAAGAGGGCTTAAAGGTTGAAACTGTACACACAGGACCAGAGGCTTAAAGCCCCTTAGATCTGTGCCTATACATCTAGCTGTCAGGAGAACATTGTAAGGGCATAGGGTGGGAAAGGTTAGTTCAGAGCTTCCTCCTTTTATGCACACATGAACTTTACTTTTATTTGCCACATCTCAATGCTGCAGGGATGGGGAGAGAAAGCTTAAGCATCAATTTCACAGAAAGACAACACACACACACACACACACACCCAAAAAAGCCTGGCACACTAGGATGAGAAGTTAAGCCTTTATCGAATACGAAGACATAGAGAAGCAGGAGAATGAGGTAGCAGAGTCCTGAGAGGGCAGGTATTTCCTGCAAGGTAAAGGAACACTCCCTGCAAGTAGAAATCTAGCAGAGCAGAGAGTGGTCTGGGTTGGACCCTCTCTCCCTGATGTGCTAGCTTCCTACTTGCATGTAGTTTCTCTTTACTTGAGATGAGCATCCAAAAATGGCATCTCTGACCACCCCATCTCAGGTGGCACAGTTCACTCTGCTGCCTCACTCTGCTGCGTGTGTGCACCAGGCTTCGCTTGGCCCAGCATGGAGTGGATTAGAATCCATATGCTGAACCAGCCTTCTGCAGCCAGGCCTCCTCCAGATGTGTTGGACTACAACTTCCACTAACCCCACCCAGCAGGCTGGCTGGGGCTGATGGGAGTTGTAGTCCAACACATCTGGAGGAGGCCGGACTGGGGAAAGGCATGCTAAATGGAGCAGCAGGTATGCGGACAAAGTTAGGCACATTTTAGACAAAGTTTCTCCACAATGGATTTGGCAGAGGGAAGATGGCTGCACTTGTTATAGCAGCAACATCCCGTTCCAAATCAAGGTCCAACCAGAATCAGGGTGGTGGTGGTGGCAGGGAGAATCAATCATCTCCCAGATGTGGGAGAGTGTCACAACGTTCTCACCCAGAATGGAAAAGGAGTATTTTAATCCCAACATCTGGCCTGGAAGGCAGCACTATTGGGGTAAGTTGAGTATTTTTCTACTAGCCTCAGATGAGTAGGCAGAGCCTTCATTGGGCTAGGAGGCTTCACCGTTGTAGCCACCTCTACCCACCTGCAGACAACGGCTGGTAGTTGCAGGGGGGAAGCCAACAAGTGCAGATGCCAATTGTTAAACAAGCCTTTTGCGGGCACCATCTTGGGCACGTCTGGAATCCTTAAAGTGCTCCCTGTAATGGAAACCAAGGGAAGTCACCCCTTCCATGCCCTGCAGTAGAAGGGGAATTTCTGCAAGACTGCCATCGGTGACACTAACAGCATTCATAATCTTTTTGTTTGCTTGTTTTTAAAACTATCAACTTCCATTTCTTAGTGACTCTTGAAACACACTTCTGGAAGGAAAAAAACAAACAAAACAAACACAAGCCATTTCCTATGAATGGACAATCTTTGGGGCTTTTGGCTTTAAAATAAAATTTAGGGTGCTTAGTAGTCGTCCTCACACCGAAGCTTCCTTGCAATTCACAAGGTGGAAGCCTGTTGACGAAAGAGCCAGATTTGGTATCGCACCCAAATGGCCGCCTCTGCATTCCATTAGCGATGTTCTTCCTCCCCCTGCACCCCAATTTGAGCAGTCTTTTGGGGAGGGGGGGAGGTGAGGTGTTCACAGTGGTATAACCCAATGGTTGAGAGAGACAGGATCAAAGAGATCCCACAAATGAGGTGTGGAGCACGGAATGAAGCGGAGATGCACAATCCCCCCACCCCCGGTGATGAGGAGGCTTCAAGGCGACACTTGAGATTGGCAGGTAGATTATGGGATGTCTCCACATATCTGCTTCGTGTCCCCCCAGATTTGAGCGAAAGTGCATATCCTGGAGTGTCTTTATTCTCGGAGCAGGTCTTGGAGTGCACACGCATCACGGGACGGGATGGGGGCTGAGAAAGTCCAGCCTGGAATGTTGCATGAAGAAAGGGTTAAAAAGAAAGGGGAGGGGGATGGCATCCAACTTGACTGCGGATGGGGCAGGAGACCATTTCCAGCAGGTCTGCCCCGTCCTGTTCACATTTAATGGGTTTCGATTACCACTGGCTCGTAAACTCCAGATGAGACTCTGTGTGAGAGAGGAAGGGAGAAGAGTGTTATTTGTGGGTGTGAGCAGTGCGCAGATCCCACTCTGAAGTGCCTCCAGTTAAACTTAGAAATTAAGAACTGTTCTAATGGAGATATTGAAAGTAACTAACCTGGCCTGAAATCAAACGTCAGAAAGCTTATTTGGGTGGGTGGGTGGAGAAAGAGAGAGACAGACATTGCTTTAATACAACAAGCCTTACTATGTTACTGGCAGGGCATTTCTATGCTATCAAGGGATGGTTTTCCACACATGTCCCGCATGAGGAAGGTCCCAGGTCTAATCCTTGGCATTTTCAGGTAGGAACATAGGAAGCTGCCTTATACTGAGTCAGACCCTTGGTCCATCTAGCCCAGTATCGTTGACACTGACTGGCAGCAGCTCTCCAGGGTTTCAGGCAGGAGTCTTACCAAGCCCTACCTGGAGGCCAGGGATCAAACCTGGGACCTCCTGCATGCAAAGCATGTGCTCCATCACACTCAGCAACGGTCCCTCCCTAAAGCACCTGGTGTTCCAAGGCGGTCACCCATCCATGTACTAACCAGGCCCGACCCTGCTTAGCTTCCTAGATCAGACGAGATCGGGCCGTTCAGATGTCAGGTGGGGCTGGAAAAGAGCCCAGCTTGAGACCCTGGGGAGCTGCTGCCAGTCACTGTAGACAATACCAAGCTAGATGGATCAGTGGTCTAACTCAGTCTAAGGCAACTTCAGTGTGGTGTAGTGGTAAGAGTGTTGGAATGGGAGTCGGGAGATCCGGGTTCTAGTCCCCACTCGGCCATGAAACTCACTGGGTGACTTTGGGCCAGTCACTGACTCTCTCTCAGCCTAACCTACCTCACAGGGTTATTGTGAGGATAAAATGGAGAGGAGGAGAATTATGTAAGCCGCCTTGGGTTCCTTGCACAAAAAAAGGCGGGGTATAAATGTAATAAATAAATAAATAAATACCGTAAATAAATAAATAAATAAATCCACTGAGCTGGAAAGCATATGGACCCGGAGTGAACAAGCAAGTGGTGTCTAAAGAGCAGTAACATTTTCACCTCACCAATGACAGGTCTGCCATCCCCCCCTGCCCTGCCCCCAAATCCTAGCAGGGAAGTACCTCCCAAGACCTCCTCTTTCTCCAGCATTTCCCAGGCACTGCCCGCCACCCATGTGTGCTTGCCAAGAACTTCCAAAGTTCCGGATTAGCGAGACACCATCACATACAAAAGACCGCCTTAAGCAGCTCCTATGAATCGAGGCCTAACCCTAGCCTTTCAAAAGGCATCTGCTCAGGGACTCTACCTGTTTGCAAGCTGAATACCGCTTAGGGTAGTCGTGCCATCTCTGCTCACAAACAGCCTCAGGTTACTATCTGTAGAGAAAAGCAAAGGACAGGGAAGAATGAAATACAAAACCAGGACAATCCCCAGGAGGCTTCCTATATGCTGTGGTGAGCAAAGGAATACTCTCACTGTTAACATTTTGCCCAGCCACAAAATTACACCATCTTCAGCATCAGGTGCCGTTGGTGGCAGCGTGTTTGAGAAAGTGTTGTTGATACTAGGTTAGGTGCTCCAAGCTACGTAAACGGCAAAAGACGTGGCATGATGAACGGGGAAAGAGGAAGTGGGATTCTTTGGTCCTGCTTAGGCAGGAAGTCGGGGTCGGGATCCACAGGAGTTATGCACAAGATGGAACACGCCACACACTCCAGGAAATGGCTTCATACCCCACCCCCTCCTCTACCTACACAGTTTTGGGGTTTCGTTGCCTTCCAAATCGCTCCTCCCCGGCAACGCCCCCTCAACGGGACACAGGCTGGGCACGACGACGTCACACTGAGATGATAGTACTGTCACAGTGCCTAGGAGTCGAGAGGATTAGAGACAATGCTCTCTGGGAGGAGCATGCTTGTCAACTCCCTACTGGCACAGCACAGGTGTCCCATGCTAAGGCTGGAGGAGCAGCAGCAAAGGCAGCTATCACGCCAACCAGCAGTGGAAGGGAAATATGGTCCCCTTATGCTGCTGCCAGGAACTTCACGCTGAATCCTTGACTTTATCTTGTTGCTGTTATTATTTAAATGTATGCGTCGCTTTCCACTGCAAAAAGCAGTCTCGAAGCGACTTACACACACAATACAGAAATATTTTACACCGGGGTCCCAAACTTTTTTGGACCCCACAGACACATCTGAGAATTTGAGAAACTGCTGTGGGCACCACCACAAAATGCCTAATCAGCGGATTACTGCTTTGGCGTCTACCTGCCGCATCTAGGATCTTAGACTGCATCTTATTCAGAGCACAAAAGTTTGCTTTGTGTCTACTGGCACCACAATGTCCCTTTAATAAGAGATTGTCTAATTCAGCTAATTGCTGGTGGTGCAATACAGCTAATGCTTCCTTTAAACATATGTTTTGGCAATTTCCAGTAGTTGCTTCTTTTTGGGAGGAGGTTACTACACAAATAAATTTTGTACTGGCGCAGTCTTTAATATTCAATGATGTACACACTCTCTTAAATTATTTACCTGCTTCAAGGAAATTAACAAATGGAAGGGGAAATGGATTCTCTGCACCCTTTTAACGGCTAAAAGGCTGATATTACAAAACTGGAAGGATAAACACTCACCTCCTATAATGCAATGGATCGAGGACCTTACAATGCTTTCGATATATGAATGGTCGGGTGGCATATAGACGCCAACTTCAAATGGATATCCAACTTATTTGGATATTTGGTCCATTTTGTTGAAGCATATGTATAATTGCTATAAAGTTGTATGCATTTCATACACATCCATGAATGTATATTTAAAAAATGGGGGGGGGGATCTAATTTTTGCAGGTGCCCATGGGCACACATTGGGGACCCCTGCTTTATGCCATTGTTTCGGGGCTGGGGAGCTGAAGGGAAGCACCCGTATACACTGGCTTCATCCATCAGCCAGTCTAGGGGTCACTGGAAAGTTACACGCTCTGCTTCCCAAGAACATCACAGGCAAGCCCAGCCTGACCCCAATCATCAGTCAGAAAAGCAACAGCTGCAGCAAGCTGACTTCCCCTTTCCCTCCCACAAAGAACACACAGCTCAGATTGCGAGTTGTCCTAGGATGGGAAAGCAGAACGGAAGCTCACAGTCTGACCTCTAATGCTGGAAACTAGGGCTGCTGGGTCAGTTGCAGCATCTCTGTCCAAGCAAGAGGAGGTCAACCTGGCCGCAGCCAGATATGCATGCCTGTTTACAACTTGCCACTTTGTTTCTGGCCTTGACAAACTGATCTGCCTCCTCTACCTTTTCCCGCCACTCCCCTTCCTTCTGTCTTATCTTTTTAGAGTGTAAGCCTGAGGGCACAGCCAGTCTCTCTCTCTCTCTCTTTTTAATTAATCGGAGCTGCTTTGAGAGACAATGTTTGTCTGAAAAGCAGGAGGAATAAGGCAAGAATAAAAGACATTCTATGCACTCAGGAGGCAAAGCATGGACACACAGGGCCAGGCCTTAAGTTGAGAGAACACAAGGATCATGGAGAACAGAGTTGTGCTGTTTTGGGGAAATGCTAGAAACTGACCTTCAGTGTTGCTGACATCCGTGAAGTCCTGACTCTGCATGATTTTCTCCACTATGTCGTCTGCATCGATCCTGGTGTCATCCACCCATGTGGGGTGGCTTTCCACAGAATCTTTTTTCCTCCTGATGGGAAAATATTAATAATAATAATAATAATAATAATAATAATAATAATAATAATAATAATAATAATAATAATAATAATAATAGAAAAGTGAAAAGAAGTATGCACTGGTGCAGAACGCTTCTATTTCTGCTCGCAAGGGGTGGGGAAAACAGTTTTGCTTTTATATCCCAGAAATGTCATCCCCATTTCTGGGCTCCATCTTTCTCACTTCCACCAACCCCAGAATTTTTTTTTTGTCGGTTACAGAAAATATTCTGTTAACAGTTTTTACTTATGATGCACATGAGGGTTGTGCATGATGCAGTTTTTAAAAATTCACCGGTTTGCCTCTCAGCTTCAAAGCCAGTTGCAGGACGGAGCAGAGGGGGGCATCGTTCAGCGGTACGCACGGCACGTGCTGCGTATGCAGAAGATCCCTGGGCATCTCCAGTTAAGGTTGCTCAGCAGCAGGGCTGGAAAAGACCTCTGTTCGGGACTTGTGGCCCTCCAGGTTGTTGGGACTACTGCTCTTATAGAAACACAGGAAGCTGCCGTATACCGAGTCAGAACATTAGTCCATCTAGCCCAGCATTGTCAGCACTGACTGGCAGCAGCTCTCCGGGATTTCAGGCAGGAATTTCCCAGCCCTACCTGGAGACTCTGGGGATCGAACCCAGGACCTTCTGTGTGCAAAGCCGGGGCTCTACCACTGAGCTATGGCCTCATCACTTACCATTAGCCAGGCTGGCAGGGACTGATGGGAGTTGAAGTCCAACGTCATCTGGAAAGCCACAGGTTCCCCACCCCTGCTGTAAACAGTACTGGCTAGATGGACCAGGGGTCTGACTCAGCATAGCATGTTCACACATAACAAGAGGCCGCGAATCCCATGTACTCCCTCTTTGCTCCTCCCACTCAAGCAAGCGGGCAGGCAAAGCCAGGCAAGAATGGCTAAGTGTGATGGCCAAACTTGGAATTATGGCTTATTGCACACAAACAAGCTAGGATTTGTAAGCCAATAACCCTGGTTTAAAGCTGGCTTATGAATTCTGGGCACAACAAACCATATTTATTGCAATAAAACATTGTTTGGCTGCAATAAACCATAACCCCAGGTTTGGACATCATACTAAGCTATTCTTGCCTGGTTTTGTTTACCTGCAAGTGAGAGGAACAAAGCAGTAGCCAATAGGCTGCGTGCAAAAACATACTGCTTGTTCATAGTGTGCTTTGAAAAAGCCAGGAGTTCTGGCTTATTGATGTGTGCGAACACAATCAGTATGTGCAAAGATTACAGGGAGAGGTCCTAAATTAGTGGCAGAGCATGCACTTTGCATGAAGAAATTCCTACATTCACACTGCAGCATCTTCGGTTAAAGGGCCTCAGATGGACCAATCGTCCAACTCAGTTTAAGGCTGCTTCATAGAGACACTCCCGTCTCCCAGGACAGTGTTCTCCAACCTTGGGTCCCCAGATGTTTTTGGCCTACAACAGCTGGCTGGGGCATGCTGGGAGTTGTAGGCCAAAAACATCTGGGGACCCAAGATGGAGAACACTGTCCCAGGACACAAGAGACTGATCTCCCATTACACCAACTAACCCAAGCCTTACCCAGTGTACTGACTGGGGGATGCTGTAGTTATAGCATCCCCCAGTAGTTGTAGCACACCTGGAGGGCACCAGGTTGGGGAAGGCTGGATTAACAAGTACCCACCTGGATGACCTGTCCAACAGAAGGTTTGGTCTTGGTGGCCGGGGAGGCTTCTCCAGCTTGTGCTCTCGCTCGCCCTCCGGGCACTCCACTGTCATGCTGAGCCCTCCGGAGGCACTGCTGCTGGTGGAGGTGTTCCGACGGTGGGTCAGGTCGGACATGCTGGAGGAACGCGAGTGCTCAGTGCTGTAGCCTGTGAATAGATGGGCTAATTACTACAACTGGTCCACTTCCCCACATCACAGCCAACAGGCAGGAGCGTTGCGATGCGGTTGCCTACACATACAAGGAGGGCTTTATCGGATTAAACAAAACAATTCTTGCTCCAAGCATGCAATCTAAAATAGGCAAAGGAAAAACCAAAATGGGAGACCAAAAGCTGAGAACTGTACTTTGGCGCCAACGGCAGTGTCCCTCCTGAGCCAAAGAGCACCTTGTGTGTGGGGTGGGGTGGGGTATGTTAGTTAAACCCACAGTCCCAACTGGAAGCCCCTGAAGCTATTTAAATTAAAAAACACATATACTGAAATGCATGCATTGAATGTACTGTCTAGTTTGGTCCTCAGCCTCATTTTAAAAGGGGAAATTGTAATGCTGGAGTCCCATAAATCTTGGAAAGCAACACATAGCTCTGCCCCTTCTCCAAGCAGCCTTACGTGCCTTCTTGGCTCTTTAGCACCTTACCCGGCTCTTGCCAAAGAATTTTGCCACTGCAAAATTCCAGACAGCATGGCAAGAACAGGATTACGCAGAAGGAAGCTCGTTGAGGCACAGCTGCATAGTGCACTTCGGGTTTCCCTGGCAACCTATGCGATGAGCTTACCTGAGATTTTGGATTGCTGGCTGGCGTAACTTGAATTTCGTGAGTGCCCTGAATGG